>CM077503.1:50661877-51376091 GCA_039654745.1 Houttuynia cordata
GCCAAACACTTCAAAAAGGCCGCCGATAGTATTATTAGGAGTACCTAACAAAACTTTCAGTAAACCTAAGTGGAATGAATGCAACTTTTCCGGAGTTAAAAGTTCATACTCGTTTCAAAATTTGAAACCTAGCCATTGAGTGGCTGCTACAGATAACTAGGCAGTTTTGGCCAACCAGGCTAGGCCGCAACCTGCCTCGCATGTCTAGTTTTGTTTTAGAAAGAATAAACTAAAACTAAACCTAGTTTGGGAGGGTGAAGTTTAGGGGTTATTTTTGTACAGAAGACCAAATAGACTGTCCTTGTTACATATTTACTGTAGTATAAAAAAACAAGTAACTAATGAAAAATGGCAAAAGGTTATCAATGGCTATTAGTTGTGAAGAACAACTAATGTAAAAGTATTGTTTTCAACTTTTTACAGCATAATAATGCATAAATTCCAATCCTATAAATAATGTGTGACAAGGTACGAAACCATGACTTCATCTAGGTGGGGCTAATTAGAAAAGAATAGAATTAGAGTGCATCAATATCTAATTATGCAGATCTAACTGAGTTATGTACCAACAATCAAACAATACAAAGTAAATAAATTAGTGATAGCTCATAGCAATACCTAACCTCAGTAATAAAAAATTTAGCGAGTGTGAATAGAAATTAGAAACTACAAACAAGCATTCATATATATACTAATGTCAATGAGATAAGCACAATTAAACTTACACGATGAAAAAGAGTAAACATGAGAACTTGCAACTCTTATTCTCCTGTTTTCCTTGTCTTTCCCTTTGTTGAAGCACAGTACATAGAAACAGGTTAGAGTTTTGGACTGTTTTAGAGTGGTGCCTTCGTAAATAGCTGGGTTACAGTTTATTTCTCCTTGGGATGTTTTATCTGACTATGGGTTCATACAACTACAAGCCCGCCGATACGGGAGCTTTCCTTCCCTCTTTTTGTGTTTTGTTTATTGCAAATGGCAGCTTTCCTCCTTGGATTCTATTCTGAAGCAGCAACTTTCTTTTTCTTGTCTCATCTCGGCTTTTCTAAAAAAAATCTATATTCCTTCATGTTATACGCCAAGTCGCCAATCCTCTAATGTTGGTGCATAGGAAGCAACTTTCTTTTTCTTGTTGGAAAATTAGGAGCAACTTTCTTTTGCCTTTCTCATTTAATTAGAATAAAAAGAGTAGTTAATATGACTTAATTAATATTCCAAGCATGGTTCCACCACAAAGGCCCTGTGCCTTCGTGGTCCTTCATGTTTCCAATCGTTTTCATCATTTTCAGGGTTATATTGAGTTGTATTCTATCCATTATAAAGGTCTACCTCGACTATACGAATTTTGGAGCGCTCTGCAAAGAGCATCTCCCTCAATCCCATATTGAATATCGTCTTCATTTTATAAAAAAATTATGCTTATTTTTATTTAGTTATTAGTAATTTGGTATGGAAGTAAGATAGATTATACTGGTATAGATCGATGTTATACTCGAAATTTGGAATGCTCTTCAAAGAACAACCTCTTTCCATTGTCCGCATATAGTCGGGTCCCAAGGACCAATGTAGAAAGCACAAACTTTATCAGATGCATCAAAGTAGTCCGGTTTTATGTCATAATTCATGAAAACAATGGATCTGTTAAAACAAAACAAGGTTACTTGCATTATCTCTACTATATATGGAGTATAAGAATTAAGCCGGGCTTTATTCCAAACTCTACCCGGATAGTACTTCGTCCAACAAAAGCTGCCTGTCATCGGCTTGGACGTTCCAGAACAATTCCATGACCAGGGCTCATGCACATGAGCCCCAGCACAAGAATTACGTGATTCAAGTAAACCTTGTTTAGGTAAGTAATATACAAAAGCGTGAACTCACTTCTATATATAGTCTCAATTGAAGAACAATAGGAGCCTAAGTTATTGCATTTGAAATCACATAGCAAACACATTAATTTACAGCCATGAAGCAATATTCTTCACCAAAATTTGTCATTTGCCTAATCTTGGCGGTGACCGTGGCCTCCATGGTGGATCCTACTAGAGCCTGCCCGGGCACTTTCTTCTCTGCTCTGGTGGAGCTCATACCATGCAAGGCCTCTGTGTCCCCCTACAGTCCAATCCCACCCAACGAAGCCTGCTGCAGCGCCGTCAAGACCCTCGGCCAGGCCTGCCTCTGCCGGATTGTCAACGGTCCACCGATCTCCGGCGTGGACAGGAACATGGCCTTGCAGCTGCCTTCCAAGTGCACTGCCAATTTCGAGCCATGTACGTTCAAGTAACTTATTTGTGCTATTACGCTATACTTTCCATTTTCTTGACTTTCTCTGCTTGTGAATTTAACTTGTGGCTTTTGTCAGGTGATATTGGAGCCTAGGAACCTCCGGTTGGATGGGGAATTGTGGTTGCTCTCCATGCAGTACACAAGAATATTAATGAAATAAGTAATCCAGGATATATCATATATATTGATAGTACTTACTAGGCTACTAACTAGTCGACTTTGTAATAACATTTCCAAGCAATATGGCTTGGACTTAGAATTATAATATTAATAAAGTATTGTTGTGTTATCCCTTTTATTTGGATGGCAATTCTGCCTGGATCATGGTAATGTATTGGCTAATATTAGTAGTGTGGAATAATTTGGATTATCTCTTTGATCCCTTTATGCATCGTAGCTTGCTAGCATGAGCCAAGATAAATTCCGCACTGAGGCAAAAGAGAAAGATGCAAAAAGGATTGTATCTTGGCTCATGCGAAGTTTTTCATTTACCGGCACCTTATTATCTTTACATTTGTTAGAAATTTACTAACTGTTAATATCCAGGACAAAAACTAGAAAGAAAATAAATGCTCACTGGCCACTGCTTAACTACTTCTGTTTTTCTAGGTACCATCAATGCTCAATATTGCATCCCACGAATATCGTTTGCAAATTAATTAGATGAGTGAAACCACTTCCATCATCCAATAAAATCAGCCATTAATCAACAAAGTCAAACATATAACCAAACAAGTGCATATATAAAATAAAAACATATAGCCAAACAAAGTTATTACACTCATTAGACCTTGTAACATAAAACAAAAGCACACTTGATTACCCTTAAAATAATTCACAAGCCACACAACACTACAAACCTAACCACACCCTTCAACATGTGCCAGAAAAAAAACCACAACCTTCAATAGACTTGCATCATGAGAATACAAGGGGCCAATCACAACTCTAAGTATACGTACTGAGTAAAAAAAACTCTTCATGCAGCCATGCAACCAACGCCATAACGTGTATTGGGGAAGACAAGAAATAATCCACTGCAAATGACCCCCACCATCAAAGGGAAACTCTCCATGACCTCGTCCATCTCGGCCATGTGGCCGGGAAAGAGGCAATTGGTCACCCGGTGATCTGAAAAGGCGATCGCCACGAACACCATGACCGACATCAGCGCGTGCACCAGGTCCACGAAACCCACCTTGTACCGATCATCCTTCGGAATCTGAACATCAATTCCAGTCTTGAACACTGCCAGTCCCCGTGGGGTGACAAAACCATAATAGACCTTGCCGTCCGGGCCACGGAAGCTGTCGGTGAAATGGAAGAAGAAACAAGAGACAGCGCATAACCCCATGAGGACGTGCATCATCATGGTGCTAACAGGAGAACATCGGCCGTCTCCGGAGACGGAGGGGAGGAGCATCTCAAAAGTGAGGAGGGTGCCGGTGGGGAGGAAGTTGACAAGCATGGAAGTCTTAGAGAGCGTCTTCTGCATGCCCTTGGCCACTGCTCGCCTCTTCCGGCCCGTCTGCGGGACGGCCGCAAGGGGTGAAGCCGGACATGATGACGACCGGACATTAGGGACGGTGTCGTAGACATTCGTCGGGAGGCTTTCCGCCGGTTGCGCCATTTCTCGCCGGAGGGGAGGGAATAGTAGTGGAGGGGGTACGACTGTGAATTTGGGTTTCAATTTATAATTTTGGATGGGCTGCGATTGGAGGCTGTTTGACCGTTGTCGATTTCAAAATGTAACCCAACAAAACTGGGCCGATTTCTTCAAGTGGGCCTAAGTTTAAAGTGATTGTAACTGGGCCTTGTTAGTGAGTCATAACGGCCCAGCATTTCTTTTGGGGTTGGAAACAGTTTCCCCTGACGACCGGCCTCCATGACCATTCTCTATCCTTGGTACATAGGGGTCCTATCAAGTAGGATTAGAAAATCAAAACAAACTGATTTTAGTTCATTTTGGTTTTCTAATCAGACAGGTAATATTAAATGGAGAGGGAGTAGATTATATATAGGCCTAAGATGGTACTTAATAGTTGTCCATTATACTCTTTTCGTTCAAGATTACTTATCTAGATGTGAACTAATATCTTCTAAAATCAGCTCATTTTGGTTTTCTAAGCCAGATAGGTAATTTTGAATGAAGGGAGTAGACTAGTCATTTTGAATTGAGACCTCACATAATTTGTTAATTTTATTAAGATGTGGGGTCCACAATAAAAATATAGGTTTTCGAAGTAGAGGAGGCAGGGCTTTGGGCGCAGGAAGCACTAGGAGGGTGAGGTAGGGTTTTGAGTGAGAGCCTCCGAGCCCGAGCGGAGAAAGCGTCTTTGAAGGAGAAACAATTACGGAATGATATTATCTAATTTTGATATTTATATTTTTTTAATCCTCTCAATTAAAAGTGGTAAGAGGGAATATTTTGCAACTGTATGTACCATGGTAAAACCTCAATGTACAATTTTGGAGCCCAGTTAGGGCCTGACTATATATTGCATATGTATTTACCATAATAGTCTCTATATACCATCTTGCAGCATGTTCAAGGCTGAAGCTAGACATGTCCCTTTTCTTAGGCCTAACACGGTATATAGCTATGTACTATGTTTAACCTCTATGTACCATCGTGGTGCCCCTTCAGAGGCTAGATATGTCCTTCCCTCTTTCCCTTGGCTGAACGGAGGGCACTGGGCATGTTAGATATAAACCAAAAAGCCCATATGAGGGCCCAAGCCCATAATGAAATAGTATAAGCCTATATGAAGCTTATTAACTAAGAGGCCCAACTAGTATTGAAGATGCAAGCCTAAAAGTGAAGAATCTAGAAGTATGGAATATGCTAGAAGAATGGAGTATGTGGTGTGTAGTGTAGAAGTCTCTAGAAGACCTACTTAGAAAAATTATCTAGATAAGTCTTTTGTAGAAATTTGTAGAAGGATGTTGGACTCTTATAAATAGGGAATGGTAGATGGAGTTCCAACACACAAGTGAGTAAGAAAACTCAAGAGGTGAAGTGAAATATGAGGGAGTGTTCTTATAAAGGTAGCAACCTTGTCCCTTGAATTATTCTTGAGATAGTGAAACTTGTGAGAACTTTTCCTTTCATACCATTGTCTCATTTCCTTCCTATATACTTCCCTCATAGTCATAGTTGTGGGTGAAGGCTTAGCAAAGCTAACATCCAACAAAGTAGTATCGGAGCGCTAGGTATAGTGGCCCTTGAGTTTATTCCTCCCTTTATCCTACATAGAAGATAGCTTCCAATCTAGTCCAACCTCAAATTCCAAAGTTAGTGAAGGACAACTATGATAGTTGGCAAATTCAAATGAAGGCATTGTTCGGGTCGCAAGATCTATGAGAAGTTATTACCGATGGATAGGAGGAACCCATTGCTGAGAAAGAAGCAGCGTATACTGCAGAGCATAAGAACTCTCTTAAGGAGCAAATAAAGAAAGATAAGAAGGCATTGTTTTTACTCTATCAAGGAGTAGCTGAATCAACATTTGAGAAGATCGCTGAAGCGAAGACAAGCAAAGAAGCATGGGAGATTCTCAACACTTTCTTCAAGGGTGTTGATCACGTGAAAAGAGTTCGTTTGCAAACTATAAGGGTTGAGTTTGAGGCTGCTCATATGAAGGAAGGTGAGTCAATCTCCGACTACTTCTCAAGGTTTCTAGTCATAGTTGTTGAGAAAGATTTTAGTGATTCCTATGCTCACAAGTTAATCCTTGTAAAATATAGAGAATTCACTTTTTTTTTATGGTAGGACGACCCTCCCTTTACAAAGCCTTCGATTAATTGGCAAAGATGGAGGAATTTTGAAGGTAGGATTACAAAAGAGATAGAAGAATTTAATGCCAAACAATGGCTACAAAAATTTACGCTAATTACACAAAGAAGAAAGAAAGAAATATAAAAAATTACAAATATCCCATGCCTTCTTCTTCACTTCAAGTTGTAAATTTTCCTTTGCTTCACTTTTCCACTCAACTTCAAGCCTTAATTAAAAGGATTTGAAATTTGAGTGCTTTCTTTGGTGGAGAAATCCTTTCTTGCAAAATCTTCTTCTTTCTTTTTGGAATTTGCTTGGAAGATGCTTGGTCTCCTTCACTCTTTGTTTTTCCAAAAGCTTTTTTAGAGTTTTAGGTGTGTAATGGCTAAAGAGAAGACCCTCTCCACGTTTGGAAATGAAGGGGTATATATAAGGGTGTGAATATATAGTGGAATGGGGTAGTGGGTAGGTATTTTGAGTGGAAGTGGGTAGTTATTAAGGATATGGGGAGTTTTCTGCAATTTCAGAAGGTAAAGTGGGTAGTTATTGGCAGTTTGGTGGGCTTTCTGCAATTCTAGAAGATAAAGTGGGTGGTTATTGGCAGTTCTGGGATCTTTATGAAATTTTCAGAAAGTGGAGTGGGTGGTTGTTAGCAGTTCGGGGAAATTTCTACAAGACCAAAACAAGCCCATTTCTTTTTGTCTTATGGGCCATGCTAACTTTGGGCCTTTGAGCAAGCCTTCCTTTATTTTGGACGTGGGGCCCATAAGCCCAACCCATTATAAGGTTTTTTTTCTTTCTCTTTCATTTCTTTTTTTATATTTGTCTCTTTTTTTTTATATCAACACTTAGTGTGGGGCTCATGATGAGCCTCATTTGATATTTAGTTGGGCTAATTTTAATGTGGAACATAATGTCTCACATACCCCTTGCAATTTCTTTAGCTAATTGAATGTGAGACCCGTAGTGTCTCACATAACTTTTTTGCAATTTGTATGACTAATTTGATGTGGGACCAATTAGATCTCACTTAGCCTTTGTAATTTCATGGGCCAATTTAATGTGGGGCATATAATGTCTCACTTAGCTCTTTGAAATTTTTTATGACTAATTTGATGTGGGACCGATAGGATCTCACTTAGCCCTTGTAATTTGTATGGCTAATTTGATGTGGGACCGATGGGATCTCACTTAGCCCTTATAATTTGTATGGCTAATTTGATGTGAGACCGATTGGATCTCACTTAGCCTTTGGAATTTGTATGACTAATTTGATGTGGGACCGATTAGATCTCACTTAGCCTTGGAATTTTTATGGCTAATTTGATGTGGGACCATTGGGATCTCACTTAGCCTTTGGAATTTGTATGGCTAATTTAACGTGGGACCGATTGGATCTCACTTAGTCTTTGGAATTTTTATGACTAATTTGATGTGGGACCGATGGGATCTCACTTAGCCCTTTTGTAATTTTCTTAGGCTAATATAATGTGGGACCCTTTGAGGTCTCACTTAGCCATTGAATTCTTCTTTTCTTTATGCACTTTGAATTTATATTTTATTTATCTTTTGACTCTTTTATGTTTTAAAATAATCGATATAGTTACGATTTATTTCTAATCATTTTTTATGCAAACAAACAGCCCCTTCGAGGGGTGACAGTGAAGCTTTATAAGCGAACTGTTATGCCTCAAAAAATATTGTAAAAGAAACAATGCTTTTTTTTTTTACTATAACTTTGTGATGAGCTGTTCCTGTAGGCTCAAATTGCTCAATATGGTGCCCGTTTACACTTTCATGGTGTTCTTCATGTTGCATTTGCAAATAACATGCACGGTCATGTCTATATTTGAGAGGGCAAACACAAATTACAATATTTCACGGATAATACTTCTTTGAGAATTTTCCATTAATAGGTAGCAAGCACCGGTCACCCTTGGAGGTCAATAATCGATAAGCTCCATTGGAATAAACTGTTTCTACCACAAATGGCCCTTCCCATTTGGGTTCAAACTCACCTTTTGATTTATGTGTAAAAATCATTGAACGTTTTACAGTAAGCACTAGGTCACCTTTCTTGAAAGACCTTTGCTTAACCTTTTTATTAAAAGCCCCAACCATACGTGCTTGATACAGTTCTGTGATTTGTTGAGCCTTTAGCCTTTTTTCATCCAAAGCCTCTAACTCTTGTAAGCGTAGTTTGATATTTTCCTTGCTTGTAATATGATTGGCTAAAGCAACCCTTAATGAGGGAATTTGGACCTCTAAAGGTAATACAGCTTGACAACCATACACAAGTGAGTTGAGTTGCATTTTGGACCGTTGTTCGATAAGCCCATAATGCTTCTAACAATTTTTCGTGCCAATCTCGCTTATTTTTTGAAACTATCTTCTTCAAAAGCTTACATATGGTTTTCTTGAAAGCTTCTGCAAGTCCATTAGCAGCAGGGTTATATGCAGTTGACACCACACTTTGAATGCCATATTTCTCACAAAACTGATAAAATTTATAGTTTGCAAATTGAGGCCCGTTGTCATGTACAAATCTTCTTGGAACTCCAAATCTATAAATGACATGGACTCTCAAGAATTTCAAAACATCCTTTGTTTTAATTTCACGTAGTGGAGTAGCCTCCGCCCACTTGGAAAATAGTCAGTGACTGCAATTATATATTTATGACCTTTAGATGAACTAGGAGTAATAGGACCTATAATGTCCATTCCCCAGGTCTCAAACAACCATGAAGCAGTTGTTGGGTGCAAGAACTCTGGTGCTTGATGTATAAAGTTTGCATGGTATTGGCATGTAGAATATCTTCTAGCATATTCAATGCAATCTTTGACCATAGTAGGCCAATAATACCCTAATCTCTTGATCCTATCATGTAACTTGGGGCCATGTTGGTGAGCACCGCACACACCATTATGAGTTTCTTGTACGACTTTTTGAGCTTCTTGTTCTGACAAACATCTACGCAAGACTCCATCGTAAGACTTACGATACAATGTATTCATTTTTTAGTCATAGTAAAATTTTGGAGCTCATCGCCTAATGCTTGCAGCTTTTGATGGATCTTTAGGTACAATATTATACCTGACAAAATCGATAATAGGAGTGCGCCAATCATTGAATTCGAAGTCATAAGAGAATTACTCTATGTTGTTGCATTTAGTACTTCAAATTCATCAGGTAGTAACCTTCTTTCGTATATAGAGATATCAATATTTTGACCTTCTGATATGGTCATGGAGGTTGCCAATGCTGCTAGAGCATTTGCCTTTGCATTTTTTTGACCTTACTATATGTTGTATATCAAAATTCCCAAATGTCTCTTATAACTTTTTAGCCATCGAATGGTAAGGAACAAGTTCAGGTTTTCTTACTTCGAAAATTCCTTTCATCTGATTGACAACCAATTGAGAGTCACCAAACACTAAAAGAGATTTTATTTGTAATTCTTATGCTATCTGCAACCCAATAATTAAGGCCATATATTCAGCCATATTATTGGAGCATGGTTGTGATAATATAATCGCATGTGGTATTACATGATCTTCAAGTGTGATAAAAATAATACCTACCCTGATACATTTTGTCCTTTGTCAGTGATTCTTGATGCTCCATCAAAGTACATTTGCCATCTGTCTTGTTGGAAATTGACAGTATCTGCACAAAAAACAGTTTCATCAGGCAAATCTTCTTGTAACTTTGAACCATCCTTCAAAGGGTGTTCAGCAAGGAAATCTGCCAATGCTTGTCCCTTGACTGCCTTTTGTGGAATGTACACCAAATCATATAGTGACAACAAAAGTGACCATTTAGCCAATCGAGAATTCAATGAACTTGCCTTGGTCATTAAGATCTTGAGTGGATTTACTCAAGACACTACAAAAGTAGTTTGACCAGATAAGTAATGTCGAAGCTTCTCAATTGCAAACATGAGAGCTAAACATTCTTTTTCCATTGGAGGATATCTATGTTCAGAGGTAATATAAAGCTTGTTCTTGACCTTCCTCATTCTTTTGTGCTAACATTGCACCAAGTGAATGATCAAGAGCCTTCTGTACAAGATAAAAGGTCGACCTTGAATGGGAGCTGCTAGAACATGCGGTCGAGTGAGATAATGTTTGATCTCATTAAGGGCATTGTCACATGCTTTATCCCAAACGAAGTTCACTTCTTTTTTCATTAGTCGGGAGAATGGTTGACATCTCCCAGATAAGTTTGAAATGAATTTTTTATATAAGCTAATCGTCCTTGAAACCCCTTTAGTTCTCATAAATTTCTTGGTGGCCTCATTTCAATTATTGCTTTTGTTTTTGCAGGATCTACCATAATTCCATCTTTGGTTACTATGCACCCAAGGAATTTCCCAGAAGACACCCCAAAATAGCATTTAAGTGGATTCATCCTCATTTAGTGTTTTCTTAGAATTTCAAAAATAGTGCGGAGGTGAGTGAGGTGATCACTTGCATTTCTACTTTTAACAGCAAGGTCATCAACATAACATTCCACTTTTTTATGTAAATGCTCCTTGAATATTTTTGTTATAGCTCTTTGATATGTTGCTCCAGCATTCTTTAAACCAAATGGCATGACCGTGTAACAATATATACCAAATGGTGTCCTAAATGCTGTGTGTTTTTCATCTTCGGGGTGCATTTTGATTTGATTGTATCCTGAATAGTCATCCATGAATGACATTCGGCCATAACCAATTGTGTTATCAACCAAGATCTATGTAATTGGCAAAGGGAATTCATCTTTTGGGCATGCATCATTTAAGTCTCGAAAGTCAATGCATACGCGAATTTTCCCATTCTTTTTCGTGACAGGTACAATATTCGCAAGCCAGTCGGGGTCTTGTTCTTCCCTAATAAATCCTGCTTCTTTGAGTTTTTGAACTTCTTTTTCAATCTCTTGCATTATCGAGGGTTTAAACCTTCTTTGTGCTTGTTTTATAGGCTTTGTCAGGTTTAATGTTCAAATGGTGCATGGCAATTTTAGGACTTAGTCCTGACATTTCAGTACAGTTCCATGCGAACACATCTTTAAATTCTTTTAGCAGATGAATCATGGACTCCGGTTCACTAGTAAGACTAGCACTAAGGAATATAGGTAATGAGTGCTCATTTGTACCCAAGTTTATCTCCCTTACTTCATCTTCCGTTGGAGGAGTTATTTTTACTTCTTCTTCTAATTCACATTCTTTAATTTTTTCACTATCATTTATCTCCTTGTTTTCATGATACTCTATTGAAACCATATTAACACATTTTCTGTGTGGGTCGGATGCCTCTAGTAATTCAAAGAAATCACAAGTGTCTATGTCAGAATCCCAACTAGAAGTTTCAAATGACTCATCATCTGTTTCATCTAATTCAGAGTAGTCAGTAACCTCTTTGAATCCTAAGCCATCCAAAGAATTATTTTTTCATTTTGATTTGACTTTTTCTACCTAATCCCCCATTAAGGCCACCCGAAGAATCAAAATAGTAACCCATTTTTTCCATAATGCTTTTTGCAACGGGACTATATTTCTCAAAATCAATTTCATCTTCTTCTGAGTCCGATTTTTCAACAGGAATTTGATTAGAAGATGAAGTTCTATGAAAGATTATTTCTTTTGAACTACCTACAACAAAAGTGGATCCTTGAGGATCTTTTATGAGTGTAAAGGTATGCAACTGAGTTAGAGACAACTTCATGTGAGCTACTAACTCCATTTCATATTGATTTTTGGAGTTATCTTCCTTCACAATATCAAAAGATTGTTTTACAGGTTTTGTCAAAAGAGACATAATATACCTAAAAAATAAATCATTTTCATTCATGCTTGCTTGAGATACATTATCTTTACATATTTTTTTCTTTACATCATTTACAACATATTTAGCTTGAGGCTTTTCAGTTACATGAATGATATATTTTCCCTTGACACATGTTTGTCTTGCATTGTTTTCTTGAGGATCCACCACTTCAGATATTTTTTATTCCTCTAAATTACCATCTTCATACATTGCAGAGTGAGCAAAATAAGCTTCAACCCCCTTGAAAGGTTTCTTATCCGCAAAGACGCGATGTACTTTCCCATCTTCCTCGACATATTTAAAACATTGATGAAGTGTTGAAGGGATTACTATGTTGTCATGTATCCAAGCTCTTCCTAGTAGAAGGCTATACGAAGTTTGGTTGTTGATGACATAACTTGTCACCTCAGATTTTAAGCTTCCAACTCGACACTTAAGTCGGATTTTCCCCCTGGCTTTTTGTAAATTAGCATCGTACCCTTAAATACTAGTCATTGTCGGAGTGAGTTTTCGCATTGAGATGCCCAAATATTCAAGGGTGCGAACTGGGAGGATATTGATTCCAAATCCTGGTCGATTTGAATATGTCGGAGCTCTACATGGCCAATGTATCCTGTATGATAGAGCGGTCTTGTGTGCTTCATATCTCCAAGCAACATGTCATCTTTTGTGAATGTGATTGTTGTTTGGTAGTTATCTAAACCGACTGTATGGCTTTTCTCACACATCTTATCTTCTCATTTGATTTCAACACGATTGACATGAGGTGCATACTTCTCAGCTTCCACTAGCACTTTGACAATTGTTTTCCTAATTTCTGGAGACAGTCGAAGCAAGTCGTACATTGTCAACCTTGCCGGTACATTGGACAGTTGGGAAATCAAATCATAATCCAACGGTTCATCTATATCGGAAAGATGTGAACTTCTTTTGACAGGCTCTTCAAACTGAACTACTTTTGGTTGTTTTGATTTTTCTCTTTCTTTCCAATAATCAGAGTAATCTTTATGATAATCACGCCCTGACCTTGTCCATGATCTATTTTTTCTATGATTTGGACTTCTTCCAAGCTCTCTTCGGTGTCAGATGTAGAATCGACATGAGTTTTGACTTACAGCTTCTATATCTATCACTTTGGCCATGTTGTAGAAGTTTTTAGCCAAATATTCTTTCTTGAGCATAGGAGCATACTTGTTGTAGGAGGAAATCATATTACATACAACTATCTCCTTCTCTTCATTGTCTTTTTCTTTTAAAGGAGCTACCATTGTATCATCATCGCTCCCCCATCCTGTAGGAATAATTTCTTCTTCTCTTGCCCAAAGGGATACTTTGGGAAGTTTTATCTTGTACCTTTTTCGACCCATGTGCTCCACCCAGTGTTCTTCATAATCATCATGATCATAATATTTTGAACCTTTGGGGGCTTAGAATGGATCTTTGGTATTTTGATTTGAGCTTTGGGGGCTATGTCTTGGGGTCTAGAGGATTTTGGTTGAGTCTTATGTCCTCTAGTCATTAACCTAGACTTTCTTTTATGTAATGACTCACTCCCAGCAAAACCAACTCTTCTTGGAAGTACTTGTGTAACGCTTCAATTATTTTTTCTTTACATTGTAGATTTCTTGGTGTGCATTGAATGTTTCCATGAACTTGTGCAGCAACTAGTATTTTAAAAGGTTGGTGAGTTGTTGAGGATAATCCAAACCAGGAGGGACGAAGACTTATGTTTATTCCCTCATGGCTTTTGTCATGAGCTCTATAGAATTAGGTAATTCAACCACACCCATTTTCAACTCATCATTTGAGCCTGAGACTGAGACCATATGGCATTGATAAGTCTTTTGTTGTTCTTCAACATCTCTGTGAATTGGAACAAGCATTTCCTTATCTAGCATTTCTGTTTCCTTTTTTTACCTTTTTCTCCTGGGTATCATGGTCCATTTCGTCTTCTTCCCATGCATCTTATCCCCAAGGATTGTCTTCCTCTATCTCTTCTGGAACATTTTTCCATCCAGTTTCTTCCCATGCTCTCCATCCGTTAGGAAGAAGTCCTTCTTGTTTAGGTTCAGGGAATGGCCAAGTTTTGTTTATCACGTTTGACTCCACAAGGACCCTTGTCAACTCATTTTGTTCCAAAGCCCTCCATCCATTCAAATAAATGTTTTCCTCGAGTTGGGGGACTCGCCCAGACTCAGCACCATTGATTTCAGTATTTAATTCTTGAACTGACATGTGTTTCTGAATTTCACTCAAGGTATCATCTGAGTCAGAATCTATCACAATGATTAAATTATCTTCATCTTTTGAATGATCTTTTTCATTTTCTGAATCAGAGATTATAATGACATTGTTACATTCCCAAAATTCTTCATCTTCCTCCTCTCCTTCTGGGATTGAAACTATCATGTCATTCAACTTCTTGTTTGTCTTTTTCCATGGTTTAGGTGGCATAAATTCTGCTAGAGTATACGGACTCGTGGCTTTTGCTCAAGCAACTCTATTGGCAAATTTCGCTTTTCTTTTTGGACTTATTTTTCTCTTTGTTCTTGTTCTTTGGCTTTGTCACACCGCACAGCTTGGTAGGTTGGTAGAAAAGCCCCTGTTTTTGTAATATCATACGCCTTGGGTAAAAGGGTTTTCTTCTGGACGACTTCCCATTTCTCATCCTCTAGAAGATCCGGATGCACCCACATTATAGTGTCATCTGGTACTTGCAAAGGGACTAATGCATCATGATTTTCTGAAGTTTTTTTGCATATTTGAACTCAACATCCTCCTCAACATAAGGTACACTTAATGCAATTGGATAAAAAAACCAAATTGAATTGATACCAAATTTACAGAAACTTTCTTTTCCTCCTGAGTTAGCTTAATGACCCCATCATCAATTAAAGCTTGCACCTGATCCTTAAAGACATAACACTGCTTAATATTATGGCCTAGGATTCCGTGAAACAAGCAAAATAAAGGATCATTCATTTGCTTTTCTTGATCGGGTCTCTTACAAATTGGGAGCTTGACCTTCCCCTTCTTCATCAACTCATGAAAGAGGTTTTCTATTTCATTAATATCAAAGGAATATTCCTTGTTCATCCTTCCTTTCAATGTTTTCTTATCTTTCTTTTCTTGAGGAATAACCTCAGAAGATTGAATAGAAAATGCCTCTTTCTTCTTAGCAGGCTTAGGATTTTTTTTCTTTTTGGTAGACTTTTTTGCCTCCAGTTCAAATACCAGACGCTCTGCTTCAATGACACTTTTCATAAGATCATTAAAAGTTTCCGGTTTAATAGATCCCATCTTCGACTGAATCTTCACTCGTAGATTCAAACGGCATATCTCAGTGAGATTCTTTTAAGTTGCTCCATCGGGCATTTTAATGCTAGAACCCTCCATCTCTTTATGAAGTCCCGCACTGATTCCTTTTGTCCTTGTTTAGTTGAATAAAGTTGGGCCATAGAAGTTGTAGCTTCTTCATCAAAGAAGTGACTCAAGAATTTTGTTTCTAAATCTGCTCATGTTTGAATCGATCTTTCTCGCAGTGTCATATACCAATCAAAAGTTGTGCCTTTCAAGGTGTTGATGAAAAGCCTGATTAACATAGCATCGTTGCCAACAAGATTCCTTGTCAAAGCTTTGAAATGACAAAGATGTTGTTTCAGTGATGCCTGATCGTTGTAAGTTTGTAGATTGGGATGCTTGAACTTTGGAGGGAAAGGCACCTTGTCCATCCAAGTGGGGTATGGAGAGCTTACCCCAGCTTGTTTTAGTTTTGTCTCCTCTTGAATGTGTTGAAGAGCCTCCTGCATCTCTTTTCTTGATAAAGGTGCTTCAGGACTTTTATTGTCTCTTTCCTCATTTGCATGAGAAGACACTTCCTGTTGATCACCTTGGGCATTGGAAGTAGCTTGTTGTTGACTTTGAACTCGCATGGCCAATGCTCCAATCATGGCTTTTAACTCTTCAATCTGTTTTTTTTGTTCTGCCATGAATTTAATAAAACAAGTAGGGACTTGCCCTATCTCTGTTTCATCTCTTTCTCCTGTTGCCATGTGTACACCAATCACTTTAGATTCAAGAGAAGATAGAGTTATAGGGATAGTGTTGAAAGATGTAGAATCTTCCTCCGTTTGAGTTTTTTCCTCTTCTTCTTCTCTTCCTTCTTGAGGAACAATTGGAGGAAATTCACTTGTTACAAAAGTGAACTTAGGAGAACCTGTAGATGTTCCCGTATCTCTAGGCTTTATAGCAATTTTCTTCTTACTTCTTGTATAATATTGAGTTGCATGCATGATTTGCTCATCCTCATCTTTTGAGCTAACCATGTTTACAACAGCAATGCTTGACTCTCTTTTTTTTGGCACCCAACATTGAATTGATTTCAAGGCCTTGGGCGGACTTTTACTCGAACTTTCAATATCAAAAGTTGAAGGGTTTCTTTCATCTTTATTTAAAGACAAACTTCTCCCCATTATTACTTGATACTGAACTTGATTTTCTAAAATTCTTCCTCCTTCTAGGGGCAACCTCCATCGAAGACTGAGATTCGTCAAAGGAAAATAGACTTTTAGAATCTTCAGGTGAAGGATCTTCCTTCAACATTGAATGTTCATTGTCTTTATATGGTGGAGAATTAATTATGTCATCATTCTTCACCTCTTCCCTCTTCCAAACAAACTTCGATCGATCAATGGTGGGTAATGGACCGAACCTTCCCCGCCTAATGGGTCGCCTCCTTTCAAAATTATTTCTTTGATAACCAAGTTCTTTCTTGAAAGAATGCATTATGTCCTCATGACCACAAGTAGGGCATCCTGATAAGACATTAGTTTCCAACGGGGAAATAACATTGTGAATTGAGTCTACCCTTTCTCTTTGATAAAAAGGGTTGCTCCAATTCTCATTTCTCCGTCTTTCACATCCCATTAGCTTCCATGACAAAGTTTCATGGTCATTTTGAGGAATAAAATTTTTTTACACCTCATAATGTTTTCACCTTCCATCATAGGTGATTCATATTTAAGGGCATATCTCCTTCTCATGTTCTTCCTTTTTTGCCAAACCTTCCTTTCATGTGTAGCCCCAATCATCATACAAGTGACCTCCTTTGGCTTTGCCTTAAATGTATTAGGCATTTTCTTTTTGCCGGGTTGAAAGGGTACATCTCCTCCCTTGAACATCATAACCATAGGCCCATTCTTTTTCTTTGGCCTTTGGGATTTCAAAGACACATCGATTATTGTTTCTTCATGTAAATTCTCCAAGGGCTTAAACTTATTCCCCTTTTGTGGTATCTTTGAAGAAATTGGTTCATAGCATAATCGGTCCCACACCGAGGTAATGCCATCTTCCCTTCTTGCTTCCATTACATTATTTTTCATGTCCACCTCCTTTTTGTCACTTGGAACATTATGGCCATGGGCTATGAAGCACGGACACGGCAAAATGGCAGCCGTGTCCGTATCCGATACGTATCTGACACGGATACGCTGGCGACACGGCTGCCTGCGTGTCCGTGCCATTTTTTTTAAAAAAAATGGATACGTTTCCGATACATTGGGACATGTATCTAATACGTTCCCTATACGACGGGACACGGGAGATTAAAATCCTCCGACCGTCCCCCTTCTCCAGTGCCCTAGCTCTCCCCCCCGGCCCTACCTCTCCTCTCCGCCCCCCCCACCAGTTGTATCCGGCGATCCCGGCTTCTCTCCCGCTCTCCCTCACGCATGCTTGCTGCTCGGTGGATATCCCGTCAGGTCCCCCTTCTCCCTTTCTCCCGTGCGGCTGTGCCCTAGCTCTCCTGGCGATCCCGACTTCTCTCTGGTTGCGGCCAATCCTCAAACTTTCGTGGTAATTGAATCAGGTTCGTGCTCTGCTATAATTTTTAGCCGTGCCAAAGCCTTAAGTGACAGTAGACTTGATTCCTGTACCTAAATATAGCTAGTTATAGTTAGTTTGTTAGGAAATCTTGTCAAATAGAAGGGTGTTAAAGCTCGCTTGTGAAGCAAGCCTTGTTTAGGAAACTTTCCCGAATAAATAGAAAATTTATGAACTCTTATGAGTTTATTAGCAATGTTTTTCTAGAACTAGCAGGTGTTTCAACTTTTTAGCTACGAAGGAGACGTTTGACTTGTTATAGTTATTTGATATGCACTTTGAGTCAATAAGCATTCATGCTGGAAACATCATAAAGAGGTTATTCATGACATTAATGAGCAGGTTTTAATATGAATAATATCACATTCTTGTTTAGAAGCATTTTCTTTCTCCTATATTTTTTTCTCAACAACCTGAGTTGTAATTAGTCCCAAACAGTGGTTCCTGGAAGGGTTAGCAGCAAAGTATTCTAATTTATATACTATATGAGTTCTTTGAGCATTTAGTGTCTTTTTGATGATTTACTTAATCTTAGGCGCGCTACATATCTGCCTAAAATGATATTTTACAAACAAGAGTCTAGACCCTTCATCAAATTTAGGTGAGCGCTTGGATAGAAAATTGACCTTTAAATTTCTGCTGTAATATCTTTAATTGAATGCTAAACGCTTTTATGAGGTTGAGGTTAAGTCTTTTCAGCTTCTGCATTGTTGTAGCGTTCTTTTTTCTCATCTTTGACCAAATTGTTTATGGAGATTTGTTTCTATCTTGATTTTAGGCATTGGAATGTCTAGTTCGGCTTGCTTCTGTGAGACGCTCTTTGTTTACAAATGATATAGAGCGATCTAAGTTTCTAGCTCATCTAATGACATGAACAAAAGAAATTCTACAGACAGGTCAAGGTGGGAAATTTTGTTCTCGAAAAGTTCTACAGCTTATTCTATTTGTTTTATATTATTTAGTTGATGCATTTGCAGCTTATTTTTCTCCTTGTTGTATTGCTTATATTCCGTCTATTTCTAGCTGGAAAATGGGAGTCAGCATTTATTATAGAATAAGCAGTACCTATAGCTTTTTTTATATTAAATGCACATGTTCTTTCGTTTTGATGGTTTAAAGGTGCAGCTTCTTTTCTTTCTTAATTGCTCGTTGTCTTGCTTTTTTTCGCATGGAATTTTGGGATTAATCTATCAGTTAGTTTATTACCAAATTGTTTGTGCTTCTTTCTAAGGCATGAATGTGATTGAGTTTCTTAAGACATTAATATTCTATTATGATGGCATGATTCACATACCCTGCTGCCTACATGCTTGATGAGTAGCTATAATTGGTAGGACAATATATTCAGATGAGGAAGCCTGTAGGCCTAATTTATCTTAAGTAGTTCTTTTAGGACAAAATTTGAACACAAAAAAAAGTAAATGATTTGCTTGCTTTGTGGAATGAACTTTTAGTGTGAGATCATACTTCATGTATTTCCACTTCTCTTATGATAAAATTGTTTTGTGGCGAAGGGGTTATTTAGCAATGAATTTGGGAATCTGAATATATCTTCTTGCTCCTTTTGTATTTCTAATATACGAATATGGGCAAAATTTCAGCCCTTGCTGATCATGACAACTACCATGAATATTGTCGTCTTCTTGGTCGCTTCAAAGTGAACTATCAGGTAAGATTAGATAATTGTGATGTTTTATGCCTACTTTATGGATTGGCTGTATCACTGGATTGCACCTAGATAAATATTTGGTCTGCTCTCATGAAGGTTGACATTTACACAAGAAAAGCCCAAGTCTTCATCACTGCAATTCCATCTTATGTGACTGAAAACTGAGACTTATGAAATTTAGATCTTTCTTCTGAAAAGCGATACATTAGATTGCTTATAAACCTTCACTTGCTCCTCCTGCTAATCTTGTTCAATGTGTTTAGACAGTCTTGATTCATAAATTTCACTATGAACCATGCTACAAACTGGAAATCTTAAAAGAGAACTAGTAAACCATGCTATCAACTTGAATCTTTAGAGAGAGCTAGAGGCAAAGACAGAAACAGAATGTTGGACAGGTTTAGCCTCCCACAACTAATGGAAGAATTCGAAATACTCTGTTTCTTTAGAGAGATGAGAGAGAAGTATCAAACTCAAAAGTAGCACTTTCAGTAAATGAAATTTGCCATCTTATAGACTGCTCCTCAAAAAGAACATTTTTCAGTGCATATATAACTGGCCACTGTTTTACAGGATAATAAAACTAACTTATATCTTTTCACCAAAAAAACTAAGAACTAAAAACAAAGTGTTTTACAGGTCTAAGATATGAACATGGATTACAGGATTAGTAATGTCGACAAAGATGCTTAACTTTTTTTTGGGTAATTACAAAGTTGCTTAACTTCAAAATCACTTTAAACAGGATGAAAAATTCAATTCAACTTCAGGACAAAGTGATTATTAATAAAAATGCTAGTGAGGCACTTTGTTTTTGGCATAGAAAGAAACTAATAGAAATGTTATAACTGGTGTTGACTCCTAAAATAAATATTGGATTAGTAATAATCCTATAGGAATTTCGGCAATAGATGTTTTCAAAGGTGTTTCTACCCAGTAAAGGATGAAATTTAACCCTGACCAGGCTTCATTTATTGAATTCTTTGTATGGTGCAGGGACTTCAATATAATATGTATATGGAATGCTCTCACATGTCAGGAGTTGCACATGATTTGAAAACACTTATTCCATGATTTCTCAATTTCAGTTATTTGAAAACATTTTGTACATATTCTGTTCTGGTATAGACATAAAAATCTGAAATAGGGCTATAAATAGAATACAACAAAATGACAGTATAGAGCTTCTTAATAATTTTTGAATTATTTTCAATTAATCAAAGACAGATTGCAAGAGGTTTGAATTCTATGACCTTGAAATTTGTTCTTGATAAGTGATTAAGTGTAAAAAAAAGTGACAGTCTTTTTTAGGGTTATGATTGCATCAAACTTGCAGTGCCACTTGATTAATGTTTCAATGATCAAATATGCCATGATTGATGTCTTGTGTAGTACCCCCTCTGTTCCATTTAAATAGCTTGGTTAGGTTTTTCAAACTAAACTTATTTTGAAAAATCAAGTCAGATTATAATGTGGATTAGAGCGAGAATATTACTTCAGCTTAGCGTAGAAAGTTTCCATCACAGCACTAGCGTGGAAGTAACATTATGTGCTAAAACCATTATTAGAGTCTCATTTTCATTTTCTTGTCTCCTTTCTAATTAGAGTCTCCTTTTCTTCTTGTTTTGTAGAAAATGTATGATTTTTCTATGAAGTTGATATTTGATTGTTGCTTTCATGCTTTGAAATTTTTACTGTTCAGTGCAGATGCATGTCATTATTGTCATTACTAAAGTTTGTGTATTTGTATGATGCAGTAATTCCCACAACATTATGGAAGCTGCTAGCTCAATTGGTAGTAGGGAATTTGATGAAAATTTTTCTCTTTGGAGATATGTTACTAAACTAGGAAGAGCTACTGAAGGGGGTGGTAATGCAAGGTTTACTTGCAACTATTGTCAAAGGTCTTATAGTGGCTCTTATTCTAGAGTAAAAGCACACTTACTCAGGATTAGGAATTCATGAATAAAAGCATGCCCTAAGGTTACACAAGAGCATATTTATGAGATGACCAATATAGAAGAAGAAGCTGAAAAAAAGAAGAACCCAAAGCAAGTCCCTTTAGCTAGCAGCCATGGTAGCTCAGCTACAGATATCAGTACAGGCATGCTTGGAAAGAGGAAAAAAGAAAATGCTTTGGAGAAGGCATGGAATAAAGAAGATCGTGACACTTTGATAAGTTTAATTGCTAGGATGTTTTATTCCGGTGGGTTGCTGTTCCAGTTTGCTAGAAACCCACACTATGTTGACTCCTTCAAGTTTGCAGCAAATAAACATTTTTCAGGTTATATTTCTCTAGGCTATAACTCGTTAAGGACTACTCTTTTACAAAAAGAAAAGTCTAATATTGAGAGGTTATTGAAACCAATGAAAGCAACTTGGAGTGAAAAAGGTGTAAGCATTGTTTCTGATGGATGGAGTGATGCACAAAGAAGGCCTCTCATCAATTTTATAGCTGCATCGGAAACAGGACCCATTTTTTTGAAAGCGATTGATGGCACAGCTGAGTATAAAGATAAACACTATATATCTTGCTTACTTAAAGATGTCATTTGTGAGGTTGGACCTCTTAATGTTGTCCAAGTAATAACAGATAATGCACCTGTTATGAAAGCAGCCGGATTGATTGTTCAAGCTGAGTACCCTCACATTTTTTGGTCACCTTGTGTGGTGCATACATTGAATTTAACTCTCAAGAATATATGTGGGGCAAGAAACATAAAGAGAAATGCTCATGTTTTTGAAGAATGTCACTGGATTACCCAGGTTTCTGATGATGCCTCTTTTATTCGAGCGTTTATTATGAATCATTCTATGAGGCTAGCAATTTTCAATGAATATAGCCCTTTGAAATTACTAGCGGTAGCTGACACTCGATTTGCTTCAACTGTTGTCATGTTAAAAAGATTATTTAAAATCAAAGGCAACCTTCAGCGCATGGTGGTTAGTGATGAATGGTCTTCTTCTAGAGAAGATGATGTGGGAAAAGCTCAGAATGTGAAGGATATTGTCTTAAATGATGTTTGGTGGGATAGGGTGGAGTACATACTCTCTTTTACCGGTCCTATTTATGATATGCTTAGATGTGCTGACACAGACAAACCCATCCTTCACATAGTGCATGATATGTGGGACACCATGATTACAGATGTGAAGAAAGCAATATTTCGGCATGAAGGCAAGGAGGAAACTGAAGTATCTACCTTTTACAGTGTGTTACATGAAATACTCATTGATAGGTGGACAAAAAGTTCTACGCCACTTCATTGCTTATCTCATTCATTGAATCCCAAGTAAGTTTAAGAAATTTAATTAACTTTAAAGCATTCATTTTTTAAATTTCATGTTTCTTATTATTTTTATACTAACTTTGTTATTAATATTCAGATTTTACAGTGATCAATGGATCAACGGTGCTCCAAATCGACTAGCTCCACATAGGGATGAGGAAATTTCTGTGGAAAGGAATAAATGCTTCAGAAAGTTTTTTAATGATATTCAAGATAGATCGAAGTTAAATATTGAATATCCTAGGTTTTCTGGATCTATGGATATATTTGGAGAATCTGATTGCATGGAAGATAGGTGGAGGTTAGATCCAAAAGTATGGTGGTATACTTACGGATCTTCCTTGCCATTGCTTCAAACTCTAGCTTTTAAGCTTCTTGGACAACCATGTTCTTCCTCTTGTGCTGAGAGGAATTGGAGTACTTACTCTTTCATTCATTCCTTGAGGAGGAATAAAATTCTTCCAAAACGTGCTGAAGATTTGGTATATGTGCATAGTAATCTTCGACTTCTATCTAGGAAAACTGAAGAGTATAGTAAAGGAGGAACTATGATGTGGGATATTGCTGGAGACACTTGGGATGAGCCATTTGGAGGGGCTGGGGTGCTTGAGATAGCTAGTCTATCTCTAGATGAACCAAATTTAGAAGCAGTCACATTTACTGATGTTGAATATGATTTGGATAATTATATTGATGTACTTTGAAGTTATGTTTTAACATTTTGTTGATGGGATCTTAATGTTTGACTTATTAGTACTTAAAGTTTGTATTTTGGTGTTGAATGTGTGTATAATAATTGTGCTAGGATGTTTTTAATGTTTATAAATTTTGTTGTTCACTTATTATAATTTGTACAGGTATTTTAGATTATTACAGAACTTTTTGATATAAAAAATATAGGGGAAAATTTGTCAGATTTTGCGTAAAAATTATGAATAAAAAATAATTTTTCAATCAAAAGTTTGGAGCTATAACATTTATAAGCTTTGAAGGAAAAATTTTGTTACTATAATATCAATAAATATATATTAAAATTATATAAATAATTTTTTATTAGCCGTGTCATATCCTACTTTTTGAAAAAATGCCGTGTCGCCGTGTCCGTATCGTATCGTGTCGTATCGCTGTACCCGTATCCGTGCTTCTTAGGCCTTGGGGCATGTCATAGCCTTACTTCAAAGAAACATTTTTGCTCCATAAGCCTTTCTTCTTAAAATTTTTATGAGTCTTGTTCCCAAGCCTTGAGAACATATTTTCTAGACTCAACTGAAATGATGTTGATGAGTTAGTGGCAACTTTTTCCAACATACTTGTTTCCAAACATTGAGATCATACTTTTCCCCTTCATATTTTTGTCGTGGGTTAAGTGGGGAGCATTACTCCCATAATTCATAGGAGTCTTCCTTCCAAGTCTTGAAAATACACCTTTACCACTCACATTTTTTCCATGAGCTTATTGAGGGAAAGAGATTTTTGACATTGAAGCTTCCTCAAAAACTTCGCAATTAGTGTCACAAGGAGCACCAATTTTGGTGTCTCTAAGGACAACCCTTTTTTCTTCAAATTTTTGCTTAGCCAAAAAGGCTTGACATTTTGGTTCATCAAAAGTGATGACCAATTTCATACTTCCCGTAGCCTCCATATTGCCAAAGAGATGGAACGAATAGAGGGTCCCACCGGGCGTGCCAAAAATCTTGATGAGAAAGATTTTAGTGATTCCTATGCTCACAAGTTAATCCTTGCAACATATAAAGAATTCACTTTTTTTTATGGTAGGACGACTCTCCCTTTACAAAGCCTTCGATTAATTGGCAAAGATGGAGGAATTTTGAAGGTAGGATTACAAAAGAGATAGAAGAATAAAAATGTCAAACAATGGCTACAAAAATTTACACCAATTACACAAAGAAGAAAGAAAGAAACATAAAAAATTACAAATATCCCATGCCTTCTTCTTCACTTCAAGTTGTAAATTCTCCTTTGCTTTACTTTTTCACTCAACTTCAAGCCTTAATTAAAAGGATTTGAAACTTGAGTGCTTGCTTTGGTAGAGAAATCCTTCCTTGAAAAATCTTCTTCTTTCTTTTTGGAATTTGCTTGGAAGATGCTTGGTCTCCTTCACTCTTTGCTTTTTCAAAAGCTTTTCTAGAGTTGCAGGTGTGTAATGGCTAAAGAGAAGACCCTCTCCACGTTTGGAAATGATAAGGGTGTAAATATGTAGTGGAATGGGGTTGTGGGTAGGTATTTTGAGTGGAAGTGGGTAGTTATTAAGGATCTGGGGAGTTTTCTGCAATTTCAGAAGGTGAAGTGGGTGGTTATTGCCAGTTTGGGGGGCTTTCTGCAATTCTAGAAGGCGAAGTGGGTTGTTATTGGCAGCTCGGGGAGCTTTATGAAATTTTTAAAAGGTGGAGTGGGTGGTTGTTAGCAGTTCGGGGAGATTTCTGCAATTTCAGAAGGTAGAATGTGTGATTATTGGCAGCTTAAGGAGCTTTCTGCAATTCTAGAAGATGGTAACTTTGGGCATTTCCCAAGACCAAAACAAGCCCATTTCTTTTTGTTTTATGGGCCATGCTAACTTTGGGCATTTGAGCAAGCCTTCCTTTATTTTGGACGTGGGGCCCATATGCCCAACCCATTATAAGGTTTTTTTTTTCTTTCTTTCTCTTTCATTTCTTCTTTTATATTTGTCTCTTTTTTTATATCAACACTTAGTGTGGGGCTCATGATGAGCCTCATTTGATATTTAGTTGGGCTAATTTTAATGTGGACCATATTGTCTCACATACCCTTTGCAATTTCTTTAGCTAATTGGATGTGGGACCCGTAGTGTCTCACATAACTTTTTTGCAATTTGTATGACTAATTTGATGTGGGACCAATTGGATCTCACTTAGCCTTTGTAATTTCATGGGTCAATTTAATGTGGGATATATAATGTCTCACTTAGGCCTTTGCAATTTTTTATGGCTAATTTAATGTGGGACTGATGGGATCTCACTTAGCCCTTGTAATTTGTATGGCTAATTTGATGTGGGACCGATGGGATCTCACTTAGCCCTTGTAATTTGTATGACTAATTTGATGTGGGACCGATTGGATCTAACTTAGCCTTTGGAATTTTTATGGCTAATTTGATGTGGGACCGATGGGATCTCACTTAGCCTTTTGAATTTGTATGGCTAATTTGACGTGGGACCGATTGGATCTCACTTAGTCTTTGGAATTTTTATGGCTAATTTGATGTGGGACCGATGGGATCTCACTTAGCCCTTTGTAATTTTGTTAGGCTAATGTAATGTGGGACCCTTTGAGGTCTCACTTAGCCTTTGAATTCTTATTTTTTTATGCATTTTGAATTTGCATTTTATTTATCTTTTGACTCTTTATGGTTTGAAATAATCGATATAGTTACGGTTTATTTCTAACCATTTTTTTTATGTAAACAATAGTTAATCAACTAAAAAGAAATGGAGAAAAAATTGAAGATGTTCTTGTAGTAGAGAAAAATATTGAGATCCCTCGCAACCAGATTTGAACATGTGGTTGTGGCCATTGAAGAATCAAAAGATTTGGACACTCTTACGGTTGAGGATTTAATGGGATCACTCCAAGTCCATGAGCAGCGTATGCTAAAGAGCAGCCAGCCCATCTATTATGGAGCAGGCACTTGAGTGAAAGTTAACTTTGAATGACTAGAAGAGTGGTCGTCCTCAACATAAATGCTTCACTAATGGCGGCTGTGGAAGAGGCCGTGGGAGAGGAAATTATCAAAGGCAAGGTCAAAATCATTAGAAGTCCACCAATAGTAGAAGAGGCACGAGTAGCGGCAAATCTACTCGTGGTAGTGGACGTGGAAATAGAAGAAATGTCCAGTGTTACAACTGCAACAAGACTGGGCATTATGCATCTGAGTGTTGGAGCAACCAATCTGTAAATCAGAATCAACAATCCAATTTTGCAGAAGCGTCTGAGGATAGGAGAGAAGATGCCACACTCTTCATTGCAGAAGGCACGTGATCAACAAGATGTCTGGTATCTTGACTCTGGAGCGAGTAATCACATGTATGGCAAGAAGGAGCTCTTTGAAGATTTGGTTGAAGACGTTCATGGTAACATCAGCCTTGGAGATTCATCCAAACTGCCCATAAAAGTTAAGGGTAAAATTAAGATTTATCAAAATAATGGTGCTCCACAGTATATCTTAAATGTGTATTTTGTACCCAACATGAGAAGCAACATTCTAAGCATTGGGCAATTCCTAAAGAAGGGGTACAAAATACACATGAAGAATGGGTGTTTCTCTTTGATGAATGGTCAAGGGAGGATTATTGCAAAAGTCCAAATGACACCCTATAGAATGTTCCCTCTCCACATCAACACAAGTTTGGATAAATGCTTCTATGGTAATATAAATGACGAGTCATGGAAGTGGCACATTCGATTCGGGCATCTTAATTTCAGTGGCCTCAAGCTATTGTCTACATCAAACATGGTGCGTAAATTGCCGACTATAGAGAAGCCGGAATATGTATGTGAGTCTTGCACACTTGGCAAGCAACAAAGAGCTCTCTTTCAAAGTGGAAAATCTTGGAGAGCAGTAGATCCCTTGCAGTTGGTGCACACTGACATTTACGGACCCATTGAACCTGCATCCTTTGGAGGTAATAGATACTTCATCACCTTTATTGATGATTTCAGAAGAAAACTTTGGGTCTATTTCATCAAAGAAAAGTCTGTTGCCTTTACTATTTTCAAGAGTTTTAAAGCTCGTGCTGAAGTTGAAAGCAGATATAAGCTTAAGATACTCATATCTGAATGAGGTGGAGAGTACACCTCGAATGAGTTCCGGAATTACTGCAAGGAGAACGGCATCAAGCAACAATTTACAGCAGTATACACACCACAACAAAATGGCATCGCTGAGAGGAAGAACAAGACCATTCTTGACATGGCTAGAACCATGATTAAAGAGAAAGGATTGCCGAAGAATTTCTGGGCCAAAGCTGTTGCATATACAACCTATCTTCTCAACCGCTGTCCTACAGAGTGTGAAGAACATGACACCACATGAAACATGGAGTGGCTATAAACCCAGTGTGACACATCTCAGGGTCTTCGGTTGCATAGCATATGCCCAAGTTACTGAAGCAAAGAGAAAGAAGTTCGATGACCGTGGAGAGAAGTGCATCTTTATTGGATACAGTGAAGAGTGAAAAGCTTACAAGCTCTATAACCCACTTACACACAAGGTGGTGGTAAATAGAGATGTGATTTTCAGTGAGGAGGAAGCATAGAGTTGGAGTGAAATAAGCACAACAAAGGAGAAACATCTCGAGATGGAGGAAAAGGGAGAAGCAAGGCATGAAGCTCCAGAAAGAGTAATCTCAACACTGCTCCATAAGGCATCAAATATAGATCAAAGGTCAGATATCTCAACTCCATCTTCTACACCTATTAAGATGAGAAGACTTAGAGAAATTTATAAGCAAATCGAAGACGTAAATATTCTTTGCCTAAAGAAGATTGCTGGAAGAAAACCATGGAAGAAGATATTCATGTCATCGAGAAGAATGGCACACGGGAGCTAACTACGTTATCCAAAGGTCAAAGGGCGATTGGTGTCAAGTGGGTATACAAAATTAAGCGGTTGGCCAATGGACATATTGAAAGGTATAAGGCCAGACTTGTAGCTAAAGGGTACAAGTAAAAATATGGCATAGACTATAAAGAAGTGTTTGCACCAGTTACAAGTCCTGACACCGTGAGGATGCTGATGTCTCTTGATGCTCATCATAATTGGAAGATATACCAATTAGATGTGAAATCAGCCTTTCTAAATGGAAAGCTTGAAGAAGAGGTGTATGTAGAGCAGTCCCAAGGCTTTGTAGTGACAGGAAAGAGCAAAAGGTGTACCGGCTGAAGAAAGCTCTATATGGCTTGAAGCAAGCCCCACGAGCTTAGAACTCTCGCATCAATGGCTATCTAGAAGAGAATGGTTTCACCAAATGCCCGTATAAGCATGCCGTCTACATCAAGAAGAATGCTCATGGTGAGATACTCATAATATGCCTATACGTTGATGATTTGCTCTTCATAGGAAATAGCTAATATATGTTTCAAGAGTTCAAGCAAGCAATGTTCAAGGAGTTCAAGTTGACGAATTCTGGTCTTATGTCTTTCTTCCTTGGCATTGGGTACGTCAACAATCCGATGGTATCTTTATCTCTCAGAAGAAATATGCAAAAGAGTTACTTGAAAAGTTTAGGATGACTAATTGCAATGAAGTCAGTATTCCTCTTCCATCTGGTTTGAAGTTGACAAAAGAAGGAGAAGGGAAAAGCATTTAATTGGAAGCTTAAGGTACCTCACAATCACAAAGCCAGATATTATCTTCAGTGTTGGACTCTTGAGTAGGTACATGGAAATACCAAAAGAATCACATTGGTTGGCTGCCAAAAGAATATTAAGATATATAAAAGGTACATTAGACTTTATTTTACTCATACAAAGAAGATGCAACTTTATTTGGTTATTCAGATAGTGATTGGGCTAGAGATCAAGATGAAAGAAAGAGTACCTCGGGTTATGTGTTCTATCTTGGATCAACTGCCTTTACATGGATGTCCAAGAAACAAGATGTAGTGGCCTTATTATCTTGTGAAACAGAATATGTGGCAACCTCATCCACTGTCTGTGAAGCTATATGTGAGAAATCTCCTAGATCAGTTAAATCATCTTCAAGAAGATTCAACCCCGATATATGTGGATAATAAATCGACAATTGGGCATGCTAAGAATCCGATGTAGCATAGAAGGAACAAGCATATAGACATAAAGTATCACTTCTTGAGAGACCACGTAAAACAAAGAACTATGAAGCTGAAGTACTGCAATACTAAAGAGTAAGTGGCTAACATCTTCACTAAAGTTTTGCCCACCGACACATTTTAACTAAGAGGCCTAACTAGTATTGAAGATATAAGCCCAAAGTGAAGAATCTAGAAGTATGGAATATGCTAGAAGAATAGAGTATTTGGTGTGTAGTATAGAAGTCTCTAAAAGACCTGCTTAAAAGAATTATTTAGATAAGTCTTTTGTTAGACTCCTATAAATAGGGAACGGTAGAATAGAGTTCGAACAGACGAGTAAGAAAACTCAACACTATTATAAACTTAACAACATTGTCCCTTTAATTGTTGTTGAGACGTGAAAATTTCGATAACTTTTCCCATATTACCATTGTCTCATTTCCCATCTAGTTCCCACGTAGTCATAAGTTGTGGGTGAAAGCTTCCAACAGGGCACTGACGGAACAGCCGATGGTCTGCTTGGTCGCTCCGGCGGGCAGCGCCACCGCCAGCTGCGGGCCTCGGCTCGGTAAAGGAAAGGCAAGGAAGAAATTCAAGGTCCAAGAGACACGGCGGAGTGGCGGTGGCAGCGGGGAGAGGAAGGACCCCGTGTGGAGTTGCGTCCAAGGATGTGAGGCGTGCTGCAAGCTCGACAAAGGCCCGGCCTTTGCTGCTCCTGAAGAAATCTTTGAGGACGCTGCTGACGTTGAGGTTCCTTTCCTTCCTTCTCTTTTGGGTCTCTCTTTTATTTGGCTTCTTTTTCTGCTTCGTTCGGCCGGGAGCCATTACAGCCTGTTTCTTAGGTACTCTCTGTGTCCGAAAAAGGTAGGTACAGTATGGGGAATTGAATTTTAAAGACACAGGAAAGGCCTGTGGCAGAGATATAAGCCTAACTCTATCTACCTTTTTCGGACACAGTAAAAAGGGAAAAGGTTTTTTTTTTGGGACACAAAGGGAGCGTTAACAAGTAAAATGGTTAACTGGTTCAAGTTTGAAAAAAAAAGGAAATTGTTGAGTGCTAGTGCTCTGTGCTCTATTAATTGTCTGGGTTGGAAGTCCGGAAAAAGATAATTTTAGGTAATTTGGAAGTTCAATCCAGACAATTAATGTGGGAGGGAGAGTATTTGCTTACAGTGAGGGTGGTTGAAGCTTTGAATTTTGTTTGAATATTGAAAAAAGCTCAGTGTGGTTGTATTGTGTTTTACCTTGAGGTATTGATTTAGAGTGCTGATTTCTAGTGTTGGGCTGGAGATTATAGAGAACATTACATTAGTTGTACAGTAATTTGGTGTGGATTTTTAGGAGGAAACAGGAGGTGTATAGACAGATAAACAGTTTTATACCCATTTGATGTACATCAGAAGGTTTCTTTTGTGTCCTCGTAGTTGTGAGTCCTGAAATAACTGGAATCAGATGGCCTTAATTTTTTGTATAAAAAGAAGCATTCATACCCTTTTGGGAGTTGAATCAACTCTATCATCAATAGGCAGTAAAGTGCTGAAGAAGATAAGAACAATGCAAGAATTAGGCATCTGATTCACATGGGGGAGAGAAATTTTAAAAATGTGTAAAGATGCGACATTTATACAGTGAACAGACCTTGTTAAGAAAGTACTTATTCCATTCACTTGTCTTTCCTTTAATTCTATGTATATGTCTGTGCTTCAGCTTTATAGGAGTTTAATTGGTCCTGATGGGTGGTGTAAACACTATCAGAAAACTACTCGGATATGCTTCATTTACGCTGGTTAGCGGCCATCTGTTTGTTGTATAAACTTTAGGTTTGGCTCAATATATCCGAATTTTGGTTTAAGATCATATGTTTTTGCAGATAGACCATATTTTTGTCTTGTAGAACCAAAAGTACTTCAAGACTTGTATGGCATTGGTGCAAAACATTTAAATAACGAAGCATGTCGTTATATAACTTTAATTTCATTCTACGATGCACCTTCAATGACAGTTTTTTTGACCATTTATGAAATTTTACAGATCGTGCAGGGATACTATAAAAGCAATCCATGGCACAGATTCTATTGACCTGGATAACTTCAATAAGAATGTACAGAGATAAGGCATGCCCTACACTTCTACTCGAGCTATTGAATCTCATTGAAGAAGTCATTAATACCTTAAGGTTCGTACTTGTTGTTCAGTTATGCTTTTAAAAGGCACAAGTACTTTAGCACTATGTCATTTCCATATAAGAAGATACTCCAAGCAACTTCATATTGTTGACTCTCTGGTGTTTATTCTGAGGTTTTAATTAATTATATGCCAGACATTTTCTGCAGTCGGTCATAATTTCAGCGTAGAGAACTTATGTTATAGTGAATCATTGTTCATCTGAAGAAAAATTATTCTTGTAAACTTCTTGTGTTTTTATTATGTTCTAGTTAAGTTGCTAGTGTATGTAAATGAAATTTAGAAGTTTGTTTGATATAAGATTATGTGGTAGACTTGAACTAGAAAATAGCTCTCCTGGGCTTCCATAATATCCCTAGACATGCTAGCAACTGCTTAACGTGCTTCACCTGGGTATCTCAAGGCATCTCTTCCACACTACCGGGAGTCTTGCGTTCTATAGCTGTCCTGGGTTTCCGTAATATCTCCAGAAATGTTTTAACAGCTTAACATACTTCATCTGGATATCTTAGATTGAGGCATCTCTTCCACACTCCTGGGAGTCTTGCATCCCTTATTTCTTTCGGCCAACTAGATGCTTTCTAAAAGGAAGGGCTTTGTCCTAGGAAGCACCGATACGGATATGGCGATACGATACGATACGATACAGGTACGGCGATACGGTAATTTTTAAAAAGTCCCTATACGATACGTCGGGGATAAGTTTGTTAAAAAAATATTTTTTATATTTTTAAGACATATTTTAAGTTGGTCCTTAGTGTCAAAAGTCAATAAACATAGTAAATAAATTTTATAAAAGAAAAATACAGAAGAAATCTGAAAGCTAGCACTTTGGCTCATCATTTTCCAACATTTTGATGAACAAAATAAATTACAAACAACATAATTACCATTTCATCAATAATTTGAGCACGTATGATAAAAACAAAACTAGATTAAAAATAAACCCAGAAAACACAGCAGCAATCAGAAAGTCAACTCCCTATTTTCCATCACAGTCCGAAAATCAAACATACATTTCCCAAATCAATCACACAATCAACCTGCATTGATGCAATAACCACAAACCAACAAGTTCGAATAAATCCAATACCTCCAGTCAAAAGAATCATCAGTAGAACATCCCAATGCAACCACCTCAAAACAAATTATATTTTTGAAAATAGGCATAATGAGGAATAAAGATTTCATATAAAATAATTATCCAAAAACAAATTTCATATAAAACGTATTGACCCCGTATCCGATACGTATCGGAATTTAAAATTTTTTTTTTAAAAGACATGCCACGAATACGCAGGCAGCCGTATCTGTGACGTATCTGTATCTGATACGTATCGGATACGAATACGTGGGCCAAAACCCCGTATCGGTGCTTCCTAGGCTTTGTCTTACTATAATCCAAAAATAAAATCCCAACTGACATGAAAAAATTCTTACCCTGTTTTCTTTTTTATACACAAAATGCTTATGTAGGAGTATGTGTCTAGGTTAGTCGTATCTAATTGTTAAATTATACTCCCTTTGTTCAGAAATATTATGTAGATTTAGGAAAAACCCTTATTCCAATTTACTTTTCCCATTTCAAGGTTGCACGCAACTTCTTCTCACTTTCCGTCCAAATTATCACATGTTAAATTCTTCACATTCAGATGGGGCCCACATCTTGTCATCACTTCCATGAAGTATGTGATTTCTTGATCACGGTTTTTGCATTGAACTTGGGTTTTTGTTGAATTTACTATATAGTGGCAGTGGAGTAGGTAAGATATTTGAGAAGGCACGAGGGATATGTTTTAGGAAACTTGAGGAAGGAGATGTGACGAGAGAGAACGGGTGGTGCCAGGCAGCAGAGAGAGGTCACGTGACCTTATGTGGGAACCTGGGTCTAATAAAAGCAACGTTTTTTTCAAATGTACATAATAAATCCGAACAGAGGGAGTATATCTTAGTAAAAAGCATGTGCCTTCCTTGTATGGTTCAGTTCTCTTAACCTTTCGGGCATATGTTTTACCTTGGATCTGATGGTTTCTAAGAATCTGAAGAGGTTTTGATGCATATAGTCTTGTACAGTTCTTACACAAAAATTAATAAGTAGACGTAGTTCTTTTTCATCTTGTCTGAAGTCATTGGTGTGTTCCTTTTTCTTTTGTTGATAATATATTTTGTATTTGTAGTAACGGGTAATCCTCCAAATGCACAAGGTTGGAAGAAAGCAGAGCAGCCAACAGGCGTGCTTATTGACATTGACTGTCCAATGGAACAATTTAATCAGTTGCTATGTAATCATTAAAATGCTATATTAAAAAGCATGTAGTTCTTAGACACTATTACCTTCAGTTTGCATTTCTGTAATGTATAGTGCCTACGTGATAGTCTAAATTCAGAAGTAAGTGTGCCTGCACAAATCGGCTTTCTTGCGGGTGGCATAAGTCGATTTTCTTTGTCACATATCTTTTCAATTTTCAAACAGAGTCCCCTATATCGTGATCGAAGCGTCCTTCACCGCATGCAGATGCAATTGGTGTTGCTACTCATGGTGGTCGAGGTTGGGTACTGGGGATCATTATTGGTGCCACCATTCTGTTCTAAGAAGTCAGGTCGAGGATTGCGTACCAGTGTTGGAGTCAGTCTTCGCATGCGTGTCATGCTACGCCAAGGTGCTGCACGGTATCCGGCCCAATTGAAATCCAACCCCCCACAGCGCTCCAGTGCACACCAACTGCATGAAACGAGCTAGATGTTTTGTAATTACCGTTTCTCCAACACCACTGTCCATCTACCAAGCTCTCTTCAAAGATGGAAAAAGAGTATTTCGGCCCTAAATCAGGACTACACTTTTTTAGGGTTGTGTTCCTGGTAATTTTTAGTTTTAATATTTGATAAAGCAATTCTCATTTACTTGTACATTGATGTGAAGTGAGTTTTTTGTTTGTGCTGAAAATGAGAAGAGAGTTGGATAAGAAGATCGCAGTGTAAGAATACAAGTAATTTGACATATGTAGGCAATTATTGTCTCATAGTTTAGGTTAATTTTGCGCTTAGACTTCATAAATGTGTAAGGTTTTATGTTACTCCCTCGGGACATTCGATCATGTTGCGTCTCAACCTATCACACCACAAAATTCCCCACACGAAGTGATGTTCCTTTTTCTTGTATATATACAACAAAAGTAATAGAGATGTTCTTGCTTCACTGCGTCTTACACTATGCTATTCTCATACCGCACCATATTTCCAGACCATTATCTTCCCGAGTACAAGCTCTTGAAGACCAAGTTTGATAGAACAATTTAAAAAAAAAAAAGCATGTCCACATGCACTATAAGAAGTGTGGTATCATTACACACTGTACAAGCACATTTCATATTTTCTACATCTCCCACAGTACATATGATACAGCCTCATCCTTTGTATATGGAATTATCTACGAAAAAGGACTACATAAACTAGTATAATCATAAACCTCTTGGTTAAAAGATACCCCCCATGGGTATCTATGTAAACAACATCGTAACTTTCCTGCTCTGCTAAATCCTAATGAACCTAATGCCGGCATTAGCTGAGAGTAATGTTGGTCAAAAAAATTTCCTCGTGCTCCAAGTCAAAGAAAAAAGACTAGGAAGACAATGAAAGTAAAACTCTCACATATGGAACTTCCAGGTTTTACTTATGTTCTGCCCACTTTTCATCATGTATCACCACAGCATTTACCAACTTGTCCTTCCAGCATCTTATGCCACAAACATAGCATTTCCCTGGGTCCCTGATAATGAGCAACAACGTACCCGTCTTTGCACCCTTCATTGTAGACTCTCTCTTCGCGGATGTACTTCACATCCAACCCTTCTTTTTTCATCTCTGCTATCCATATTCCCATGGCCACATCCTCCAGCTTAAACATCTGATGTTGCCACATAAAAGCATGTTATTATCAGAATTATGTTCCAACATACTGTATGGCCCGAAAATGCCTCAAGGTCAAGAAAATAAAGCTAACAAAACGTAAATGCATACCTTCAAGCGCCCCTTTTTGTGTCGCTTGTATACAGCCCTTGCAATGTCTCGTGTGACCACATAGCCAGGACCATGCGCCCAAGGTGGGTAAGTTTCTTCAGGCCATTCCTATGAGTAAAAAAATTACAAACAATAGCATAACTAAAAAAGTAAGCCCAAATAGAAAACTCTGATTGTTGTTAAAAACTTATCATTCTTTACACTTACATCAGGGCTTATGTACCATTTACTGTCTGGATTCCGATGAGGCTGAGAATCTGAGTTAATAAGACCATAAAGCATCCCACGTGATATATTAGCCTTTTTCACAGATGAAAGGACCTCATCAATGCGCACAAATGCATCATCATCAGTTTTCATAACATATTTTGCAGAAACAACCTGTGTCTGAAGATTCACGACATCTTTAGTATGAGTACCATAAAAGGATTCTAAACGGTATCTACCCGCTCAATAATGAAGAAAAAAATTACCCCATAAATGCAGATGGCAATGGTCTTCCATGTTATGAGATTGTAATAGTCAACGAAAGGCATGAGTTGAATATCACCATACGTTCGTGCTTCCTTCCAAAGTTCCTCGTTCACCATTTGGTTTTTGTGCTGCCAAGAAATCAACCCACTAAATATCATTATTAGTTCTCTGATATGTAAAAGGTATTTAGGAACATTCACTTAAACTTGTACGTTCCACCCCTTTTGCATCTAATAGTAGTATGCATAGATTAGTTGGTGGGCATAAGCTAGACAATAGGAACTTTTTGGAAAAAGAAAAGACAAGTTTATGATCGCTATATCATTCATATATCCAACCAAGTGAAGCCTCTCAGAATTCTGGCTTCATCAAGTAACTCGTTGATAGACCGTGAGCCCAAAAAAGCAATCTGAACAAATTGGAATGATCAAAGTCAGACAACAGAGAGAGGTCCAAAAGTTGTGAGGCAAACCTCTGGAGGATTCCCTATTTCCTGAAGCATGGAGATGTCATTGTCCTCCTAACTGCCATCATTATGAATTCAGATGATGGTCAAATCTATGCCGAGGCCTTAGGTTTATGCTGACTGGTGATATCGACAGCCGGAGTCAGAGGAAAAGGCCAGAATGAGGGTGCATAGGGCTGTCACAGGGTTTAGGGAAGGAGGCCTCGATGGGGACAGTCTGTCTAGTCAAGAGCCCATGGCTCCATTACTAACGTGTCAAATCTGTAAGGCTTGGAAATAATTCAGAAGGAAGGCACTGTATATTGTTCCAGGATCCAGCTTTTCCATTAGAATGGGGGGAATGGTCTGTCCATTGCCACCCAAGCAAGACACGTTCAGAGCCACTTCCTCAACGATAAATTCTCTTCATTGTTCTAATGCAGTTCAAATGAACAAGTATAATAAACTACTATCATTCTTCCAATTAAATACTTTAATGTTAAGGAATTACGGGCATTCTATCATCAGAAGTTCTATTCATGGAAACACCATGATATAAGTACCTAAATACAAGGGAAAGTTGTTCTACTACTCGTTTTCATATACCCAAGGCTAGAGTAGTATGCCCAAATAATAACCAAACAAGCTATATCGGTGTAAGAACAACATCTATGCTAAGTTAGCTCTTTGTTACTTATTTCTAATGTTCTAATCAGGCCAGGCTGCAATAATAAGCAGTATTGTATCTAATTATCAAGCGATTGAAAACAATTTATGGAAGTTTCTAATTTATTTTTACAATGTCTAATTTCTATCAGCTTGTTAAAACTTTAGTCTCAATAGTGAAATTGCACAAGTAAATTTGTGTAACAAGTGCTCACCAGTCCGACAAAAAAACGAACTGCAACAGCTCCTGATTGCACAAGATCATATTGCATCCACGTTCTTCGAACAGCCATCCGGCGTTTAAAATTATTGGCAGTAGAGAAAACACCGATAAAAAGATCCAAGGGCTTGTGATCAGGCAGAGGATCTGACTTGAGCATTTCTAGATCAACCACATGTTCTGTGTCCTCTGACGTAGGCAATCCACTAGCCAGCACAGATATAGGTTTCAAGTCACCTGCAATCCTTACTTCACTTACAAGCCATGGCTCCAAGCTCTGAAGATCAAATAGAAATGGAAGAATAATGTCAGAGACGGTTATTTTTTTACAGCAGTAAGAAAATAGGTGGAACTTTCAACAAGCAGTTTCCCCTCTCCACCCTGAGGACAATCACTGAAACAAAGGCTCCTTATGGGTATATTAATTTCAGCCACTTAGTCTTCCTGTCCATAGCCACCAATTGAATGGACATTGAAGTCATATCAATCGCAAAAGTTACAACGAATATGAGGGTTAAAACTGGTGGGCATATGACAGATGTATACCACTCAAGACAAGCTATGTTGGATTAATATCCATATATTGCTTCCAATGAGAAAGACAAGGTTGTTAGTTTCAGAGACTTCAGATTATTGGAACATACTTCACGATAAGCAAATGAAGTGACATGCTTTCCATCAACCGTCATTTGGATTCCTTCTGTTCCCACTCTTAGAGTTGCAACAAATATATATCCTTCTTTAAAAGGAAAATATGGCCGTAATGTAGAAGTCTCTTGAGCTGCCGGAGGCCTCCTCGTGCCATTAGTGTACTTACTAGGAGAATATAGCAGTTTGTCTTCTTTTCCGACCAAAGGATTGCAGCGGTCTAGTTCATCAACTGAAATGAAATATACTTCATTGTTAACAAGATCAATCAAGCCTCAAAAAGCTTAACAAAGAAATAGCATGTCCTAGCCAAAAAAAAAAGAGAGAAACTGAGCATGTACAACAGATAATGTTCCAAAAGCAACCAAGCAAAACATTTCAAAAGCAATCAACAGCATGCCTATACCAATAGTTGGTTCCTGCAGATGTTCTTCATCAAGAGAAAATGCATACATAAAAAAACTACAAAAAGCGCTATACAATACACACTCCAGATAAAATAACCTATACAAAAATAGTAGAAGATAAATAGTCAGGACACTAGAAGAAGTAACAGTTGTTCACAAAGAGAAGTTTGAATAATTGACACATGGATGACATGAAAAAAATAGTTAGGATGTTTATAACCAAGTAGCAGAAAATCCTTTTGAGCTAATCAATCTCAATGCTGTGACTAGGAGCCAAAGCAGATTGTGTAATTCTGTGTTTCCGCCCCACTACTAACATTACATGGTCAGATAAGAAAAAAACTATGAGCATAAGAAGCTTATTTAGAAATGAGATAAAAAAAATAGAATCACAAATGATAATTAAGGAAAAACGAATAAAATTGATAACCTAACAACAAGATCCAAAGAAAGACATTAACCAATGCGAAAGAATTCATCAATGATAGTCATCGATAATTAGAGATGTTGCTACATATCATTATCATTATTAATTACTACCAATATATGCCTTAATATGTTGATACATATCAACATACAGAGAAACAGTATGTTATAACTTATAACAAATTCTACAACCTTTTCCATCATTCTGGGAAGCCGGGTTGGGACACCGCTCCTCTGATCCCCAATCCTGAGAGATGGTCCATGTGTTTTGGACAATCACTGGGTCCTCTAATATCTTATCACCATGCAGTCTGACATTATAATGCAAAATAATTGGAGGATCTGGCTCCCCAGGAAGAGGAGTTGCAGTTAAATCAATGCGGAAATTACCAAGTAAACCATCAGGAATGCCAATTATTGTTACTGAAGAACCCTGAATTAGCCCACAAGGAACACTCAATTTATAAGTGCCATCCTCAAGTTTTGAGGCATTCATTTCTCGCAGAGAATATGGACATTGTTTCACCTTGGTATTCTTGGTGACACTCTCATTTATCGACAGCCTTTCCTCTTCTTCCAAAGTCATTAAACTATCCCATGCAGTTCCTGCTTCTCGGACGGCCTCAATGGCATGAGGTAAAACTTGTGGATGACTTACTAATTGACTTAAAAGATTCCAAGTTTTTAATGAATGAAACTCTTCTTTAGAGAAATTTCTCAGAGCAAACAAACTGGCAGTCAATGCGTCTGCTGAAACAACCTCAGTGCCATTTTCAGGATTCTGTACAGGCTCAGGAGCTCCATCATGCTGCCACTGAAGATGAGAAGTTGAATTCGGGAAAATGGCAGTTAAAACGGATTTTTGCCCAAAGACATTATCCATCATGCCATACCTCAGAACCAACAAAAGAAACAAGGATGTTACGAGAAGACCTCCATACCATTTCTTCATCTGCAGATTATTCCACACCTTCATGACTCCAGAATATATGGTCGTTCAGAAATTAAGAACACTAACTGCTGCTACAATTATGGCCCTTTCATGCGTGACAAAGGGTCCATACTGCGACCAAGTTCTAAAACTCACGGAAAAGTTGCTGGAGAATATGTTAATAGACTCAAACCAACCATTCCCGTTCATCAAATAAACTGCATATCAATTGTTTCTTATTCCTGATTCCATGTAAGCCCATATGCCATTTGCAAGTTGACCGCATCAACTGCAGAAATAACAAGGGTTGCAGAAGTGCCGCACAAATTTCTCAATGCAAAATTATGGCACACTGCCATGTAAACATCTGTACAAGCATATATCAGGAAGCAGAGAAGTCATCTGTGTATGCAGGAACAACGTATGAGACTACTTCTGCAAAAGTGGGAACAAACTACTTAGTTCCAATTGATAAGAAAGGTATATTTGGAATGTACACTTTTTGTAAAACTAACTTTATCTGATCACGCAAGGCAGAGCATTGTCTACTTAGCTTGTTCTCCTAAAATTGCCTTGTCCTCTACAATACCATAATTGAGGATTTAAAAAGTACATTAGTATCAAACAGAAACAACATCCATTCTAAGCAGCCTTTCACCTTCTCTAGAAGCAGAAATGTTTTTAAACTAATGGACTTCAACATGCACATTATTCATCCACAAAAAAATAAGAAAGAAAAAGAAGCGTGGCGATAAATTCTACACCCACTAACAGTGATCATTACAGAACAAGAAATTGATACTTCAATCCCAAAAAGCCTGAAGAAAGCAAAAAATCATGTCGAAAATACATCACCAAACAAGATCCTAGTCCAATATTCGCAAGTGGCAAGCCATTTGAACCCCCAGTCTCACAAAGAAAAATAAGAAAATCACAAAAAAAGAAACCGCTACAATTCAGCAACTGAATCTCTTCATACCGAAACTGTGGTCGAAAACAAGGCATTCACTTCAGGCATGAGTTATTCACTTCCCTATCACATAATAAATACACAAAGGAAACTCAAATCGTCTTAAATCACGCCAACAAAAAAAACGTACTCTTTACAAGTTACAACCCCTTCTTCAGCTAACATTCCCCAATTCCCTGACATTCAATACTGCCAACAATTCCACCTGAAGTTCAAGACAAACCACCTATCAACCCACAATTCAGAAGTAACATACACATCTCTGTTTCAAACTAACGTTGTTTAAAAAAAAAAAGCAAGAACCTTGACACTGCCAATGCTCACACGCAAACCAAACAAACCCAAAAAAAAAACCCGGAAAAAAAAACTCACTCAAATCACCACCAGATCCAACCTCAAGAGACCAAACTCCTACGAAGGCCATTACTGAAAAATGCAAGTCAAGAAGAAGCCACCATTTCTTGAAAAAAAAAAAAAAAAAGAAGACCAACCAACCTCCGCATCCAAGCACAGCAACTCCCCCAAGAGAAAGAGAGCGGAAAGAGTAACGAAAAGCAGGAAGAAACGCGTGGAAGGAGAGGAGGGAATCGAGACCAAGTGCTTGGGACCGGGCCGTCTTCTTCAAGTCCACGCGAGGATGGTAGGCAAATGGATTCTTCTGCCCAGACTTTGAAACCGCCGTTTCCTTTACGGAGTATTTCGTGTTAAAATACAAATACAAATACAAGAGTTGAGGAGGACTGGTCAGTATAAAAATAGTGGGAGTAGTTTGCAGGCCGAAGCCGGGGGAGGCGGAGATAGTGAAGACTGAAGAGACATTGTATTGTAAATCCCCCCCTGGACCAAAAGTAAACGCAAGTAAATTGACGCTGTCTATGCTGAATTTTTGTCAATGGTAAAATTAAGATGCACACCAAGATTTTTAGTTGTTGGCATTAAGACACTTCCGTGTACAACTAAACTATTGACATTAATGTGTCAAAAAAAAAATATTTTTGACATAAGAGCATCTCCAACCGAGATTTCAAATCTTCCACATCAGTGGGTATTCTTCTCCAACTGAGTACCCAAATGCTTATGTAGAGGTGTGTTTGCTTGCTGAAAAATAAAAAATGGTCAAGGTGAAATAAGTACAAAAACTTTGTAAAAAATGAAATATGTTTGGATAATTTAAAATAAATGCACCCTAAAAGTACGTTTCAAGCCTGAAAAATTTTCAAACTAAAAGTTTTTATATTTCTTTCACCTTAACGATTTTTCATTTTTCAGCAAACAAACACACTTTTGAGTGCTCATTTTTTTATACCTAAAAGTAGGTACTCAAATCGTTTCTTTTTATTTCTAAATTCCAAAAATCAAAGAAAAAACAAACTAGATTGTTTATCAATTGATGTTTAACCAATTGGGGCGTGATTAATCACGCCACACTGTAACATCCATGTTTTTTCCATATCCAGTTGAAATACCTTAGGTCGTGTTTCACGCTGGATATGGAAAAAATATGAATGCTACAGTAGATTTACAAAATCCACTGTGGATATTTGCTTATAATCATGCCCCAAAACGGCCCCTAAACTAGAAGAAAGGTTGAAAATTCTAAAATCTAAGTACTCGATTGGAGAGAGAACTCAAAACTTAATTATTCAAATTGCCACTTTAGCAAGTAATTAATACTCGGTTGGAGATGCTCTAAGGTACTTGAGGTAATGACTATACACTGAATCTATACAACCAAACTACACACACGTGAAGTGGTGGGTTTGTGATGGATAGCTTCACCCACTTTTTTTATTACCCAACAACCTTTCAAAAAAAAAACATATCACCTAACAACGAACTGTGTAGGGGTTTGATGTGTAGTCTCAATGTAGGATTACCATCAAAAGGCCACAAAGGATCATCCCGACCCGAGTTATGCCAGACATCTACTTTGGTCGGGTCTATATAAAGGGATGATCATCATAAGAGCACAAACAAAGTAACACAAGTTTAAGGCAAAATGTTTAATAACTTAAACTCACTTAACCATCATAATTCTTACAATGTCATTTTTAAAAAAATGGCGTTAAATGACCTATTCAGTCATAGTTGGACTAAAAAGAAACGTAATCATCTCCAATTATGTGTTAATGTGCTCCCATTGCCTGCACATTGGAATACGAAGAGGAGTTTTGCCCTTTAACAAATTGTGAATGCATGTGCCTAAAGCAAAAGCTATCGTGACATTTATTAGTCAGAAATTGTCTCTTCAAAATACAAATTCACCGTAATGTCAAATATTTTGTGTATTTATGTTAAAAAAGTAGCCATCACAGCTTGGGGTTATTTCAATTGTGATTTTGTTTTCTATTTCCAAACAAAAGTGCTTCATCATTTCGCTGGACTCTCACATTAGTTGAAAATTTGATTGGTAAAACTAAGGGTGTTCACGAGCCGAGTCGAGTCTAGTTTAAACTCAGCTCGACTCGAGCTTGATTTTTAAAAATGTGGCTCGAGCTCGAGCTCGTCTCGTTCGAGCCTTAAATTTAACAACTCGAGCTCGGTTGGAGCTCTAAATCTTAAACTCAACTCGAGCTCGAGCTCGAGTATCCCATGCCTAAAGTCGGCTCGAGCTCGAACTCGGCTCAAGCTTGACCCTGGTTGCTTCAACGCTACGAACCGTTTTCCTTATTAATTTTATAGGGCGTGTCATAACTCCTCCCTGCCTTACAGCTCCGATGTGGGACTAATGAGACCCTGCATCCTCAAAGTACGTACAATACACAACATGAATGCTTCAAATCGGTGGCCCCAGGTAGGGTCCACATAATTGGTATCTTTGTCAATGCACTATGATTTGCAAGCCTCTGGTGGTAATTCAGTGCACCCAGCGTGCCATCTGGATTTGTACGAACATCACAGGAGCCATCGATCCCCAGATTGATAGGAGAGGTATCAATGGTGGGCATAAATCCCATGTCGCATGCCAGGCGCATGGTATAATTTGTCTCAATTCTCAGTTCACATTGGTCTTTAAAATGATATTTGTTGCATGCTCCAAGTCAATGTTGTACTATGTTTTTCTTTTTTAATTAAGCATAAGGTGACAAGATTTGAAACTTGTATACGTTGTTCAAAAAATAGATAAATACCTTCCCTTTGTAATTTGCTCAAAAGAATAGATACATAGGAAAGTTCATCACTAAAAAATGGATAGATACATAGAATAATTAATCCCAAGAATAGGACCCTGTAACAAAAACAACTGTTGCACTAAATAACTCACAACAATAAGTGGCAATGGAACATGTAAAATTGTAGATACAAATGTTTTAGGCAAGAAAGCAAGGCTCTTTAGGCAAGAGCATTTTAAACCTTGTGATAGAGAAGAGGGGTTTTTTCAGGGCTTGCATCATCCTCAACTGAGCTTAATTGCTTCCATGTTATGGCAGCTTCTCCTTTAGGAGTTTCATTAATTCTCTGTACATGCTGGAGACACACTTGCGCAACATCATAAACTCACACAAAGTACCACTCCTTGCCAATTAGTTAAAGGACACCTGATCTTGCCAAAGTGCGCAGAACTTTCCGATTGGGTTGGCAATGGCTATCTGAATTATAGCAAAAAATAGAACACCAAAATAAGGCAAACTTTGAGATGCATTTTACCGGGATGCATGACAATATGAGCCAGATGACAACCACAACAAAGATATTATGTCTAAAGCTTAGTAACGTTAACCTGTAGGACAAATAGAACATCTTCAGCTAGAATGGATTCAAAACAGCCAAAGAATTCTTCCATGTATTCATGTCCAACTCCTTTGAGTAAACTTACAATCATGGTCAAGTGCCAATGCATGTTAGAAATCGATGACATATTCAACTGTGATCAGGCCAGAAATTTACCAAGATATGATCCTGTCAAATTTCAAAGAACTAGGCAATTGGCGGTAATCGCATAACAAGAACTTAATATTGTCCTACAATCACTTACACTTCCTCAGTACAGAGTGGATCAGAATCCCCTTAAAGTTAAATTGAAGGAAGAGAGAACAGATTTTAACAGATATCTAAAAGAGAGGAGATACCTGGATACCAGCCTCTTTGACTTTCCCTTCAGCATACTTCAGTTGCTCCTCAGAGAGTGATTCCTGTGTACTTGCATCCAGACTGTTTAACATGTTTAATGGCCAAGCTTCCCCAACTAGACCCAATTTCTAGAATTTCATGCTTGCTTTGAACTCTGGCCTAGAGTTTTCTTGAAACAGTGTAAACAATGAGAAGAAAGGCCAGTAACTTATCAGGATTCTAGCTCATAAGACAAACCTTTTATTCTTATGAAGGGTACTAGGGTGCTTAAGATACCTGTTGGCAATGAATATCTGCAAGAAATGGTACTTAATCATCCAGAAGAAGCAACAAAAGTAGTGATATTTTATTACTTGTCACATTTGTAAAAGAGAATAACCAGAAAAGATGATTGTTGTCACCAGGAACAAATTAAGTACGCATTCCTTGTCATCAACAAAAGAAAAATCACCATTGATGTATGTGTCAAGTTTCATTCTATTTAGAACATTATAGATGCTTGTCAAAAAATGGGAGTCTATTATCTACCAGAAACTTTGATGAAAAGAAGCAAGGAATTCATGCCTTCCAGTAAAAGCAGGATGGTGGATTCTCAAAACAGATTTGAAGCAATTTTTCTTGTTGGCTTTATCAAAAGTAAACATAGTGCCTCCATCTTCCAACAGTCTGGAAAATGGATATTCATGAAATAAATTATTGCATCCACTAAGCCCACTCTGACAAGGCAGTTTAATTGTTTTTAAGTTGATTGCTAAGACCGCACCCTGATAATGCAAACATGGACCATTCAGTAGGAAGTAGATAATGAAATGTGGACAAAGTTGGTATAATTTCTATCATACTTCAGGATTTCAGTACAGGCTGACCAAAAAATACAGAGAAATGTTACCTTACATGTGTAAGTATGAGATCGCCCTGTAACGGTAAGCCATTGTGGTGGCCCAAACAGCTGCAAGTTACATAATTGTTAGTGACTATTATTCGAGTTTGTTTGAAATTTAAAATTTCCATGAGACAGGAACAAAGAATTAATAGCAAATGCTCATACTCGAAAGATCAGAAATGGGGGATAACAGTCAAAATTAAAAAAAAAGATTGCTGGAACATTTAAAGTCTACCTGAAGATGGTGATGGTTTCATTTCCTTTGACTTGAAGATGAGTTATGCCTTTGAAAATGTCCATTAGAAATCTATATCAAATCAAAAGACAAGCTGGGATGCTAATTTAGAAGCTGTCTTTGAGCTGTGATTGAGAGAAATACCTGTGAAGAGGAGGAGTCGAGCAGGCCTTGTCGTCGTCGGAGAGGAGGATGACCGGACGAGATCCTCGGTTGTGAAGAGGACGAGGCAACCGATTGGAGAGGAGGATGACTGGACAAGAGGCTGAGCGGCCGGGGCTGTGCGGCTGTCGGAGTGTCAGAGAGGAGAACAAGGGGTTGAGCGGCGGGGTCTAGCGGTGGCTGGGATGCCCTTAGGGTTTCGATTCGAAAGGGCTTTGTGTCAGCCCACCGAATCGAGTCGAGTCGAGTTATTCCGAGTCCAGTCGACTCGAGGTTATCGAGTCGAGCTGTTTCGAATCGAGTCGAGCCAAAAGTCGAATCGAGCCGAAAAAATTCGCGAGCTGACTCGGCTCATGAGCAGGCTTAGGTAAAACCACGAATTGTAACATTCGATCTATGGTCGAATCATTCTGAAAAGATTATTCATATATGATTCAAATTTATACTCTCTATGTCCGGACTTATTATTATTAAGGTAAGGTTTTTCCAAATAAACTACTCCTTCCATCCAAAATTACATGTCTGGATAAGAAAACCAAAATGAACTGATATTAGTGCATTTTGGTTTTCTAATCAAGACAGGTACTTTGGGTTAGAGGGAGTAATTTTAGTTTATTTTGAAAAAGTCTTAATAATAATTCTAGACAGAGGGAGTTGTTTGTTTTGTTTAGTCTGAACATGTTGGGTTTTGGTTGTGGTGGATTATACAGTTTCTAGTAATAGAGAAGGTACCTTATGCTATACATGATCCCAAACGCAGCTCATGTTAGATGTTGGGTTAGTAATAAAAGAGGAGGAGGAGATGGAGAGGCAGTAGTGATGGAAATAACTAGAGAGAGAGAGAGAGAGAGAGAAATGAATATAAATGGAAGATGGGAGCATGCAATGTTGTATCACTGTAATCGACAATGTTGTATCATTATAATCGATACTTCGACCATACATTGGTATTGATGGTGATTCCAATATATGTTATCACTAAATGCTATTTTGCCTAGATGTTTAAAATAGCTAGATATGTCGTTAATGGTACATCATATATTTGTCACAAAAAAAGTATGTCAATATATGGAAATATTGGCCTATTTTTCCCCTTGTGTCCCTGCTTCCCCATTGCCCGTTTGCTTCAGTAAGTAGAGGAGGAGGAAGAGAAAGAGAATGCCTTGTTAAGATACGTGGGTTTTGTCCACAAAGCTCCCTCACCAATGGAGTTGCCAAATATAGGGGGAAATCAATGGCAAAAGGTGAATCAGTACATGGAGTATTTTTTAGCATAAGGTACTTCGATGATCCTATACTTGTTTGAGATCATTATTATTACTTCTAAGGGGTTGTTTGGCCCCCCTTTAGAATCATTATTGAGCCCCTAGATGTGAGATTGTGTAAATATATGTAAAAAAACAAGGTTCGGTCTAGTATGGAAGGATAACCATTATAAAAAATTCTATAGTTCATTGTTCCTTTAAGGTATTTCAATACCATTTTCACAGCACTCCAATGTAAGTAACTATTAGGGTTACTAGTATACCTACTTAGTTTGCTTACTACAAAAATAATATTTGGCCTTATGCTTGTCATAACATACATTAAGCTGTCAATTACTCTTTCATATTCAAGTTGTGATACACATCTACCATTATTAGTTAATAACTCAAGTTGTGAATCAAACGGTGTTCATTCGAAGTGGTTAAACCTCTTTAATATCTTCTCAATATAACAACTTTGAGTTAGTACTAGATTGCTACCTTGCCTGTAAATTTTTATTCTCAAGATAATATCTGTAACACCCATGTCTTTCATTTTAAATTTAGATGACAAAAAATATTCTTAATGCTCTCTAAATCAGTTCCAAGAATCAATGTGTCATGTACAGATATACATATAATGACACCTTTATCATCATGCATTTTACTATATAAACATTTATCTTATTCATGAATTTTGAATCTATTGGTTTCCATGTCATTATTTTGGAGGTTGCTTCAAGCTGTAAAGGACTTAATTAACTAACTTACACATTTTTTGTTGTTGCCCTTAACTAAGAATCCTTCTGGTTATTCCATATATAATTCCTCCTCCAAATCACCATTAAGGAAAGTCATTTCACATCCATTTGAGGTATCTCAAGTTTATAAATAGAGGTCAAGGCCATCAAGACTTTTATTGTAGAAATTCAAGCTAGTGGGGATATATATCAAAGTAGTCAATGCCTTCATTTTAGGTAAAACCCTTTGCCACCAATCTACTTTTAAATTTATCAATGGTTCCATCAATCTTCATTTTTTTTGAAGATCCAATTGCATTTTATTGTCATTGAACCTGAGGGTAAGTCAACAAGTTTCCATGTCTTATTACCCATAATGGAATCCATTTCATCATTAACTACCTATTTTCAATGCTACATCTTGAGATTTCATAGCTTTATCAAAAGTGAGAGGGTCGACCTCAACCGACAATGCAAGTTCATATTTTAAGATGTTTCTTGTCTTGTTCCTTCTACCAAGTAAATTATAAAATTTGGACCAAAGGTCATGTGTGTAATATTCCTTTTTGTTTTCTTTGGATCTACTTGTTTATTAGTCTCCTCTTGAATTCTAGTTCCAATTGGTTCATCATCCTACACTCATCTTTTTATATTTGACAAATTTTACTATAATATATAATCCTAAAAATAATATTAAATCTATTTTCATAAAACACGTCATATTTGACAAATTTCACTGTAATATCTAATCCTAGGAATAATATTAAATCTATTTTCATAGAACACCACATCTATTAACTCTAGAATTGTACTAAGCTTTATAGACTCATTTGGTTCAATGACAAAAATCTATAAGCCTTGCTATGTTATGCATAACCTAGGAAGATGCATTCAATGCTTTTATTGCCTAATTTTTTTCCTCTTGGGTTCGGGCAATCAAGCAATTGCTCTACAACCCCAAACCCTCAAGTAATTTAGGTTAGACTTCCTGTTCTTCTAGATTTCACATAAATTTTCCTTTGAGTTCTTTGTAAGAACCCTATTCAATATATGAGAAATCATTAATAAAGTTTATCCTCAAAATCCTTTACTCAAACCTGATATGGTAACATAGAATTATATTTCAGTCAACGTCCTATTCTTGTTTCTGCCACTCCATTTTGTTGTGCAGTAGATAATGTGATTTTTTCATGTATAATTCTAATATTTTCACAATAGTCTAGAAAGTGATATATTCATCTCCCCTATCCAACCAGAGACATTTAATTTTTGAACTACATAAATTATCAACTTTCGCTTTGTATTCTTAAATCCTTACATGTGACAAAATATTTTTTACTACCCCTATTGGGGAAAACATGCATGTCACACTCATCATTATGTATCAATTTAATTAAAGACGAATTACTTTTAACTATAGGAAATGACTTTCTAGTTATTTTAGATTGCATAAAAATCTTACATTTTTCATGCATACCATCATCACATGTAGTAATCAAATTTAATTTCTTCATATACATTCTTTTAGTGTTAACATATATTAGTCTACCATGTGATGTAAATTTTAATATAATACTTGCAAGCGCACGAATCTAATGTAGAATAATGGCTACGAGGTCGATCCCTCAGAGACTTAGTAAGATATTCAACCTAATTCTAAGAGTATGTAACAAGCAATAATGAAATGAAAAGTTCTAATTTTTAATTTTTAATTAAGCAATAAGATGTTCGACTAAATTTAAAACACAAAAATTAACTAGACAACAGATAAAATAAGAAAAAGTCTGTTTTCTGATTTCAGTCCGTCTGCAATTAGTCCGGTTCTGCAATCCTGTCCTGCTTTGCTCTCTCCACCACCTTCTGCAACAGTCTCTCGACTGCATACCTCAACCGTTCTGCTCTTTCTCTCGAACAGAGCAAAATAGTCCCCAATTACAGCCAAAGCAAAGCTCTCCCGAAATCTCCGCTATGCTACCCCTCTCTTGAGCAAGTAACACTTTTGCTTTTCTCTCTTTCCAGTAGACCTCTTTTCTCTGCCAAAACCAGTACTATCCATTCGAATCTACAAAAGCCTGTCATCGTGAGCTCCTCTCGTCCTTACCCCCTCCGGCTAGCCTTTTGCCTTCCTCCGTTCTCAAATCAGCCACCAAAATCAAGCCTACTCTGCTCTCTCGAAATCTAGCCAGCGTTCAAATAGTTCCTCTCCTACACAGCCGGCTTCCCTTCTCCACACACAGAACACTTCCCCTAGAAACAGAGCCGCCGCCTTCTCTCCCTGCTCTGCCTCTCGACAGAGCAACTGCCACCAACATTCCTCTCCCTAGAGCAGGACAACCTTTCTCCTCCTCCTTCTCTACTGATCGACAGAGCAGCTGCCACAAAATAGTCAATTCTGGCTTCCTCTCTCTCGAGCAGAAAAGCCTCCCCTCCAGCAACTCTGTTCTCAAATCAGGAGACTCCAAAAATAGTTCTTTTTTTTAGCAAGATCAACTCTCTCTGTTCTTATAGGGACTGCAAGTCGGTCCCTTTTTCTTCAATCAGACAGCCTTCCAAATCCCGTCTCAATTTAAAGCAAAAATTCCATCTTTATCTTCCCACAATCAGAGCAAAAATCACCCAAATACTCCTTTTTCTCATTCTGAGCCAAATCGAACCTCTTTAAAATCTCAAATGGAATTGAAAATCAGTACCTTACCATTTTGACACAGATCGAAAACTTGCCTTTCCCCAATAAGCTCTGTCGCACATAATTGTTTTCCAAATCGAAACCTTCCAAATGGTGCTTCTTTCCTTATTTAGTTCACGCTGGAATCTTCTCCTCCATTTCCGTTGCCCTCGCCGTCAACCTTGACCCCGATCGTGAGCTCAGCCATTGCCGCCTTCGGACCCATCCATCGGACTCATCGCCGGCATCTGCCACCTTGCCATTTCGAACCCAGCCGCCAACAACCGCCTGCCGTTGTCATCGAGCACCAATCGCAGTGACCCACTACCGTCGAGACCTCCACGGCCCTTTCCGGCATCGCCACCTCCGTCACAGGCATTAGAGCAGAGAGCTCGAACTCTCTGTTCTGGGTAACGCCCGAGCCATCGGCTCGGGCCTTTCTCTTTTTTATTTTTATTTTTATTATTTCCTGGCCGAACTGGAGCACTGAACCGCTGACCCGGTTCAGTTTCAGTTCTTTTCCTTTTTTTTTTCTTTTATTGGGTGAAAACCTGTCGTAGCAACCACGCCCGTCAGATCTTCAATCTATTCACAGAACCAATTTGGCGTGCGTTCTCTTTTGACGATGTGAATCTGGAACTCTAAAGCCTGCATAAAGAAAATTAAAAAGTAATTAAACGTATAATAAAATGTTATCTATTAAATCCAATTAATGCATCTAAATAACTCAATTAAGCGCATTTATTCATTAAACTCCTAATTATTCACTTAACACTAATAACCATTAATTATCCTTATTTTAACTGAAATTACGACTAACATATAAGTAGAAAAGCATATAAAAATGTGTATATTTTGCATATATCAAATACTCCCAAACCTACATTTTGCTAGTCCTCGAGCAAGACAAAACAAAACAACATAAATAAATCTAACTAATCCACTTTCGCAGGAAATCACGATTTCATTTAGCGTATGCAACAAGCCTTTTAAACCCCCAGGTGTCCCTGGTTGGACGAGTGAAGTCTCGTGAGGGTTTGCAGCCATGCTACCCACAAACATGTATTTATAAATTTAATTAGAGATGAGTTTACATGAGATCATTCTCATATAAGAAGCATGAGGCCAGTCTTTATTGTCGTTAGATTCCGATCGGAGGGTGGATATCAAATCAGTGGGTAGGTGAGTGTGTCACATCAAAGAGTGGGTGAGATCATTATGAATATTTGTAGCCATCAGATCAAGATCCAATGGCTACGATTTAAAGTGGCTTCATATAAGCAATATGGGAGCGATCTCATTTAAACTTTTCCCATTTAATTAACCTAAGTGCAAACAAAACAAAATCACTACAAAATAAACAACCTATTATCCCTTCAAATGCAAACCACAATGCTTAAGAAAATCAACCACACATACTTGCATTGATAATCAACTGGAATATAGAAGCCCTCAAGTAAGTGGTTTTATTCCACACTTTCATCTTGGAAATTTCTGTTCAATATGATATAGCATGATAATGTAAATAGTAAAAGTGTAGAACATTGTAGTAATACATTCTAAATTTTTGTTTTACACAGATCCAATGTGACCCATTAACTAAAGAATATCAGAATCTACGTAGTCATCGTAATCTTTAGGTTCATAATAGCACAAATGCCTGCGCGCCTCCTTCGGGTCCAACATTCTAGATTTGAGAGGATAATACACCATAGACTTTTTTTTTCTCGAGACTGTGTAAGGCCTGACTTCAAGATGCCTAGGTTTAGCAATGACTCAGGCCAGTGACTCCCAGCCAGTTCAGCTTAGGGCATTAGGTTTTAAGTAGACCGCTTCGGGCCTAAGCATCATCCTAAGTTAATCCTATAATAGCCAAGCAGCCCCTTTCTTCCATTCATTTTTCATTTTTTGCATTTTCATTTTTTTTAGTATTCATATTTTCAAGCATCTTTATTCTGTCCAGGTTGTATTATACTCTCAACCTATTTCCGGGTCCAAGCCCTTGCCATAGCCAAGTAAATGGTCTATCATGATTTTTTAAGCTCAACAGACAACCATATATTACCCATTGACTCTGACTAAAGATATCCCACTGAAGATTAGCATTCAACAAATCTCTAGATGATATTACTTTATATACTAGTGTGTGTGAGTGAGCTTTATTAGCTCAAGCACTTATTCCAAGAGGACTGTAACAGAAAGATACTACTCAGTTAAGTTCTCTATCCTCCAGTATACTTACTCACACTTCCAATGTAAATTAATCTCTTAAAAATTAAAGTATGCATCATAAAGGGATAAACTACCAAAACCCAAGAAAAATACTAACAAACAACCTAAAACTAAGTACATTTTTATGGTTTTTTTCTTCAAATTTTTTTTAAATGATAGAAACCAAAGGAATACTACTTTTTTTTCTACACCCCCAAACCTGAACTAAACATTGCCCTCAATGTTTACCAAGAATAAATACTACAAGGACTAATAAAAGAAAAGGGGTGTAAGGAAAGAAATCACCTGAATGGAGAAGCCTCACGGTAGATGTAGAGTATTGAAACACACAAATTAAGAATGAGGAGTGAGTATAAAATATGGAAAAATAAAATACACCCCCAAACCTAGATTGTAGCATCCCCACACATATATTAAACAACCTAAATATTAAACAAAAAAGAAACAATCAAGAAACAAAAATTTGGGTTGCCTCCCAAGAGCGCTAAGTTTTACGTCTTCAGCGAGACGTAACCAAAAATCATGCTGGAGAAGTAGGTTCATCCAAATCCAGAACGATCTCTTCCCTTTCAGTAAAACCCTCTAAATATGGTTTCAATCTTTGACCATTAACTTTGAAAATAGTTCCATCTTTAGGGTTTTGAATGCCAACCGCCCCATGGGAAAATACCTTGTGCACAATGAAAGGTCCAGACCATTGGGAACAGAGCTTTCCTGGGAAGAGATGTAACCTGGAGTTGTAGAGCAAAACATTGTCCGGGCTCAAATGACTTCCTCAATATTGATTGATCATGAAAAACTTTGGTCCTTGCTTTGTAAATCTTCGCATTCTCATAAGCCTCATTACGAATTTCGTCTAACTCATTGAGTTGCAATTTGCGAAGTGATCCAGCCTTGTCCATATCAAAATTAAAGGTTTTTATGGCCCAATAAGCACGATGTTCCAATTCCATAGGTAAATGGCAAGGTTTTCCAAATACAAGTCTATAGGGAGACATTCCAATCGGTGTCTTAAATGCAATACGGTAAACCCACAATGCATCACTAATCTTTCAGACCAATCCTTTCGGTCAGGACGAACAGTTTTCTCAAGAATGCGTTTAATTTCCCTATTTGAAACTTCAACTTGCCCACATGTCTGCGGATGATATGGGGTGGCAATTTTATGAGTAATGGAGTACTTTTTCAGAAGTGATTCAAAAGCTCTATTGCAAAAATGTGTACCACCATCACTTATAACTCCACGAGGGGTTCCAAAACGAGAAAATATATTTTCTTTCAAGAAATGAACCACCACTTTGTGATCATTTGTTTTGCAAGGAATTGCCTCAACCCATTTGGAAACATAATCTACTGCAACAAGGATATAAAGATGACCAAAAGACGGAGGAAATGGGCCCATGAAGTCAATACCCCAAACATCAAAAAGTTCAACAATCAAAATATTTGTAAGGGGCATCATGGACCTTTGTGATAGTGTACCCATACGTTGGCATCTGTCACATTTTGTGCAAAATTCATGAGTGTCTTTGAATAAAGTAGGCTAATAGAAACCACTCTGTAAAATTTTTGCGGCGGTCTTTTTTGCACCGAAATGGCCACCACATGCATATGCATGGCAAAAAGAAATGATACTATCAACCTCATGCTCCGGAACACATCTCCTAATGATTTGATCTGGGCAATACTTGAACAAGTATGGATCATCCCAGAAAAAATGCTTAACCTCGGCGAGGAATTTGGATTTATCTTGTTTTGTTCAATGTTCAGGAAGTTGAGTTGTAACAAGATAATTGACAATATCAGCATACCAAGGCAATTGAGAGACAACAAAAAGTTGTTCGTCAGGGAATGACTCATTCAAAGGTAAGGGCTCAGCAAACTCGTCAATGAGTCTAGACAAGTGATCAGCAACAACATTTTTAGAACCTTTCTTGTCTCTTATCTCAATATCACTTGAAGTAATAAGACCCAATGAATTAAACAAGGTTTAGTGTCTTTCTTTGAAAGAAGATATTTCAAAGCTGCATGATCGGAAAACACTATGACCTTGGATCCTAAGAGATATGATCGGAACTTGTCTAGAGCAAAAACTACAGCCAACGACTCTTTTTCTGCAGTAGAGTAATTGAGCTGAGCATCATTGAGAGTTCTACCTGCATAATAGATGACATGGAGTATCTTATTCACCTGCTGCCCCAAGACAGCTCCAACCGCATAATCGGATGCATCACACATAAGCTCAAAAGGTAAATTCCAGTTCGGTGGTTGGATGATGGGTGCTGATGTGAGAAATTGCTTGAGTTGATCAAATGCTTTAGAACAATCATCATCAAAGACAAAAGTAGTTTCTTTGGCAAGCAAATTGCACAAAGGTCTAGAAATTTTGCTAAAGTCTTTAGTGAATCTTCTATAAAACCCTGCATGGCCAAGAAAAGATCAAACCTCCTTTACTGATTTTGGTGGAAGCAGACTTGAAATTAAGTCAACTTTGGTGTTATCAACTGCAATTCCTTTATTAGAAATAACATGCCAAAAAACTTTCCCTTGACGAACGATAAAGTGACATTTCTCCTAATTTAGCACAAGATTTGTTTCTTTACACCTTGCCAAGACAAGAGACAAATGGTGTAAACATTCATCAAAAGAAGATCCAAACACTGAGAAATCATCCATGAAAATTTCAAGAAACTGCTCAACTATATCGGAAAATATGCTCATTACACAACCCAAATGGCATGCGGCGATAAGCATATATTCCAAAAAGACAAGTGAATGTGGTCTTTTCTTGATCCTATGGAGCAATGAGAATTTGATTGTAGCCTGAATAGCCATCTAAAAAGCAATAGCGGCTATGCCTAGCAAGTCTCTCAAGCATCTGATCAATGAATGGCAAAGGAAAGTGATCTTTCCTTGTGACTGAGTTCAATTTTCTATAGTCAATACAAACCCGTCACCCAGAGGTCATTCGGGTGGGGACTAATTTATTATTATCATTTTTTACTACTGTGATTCCTGACTTCTTAGGAACAACCTAAACTGGGCTGACCCAAGTACTATCTGATATGGGGTAAATGATGCCAACATCCAACAATTTTAACACCTCGGCTCTAAACCACCTCCATTATATTAGGGTTAAGTCTGCGGTCCATTTCACAGGAAGATTTTGCATGCTCCTCAAGGTAAATGTGATGCATACACAAAGCAGGACTTATACCCTTAATGTCTGCTATTGTCCACCCCAAAGCTGTCTTATGTTCGCGAAGAACATTAAGCAACTTTCATTCATGTTCTAAATTAAGGTCTGAAGAAATGATAATAGGTAAGGTATCAGAAGAACCTAAAAATGCATATTTAATTGTCTCTGGTAATGGTTTTAGATCAAGTTGGGGTGGTTTTCAATAGATGGGACAAGTTTAGACTCGGGAACTAGAAGAGGTTCCACCCTGGCTGTCCATTTGGTTGGGTCCAATACAAGGGTAGAGTCAAGCAATGCATTGACTTCTCTAATGGACCCTTCGATGTCGAAGTCTAAGCCAAAATGAGTTAAACATGTCTGAAGAAGATTATCATTTAAAACATTTTGCAGAGATTCATGTACTAAACTTTCAATCATATTCACTGCAAAAGAATCATCCGACTCCGGGGGTTGTTGTCTAACATTAAAGACATTGAGTTTGACCTTTAAATTGCCAAAAGACAACTTCATAACCCCATTTCGACAATTTATTATGGCATTGGATGTGGCTAAGAATGGCCTTCCTAAAATCACAGGAATCTGACTACTAGGATTCTGCACAGGGTGGTATCTAAGACAATAAAGTCTACAGGGAAGTAAAATTTATCCACCTGAACCAAAACATCCTCAATAACACCGCGTGGGACTTTAACTGATCTGTCTGCAAGTTGCAGTGTTATGGTAGTCGGTTTCAACTCTCCTAATCCAAGTTGCTCATAAACATAAAATGGTAGCAAATTTACACTAGCTCCTAGGTCCAACAATGCCCTCTCCACAGCATGGTCTCCTATAACGCATGAAATTGTGGGACATCCTGGATCTTTGAACTTAGGAGGAGTGTTATGCTTAAGAATTGAGCTAACTTGTTCAGTGAGAAACATTTTCTTGTGTACATTTAATTTTCTTTTCTGGGTGCACATGTCTTTTAGGAATATTGCATGAGCGGGAACTTGCTTAATTGCGTCGAGCAATGGAATATTGATTTGCACTTTCTTAAAAATTTCCATTGTCTTATCAAGTTTGTTCCCTTGAGATATTTTTGCAAGTCTTTGGGGAAAATGTGCTTTGGGTATATAAGGTGGCATATGGCTAGACTCAGGACATGAAGAAGCTTCTAGGCTCTTCTTCGATGTAACAGGACCTCACGTTTGGTTTAGTAGTGCTCTCTTGTTCCTCACCCTTTCTAGCAGTTGTTTCTATGGCAGTCTTAGGTGGTTCAACCTGGTTGTCAATCTGTTTGCCACTCGTAAGTGTAGTTATAGCTTTAACTTGCGTTGGAGATTGGTCTTGACAAGAATTAGATCCCATTTCAAATTGTCATTTGGGATTTGCTACAGGTTGATTAGGGAACCTACCTTTTTCCCTCTCATTTAATGCAGAAGCCAATTGACCCATTTGAAGTTCCAGCTTCGCAATTGCTTGCGAGTTGGCATGTAAAGAGTATTGGGTATCTTTTTCAAATTGTAGAGAGCTTTACATGAACAAATTCAAAGTATCCTCAAGAGATGGTTTCTTGGGTTGTGTAGGGAATGCTTGAACTTGTTGAGGGTAAGACTAATTGGGAGAAAACCCTGGTGGTCCTCCTTGATGTGGTCCTTTGGACCATGAAAAATTGGGATACCTAGCCCAACCTGGGTTATAAGTTTCCGAAAATGGGTTATTACTAGGTCGAGGGAATGCGTTGATAGCATTAGCCTGATCATTATTGTATTCCACTCCAGAGTTGTTAGAAGGATAGTTTTGTGTGACATGGGAGGGGTTAGAGCAAATGGCACACATGTTGACATGTGATGGCAGTTGGGGCCCACTAGCAGACATCAATGCATCAAAACGTTGTGTCAGGCTATCTTGGAAATCAAATGTGCACCATTGTCTACCTCATATACGCCTCCTTTCATTTGAAAAGGAAATGTTATGTCAACTCTACTTAAGCAATCCCATTGCTGAGAATTCTCGCATAGAGTCTCAATAAAATCCCATGCTTCTTCTACACTCTTCATCATAACTGACCCACCACTAGTGGCATCAATTATTTGACGGTTCTGAGGTGTTAAACCGTCATAGAAGAATTGAACTTGTTGCCACTTTAAAAATCCATGATGTGGACACTTAAGAAGCAAATTCTTCTATCTTTCTCAACACTCATAAAAGTGTTCACCCTCCTTCTGCATGAAATTTATAATTTCTCTACGAATGGCATGAGTTTTATGAACCGGGAAGAATTTGTTCAAAAAAATTTCAGCTAATTGATCCCAACACCTAATTGTTCTAACTTCTAAAGAGTTCAACCCTACTTTCGCTTTTTCTTCCAAAGAAAAGGGAAAGAGGCACAACGTAACGGATTCATCTGACAAATTTTGGAATTTAAATGTAGCACAAATGTCAAGGAATTCTTTAACATGATTATAGGGATCTTCTTTATTGGAACCATAGAATGTGGGCAAAAGTTACATCACCCCTGGTTTCAACTCAAAGTGGTGTGCCGTGGTGAGCGGCAACACTATGCAAGAAGGTGAGTTGAATTGAATGGGGGATGAATAATCTTTTAATGTCTTCCTCACATTCTTATTTTTCATGTTACCTAATTGATTTGCAATATCCATTGTATGTTTTAATCTTCCTTTGAAAGTTCTTTCAATTTCTAGGTCAAGAGGTGCAAGCTTTTCCCCCAGTGATCGACGACCAAGCATACACTAATGAACACCACTAACAAACAAATACCTATAACAATCCTAAAATCGCAACTAACATAAGCATGCAATCACAAAAAAAATGGAAAAACACGAAGCACCCAAATAACTAAAAGAGAAGGTAAAAGAATGCAAACGAGGGGAAGGGGTGGCCCTTCCAATGTCGGTGAGAATTCCGCGTGTTCTCTTAGTCCTACAAAAACAACAAAACACTAATAAGCAACAAAAATTAAACTGACACTAAACTACTCTAAGAATTTGGTAAATTATCCTACATAGTCCCCGACAACGGCGCCAAAAACTTGATGTAAATTTTAATATAATACTCGTACACGCACGAATCTAATGTAGAACAATGGCTACGAGGTCGATCCCTCAGAGACTTAGTAAGATATTCAACCTAATTCTAAGAGTATGTAACAAGCAACAATGAAATGAAAAGTTCTAATTTTTAATTTCTAATTAAGCAATAAGATGTTCAACTAAACTTAAAACACAAAATTAACTAAACAAAAGATAAAATAAGAAAAAGCCTATTTTCTGATTTCAGTCCGTCTCCAATTAGTCCTGGTTCTGCAATCCTGTCCTGCTTTGCTTTCTCCTCCACCTTCTGCAACAGTCTCTGGACTGCACGCCCTCAACCGATTTGCTCTTTCTCTCGAACAGAGCAAAATAGTCCCCAATGCTAGCCAAAGCAAAGCCCTCCAAAAACCTCCGCTATGCTACCCCTCTCTCAAGCAAGTAACACTTTTGCTTTTCTCTCTTTCTAGCAGACCTCTTTTTCTCTGCCAAAACCAGTACTATCCTTTCGAATATGCAAAAGCCTATTGTCGTGAGCTCCTCTCGTCCTTACCCCCTCTGGCCAGCCCTTTGCCTTCCTTCGTTCTCAAATCAGCCACCAAAATCAAGCCTGCTCTGCTCTCTCAAAACCCAGCCGGCGTTCAAATAGTTCCTCTCCTACACAGCCGGCTTCCCTTCTCCACAGATAGAACACTTCCCCCATAAACAGAGCCGCCTTCTTCTCTCCCTGCTCTGCCTCTCGACAGAGCAACCGCCACCAACAGTCCTCTCCCTAGAGCAGGTCAGCCTTTCTCCTCCTCCTTCTCTACTGATCGACAGAGAAGCCGCCACAAAACAGTCAATTCTAGCTTCCTCTCTCTCTAGCAAAAAAGCCTCCCCTCCAGCAGCTCTGTTCTCAAATCAGCAGACACCAAAAACAGTTCTTTTTTTTTCCAGCAAGATCGACTCTCCTCTGTTCTTATAGGGATTGCAAGTCAGTCCCTTTTTCTTCAATCAGATAGCCTTCCAAATCCCGTCTCAATTTAAAGCAAAAATTCCATCTTTATCTTCCCAAAATCAGAGCAAACATCACCCAAATACTCCTCTTTCTCATTCCGATCCAAATCGAACCTCTTTGAAATCTCAAATGGAATTGAAAATCAGTACCTTACCATTTTGACACAGAATGAAAACTTGCCTTTCCCCAATCAACTTTGTAGCACACAATTGTTTTCCAAATCGAAACCTTCCAAATGGCGCTTCTTTCCTTGTTCTGTTCACGCCGGAATCTTCTCCTCCATTTCCGTTGCCTTGCTGTCAACCTTGCCCCTGATCGTGAGCTCAGCCATTGCTGCCTTCGGACCCATCCATCGGACTCATCGCCGGCATCTACCTCCTTGCCGTTTCGAACCCACCCGCAACAACCGCCTGCCGTTGTCATCGAGCACCAATCGCAGTGACCCACCGCCGTCGAGACCTCTACGGCCCTTTTTGGCATCGCCACCTCCGTCGCAGGTGTTCGAGCAGAGAGCTCGAACTCTGTGTTCTGGGTAACGCCCGAGCCATCGGCTCGGGCCTTTCTCTTTTTTTTTTATTATTTCCTGGCCGAACCGGAGTACTGAACCGTTGACCCGGTTCAGTTTCAGTTCTTTTCCTTTTTTTTCTTTTATTGGGTTAAAACCCAACGTAGCAACCACGCCCGTCGGATCTTCAATCTATTCACAGAACCAATCTGGCATGCGTTCTCTTTTGACGATGTGAATCTGGAACTCTAAAGCCTGCACAAATAAAATTAAAACATAATTAGACGCATAATAAAATGTAATCTATGAAATCCAATTAATGCATCTAATTAACTCAATTAAGCACATTTATTCATTAAACTCCTAATTATTCACTTAACACTAATAACCATTAATTATCCTTATTTTAACTGAAATTACGACTAACATATAAGTAGAAAGACGTATAAAAATGTGTATATGTTGCATCTATCACCATGCAATAGACATAAAGAATATGCAATATGAATATAAATTATATTATTGTTAACCTTAAACATACCAGCATACAAATAACCTTTCCCATCAAAGACTCCACCCTTGGACAACACAAACTTATCTGCCTAAAATATAAGGTTAAAACCAAATTTATTCGACAATCTTCCCAACACAAGATTCTTCTTGATTTCTTGAACATGGTACACAATAGTAAGAGTTGAAATCTTCCTGGATGTGAATTCAAGATCCACTCTTCCCTTTCCTTTCATTAGAGCCGAGATATTGTTTCTCATGTAGAGAATAGTGTCATCTACCATAGGTTAGTAAGTCGCAAACATATTCTTATTTTTGCACACATGACGTGTTATACATACCATAATCAATCCACCCAGAAGTGTCCTCCTTAAGGGTATTAACCTCGGAGATTACTGTCACCATATTCTCTTTTCCTTTAAAGGTTGATGCACCTTGTTTCTTTAGGAAATGATGGCATTTAGCCTTGTAATGGCCGAGTTTCTTATAATACAAACAAACACCCTTCTTCTTCTTCTTCTTCTTCTTCTTCTTCTTTTTCTTGCTTGGACTAGGATTACCATTGTTGTTGGTGATGGTGGTGGTGAAAAACTTCCTCTTAAATCTAAAGGTATTTGGCTTCTTTCCTTCCTTTAAATTCAACACACTATAGCTATTTTCATGCTCTTCCTTGTCCTCAAGGACTCTTGTTCCTTCCTCTAGACAGAGATGGGCAACCAACTCCTCCAGGACCAATTATTCTTTCTCGTGCTTTAAAGTCTTTTTGAAATCCTTCCAAGAATGTGGAAGTTTTTCTATTATGGCCAAAACCACAATAGAATCATCCATATCCATCTCCTTTTGCTTGAATTGGAAAACAATACGCTAAAAATATAAGAATTGATTTGCCACAAGCTTGTTATCATACATATTAAAATTTAGAAATTCGCCAACAAGAAACTTCTTACTTGTAACATCTTCAGAAAGATATTTAACCTCAAATGTGTCCCAAAGCTTCTTTGCTATCTCAACATTTCGATAAATGTCAAATAGTGGATCTGTCATTACATTAAGAATGTGGTCTCTACAGAGATAATCATCTTGTTCCCACTTGTTGTGCCAACAGGCATGTTCAAGTGTCTCATCTTCAACTTCAACAACCTTTGCTTATGTGAGAACATAGATGATCTTCAAGGTAGTGAGCAGGAACTTTAATTTCCTTTGCCCATGAAGGAATTACGACCATCAACAGTCGAGTTTGACAAAACTCTATGTCATGTGCTTCAACGACTTCGTTGCAATTGAATCCTTCATTGTTGCAAGGATATTGCTTTCAGATTGTAAGATGTGGAGATTTAGAATGGAGGAATGTGCAATTTGTCACAGACGCAACTACAACGACTTTTCCTCAAGGGCAATCAAGTAGGCTTTCCTGAAAGCAACATTCGCCCCCACCGTTACTTAAATGTGGTGTGTAACCAAGATCTTCGTGAATTTGCAATCAAGATAGAATGAAGCTTTCTTCATTGTCAGTGATTCACACTATCGAAAACAAGTTTACCTTCGAGCCTTAAGGAACTATAATGTGCCAATTAGAGGAAACAACCTTCAATAGTTTGAGAGCAATGAATACTAAAGATGAACACTGTAAAACCTTCTTAATCTCTTTGGTTTGTCCTCTAATGGATGCTATATGTAGAAGAGCGTTTAAAGGGTTTGAAAAACAGTGAAAAAGAGCACTTACTGTTAAGCCCCAATTTTTCTGGGCTTTATCGGAGTGAAGAAGACCTATAATTACGAAATGCCAGGATCAGTGGAGATGCGACTGGGTAACCATGCCATCAATTAAATGAAACTATCAATTAAATGAAAAGTTAACATTGTGCCTTTAACACTTTGTACTAATCAATCATTAGCAAGCAGACCATTATTTCAAAGTTTAGCAAAACTGACAATCATTAAATCCTCTAAGTTCCACTTTGAGGTTTTCATGTCCAGCTAGAATCCAACATAATTTCTGTCTTCCCCTGCATCACAGGATGCATGAGTACTCCGAGGAAATACTCAATAGGATGCAAAAACTACAACAAAATATGAACGAGCTCAAAGAGATGATGAAGAATAGATTCAATATAACCAGAGACAGGATATCAGAATTCCAATAGATGGTAACACAAAATCTTTTACCAAGCGGAAAATATCAATATTTGTCAAGACTCCAAAACATCGAAAGTGTATGGAAGTACAATTTTTACTCTCAATCATCACGACTTTCAAGTGGTTATTTACCATATTACCCTAGAGGTTCTCTTACTAGAACCTGGCCATGTCTAGGATACTGGCCCCATTAGTGTTTACGGACACAATGGGGGGAGACTATTAGACCTTCCATAATGTCTCCACAACCTAAAAACGTAAGTATATGCTTCTTTTTGGGCAAGAACCTAGCAAGGTTCCAAAAAAACATAATCTCCAACACAAGGACTTTTGAGTATATAAAATCTCTCGCCCTGGCAGAGTCTACTCCCATTCTAGGTACTTTTGAGTATTATGAAGCTCTGAACCTGGCATAGTCTATCATGGCTTTATGAGCATACTATGAAAGTCCTCAATTAGGTACTTTTGAGCTTACAAGTCTCTCAACCTGATAAACTTATTTGATTGCCTCTAATGGGTGAAAACTTGCAAAGTCCTTATAAAGAATTACTTGAGCAAATGATTTCCCAACTTCTGTGAAGATCACATCCTTTCTGATGACTGACTAACAAAAGGAGTACAAATTAAGACAATTAATACCAAACGTGTTACATATGACTAGCCCTAGATAATAACTCATGGAACATACCAGTTTCAAGAAACACTTGCAAAGACTCCAATAGTCAGAGTTGGAACATGAAGAAATAGTGTATTCAAATTTCAATTGAAAGCTTGAATCAAATAAACACCACGAATAAGGTACATGAAATTTATTGAATAGTTGGAACACCCTTGATCAACCCCATGATTTTAACTTTTATAACTTGGTCAACTTCACTGGAATCCCTATTTTGAAGTCTTGTAATATTCACGAAGTTCATCATATGCTTATCTATGATATAATAACTTGTATTAGCCAGGTATTAGCCACTTTTAAGTATAAGTGCAGTGTACTATTTTGACATATCAGGTGATTTCAAAATATTACTGCAAACAGTACAACTCGAACTAACTTTGAAATGTTTACAGTAAGTGCTTCTTTGAGTCTAGTTTCATACCCAATTGATGGCATATTTTTAGGACTTTTCTAGAATTAATTATGACCGTTTTAGTGCATGTCATCGGTTGAGGAATAGTCGGGTGGAGAACACTGTTTTTAATCCAATTTGATTAGTGAGTCTAATTAATATATAATATGCTTAATTTCTGACCCCTAATGAATTCATATACTTATAGTTCACAAACACAACATATATCCATAGTTTCCATAAAATATCACATATAAGATCATGACAACATTTAAATCATGAATAGGAGTTGATCACACAACAATTCCAGTATATAGACAATGTAATTGACATCAGAATTCAATCTCTAGATATTCCCATAGTGGAAATAAAATTCAACAGAGTGTGGAAAAATTATCCTACCTCGAGTGGTTGTTGTAGTCTTTTGCTCTGCAAACAAAACCGTCGCTCGCCCTACGTTTTGCCGCTCTCTATTGGTCAATCTAGTGGACTATGAGAGAGGGAAAGAAGGAAGAAGGTTGGTGGTTGGAGTGTGAGAGAAGAAGAAAAAGGTGTTGGTCGGCCAAAAGTGTGGGCCGGCCAACCCTAATTAGGGGTTTATATAGACTAGGGTTTTCTAGTACAAGTAGGACCCTCTTTTGCTAGATTAACTCTCTTATAATCATGACCATCCATCAGAAACCTCCTCAAAATAGTCCCTAACGTCCACTCCAATTTGGCTTCCAATTCTATTAAGATTCCATATCTATTTCAAAATCAAATCTTCTCTCAAGATCTACGCTATCTCCAAATCTGGTAACTACCTAATCAGTTACAAATCCTTGGCGCTCTCTTCTGACTGGCTGTTCCAGATTATGGAGATATTACCTTCTGTTTCCTAATTGGTCCCCATAATTGGCAATATCCAATTCAGTTATACTATTCTAATTTACGTGTTACTTTCCCTAATTATTGCTCATAATTCAAACCCTCATCTTTACCGTAATCTCTCCAATTGCTAGAATTAACCGTCCCAAAGATTTGAACCTATCCATAAGACATAGCGTCCAGATGTTCTGGCACCCAGATGAGTCTAGTGCGAGGTCAACAGTTATATGTTTGAACCATGGAATTCCATATCGGTGATATATCACCGATATATCGATATCGGGTCCCACCCGATTAAACAAGACGACCAAATCTCGGTTTCTACATTTTTTTTAAATATCGCTGATATATCGGCAATATATATCGCTATTTTAAAAAAAATATTTTCGAAAAAAAAAATTCGGGAAAAATTTTTTTTAAAAAAAAAAGGGAAAAAGGTAACTTTCTCATTTGTTTCCCATCCTAATATGCGTATTTTAAAATCTATGCTTTGTCTAAATTGGCATAACTCATTTTAGAAGTTAGATTGCGAAAATATATGGTAAAATCTAGTTTTTAACCATCGATATTTTTTACAAATATCTTCGATATATCTCCGATATTTTGTCTCTTAAGCCGACCGATACGATACAGATATCCGATAAAGAATTCCTTGGTTTGAACTTCATTGTTGTGAACATTGTGAATGACCGATACCGATATCCGATACACTATTTCCTCTACCTCTTCTTCTTCTTCCTTTCCCCTGTCGTCAAGGCATTCCTTGTGATCCTATCGGGTCACAACACTGGTATCAGTGCAGTTCCAATCTGCGGAACCTCATGCCTCCTTGCAAGCAGCCAATCATGGCCGCGGGGACGTCCTCTGAGCAAGAACAGGCACACGACGGTTGCAAACCCGAAGGCTGATCCTGACCCCACACAAGCAACCCTGGTTTCTGTGTTATTGGGGATTCAAGAGCAACTAAAGGTGATGAATGTGGCGCATGAGGAAGAGAGGACCAGGTGGGCAGCGCGAGAGGCCATGCACACTGGCCCCAATGCTACCCCTCCACCACCAAAACAAAGGGGCTCTCAACCGGTAGGTGGTTCTCTGCTAGGCCAACCCCTTGGCCATCCTGGTTCTCAAGGCATTCCCATTGGGTCAATCCACGTTGAGATGGAAGCATGTCGCACAGGCCAGGGAACACAAGGCACGGAAGGTGCTCGAGGAAATTGCTCAATGACTATAAGAACACGCAATATCCAGCGTGAGATGGAGGAGGACTGGGAAGAGTTCTCCGGAACAACGTTGAACCCAGATTGGCTTAACTGCAGTTTCCTAGGTACAGTGGTGAGGATGATCCGATCGAATGGCTATACAAAGCTGATAAATTCTTTGCCTACCAGGGAACCTATTCTGACGAAGAACGACTTCGGGTCGCTGCCTTTCACATGGATGGTGACGCATCAGTCTGGTTTAGAGCTTTCGAAAAAGAGGTTCATCGGCCCACATGGGTCTCCTTTTCTGACGAGCTATGCATCCAATTTGGTCCAAATGAATTCCAGGACTTCAATGAGATGCTCTCTACTCTGCGTCAGACTACCACGGTGAGAGCATATTATTCTGATTTTATGAAAATGCCAATCGTTTACCGGACTGGCCAATGGCTGCACTCGTGGGAACATTCAAATGGGGCTTGAAGCCAGAAATTGCTGATGAGATGCGACACTTCCCCTGCCAAACTATGCGGGAAGTGGTGCGTCATGCACGTATTGAAGAAGAAAAGTTAGCCCATCAACGACGAGGGGGTCGTGGAGGGCTGCCTCTGAGGCCGTACACTGGCCAGACCCCTGTCTTAGCCCCAGCGCCTGGCCTAGGTCCCAACCGATAGACTTTGCCAGACCCCCACCAGGCTTTCTAGCCACTCCTGTTTGCCGTCTGACGACCGCCCAGATAGAGGAGCGGCAGGTGAAAGGACTTTGCTATCGGTGTGATGAAAAGTTCATCCAGGGCCATCGCTGTTCTGTCAAGGGAAGTCTACTCATTGAAGAAGTGGAAGACGCAGGACTGGATGACCCAGAAGAGTGTCACGCCCCAAAATCCCATACCTCAATCAGAGTGCAGAAGCCAACAAAAGAGATACAATTCGAGGTAGAGATCCCAGGCACGAGACCGAACAGTCGATTTTCCAACCGATTACAATCATCTCAAAAGGACGTGTAACCGATTATGTCCGCAATCAGTGTAATACAATAATAGACATCAATGAATACTATAAAATGAATTTACTTAATAATAATCGATTTAAGAAAGTCAAATAAAATAAACCTATAAGTCTATGGCACACAATTGCCAATAATGTCATAAGCATCAATAAAAACAAAGCAAATAACTAAATCGTCTTTAATCTCTTCTCGGCGCCTGCAATCCGCCATTCAACTACTGCACTTCCTGATCTTACTTTTCGTTTGCGCCTGCATCAGAGGATGCATGAGTATTTCATAGAAACACTCAGTAGGATATAAAAACCCACTGAATTAAAACAAGCAGTATGAAGAGAATAAGAATAACAAGGGATGGTGAACATCTCACGACATCTAAACTGAACCGGGGTCTATACACCTGCAAGGTTAGTCAACAATAATTCCAACTCGCAAGTATAGGAAAAACATCAATAAGGCTCCTACTACACATATGAGTAAGGAGAGGATAACAATCATAACAAAGGCTCCAGACATCTAAAGTGAAAGGAGTTACAATTTCTGCTCGCTGAACCGGTCGCTCGCAAGTGACTAAAATAATATACCAGAACCACCCTAGGGATCCTCTCTTTGGAACCCTGCCATGCGTCTAGGATGCTGGCCCCACCAGTGCTTATGGACACGATGGGCGGAGACTGAGGACCTTCCGTAATATCCACAATTTAACGTACGTATAGTGCCTCCCTTCGGGCAATATGGAATCGCAATTTCATAAATATAAGTGACCTCGCAAGATCTAGCAATGGCTTAATTGAGCATACTATGAAACCACCATGGGGAGAGTCTCGCAAGGTCTCCAGTGGAAGAAACAATCATGTAATCAATATGAGCAATATCGCAAAGAAATAGAGGTCACAACACTCTAAGATCATAAGGTATCTCTTACCAAAATAGACTCTCTCAAGGAGTATGGATAGAAGCATCAAAGTCTTTGGTCAACACATAACTCACTCATTGGAGTAGCATAGAATAACAAGACAACCCAAACACTTCGAATAATGACAACTCACACAAGGAGTAACATACCATCAATACGTACCTTTCATGCTCAGCCCCAGATAGGAATTCATCATTCGCATTAGAGTTTATAATACAAATATCAGAGATAAGAAATCAAAGAATCTTAGATGATTTGAATTCCAAGTAGAATATCAATCCGACATCAACACTTTTAAAATAGATAGTTAGGAATCACTTGTTCAAAGGATTATCCCTCATAATTGAATTACATCTAACCCAATTCTTACTGTGATATTCCATAAGTATATAGCCCAATTACTGGTATTAACATATTAATCGTTATTATATCATATTACATGATGTTATTTATATATTTAGTATTTTCTCTTAGATTCAGCTCATTGTCTCCTGCACAACAGTCCTCTTCCGATGGCTACTTTGCTCTGTAAAGTAAGACTTAACCTCTAAAATTTTTATTGATAATACCCTCGTGAGTCTAGTTTCCAACCCCACTAATTTTATATTTTTCCGATTTTATTTGAATTAGTTATGAATTATTTACTACCGACTGTTAGCATAGAAACAGTTCTGGCCGAGATTAGGACTCTTAATTAAACTTGATTATCTTACTTAATAACACATTATAAATAATAATACATCAATAACAGACCATATACTCCCCTCCTAGACCAATTACAGAACCTACAATTATCTGGAATTACTAAAGTTCACTCCTTTCTTGTGTTCTTAAATATATAACATAGTTTGTAAACATTAATACACCCCAAACAAGATAATTAATGTAAGACACACCTTAAAGGCACAAACTCAACGTGAATCATGATCAACTAAACAATATCAGAACTTCTAGTCTCTGGAAAATTAATAAAGCATTAGACTTTAGATGCGAATTCCCGTCTAGAAGTGAAACATGAATACACATATGATTTGTGATGCACTACGCATAGAAATAAAGACACAACTCATTCATCTCGCAAGAATCCAAACAATAACTAAGGTGTTGAATCAAAACACTTGTTAAAAGCATATATAATCAAAAGAGAGAAGAGGGAAAAACCATCCTACTTAATCCTCCAAAGATTTCGCCTTTCTACGCGTTACTCGTCTCTTCCGCTTCTTCTAAAGCTCTCGCTCTAAGCTCTAGCAAACTCCCACAAAAACAAGCCTCCAAGGAGATGGGTGAACGTGGGAAGGAGAAGGGAAAAATCTCTGGACGTTCTATAGTTAGCACAAGCTAATTCTCTAGTGTTTATATAGAGTTGGGGGAGAATCCATTCTTAAACTAATCTTCTAAATCATGGACACTTTCAACCAATGGGAAGGCATCAAAATCCTACTGGAGACGTGCAAATCAAGTCCCATTGGGATTTGGTATCTTTCCCAAGCAAATCCACCCCAAAAATACGCTAGAAATCACAAAACCGCAACCGGCGATTGATCGGCTATATGGCGATCGATCGTCGTATGCGTTGTTTTACACTACGGCGTTACAGCCGATCAATCGCCATTATTGCCGATCGATCACTTTACGCGAAACAGAACATTCACAAATCACAGTAACTACGATCGATCGTTTTGATAAGGTATCGATCGGTTCAGCTTGATCGATCGCTGTCACGTTCAATCAAAATTCAATTTCTCATATCTTTTCACTCCGAACTCCAAATCGCGCATAATAGGTGGCGTTGGAAAGCTCTTCTCACCAACTTTAATTGCCATAAGGCAAAACACGACAAATCAAATATTAAGAGGGTCAAATTTGAGTTTTAAAATACTTACTAATTTTTTGGGTGTTACAAAGAGAGTGTCGGACTCAATGACCATGTCCAGCCGGAGATCTCTGTCCATGCTTTTTCGGGTACCTTTACCCCCAGGACCATGCGCATTCAGGGTCAGCTGAAACGCCAATAGGTCGCAGTACTCATCGATAGTGGGTCAACACATAACTTCATCAATGACAAGGTGGCGCAATGCCTGGGGTACTATGTCTCCAAGTCCAAACCCTTTGATGTCTTGATTGGGGATGGCAAACACCTTCACAGCATGGGGGTGTGTTCTCAGATCGAGCAAAGGATCCAAGGGCACTTGTTCTCACTCATTTGTTCCTTCTACCCACGAAGGGTGCAGATGTGGTGCTAGGTGTATAGTGGTTACAAGACATGGGAGATGTGATATGGAATTTCAGGAATCTAACTATGGATTTCGAAGTGGATGGCCAGCGCATACGCCTTCACGGGGCACAGCCAAGCACTTTGCACACGGCGCAGGTGGTGAGTTCCTTTTTCAAGTTCACACCTCAGGGTTATTTATTATAGCAGTGCGCACTTATGGATGTAGATCAACCGCCCTTGGCCACAGCCATGCTTGACCTCCTTAATGAGCATGCCGACATCTTCACTGAGCCATCGGGGCTGCCACCAGCCAGAAGCCATGACCATTCCATTCCTATCGCGCCTGGGACCCCGCCAGCCAATGTGCGCCCCTATCGCTATCCCCATGTGCAGAAGGCTGAAATTGAGAAATTGGTTCAAGAAATGTTGCAGTCGGGTCTCATACGCCCCAGTACCAGTTATTTTTTGTCACCAGTCCTATTGGTGCATAAAAAAGACGGATCTTGGCGCTTTTGTGTCGACTACTGGGCACTTAATGCTATCACAGTAAAAGATAAGCACCCCATTCCTGTAATAGAGGAGCTCCTTGATGAATTGGCGGGAGCGGCGGTGTTTAGTAAACTCGATCTGCGCTCTGGTTACCATCAAATCCGTATGCAGCCGCATGATGTCCATAAGACAGCCTTCCGGACTCATGACGACCATTATGAGTTTTTAGTCATGCCTTTTGGCCTGGCCAATGCGCCATCCACATTCCAGATCCTGATGAATGACTTGTTTCGCCCATACCTCCGCCGGTTCGTGCTAGTATTCTTCGACGACATATTGATATATAGCTCGTCCTGGGAGGAACATCTTGACCATCTCAGGTTAGTTTTTGCTATTCTGAGGGCTAACACACTTTTATTGAAATGTTCGTAGTGCTCTTTTGGTAGCGCGCAGGTCGACTATTTGGGTCACATTATCTCCTCTCAAGGGGTGGCCACGGATCCGTCCAAGGTGGAGACCATGCGGTCATGGCCCACGCCCACTTCTGTGAAGTCCCTCTGGGGGTCTTGGGCCGAACCGGCTATTATCGTCAGTTCATTGAGCGCTATGGGCTAATTGCTGGGTCGCTTACATAATTCCTCAAAAAGGGTGCATTTGCATGGTCGGATGAAGCCCAAACTGCATTTGATAGATAGAAACAAGCAATGGTACAGGCACCGGTATTGGTTCTCCCTGATTTTTCTCTACCTTTTGTGGTTGAGACGGATGCATCGGATTTGGGCCTGGGTGCGGTCCTACTCCAACAAGAGCGCCCGATCGCCTTTTATAGCAAGGCACTGTCGGGCCGGCCCTTATCTTTGTCGGCGTACAAGAAGGAGATGTTGGCCATTGTGCACACCGTTTCTAAGTGGCGGCCTTATCTGTTGGGCCGACGATTTCTTATTCGGACCGATCACCAATCTCTCAAATATTTTTTGGAGCAGCGGGTCTCAACTCCATCTCAACAACGCTGGGTGAGTAAGGTACTGGGTTACGATTATGAGGTGGTCTACAAGAAGAGCGTTGATAATACGGTGGCGGATGCTTTATTGCGCTGACCCCAAGAAGGTGCCTACCTCGCACTCTCCGTCCCTTGTTGCCCGTTTATTCCAGACTTGCAGGCAGCATATGTGACGGATCCTCCTACCCAGGAACTGATTGGTTGTATTCAGAGCGACCCCTCTGCGGCAACCCCCTTCAACTGGCACGATCAATTATTATTTTGGAAAGATCGACTTTGAGTGCCGGATGTGGGAGACTTGAGGCAAAAGGTTATCACTCATTTCCATGATACTCTGATTGCTGGGCATGAAGGTACGTTTTGAACCTTCAAACGAGTCAGCCAAAGCTTTTTGTGGGCCGGTTTGAGAAAAGTAGTGCATGCTTATGTGGCCGCCTGTGACACGTGCCAGCGAGCCAAAGCATCGTCTACTTCTCCCGCGGGCCTTCTACAACCCCTTCCCATTCCAAACAAGGTGTGGGATGACGTCTCCATGGATTTCATTGAGTCTTTACCAGTGGTGGGGGGCAAGATGGTGATAATGGTGGTGGTTGACCGTCTCTCTAAATATGCTCATTTTTGTGCCCTAAGTCATCCGTACTCCACCCGTACTGTTGCTGAACTCTATGTGTGTGAAGTGGCGAAGTTGCATGGTATGCCACGTACTATTGTATCTGACAGAGATCGGGTCTTCATCTCCCAGTTTTGGCGGGAATTCTTTAAGTTGCAGAGGGCAGAATTTCACATGAGCACGGCATACCACCCCTAGACAAATGGCCAAACGGAAGTGGTGAATCGGTGCCTTGAGCAGTACTTACGCTGTTTTGTGGTGGATCAACCCCGTCGTTGGCTCTCATTGCTACCTTGGGCAGAATGGTCGTACAACATGACGTATCACACACGTGCAGGCTTTACACCATTTGAGATTGTCTACGGCCACCCCCCTCCATCTGTCCTATCTTATGTTCCTCATCGTTCTTCCATCGCCGAGGTGGATTATATGTTACAGACTCGTGATGAGGTGTTTCGTCAGTTGAAATTCAATTTAGCGTCCACCTAGAACTGGATGAAGCAACTATATGACAAACGGCGTTCAGACAAAGAGTTCCAGGTGGGTGATATGGTTTATGTGTCAGTTCTTCCCTAGCGCCAAACTTCTTTGCATAGGGCTGACCAGAAGCTGGCACCTCAATTTCATGGGCCCTATGCCATAGCAGCATGGGTGGGCACGGTGGCGTATCATCTTTCTCTACCTGCCAAGTCCTTGGTGCACCCTGTATTCCACGTCTCTCGCCTCCGTCGCTTTGTGGGGGACCCTCACTTGATTGCTGGTTCTACGCCTCCTCCTCTCATGGGTCCAGCTAAATCTGATGAGCCAGTACTAGCTTCGGTTGTTGACAAAAGTCGTGTGCATCATGCTGGGCGTATTATGATGCAAGTGCTCGTGGCATGGCAGGGCAAACCGTTGGAGGATGCTGAGTGGCTACTTGAGGCAAGTGCTCTTGGCTACTTGGAGGATGCTCGTGGCATGGCAAGTGCTCGTGGTGGAGTGTTGTGAACATCGTGCAAGGTCGTCAGTACACGTACACCATCACGCATGGATATCGCTGGATTATCTGATTAGGATTAGTTTCCCTTTTCGTATCAATTAGTGATTGTAATAAAGGCTATGATTGGATGTAATCATGGCCTATGATGTCGTCATAGTGATGTTTCTTTGATTGGATGTAATCATGGCTTATGATGTCGTCATTATGTCATCTAGAGTCTTCTATATAAGGGGGTCTTCCTCCTCCTTTAGGACTTATGCAATAAGAAAACACTACTTCCTCTACCTCTTCTTCTTCTTCCTTTCCCCTGCCGTCAAGGCATTCCTTGTGATCCTATCGGGTCACAACATTCATTCAGTAACTTCCAATGTTACTGCACCTCTAACTCGGTAACTATTTGTATTTACCACTCTTACACTAGACGTTGCACCCTACACTACCTAACCTTGACATCAAGTGTTCTCTAACCCTGGCGCCAGGCTCAGCCTCAGTGCCAGGTTTAGCCCCAATGCTCGAGTGACCTGATTGATTCTAGTCCATCACAAAATCTTTATTCCTCCAATCAAAAGACACCATAATCAATCTTGTTTTAATTTGATTTCAATAAGGAAACTTCCTCTATTACAAATTCCAATTAAGGTCAACAATAAAAAAGACTAAATAAAATCCACCACCTCATGGCTCGCAAGTGGTCTGCCGTCCAGAGGGTTTGGTAACTATTGATTCCTTTACTGCAATGGCAACTTCCCGAAATAATCTTAACCTTACCTACGAATTACCGTACGTTGAATTTACCCTTTCGACAAGATACTCGCGTTGCACGTAGGTTGCACCCACGTCAACCTGGTGCCAAGCACTCCTCCAACCCTGGCGCTCGGCTCAACCCCAGCGCCTGTGAACCATCATTCCACCCTGATCCTCGGAAAAAAATCTTGATTATATTGCCATAAAAAATCTTTTCATAATCATACCCTCAATTGAATCTTAGGTCATCCAAATAAAATCATACTTTCTTTTTATTTATTTACTTTTATTACAAAATTAATGGCTGTCACACTTACAACACCCAACGGACACATAACAGTCATTTTTGACCGACCAGACACAAATATGTGAGTTACAGATGAAGACAGTAACTCTACTGGTTGACTGGTTCTGTAACATCCAAAAAATTAGTAAGTATCTTAAAACCAAAATTTGACCCTCTTAACGTTTGAATTGATCGTGTTGTGCCTTGTGCAAATTAAAGTTGGTGAGAAGAGCTTTCCAACGCCACCTATTATGTGCGATTTGGAGTTCGGGGTAAAAAGATATGAGAAATTGAATTTGATTAAACGTGACAGCGATCGATCGCCATAAGAGACGATCGATCGGCAAGCTTAGCCGATCGACGCCTTACCAAACCGATCGATCGTAGTTACTGGAATTTGTGAATTTTGTGTTTCGCGTAAAGCGATCGATCGGCTGTAATAGCGATCGATCGGCAGTGGCGTGGTAGTGTAAAACTGTGCATATGACGATCGATCGCCGTATTGCTGATCGATCGCCGGTTGCGGTTTTGTGTTTTCAAGCTTATCTTTGGGTGGATTTGTTTGGGAAAGATATCATATCCCTTTAGGACTTGATTTGCACGTCTCCTATAAGATTTTGAGGCCTTCCCATTGGTTGGAAGTGTCCATGATTTGGAAGATTGGTTTGAGAATAGATTCTCTCCCAACTCTATATAAACCCTAGAGTATTGGCTTGTTCTAACCCTAGAACGTCCAGAGAGCTTTCCCTTCTCCTTCCCACGTTCACCCATCTCCTTGGAGGCTTGTTCTTGTGGGAGGTTGCGAAAGCTTGGAGCGGGAGCTTTGGAAGAAGCGGAAGAGACGAGAGGCGCGTATAAAGGCGAAGTCTTTGAAGGATTAAGTAGGATGGTTTTTCCCCTCTTCTCTCTTTTGATTATATCTGTTTTTTATGAGTGTTTTGATTCAACACCATAGTCATTGTTTGGATTCTTGCGAGATGATTGAGTTATGTCCCTATTTCTATGCGTAGTATATCATAAAATCATGTGTACTTTCATGTTTCACTTCTAGATGGGAATTCGCATATAAAGTTGAATGCTTTATTAATTTTCCAGAGGATTAAAGGTTCTGCTATTGATTAGTTGATGATGTTCCACGTTGAGTTTGTGTTTTTAAGGTGTGTCTTACATTAATTGTCTCGTTTGGGGTTATTAATGCTTATAAACTATGTTATCTTTATAAGAACACAAGAAAGGAGTGAACTTTAGTAATTCCAGATAATTCTAGGTTCTGTAATTGACCTAGGAGGGGAGTATATGTTCTGTTATTAATGTATTATCATTTATAATGTGTTATTAAGTAAGATAATCAAGTTTAATTAAGATTCTTAATCTCGGCCAGAACTGTTTCTGTGCTGACAGTTGGTGGTAAATAATTCATAACTAATTTGATTTAAATCGGAAAAATATAAAAGTAGTGGGGTTAGAAACTAGACTCACGAGGGTATTACCAGTAAAAATTTCAGAGGTTAAGTCTTACTGTACCGAGCACAGTAGCCGTCGGAAGATGACTGTTGTGCAGGAGACAGTGAGTAGAATATAAGAGAAAAATACTAAGTATGCAAATATCATCATGTAATATGATATAATGACAATTAATATGTTAATAACAGTAATTGGACTATATACTTAAGCAATATCGCAGTAAGGATTGGGTTAGATATAATTCATTTATGAAGGATAATTCCTTGATTTCTTATCATTGATATTGGTATTATAACACTCTAATGCGAATGAAGAATTCCTATCTAGGGCTGAGCATGAAAGGTACGTATTGATTATATGTTACACCTTGTGTGAGTTGTCTTGTTGTCCTATGCTACTCCAATGAGTGAGTTATGTGTTGACCAAAGACTTTGATGTTCTATCCATACTCCTTTAGAGAGTCTATTCTGGTAAGAGATACCCTATGTTCTTAAGAGTGTTGAGACCTCTATTCCTTTGAGATATTGCTCATATTGATTACATGTTTGTTTCTTCCACTGGAGACCTTGCGAGACTCTCCCTTTGGTGGTTTCATAGTATGCTCAAATAAGCCATTGCTAGATCTTGCGAGGTCACTTATAATTATGAAATTGCGATTCCATATTGCCCGAAAGGAGGCACCATACGTACGTTAGATTGTGGACATTACGGAAGGTCCTCAGTCTCCGCCCATCGTGTCCGTAAGCACTGGTGGGGCCAGCATCCTAGACGCATGGCAGGGTTCCAAAGAGAGAACCCCTAGGGTGGTTCTGGTATGTTTAGTTACTTGCGAGTGACCAGGTTCAGCGAGCAGAAATTGTAACTCCTTTCACTTTCGATGTCTGGAGCCTTTATTATGATGATTATTTTCTCCTTACTCATATGTGTCGTAGGAGCCTTATTGATGTTTTCCTTACTTGCGAGTTGGAATTGTTGTTGACTAACCTTGCAGGTGTATAGACCTCGGTTCAGTTTAGATGTTGTGAGATGTTCACCATCCCTTGTTATCCTTATTCTCTTCATACTGCTTGTTTTCGTTCAGTGGGATTTTACATCCTACTGAGTGTTTCTATGAAATACTCATGCATCCTCTGATGCAGGCACAAATGGAAATTGAGATCAGGAAGTGCAGTAGTGGAATGGCCGATGGCAGGCGCCGAGGAGAATTTTAAAACGCTTTAGTTATTTGCTTTGCTTTTATTGATGCTTATGACATTATTGGCAATTGTGTGCCATAGACATATAGGTTTATTTTATTTGACCTTTTTAAATGGATTATTATCATTAAGTAAATTCATTTCATAGTATTCATTGATGTCTATATTTGTATTACACTGATTGCGGGCTTGATCGGTTACACGTCCTTTTGAGATGATTGTAATCGGTTGGTTTGGAAATCGATTGTTCGGTCTCGCGCCCGAGATTCTCTACCTCCATTTGTATATCATTGATTGGCTTCCGCACTCCGATCGAGGTATGGGATTTCGGGGCGTGACAGGTTCTATCCATTGGTCGACCGGACTTTCTTCTATCCAATTTTGAAAAACCATACAAAAAATCTTTTTACATGATCAAACTGCTTTACACAATATCTTTGATGATCATTTCGCTATCTATGGTCTACCAACATATCTGATAGGATAATTTTAAAGCAACTTTAGGGTTTTAAGGTTACTACAAGAGGGAGAAAAAAATAATACTATGCAGTTTGAAAACTATTCTCTCATAGTCAATAAGAAAAAAGTTACAGCCAACTAATCTTGATGATCAATTAAATATCGGGTAGGTCAAACGAAAACACATTTTTCTGTCTAAAATGAGAGTGGACATTTAAAGTTTATGTTACCTTATACTTTTGTTAAAAGTGATTGACTCTGTCCTTCAACCATATTAGGTGGTGGCTTGTTGCTATTTCAAGAGAGTTATAAAATGATCTACATCCTTTAAAAATGCTAGTTGAAATATGCACCTATCCAATCACCTATGGGAGAAATAAAAGCCAAAAACATTTTCTTGTCCTTAACTTGAAACATTGCCTGCCATGCTAGCTGGAAATTTAGAAACATATCTTAGAATCATATAATTGATCCACTATATTATAAAATCTTCATCAAGCTTAATTAATTTGCACTTGGCTCCTCCATTAACTACTAGTTAAGCTTCAGCATCAATTGGAGAGCTAATTTCCTTGAAAAAAAAGTCATGTTCATTTCATGATTTTTAGACTCAACTTGATCCACTATATTATAAAATCTTTGTCAAGTTTAATTAATTTGCACTTGGTTCCTCCATTAACCACTAGATAAGCTTTAGCATCAATTGGAGGACTAATTTTCTTACAAAAAAAGTCATGTTCATGGCATGACTTTTAGACTCAACTAGTGGGGAAATTGTGGATATGCTTTCATCATGTTGTTTTTGGAAAACATCCTTAGAAAGTACTAGTACTTGTAACTGGGAACATTAGTATTTGGGTGTTTATTGAAGAAGGACAATTTAAAGGCGTATATGATTGTAAAACAACTTTCCCTATGAACTTAATGTAAAAGGCTAGAGAACAAAAATACCTGCCAGTTCCAATCAAATTTTCAAGACACCGTTGTCCCTGCTAAGCTGCTTGACCGTAGACATACCTTGTTGCCGAGAAAAAGGTGGTAATTGAGAAATGTGAGTTTTTGTTTTTAAAATCTCCTTGAACTAACTATGAGCCTGATTGTAATTTTTTGTATATTCAATGCAATAAATAATATACATAGAAAATAAAGCCGCATCAAATGCACCAAAAAGATCGAACAAAATGAACATCTTGATGGCAAGCACCTAAGAGCACGCCTGTTGTAGAGGACCTCAAACTTCATCCTCACTTGCAAACTCCATAAGATTGGAGAAACATCGATTTCATATACAAACTCCTCACATTCGGGAGAAACACCAAGGTCAGGGCCAAACAATATCATATACTTGATTCTTGAACACCCTTGGGGGAGAATAGCCACTGCCAACATCGGCAACCAACGCATGTGGCTGTGAACATAGAAGTGCACGCCCATCATAACAAAAATTGCCAACCACAACTGCCTGAACCTCTGCCCATTCACTCAAGGAGCAGATGGGGCACGTCTGATATATACATAAACACACGCATTTATATGCCTCTAATTCCTAATTGGTTAGTGTCATTTCATGATAATTGGGAATAGTTATGAGTTATTAGTGTTAGCTCAATCATTATGAATTTATTTTATTAAATAAGAAATTGGGCTTAATTGATTCGTTTACATGCACTCAATGTATTGAATGAAAAATATTTAATGTGCGCCTAAATTTAGTTTGATTGCGTGGAAGGTTTCAAAGAGCTCGAGTAGCAGATTATGGATTTATCACGCCTCAATTGGATTTATATGTAAAGAGATCAAAGATCGGACGGTTAAGGAGTCTTTGGCGGGTTTTTAAAGCTCAAATTTATGAAAAGCCTTAAATTAAGAGCATAGATGATTCAAGGCATTGATTTGTATTAAAGAGACGACAGACGATGACTTAATTGAAGAGTCATTTATATAAGATCTAACGAGGAGAAGAGATACAACGGGTTTTAAACAAGAAAAAAGAGAAACCCGAACCGGACCGAATCGGTTTGGCTGGGTCGGTTCGGTCTAAAGAAAATAAAGAAAAATATAAAAAAAGAGAACCCGAGCCAAAGCTCGGGTGTTCTGTTCCAAAAGAGCATAGCGCTCGAGCTCTGTTCCAGCACCGGTGGAGATGCCGGTGGAGACAGCGGCGCCTGAGTTGGGCTCGAGCTCGGAGGCGAGGCTCACGCTTGGCGGGTTGACGGCAAGAGGTGATGGCAACGGGAAGAAGGAGAACCCGATTGAGGAACGGACGGCAGTGGCATGCTCGATTTGGCCGATTTTTGGAATTTTTTGAAAAAAACGAGATTGGCTCGTATTGGTGTATTGGGTGGGGCCCGATACCGATATATCCGAGATTGGTTCAAATGTAGCCGGCATTCCATGGCATCAACTACGAATTTTACAAGAGAGAAAGAGAGAGACGATAGAATTGGTTTAATTAGTGGTGGATTTTGTGCCTTGGAAATTCTCTACGTTAGTAACTCAATTTAAACAATTAAAATTAATTGCTTGCTTTTCTTTCATTTGATTAAAAACAACATTTTCTCTTGAATTTGGTAGAATAATCCATCCGTCCCTAATTTACGATAACCCTTTATACTCGTCTATTTATATAGCCTTGTATACTTGCGAGGGTACTATATTTGAAACAATCAACGTCCATGGAGTAGATCAACCACCAACAATTTGCCATCAATGATGATTTAAATGTCCCATCCAAAGGGGGGAGAGTAGGAAGCACAACAGATGCCAAACCTAAATCGTTATTATTCAAAGCAGAAAACCCAAACTTTAACAAAAGATAATGACTAACGACGATCCAAAGGGGCCGGACGGAGGGTGGAAGGGATAAACGTGAAAGGGATGTTTTGCAAGAGAAGGAAGATGGAAGATGGAAAAAGAGGATGGAAGGAAACAGGAGATGGATGAGGAAGGCGGTGGGGATAGAAAAGGTGGGAGGAGAGGGAATGGAAGTCGTCGCCGGCGAGAATGCTACAACATCGTGGGGTTGAAACCCACCACCAAAATCAAAACTACAAGGCCCTGCCGCCGGCTGGCCAGAAGGAAGGAGATGTACTGTACATAGTTTTTTTAACAGGAGGTACCATACTTAACTATTAAATATAACAAAATAAATTCAATATCAAAACTTGAGCAACCGTAAAATAATCCAACCGCATAGGTTATGTTGAGTATCAAAACCTTGATTTTTTGAGAAACCAACTAGAGTAGGTAACAACAAAAAAAAAAAAAGAAGAAAGTTAGGTCGTGAGGTTTGGTCAGACCTCTCACATGTTTATTACTCCCTCCGTCCAAAACTACCTGTGCTCATTAGAAAACCAATAAGAACATTTTTTACGAAGTATGCCTATTAGTAAATTACATGGGTTATGCTGCCGTCAATGGCTCATGTGCAGCCCAAATGATCTAACAATTCCGGTCCTACACATGCATATTATTTAACTTTTTTTTCCCTTCTAAAAACAACCTTGTCGGGTGAGGGGGTTAGGCGCGCCCTAGCAGTTCATTAAAATAAGGAAAAACCAACTACAAGGGGGGGACGGCACGCCTAAAATCGCAAACTACAGCCAAATCAGTTTATATAAACAAAAAAAGAAAGAAGCATCTAACTTTTACTCTTAGATTCCATACATGATATTAAACCCTTTAGATGGTGGAACCAAATCAACTAATGAAATGATTCTACCATGCAAGTAATGAATTTAACTAATTTTTATTATTTTTAGTGAAATTCAGTTCCTTATTATTCCAGTAAAAGTTAATTAATACGTAAGTAAAATTCACTTCGTTCCACAATCCCATTCGATCAGTTTTTTAAAATGAAATGATTTTAGTTCATTCTGAAAAAGCCAAACAGGACTAATTATATGGAACGGAAGGAGGAGTAAAATATTATTGTAGTCTTTTCATACAAATTTTAATAGAGATGAGTTTACATGAGATCGTTCTCATATAAGGAGCATGAGGCCAATCTTTATTGCCGTTAGATTCCGATCGGAGGGTGGATATCAAATCAGTGGGTAGGTGAGTGTGTCACATCAAGGAGTGGTTGAGATCATTATGGATATTTGTAGCCGTCATATCAAGATCCAACGGCTACGATTCAAAGTGGCTTCATATAAACAATACGAGAGCGATCTCATTTAAACTTTTCCCATTTTAATAAGAAAAAAGTTATTAGACCAGATGGAGTCACATCAGGTATTTAGTTTGACTGAGGAATTCAATAGAGTCTATCGTGAAACCATGCTCCTATGAGTTATGAAAGAGTTTCACTAGAAAAGCCAACGAGTGGAGTCGATTCGCGAAGTTTTTGAAGTCATGATTTTAAAATTATAGAGGCACTCCGCAGGAGAAATGTTTTCTTTATGTATGCTTTAAAACTATTAAGAAAAAATATATACATGAGCTCTGAATTTCATAGAATTCATGTTGTAGGAATTAACCAAATCAATTTTTCTTGTGATGTCATCAAAGTTGGACTTAATGAATCTGATGCAACAATTAGGGGCACCCTTCTTTAAGTAGTAGCATATGGCACTAGCGCATATGTCCCTCAGTCTATTTGTAGGAATCAATTCCATAATGCTGGAAGAAAAGAAACTAATCCAGATGAGTCCCATAAGAACACAATGAAAACAAGGGTTGGTTGGCATATCACGGTTAATCACCCTGACTTAGCCGACTCAGCCCTCCTTGGGAATCCCCGGTGACACCATCGCGTGCAAATAACTAGTTTTCACTGCTGCGCAAGCTAGCTAGTTTTTTCTCCGAATTTCATTATGTAGCTTCATAAAACTAAAAATCTCTTCACTTCAAGATGTTTTCTTTCCATAATGAAAAATGGTATACAAATAATACAAAACCAGAAATAAAAAAGTTTATAGTTGGGAACTAGCTATCGTCCAGTGGACATTGTTATTGATACTTCATTTTTTGAAGAGCTTTTAGTACGTTGCTCCAGGACCATCTCTCTAGAGCTCCCGCCAAAAATGAAAGTAGGCTGTTTTGGTTCAGGATGGTTGGCTACTTCACTCTCCAACATTAGCACAACAGCAGACATATCTGGTCTGTCCACTCTCTCGTCTTGCACGCATAGCAGCCCTACATGTATGCACCTCATCACTTCATCCGTTACACAAGAATCCCTTATGCTGGGATCAACGAAGTCTATTGCTCTATCTGTCTTCCAAAGTCTCCATGCCTGTAACATGAATAACACCAAGTTCATATGAATGCATATAGAAAAGTTAAAGAGAGGCATAACTAGATGGTTGATGAAGATACTAACAAAGGCCAGAAGTTTTAGTAGACTATCTGGGTGACAAAAGTAAGCATTCTTCTTGCCGCTCACAATCTCTAGTATCAACACTCCAAAGCTGTATACATCAGATTTTGTGGAGAAGAGACCTTCCATTGCATATTCAGGAGACATATAGCCACTGCATTTCAATGTCAAGAAAAGCAATGATTAATATAAACATTCAGACTGATTAGTTGTTCCTTGAGTGAAAAATATGTACAATCTCTCGCACATGCGCGTCAGTGTGCGTATGCTGTCAGTGTGGCACGTGTTAATACGTGGGGCAGGAGGGTTTGAATCACCCCTGTTAACGTGTGCCACTGGATCCTGATCGGCGGCCTGAGGACACTCCGACGTGCATGAGCCAGGGCAAATAGTTACTTTTCCAAATATATGGATGGCAAGAATGGCCAACTTACTAAGTACCCACAACTCGGTTTGTATTAGCGTGATTCTGATTTCCTCCAAAGATCCTTGCCATGCCAAAATCTGAAATTTTTGGGTTCATCTCTTCATCCAGCAAAATGTTGCTGGGCTTTAAATCTCGATGAATTATTCTTAGCCTCGAATCACGATGAAGATAGACTAGGCCCCGAGCAATCCCTAGAATGATGTTGAAACGCTGTGTCCAGTCTAGCATTGGTCGATACCTAGCATCTGTCCATCACATATTGCATACACTGTCAGATGAAGACTTTAACATCAAACAAATTTGTCACTTACCCCTTTAATTAATAACTAGTATTACCTACAAACCTGTCACATACCCCTCTTTTTCATCACCCAATATCATCCCTTAAATTCCTCCCCTTTCTCCTATAAAGGCAGTGGCTCCCCCTCCTTAACATCATCACTATAGCCAACCTCCAGTACTCTCTGGCATTAGTGCTAGCTACACTACATTGTCGCTCCATCATAGTAGACCAGTGTCCGCTTCAAGGAAGGGGCATGGATATAGGGGTGATGAAAAGTGTGGGGTATACAATGCAAATTATGGTGGATTGGTCATTGGTGGCTGAAGTAGGATATGGTGCCTTGTCTTAAGTATAAATAAAGTTTATAAATGGGGTAAGCAACAAAAAAGCATGGTAACAATTAAGGTTCCAAAAAGAAATGTCCCTACTGCTTTTCACATTCAGTCCGACATTAGCAGTTTATCACAAATTTAAATGAAGATATCCCACATGTTAAACATAAATTACTAATTGTTCATAAAAGATCTACAACCGAACATACATAAGATGGGTGTAACAGGTATTTAAAACCAAAAAGAAAGAGGATGATGAAATAGAGATGGAGTTCAAATAACTTTATATAGGCTTCAAACTCTGGGCAGGTAAGTTGTTAAGGTTAATTGACAAATTTTTTTCAAGTTGCTAGGGGTTGTTAGGCAACCCATTTGTGACTGATTTGTCATATTTTCTTGTTTGATAACATTATTTTCAATGTATGAACATTTGCCCACCGTGGCATTTGTGGCCCATTTGTGGTTAATTCACTATCTGTCAAAGAAAACCTCCTGAGGTCTTGGTCTATGATACTATATATTTTTTGAACACCATTGTCCCTCATCATGCAAGGGCAACATTTCCGAGTGAAGGGAAAATGTGGCTTGTTTGTATGTGCATGTACATGACAAATGAATTGCCCACAAATATTCATTTCGCAGACTCACAAATGGGTTGCCAAACGACCTCTAAACATAGCTATATGACTATAAAAATATAGCCAGGAGTATAAAGCATAAACCAAAAGCAGAAAGAGAAAGGACAAACCAAATAAAAAGGCATCAAGGCTCTTGTTTGGCATATACTCGTACAGCAACATCTTCTCTTCCCCTTCAACACAAAATCCCACAAGCCTCACAAGATTTCTATGTTGCAGCCTGGCAATCAAGATGACCTCATTCTTAAACTCTTCCAGACCTTGGCCAGACAACTTTGAGAGCCTTTTTATGGCTACAACTTGTCCACTTGGAAGCATCCCCTGCAGAAACAGGAGACAATTGTTTCTACATTAGTCCATACATTACTCCATACATTACTCCACATATCATAGATTTAGTAGGAGTCACAACACATTATTAAGGCCTACCCACCTTATAAACGGAGCCGAATCCTCCTTCTCCAAGCTTGTTTTTATAGGAGAAATTGTCTGTTACTGAGGCCACAAAACTGAAGCTGACAAGTGGTAGATCAGGCCCTTTACCTTTTCTTTCACCAATTCCAACTGACCCAGATGAATCAGGTGGGATATCAACATCGTTTCCGAAATCAAACACTGGAATTAAGTCCTCCTTTTTTCTCCTTGGTCCTGAAAAAAGCTAAAAGACTGAGAGAGAGAGAGAGAGAGAGAGAGAGAAAGAGATGAACAAATAGACAAAGAACTTTTCATAATGAAGATTTACCTCTTAGCGTTTTCCGTTTCCTGTACAAAAGGTAGGCTGCAGCAACCAATATTATTCCTCCGAAGGCAATAATTACTATGGCATATGTCGGCAATTGATTGTTCTTCTCTGAAAGGCAAAGAGGGTCAATTACACTTATACAATCCAATTAAAATACGTAAATGAAAGAAGTTGTACAACTGAAAGATGTTTCATATGTGATATGAGAATGAGAATGAGGTGTCCACGTATTCATTTCGAATTCATTTTTGTGTAGGCTCTCAATCGAAAGGGTCACATTGCCTCCGAAATGAACCCATGCAGCTGGGCCCCTTTTAAGGTGCTGGATTTTGGGGTTTAGCATGTCATTATCCTTGTTGTAATAGCATGACCCTACTATGAAGAAGAGCAAACAGACAGATATTCATGACACCAAATAAATTCGAGACGTAGGCCTCACCAACATAGCTTTTTTTTCCACGAGTCATCGATCACCAAAGATCCATGGTTCACTAGTTTGCACACAATCCGTGTCAGCTTTGTGCATTAGCCACTGGGAGATAAGATCAGCTGTGATGCTTCACCCAAGGATCGACGTTTGGCGAATCCAAAATTAAGCACTAGCTGATCACGTCTCGTGCTAGAGAGTGATGGCTACACTGGTGAAGCTTCAGCAGCGGATTGCATCCGAACAACTTAAGGATGAGGTGTTCACTACCCCATGTTTAGCCAGCCCGGCCCACCTTTACACGTCGGTGGATGTCCACATCAGTATATTTTCAGAAAAATGGGCTAGCTAAACTGTGGGATGGTGAACTCCCCGTCCCCAGCATAATTGTGACACTAGTCTAAGTGTTAAGTGTGTGGCTATTTGGACCTCATTAATCTACTCCGTCCTTGTTACTTCTGCATCCCAGTTACAAAATTAAAAATTTTTCACTCGCACACCGATTTTCATATAAGCATGCTGAATATTTGTGTCGGGGAGTAGTCCCCGAAATCCTCTATCGAGGACTAATCCCCGTTAGATGTTTTGTAATGTGTCGGGGAGTGGTCACCGTAATTCTCTACCTAAAAGCATATAGGGTTCTTGCTGGGTTCTTTAATATGGGGATTCAATCCCTTTACATTGTCTTCAAAGTGACGGGGATTAGTCCCCAAAATCTTCTTACCAGCCTTTCTTGAGGTGGTCATGTAACCTGGCCATGGAGGCCCGCCAAATCGGTCATAGCTGGCTAAGGTTGCCAAGCAAGATGTGACCCCAGTGGACGCACCTTTTGCACTTGTCGTGTTCAACTGGGAAGAGGTGGAAAGAAGGAAAAGAAAAAGTAAAAATAATGAAAGAGGAGGTAGGAGCCAAGGCCTGTCGCTGCTGGGACAGTCGACGGGGCTAGCTAGTAGCTCAGTTAAGGGAAGATGACGGAACGGGGAGGGAGATATTTTTTATTTCGGGGAGTGGGTCACACTAAAAAAAGAGTGGGGGAGAGATAGGGCATAAAAGTAATAAAAAAGTAAACAAAGATAGTATAAAAATGTGGGGTGTAGGGGATGGAGGGGTTTAACGGGGTCCAAATAGCCCCATTATTCTAACACTTATATTAAGCAATGGATAGGGTGTATGTAATAGAAACAAATATACATATGGTTGTATTACATATTTTATATCCAATTACCTAAAGAGACCGGTTTGTATGAGATCATTTTCATATAAAGGGCATGAGAAAAGTCTTTCTTATCGTTGGATTCTGATCTGATGGTGGGTATCAAATCAGTAAGTGGGTGAGTGTGAACCATCACTCACCTTTGTAGCCGTCAAGACAAAATCCAATGGCTACGACTTGACTGATCTCATATAATTAGCCAAATGAGAGCTATCTCATTTAAACTTTTTCTTTATATAAATATGTATAATTATAAAAATATAAATATGCAATTATGAAAAATATTCTAAGAAATATTCTAAGGTTTAACCAGTTCATATATTCTAAGGTTTAAATAGTCTAAGGTTTATTCTAAACTCATATAAATAAGCTGATTGCATGACCAGACATAGACGAGACATTAGAGAGAGAAGTATAGCAAATTCATACCTAATTCAGAATGAGCTAGGCGGAGATAGAGAACATTCCCCATCCCATCATACCGCTCAATGTCCAACAACTCCGTCTCCCATATCGCGCACCCAATTCCCTTGCCATACGCATATGCCATGCACGAGCAATTGCTCAAACACCTTTTCTCGCACGTATCCTTCCCATCCGCCGTCACCGCCTCTGAAAAATCCGGTAACTTCACATTCCCAGCCCTGTAAAATCCATCTTCCTCGGTCACCTCGCTCTCATTCCTCCTTTCACACTTCAGAGCCACCCTCTTCACACAACCCCCGCTCCAGTTTCCCCTCCCCCACTCTCCTTCATCCCGCGGAACGTACCCTTTCATGCATTCACATCTCTGTGTAGCCCAACTCCTACACACTCCGAATGCACCACACTTGTTGTAGTACTCGCATTCGGCTATCGGCATCGCCCAGAATCTCTTCCATGTCTGGCTAGTCTTGTTCCATATTAGCTGCTCTTCGACGCCGTCCCAGGTTAGCACGAACCGGAGGAGGACCGAGGGGTCAAAGAGAGTGTAGGTGAAGTAGATCTTGCCTTCTTGGTCGTCGTCGCTCAGCCGAAAGCCGTAAGGGTAGTGTGGCCGGGCGGTGGGGATGCCAGTGAACATTTGCCCGTCCCACTGCCCACTTCTCCAATGCCTGCGGCTACCTTCGAAGACGACGATCTGTGCGCGCCCCTGCGGGTCCATCCCCATGGAGAAGTTTCCGGTGGCTGGGTCGCTAGGGGACCGCGAAGAGTGGAAGAGCGTGTTTCGGCCAGTCTTCTTATTGAGTCCGGTGCGCATGCCGGGAACGTAGGTATCGGTTGGGTTTTCGAAGCTCTCCCACCACCGCTGCTGGAACCGATCCTGCAGCTCCAGGTTACCGAATTCCGACAGTTGTGCGGTGGCGTTGAGTATCGTCGCGTTGACGTTGGTCGACCAGATGATCTGGTTCCCGTCTTGCACCACCAGGTTCCCATCTGCGGCAAAGGTGAGGACACCGGAGAGGTTCGATATCGGGCGGTCTCGGTTGGCGACCCAGATGACGGCGTCCCTTGGGATCATGTAGTACCAGATGCCGACGTAGCGGCCGGTGGAGTTGGGCGGGGTGAAGAAGCCTAACTCGAACTTGTCGCCGGCAGATACGATGGTCTGGCCGTCCCGGAGAGACTGGCCCATGCTGATGTAGTCAGCTGCATCGGAAAATGGAGGTAAGGAAGCTAAACACACAGCCAAAAGAGCCAAACAAGCTCTGCAAATTGTGGGTTTTCTCTCATAACCCATTTCCTAGTTCATTAAATGATCCAAGCTTCAAGTACAAGAGAATTTTTTGAAGTAAATGCTAAGCTCTGATTTTATCGTAAGAAGGGAAGAGTAAAAAATGAAAAGAAAGTGGAATTGAAAACAAATAGGAGGAGGTGTTTGTAGAGGAAAGGGAAGGGAAAGCGAGTCCAAGAAGAATTTGAGAAAGATCGTCGGTCTTGTGGAGGTAAGTTTCTAGCGGCTAGGTGCCGTCTACACACGACTTCACACTGGCGGCTCGTGTAAAGTCGTGTGTAGACTGGAACCTGAGAGGTCCACATATGTCACCATCAGTTGGACTGCAACTAGTCCAGGCTAAACGGTGTAAATCCTAGAGGAAAAGAAAAAGGTGTGCCATATGTTTCCTTTTCGTAATGTGAAGGTTGTGGCTCCATATTTTTTGAAGGTGTTATGAAAAAAAAAACTTTTTTAAGATGAGGGAAGGGAATTATACCTACTCAGCTCGTGAAACTTGACTTGCTTCCAATCACCGCGATTGGCGCACGAAGATATTGGGCCTGCCTGTTGCAACCAAGGAATTCCGTATCGGATTTCGGTAAAATATCGGTCGGCCTAAGAGATAAAATTTCGGAGATATTTCGGAGATATTTGTAAAAAAATTTCGGTAGTTAAAAATTAATTTTTATCATATATTTTCACAAAAAATGAGTTATATTAATTTAGATAAAGCATAGATTTCAAAATATGCATAAAAATGCATATTAGGATTAGAAACAAGGGAAAAGTTGTTATTTTTTTCCTTTTTTTTTAAAAAAAAAATTTTTTTTTCCAAATTTTTTTTTTTGAAAATGTTTTTTTTTGAAATAAACCGAAATTTCGCCGATATTATAAATTTTTTAAAAAACGATATTTTACCATTTCGATTTCTCGGGTGGGGCCCGAAATCGATATATCGGCGAAATTTCGCCGATATAGAATTCCTTGGTTGCAACTCAGTGGGTGGGACTTGCGCTCTGTCCCCCCTCCCGCCCCTATACACGCGCGGTGGATACTCGTCCACCGTGTAATGGGGCGGGCTGGCTAAACCATGGGATGACAAGCTACTTGTCCATTTCCACTCAGGAGTAGATGTGCTAGCTAATTACACTAGCTAATGTTCAATCGATCTTGGTGATTGGACAGACTGGTGAAGCTTCACCGTCTAGTGGCTACGTTGGTCAAGTTTCAGCAGCTGAATAAGTGGGGATAATTGTACTTAATATCAGAGGGAGTACCTTTTTCTTTTATATATATAATAGGCCATTATATCAAGATAATTTGATGGCTTCTCACCTCACCCTAATGATATATTGGCACATGTTATAGGGGCATGGTATTTAACATAATAACTCTATATATTGGCCTATGTTATAAGGGCACGGAGTTTAACAGAGTCAAGTCATTTTTAAGCCGAAAAGCAATTGAATGCATGTTTAGAGAATGATTAATTCCTTGCTATATTTTGGTCGGGTTAAAGGTAGGTCCGGTTGGCTTCGGATCCTTTGTGAGGCCCTCGCAGCGAAGCCTTCGCTGTGAGGGCCAGTAAGACAGATGCCTGAAAAATAAATGTGCCTATTTAAACGAAGACTTAAGGACAAATTAGTGGTTCGTGAAAGCATTACACATTAGTGGTTCGTTGCGCGTGCTGTTTGGAGTGCTCCTACAGTACATGGTTGATCGTCTTATCCTGGGAGGCAGACGCCCAAGAGTCCTAAGCACCGTAGGGAGAGCGAATTCTGTCTTAAGGACAAAGTGTTTCGCTTGATTCGATCATAAATTTCTTCTAACGATTTTTCGTCTTTGCAAAGGTACACATTTCTCATCCTTGAGACAGTAGCAGTAAGTCATTTTAATAACAATCTTAAGACAGAATGTTTTATGCTGTACTGGAATTTTGATTACTGTACTGTTCTATAATTTCTACTGTAATTACTGTGCTATTACTGAGATAATCTTCTGTGATTTGCAAAGTTACAGAAATGGCTACTGAGAACTTCACTCCGGTACTGATTCCCACTCCGGTGAATGCTCCTGTTCAAGTTAAAGGGGAGAAACCAGAAAAATTCAGTGGTGTGGATTTCAAAAGATGGCAACAGAAAATGTTGTTCTATCTTACCACGCTGAATTTAGCCCGATTCCTTAAAGAGGAAGTACCCGTTCTCACTGAGGAGAAACAGGAAGACAAAACGGCAGTTGCGGCAGTAGATGCATGGAAACATGCAGATTTCTTATGCCGAAATTATATCCTTAACAGATTGGACAACACATTGTATAATGTGTACAGTTCGATGACAAGTGCTAAGGCACTGTGGGAGTCTTTAGACAAGAAGTACAAAACTGAAGATGCTGGAATGAAGAAATTCGTGGTTGGCAAATTTTTGGACTTCAAAATGGTGGATTTTAAGACTGTGATCAATCAAGTTCAAGATCTTCAAGTTATCCTGCATGAAATTCATGCAGAAGATATGACTTTAAGTGAGTCTTTCCAGGTGGCAGCAATAATTGAGAAACTACCACCTTCATGGAAGGATTTCAAGAACTACTTAAAGCAAGCGAAAGGAGATGAACTTGGAAGATCTGATTGTGAGGTTAAGGATTGAAGAGAACAACCGTTCTTCTGAAAAGAAAAACGGGTTAAAGGTAGGTCCGGTTGGCTTCGGATCCTTTGCGGCTTCGCTGCGAGGGCCAGTAAGACAGACGCCTGAAAAATAAATGTGCCTATTTAAACGAAGACTTAAATGCGGACATCGGTTTTGCTGGCGCGTGTCTCTTATTGGCACCTCATTTGTAGTGGCTCTGAGGACCTCACAGAGGATCCGAAGTCGGTCATGTTAGAGGAGCTAGGTTTTTCCCATAGGCAGTGCACTCACGCGCACCCCAATTCTAAAGTCTAAGGCGCCTCGACCTCATTGCAACACCTCCACGTAACTCGCATCAACCTTATAATTCTGTGGGGCTACGTGGGAATTCTCTAGTCAAAAGGGCCAAAATATCTTGCGATAGAGGTATTTTTATGAAGTTTTTTCTTCTACAATGTTTTTGGTAAAGTTGTGACTACTGGTTGCTCCACATAAAAGTTTCTTGATTTCCTTAAGCAACTAATGTTAATAATTTTTAAGTATAATTTAAACTGAATAGTGTCCCATAATTGATCAGTGAAAAAGCTGAAGAAACTTGAATTGTACCCCAAGAAGGGAACATGGAAGGTTTTAGGGACGTGTTCGAATTAAAAGGAACCTGTAGAGATACCTGGAAAATTCGATAAGAAGTGGTAACTGGGAAGACTATTGAGAACGAAGAAATACTATAAACGCAAAGCTCTCACGGAAAAAAAAAAACAATGTGAAGCTATATAATTTATAGTGCATTGAGGAAATCTTTTCATGTTCGAAATTAAAGCTGAGCTCGAACCTAGGCCGATCTTTCACTCCAGCCAAGCTCTAAACGAGCCCAGCCGAAACTATACGAGTGATAAACGAGCCGAACTCGAACTTTTTGAAATTTCGAGCTCAAGCTCGAGCTGAGCCCCTAGACACAGCCGCTTGGTCGGGCTGGCCTGGCCATTGCACGATCCGGCCTGAGCTAGTTGGGACACAAGCCGAACGGCAATAGGGATACTCGGAGAAGAAACACGACATGACGAGTTGGACTGAGGGGACGACAACTCTTGTAAATGATCTTCCGGTAGTACTATGGGCTTGGCGAGGACTATGGATTGAGGGCACCTGCTGTTAGAAGTGGGTATACTAACCCATGTTAAAACCCACTTATATTGATGTGAATGAGTGAATTGGGTGAAGGATGAATAGTCCCACATCCACACCAAAGAGGAGTTGTGGATGGCATATAAGGTCCAAGGTTGGCCTTAGAAGTTAGGCCCAAGGGCCACCCCACTTTTGTGGGAGAGAGAGATGTTGGACCCATGCACCTAGGTGGGCTAACCCACACGTGCGCCGCTGTCCGTCCGGCTCGGCTCGGTTCGGTTCGGTTCGGTTCGCACGCGCGGCCGACCGGGCCGGGTCGGGTTGGGTTAGGTTGGGTCAACAAGAAAATATTATTTTGGGACAAATTCAATGGTTTGGTTTTCTAATTTATTTTGGTTCAACCAAAACGGGTCCGTTTTATTATGACCGTTAATGGACGAACGCGTCCGTTTAACGGGAAAGGGTTTCAACGGGCTTTAACGGGAAACGGTGTGTTTTCAACGGGTTTTAACGGGATTTCTATAAAGCTTGTAAAAACGGGTTTTTCTGTACGGATTTTTCAGTACTTCATCTTCTTCCTTCTTTCTTCCTCTCTTCTGTGAAAGCATTACACATTAGTGGTTCGCTGCGCGTGCTGTTTGGAGTGCTCCTACAGTATGTGGTTGATCGTCTTATCCTGAGAGGCAGACGTCCAAGAGTCCTAAGCACCGTAAGGAGGGCGAATTCTGTCTTAAGGACAAAGTGTTTCGCTTGATTCGATCTGTAGCGCCCGAAAAATCGGTATGTCTACGAAAACTGCTATTTTAGGAATCTGGTCTAAAATAAGAAGGTTTTCGTATCCATCTTGATTGTTTGTTGATCAATGAGATTGTTTAACCAGATTGGGCCGGTTTTACCGAGCGCGAGGACTAGGCCTGGCGCTGTAACCCGTCTGACGCCAGGGGTTGAATACACCTGACGCTAGGGCCACATGAGTGCCAGGGCTAGGGCTAGTCACGCGGGCGAGTATACGTGTGGCGGAGCCTAATGGACGTGCTACCAGGTGTAGGACTCGTGCACGGTGGAACTGCACATCACGCGTGTAAGCCATCTTAACCGTTCATCGGAGAACTGTGATCTAAGACGCGAGAGAACCATTAGAGGGCCACGTGGACCCTGTAGTGGTGCGCCACCTTATGGGTGACGTGGACACCCTTGGGCGCCATATGGTGGGGACCCTTTTTGTTTGAAATTTCATTAATTGTAATTAATGGATTACCCTTTTTAGAAATCAATTTGATTTGGGAATTATCATAAGATATTAGTATTTGGTAATCAAGATGGGTAGGTGGTAGATGTTGTGAAACTCTAAACCACTTATTAGGAGAATGGATCGAGTGAGCCTTTATGGGTTAGTTGGGAGTTATTCACTAATGCAATTGACTCCATTAACTCATTAATAGTAAACCGAAGAGGTATTTGGGAAAGTGAAATTCTGGATTTTTCTGGTGTAATCTTAGCCCTTGATTTGGAGGGAAGATCAATGGTGGAGATTTGTCCAAAAGGTCTATAAATAGGGCTCTAGTGGGGCGGTTTTTGCTTGAGTGCCATAGCCATCAAATGTGCACCTCATATCTCGACCTCTCCCTCTTCCTTTTCCGACTGACGGCAGCCCATCTCCGGTGGTGTTCGTGGTGGTCCAAGCGAGGTCAACCGGCGAGGTAGTGGTGCAACATTGTTGGAGTCAAGAGTGATCGGGAAGAATTCGGTATCTTCAACCAAGTAGGATGTCTTTTTCCACAATTTTCTTCTTTGATATTGATATTGTTGATTGCATAAAATGAATGTTGATGCTTTGAAATCGTGTAATCGTATACTTTGATTTCTCTATGCCGAACCCTGATTGATATCCCCACATGATTTCTTGATTTCGATAGTGTTTGTGTTTCATCTCAATCACTTCTACATGTGCTGCCCAACGAAAGTTGGTTTTATTTATGGACTTCTAGATTATGCTCACATTCTATCGTTGATGACTATTCGTGTATTCATGTTCTTTCTTGAATAAAGATTGGATCTTTGTGCCATATCAGAGCACTTTGGTGCGTTTCCTTGTCCGATATTTCATGCATCTTAAGAGTATTGTTATATCTATTGCTATTAGTATAACATCAATTAAATAGATAATCGAATAATGTATACCTTATGATGAATAAGAGATCATTCTTTATGAGTTTCTCTGAGATTTCAGTTGTGGTTCGACTTAATGTCAGTGAGTCATGAGTCCTAAAGTTGTCCGGAATTATATGTTAGTATCACTTGCATAATGAGTTATGGAAATGACTAAGAAATCGGGTTGAATTAAAAACTGAGATTTCAGAACCAATAGGGTTCTGTAAAAATCTTAAGTAATATTAAATTAATGTCAGAAAAGACTACTAAGGAGTTACTAAAGTTTATACATTAGTAAATTAAGTATGACATAAGATAATTGGTCTCGGCCAGAAGTAATCCTGCGCAGACAGACCTCATTCGAAAAATGATAACTAATTATACAGTAATCAGAAAATTAAGTTGTTTATCAATCTGAAAAATAGACATCTGAGGCTATTCAAGATAAAAATTTCATAGATTGAATCAATTTGTACAAAACGTGGTAACCAGATATAGTGAGCTGTTCTGTTTTGGACAGAACACTGTTTCTGAATATATAAGACTTAAAATCTTAATAAACTTAAGAGGCTTGAGTTAAGTTGATATTTAAGACCTTAATCAAGTATAATATGATTTATATAGTACTGAAAACAGTAACCCTAAAAGAAAATTAAGGGTCTTAGAGCTAAAGGTGGTGTCTCATAATAATAGTCCTTTTGTTCTTCTTTTGGTCCATTCATGACTCAAGAGTATTCAAAGCTTGAATTTTATTCGATGTCTCTGACGTGGTCTATTTGAGACACGTCATCCGAATTATTCCAAGTCGGGGATTATCAATTCTAGGGTTAGGTACGACTATGAAGATGGCAGACATGAACTTTTGGAAAACCTCGTGGTGTTAGTCATTATAGTCGAGTCTCATTTGAGTTTCCAGACTTATTCATCAACACTCCTTAGTGAGTCGATTTGGATTGTGTCCGATGTTTGCTTTTCACTCCTATGAAGAGTCGAAATTTAGAAAGTCTTGTTCTAAGCCTTTTGCCGATAAGGCCAAATATTTCCAAGAATTGTTTCTCCGCTAAGTAGCATTTAGAGCTCTTAGTCGGAATCATAGTATGCTCACGAGCCATTGCTAGATCTTGCGAGATCTCAGATTTGATGAACCTCTGTAGTTCAGCCGATGACGGCAACCGCGTGCTCTTAGATTGTATGACATTACGGAAGGTCTGCAATCTCCGCCCATTGTGCCCGTAAGCACCGATGGGGCCAGCATCCCTAGACGCATGGCCAGGTCATGGAATGTCGTATCAGATATCGGTAAAATATCGGTAGGCCAAAGAGACGAAATATCGGAGATATATCGGAGATATTGTGTAAAAAAATATCGGTCGTTAAAAACTAGTTTTTATCATATATTTTCACAATCTAACTTCTAAAATGAGTTATACTAATTTAAACAAAGAATACATTTCAAAATATGCATATTAGGATAGAAAACAAACATGAAAGTTTTTTTTTTCAAAAAAAAAAAGAAAATTGAAAATTTTTTTTTTTAAAAAAAATATTTTTTTAATTCAAAAAATACCAATATATCGCCGATATATGGAATTTTTTGAAAAAACGAGATTTCAGGGTATCGGTGTATCGGCTTGTGTCCGATACCGATATATCGGCGAGACAATTTTCCATGGGCCAGGTTCCTCTGAAGAACCTCTAGGATGTTATGGTATTGTTGACAGATTTGAGAGCAGAAATTGTACTCTGACACTTTGGATGTCCGAAGCTTATTTTTCTATCTTACCTCCATGAAAGTTTGGAGTCTTTGAGTTATTTTCCCTTGATCTTGATGTGTCTCGGATGGCAGTTGGTTTCAGGTAAGTAAACTCAGTCTTTATTGAACCTGAGTCTGTTAAACTATACCTATTTGGAGTCTTCTCTTATTATTCCAGTGTGGGTTTTCTGTATCCTACTGGGTATTTCCTATGGAATACTCATGCATCCTCTGATGCAGGATTTAAGGTGGAGCAGAAGTGATAGCATCCAGCGACGTGGACTGATGTCGGAGCTTTGAAGACTCGTTTCTTTATGTTTCTGTTATATTTTGGTGTTTGATCTTTAGCCTGTGTGCCGTTTTGATTTGTGTGGTTGATAAGACAATTTTAGATATTGTAATAGTTATTTAGACTTCCTTTCAGTTATTCTATATTTTTGTAAGTAAATATTGTTTAAGTCATATGGATCCTGCAAGTCCCATGATATTTTAATGGGACAATAGAAGAGTCGAGTATTCGGTCAGTCCCAGGTTTCCTACCCTATAACTGTCATTGGATTGGCGCTTCCGCGTAAATCGGGTCTTGGAAATTTGGGGCGTGACACGATCATAAATTTCTTCTAACGATTTTTCATCTTTGCAAAGCTACACATTTCTCATCCTTGAGACAGTAGCAGTAAGTCATTTTAATAACAATCTTAAGACAGAATGTTTTATGCTGTACTGGAATTTTGATTACTGTACTGTTCTATAATTTCTACTGTAATTACTGTGCTATTACTGAGATAATCTTCTGTGATTTGCAAAGTTACAGAAATGGCTACTGAGAACTTCACTCCGGTACTGATTCCCACTCCGGTGAATGCTCCTGTTCAAGTTAAAGGGGAGAAACCAGAAAAATTCAGTGGTGTGGATTTCAAAAGATGGCAACAGAAAATGTTGTTCTATCTTACCACGCTGAATTTAGCCCGATTCCTTAAAGAGGAAGTACCCGTTCTCACTGAGGAGAAACAGGAAGACAAAACGGCAGTTGCGGCAGTAGATGCATGGAAACATGCAGATTTCTTATGCCGAAATTATATCCTTAACGGATTGGACAACACATTGTATAATGTGTACAGTTCGATGACAAGTGCTAAGGCACTGTGGGAGTCTTTAGACAAAAAGTACAAAACTGAAGATGCTGGAACGAAGAAATTCGTGGTTGGCAAATTTTTGGACTTCAAAATGGTAAATTCTAAGACTGTGATCAATCAAGTTCAAGATCTCCAAGTTATCCTGCATGAAATTCATGCGGAAGACATGACTTTAAGTGAGTCTTTCCAGGTGGCAGCAATAATTGAGAAACTACCACCTTCCTGGAAGGATTTCAAGAACTACTTAAAGCATAAGCGAAAGGAGATGAACTTGGAAGATCTGATTGTGAGGTTAAGGATTGAAGAGAACAACCGTTCTTCTGAAAAGAAAAACGGGGGTCATGGCATGGAGGCCAAAGTCAATGTTGTGGAACAAGGGCATAAAAGCAATGGCTTTACCAACAAAAAGCGGAAGCATCCTGGGGGGTCAGTCAAACAATGACTCCAACAACAACAAGTTCAAGGGCAAGTGCTATGTGTGTGACAAGGTGGGCCATAAGGCTAAGGATTGTTACAAACGGAAGAAACAAGATGGTTTCAAGAAGAAGAAGGCACAAGCCCACATGACCGAAGTGGAGAATCTCTCCACCAATGTGCATGACATCAACCTTTCTGCTGTGATTTCGGAAGTGAATATGATCACTAATGATAGAGAATGGTGGGTGGATACTGGGGCTACCCGTCATGTGTGCTCAAATAGGAGGATGTTCTCCACTTATCACTCCGTGGAAAATGGTGAACAACTGTTTATGGGCAACTCTTCTACTGCCAAGGTTGAAGGAATTGGAAAGGTAGTGCTCAAAATGACTTCGGGCAAAGAACTTACGCTCAACAATGTGATGCACGTGCCAGAAATTCGAAAGAATTTAGTGTCTGGATCATTGCTGAGCAAGAATGGCTTCAAGTTGGTATTTGAGTCGGACAAATTTGTTTTGACTAAGGGTGGGATGTATGTGGGAAAAGGGTATCTGAATGAAGGCTTTTCAAGCTCAATGTATTACCTAATGTATCTGTTTCTAATGTTATGAATGAGAATGCTTCTTCCTCTTATATGATTGAGTCATGTGATGTGTAGCATGGTAGATTAGGACATGTTAATTATGATGCTTTACGTAGATTGATTAATATGGAATATCTGCCTAAATTTAATATTGACTTTAATCATAAATGTGAAACTTGTGTGGAATCTAAATTAACAAGGAAATCGTTTCAAAGTATGGAAAGATGTACTGAACCTCTTGAGTTAATTCACAGTGATGTCTGTGACTTAAAACTTGTTCAAACAAGAGGAGGTAAAAAGTACTTTATTACATTTATTGACGATTGCACTCGTTATTGTTATGTATACTTGCTGAGAAGTAAAGATGAGGCTATAAACATGTTTATGTTATATAAAACAGAGGTTGAGAATCAACTTAGCAAGAAAATAAAAGTTCTAAGAAGTGATAGAGGTGGGGAATACGAATCACCTTTTGGTGAATTCTGTTCACAACATGGTATTATATACCAAACCACGGCACCTTATTCACCACAGCAAAATGGAGTTGCTGAACGGAAAAATAGAACTTTAAAAGAAATGATGAATGCCATGTTAATAAGTTCTGGGTTACCTTAGAACATGTGGGGGGAAGCTTTGCTTTCAGCGAATTATATTCTCAACAAAATACCTCATAAGAAAACCTTGCAGACACTATATGAGTTATGGAAAGGTCGAAAGCCTTCCTACAATTTCTTAAAAGTATGGGGGTGTCTAGCAAAAGTGGCGGTCCCTAATCCCAAGAGGATTAAAATTGGACCAAAGACCATTGATTGCGTATTGATTGGTTATGCCAATAATAGTAGTACATATCGTTTTCTTGTTCATAAATCGGATATTCCTGATATAAATGTCAATACAGTGATTGAATCAAGGAATGCTTCATTTTTTTAACATATTTTTCCTTGGAATTCTACACAAATTGAAAGTTCTCTTAAAAGAACTTTGGATGTTGCAAAAGACATTAGTGATGACCAAGAAGGAGAAGATGATGAACCTAGACGTAGTAAACGTGCTAGAACATCAAAATCCTTTGGTCCAGATTTTCTAACTTATTTGTTAGAAAATGAGCCTCAAAGCCTTAAGGAAGCTATGTCCTCTCCTAAAGCATAATATTGGAAGGAGGCTGTAAATAGTGAAATTGAATCCATTATGCAAAATCACACTTGGGAGTTGGTAGATCTTCCTCCAGGGAGTAAACCTCTTGGATACAAGTGGATCTTCAAGAGGAAGATGAAGGCTGATGGATCAATTGACAAATATAAAGTAAGACTTGTTATCAAAGGATACAAGCAAAAGAAAGGTCAAGATTATTTTGATACATATTCACCAGTCACGAGAATAACTTCCATTAGGATGTTAATTGCTATGGCTGCTTTGTATAATCTTGAAATACATCAAATGGATGTAAAAACAGCATTCTTGAATGGTGACTTGAATGAGGAAATATATATGCAACAACCTGAAGGGTTTATTATACCGGGTCAAGAAAACAAAGTGTGCAAACTTGTTAAGTCTCTCTATGGGCTTAAACAAGCACCTAAGCAATGGCATGAAAAATTTGACAAAATGATGATGTCAAATGGATTCAAAATCAATGAATGTGACAAATGTGTTTATGTCAAAGCTAGACCTGAAGGCTATGTGATAGTATGCCTATATGTGGATGATATGCTCATTATTGGTAGCAATGATAATATCATTAAAGCTACTAAGAGGATGTTAAACAAACAGTTTGACATGAAGGATATGGGTGTTGTAGATGTTATACTAGGGATGAAAATCACTAGAACATCTGATGGATATGCGTTATCTCATTCTCATTACATTACAAAAATCTTAGACAAATTTAATGAGAATGATAATCGTCCAGCGAGAACACCTGTAGATGTGACATTGCATTTAAGCAAAAACACGGGTGAGAGCATATCACAACTCCAATATTCTCAAATTATTGGAAGTCTCATGTACCTCATGAATTGTACGAGACCGGATATAGCATACTCAGTAAGTAAACTGAGTAGATATAATAGCAATCCAGGGGAAGACCACTGGAAGGCTCTAGTCAGGGTTCTTAGATATCTAAGATATACCTTGGACTATGGACTGCACTATACAAGGTATTCAGCAGTACTAGAGGGGTACTGTGATGCAAATTGGATATCTGATACAAGAGACTCCAAATCCACAAGTGGATATGTCTTTACTATTGGAGGTGCAGCAGTGTCTTGGAAATCTTCTAAACAAACGTGCATTGCAAGATCCACAATGGAATCAGAATTCATTGCAGTTGATAAAGCCGGCGAAGAGGCTGAGTGGCTTCGTCATTTTTTAGAAGATATTCCAATGTGGGGGAAACCTGTGCCACCTATATGTATCTATTGTGATAGTCAATCTGCTATAGGAAGAGCACAAAGTAACTTGTATAATGGTAAGTCTCGACATATACGTCAGAGACATAATACTATAAAACAATTGCTCTCTAGTGGAATAATTTCCATTGATTATGTTCGGTCAAAAGAAAATATTGCGGATCCGCTTACAAAGGGTTTGACCAAAGAACAAGTGAGCAATTCATCGAGGGGAATGGCCTTGAAGCCTATACATTAAGAATCACCATAATGGCAACCCAACCTAGTTGACTGGAGATCCCAAGATCTAGGTTCAAAAGGGACAACCGAATTGTGGGGGATTCAAGGGGAATCACTATGGAGATAAAATCTCATTCCCATTCCTATGATAAGATAGTGATGTCTGCTGAATGAATCAGGATAAGCTTTGCTTTTAATGGTTCTCATAGCTTGACTTAGTTCGAGTGGGGTATTGTAGGATGCTCCTAATGAGAATCACCTATATGAGTGTGAAGGGGCCACTTCTATGAGGATTTTAAGGCTAAATCTTCTAGAGCACTCATGAAAACCAGGTTTGTTCGGGGCCAAAATGAACAAAGTCATGAGAACCATAGTGTGTCTGAGAAGTGATTGTGTGACTTCTATTGTCTTGGTTTACACAAACGGCTGAACAGTTCAAGACATCACGTTCACTGATTAGCCAGTAAACCTGATAGTCTTCACAAGGGAAGGTTCAAAGCCGAAAGCTACCTCTCCCCCATGCATGATCTTCTCAATATTTGCTTTCACAAGTTTTTTGCATAGTTTTTGCATACGTTATCCAGCCAATTCTCATTCATGTGGGGGATTGTTTGAAGTGGGTATACTAACCCATGTTAAAACCCACTTATATTGATGTGAATGAGTGAATTGGGTGAAGGATGAATAGTCCCACATCCACACGAAAGAGGAGTTGTGGATGGTATATAAGGTCCAAGGTTGGCCTTAGAAGTTAGGCCCAAGGGCCACCCCACTTTTGTGGGGGAGAGAGATGTTGGACCCATGCACCTAGGTGGGCTAACCCACACGCACGCGCGCGTGCCGCCGTCCGTCCGGCCAGCCGGCTCGGCTCGGTTCGGTTCGCACGTGCGGCCGGCCGGGCTGGGTCGGGTCGGGTTGGGTTGGGTCAACAAGAAAATATTATTTTGGGACAAATTCAATGGTTTGGTTTGCTAATTTATTTTGGTTCAACCAAAACGGGTCCGTTTTATTATGACCGTTAACGGTCGGACGCGTCCGTTTAACGGGAAAGGGTTTCAACGGGCTTTAACGGGAAACAGTGTGTTTTCAACGGGCTTTAATGGGATTTCTATAAAGCTTGTAAAAACGGGTTTTTGTGTACAGATTTTCCAGTACTTCATCTTCTTCCTTCTTTCTTCCTCCTCTTTTCTGTGAAAGTATTACACATTAGTGGTTCACTGTGCGTGCTGTTTGGAGTGCTCCTACAGTACGTGGTTGATCGTCTTATCCTGGGAGGCAGACGCTCAAGAGTCCTAAGCACCGTAGGGAGGGCGAATTCTGTCTTAAGGACAAAGTGTTTCGTTTGATTCGATCATAAATTTCTTCTAACGATTTTTCGTCTTTGCAAAGGTACTCATTTCTCATCCTTGAGACAGTAGCAGTAAGTACTAACGATTTTTGGTCTTTGCAAAGGTACACATTTCTCTTCCTTGAGCGGTAAGTAATTTTAATAACACCTGCCACCTTCTTTGCTGCTGTCCATCCTTTTTACGGTAATGCTGCTTTTCTGTTTCATATCTCTGCGCTTCTTCTTTCTCCAATAAAGTTACTTATTTTTTGTTGGTACTCCACTCTCAGGTTATATTATCATTATGATGGCTGAATTCTTTGTGAAGCTCATATTTGAAATTGCTTTTTTTGTTTTTTGAGATATGATGGTGAAATGAAATGGGAGCTTGGGTGATGAGGTTCTTGTTTTTTGTTGGGTGTTTGTAATACTATATGTGGAATTGGGAGTTGGGTTTGCCTTAATTTTGTGGTTTTGTTTCTTTAATTGATGTATAGCTGATATTGTCATTGATTTGATTTGGTTTGTTGAATTTATCCGTTGATTTAAGCAATTATGTTGAACCAGTGAATCTTGATCTTTTGAGATTGAATCATTTGCTTCTAGATTTGAGTGCTTTATATTTTTCATGTACTTATTCTTGTAACAAACTAGTCGTGTATTTTTTTATACAAAATTTGAATAACTTATATTGGGATTTAAAACTATATTGTTTCAGCATTTCCATATATTTCGTTTTCTTTCTGGATCTGATTTCGTTTCTGCAGAACCGACCGATTGGTCATTGATCGTGGAATGTAGAGTAAAAAGTGAACTTTCTTTTATCTGTTGGCTAGAATTAGTTTCCACATTAAAAATATTATGTTTGCATAGATCTCTCCGCATAATTTTAGTTTTGCGCGAGACAGCTTCTTTGGCTGATTTCCATACCTGATCAAAGTTTTACCTTCACCTTTCTAAACTGTTGCTGCTGGCTATTGTTCTTCCACTTGTCGCTTTATTGTCTGCTTAGCCTCTTTACCTTATATAAAAAAATTGAGCTGCTGTTAAAAAGTCTGTCCTTTTCTGGCTTTCTGACGTTGTACTGTAGCTGGAGATCGTGGACTAAGCTTTATATTTTTACTTTTTCTTAAGCACCAAATGTTTTTAGTCATGTAATTGGTGGCCTAATTTCTATGCTTCAATAGGGTTCTTCCTTTGTCGTTACCTTATTTTACCTATTTAGTTTAATTTTTCTTAATTCACTCTGCCTAAAAAAAGTGTTTTACCAAAATTTATTGCTTTTAGAGACCACGTTTGCAAATTTTTGTGGGTGTTCAGTAGTTGAGCAATATCTTGTGTCAGGAAATTTGGATTTGTGTTTAGGACTTCTCTTTGTTCATATCTACACATTAATTGTGAATTTTTTTATATGAAGTCAAAGGAAGTGAAAATGTTAAATTCCCAGCTATCTTAAACTCAGGGCAAAGCGCTGACTCATAAAAGATTAAATTGCCTTACAAAACAGTTTTCACTGTGTGAGCTATCTTTTCTCATAAAAGATTTAATTGCTTTACAAGATAAGTGAAGTGAAATCGTTTTCTGCGCCTGTTGTTTAAGAGATAAATAACATGGAATTTCCTTGTAGATGGACTTTGTCTTGAGATATATGTATGGTTAAACTGCAGTTAGTACAAATTTGGACTTCAAAGATAACAAGATCAGTCTCTCGTGGTTCTCAGATCTCAGGAACCAAATGCAAGTCGAATGGTCTTAGATTCAGTTCTCCAAATTTTTTGAGCTACAGTGGCTTCAAGACAGGTGCATCAGCTAATATGTGGGCGTCTAGCATGACCGATTTTCAATACCAGATTAAATGACCTCCGCCCACGTGGGCATGGGGCCCTGCAATTGGGCATGGGGCCTGCACAATTGCAGGGCCTCATGCCCACGTGGGCAGGGGTCATTTAATCTGGTATTGAAAATCGGTCACTAAAACATTTCCTAGCTAATATTGATTCTGACGAGTCCTTCCTGGGAAATGAAAGCAGTTCTATGATGTGTAAGTCTCTCATTGCAAGAACCTTCAAGCAACACCACACACGTGTGACCCGTCTCCAGCCTCAGACTTCATCGTTCAAAGTGGCTGTTTTGGGAGCTGCTGGAGGAATTGGTCGGCCCCTTGCTCTCCTGATAAAAATGATACCATTGGTGTCGGCACTCCATCTATATGATATTGCAAATGTTAAAGGAGTTGCTTCTGATCTTAGCCACTGCAACACACCTTCACAGGTCTTTGATTTCACTGGTCCTGGTGAGCTGGCTAATGCTGTGAAAGGAGTTGATGTGGTTGTAATCCCTGCTGGGGTTCCTAGGAAACCTGGCATGACTCGTGATGACCTCTTCAATATAAATGCGAACATTGTTTGTACCCTGGTGGAGGCTGTTACCGACAACTACCCAAATGCATTTATCCACATAATTAGTAACCCAGTCAACTCTACAGTACCAATAGCAGCTGAAGTTTTGAAGGAGAAAGGTGTATATGAACCAAAGAAGCTTTTCAGTGTGTCTACACTTGATGTAGTTAGGGCTAACACTTTTGTTGTGCAGAAGAAAAACCTGAGCCTTATTGATGTTGATATCCCAGTTGTTGGGGGGCATGCAGGTAATCACCTTTTTGCCATTGCTGTGAAGACAAAACGATCTGTGAGCTTCACTGAGGAAAAAATGGAGGAACTTACGGTTAGGATTCAGAATGCTGGGACAGAGGTTGTGGAGGCAAAGGCAGGTGCTGGCTCTGCAACGCTGTCTATGGCATATGCAGCGGCTAGATTTGTGGAATCATCACTGAGGACACTGGATGGAGATACGGATGTGTATGAATGTGCATATGTGCAGTCTGATCTTACTGACCTTCCCTTCTTTACATCAAGGGTTTAACTTTTGAAGAAAGGTGTGGAAGATTTAATATCAGCTGATCTGCAGGGCCTGACTGACTATGAAGTGAAAGCTTTGGAGGCACTGAAGCCAGAACTGAAGGCCACCATTGAGAAAGGTGTGACGTTTGTTCAGAAACAAGCAGCTTCAAGTTTAAAATGCGAATTCTTACTGCCAAATTTACCCCAAGGATATTAGTTGATATAGAAGCTGTCTAGGGTGGAAGAAGGAATAAAATACATATCCAGCTATGTATGAAGCTGGGAAACTTTCATTTTTGTAGCTTAGAAATTGTCTCGTTTGATTATTAAGACATCCCCTTAAAGAGCTTCATTTTTGGCTGTGGGATTTTAAGAGCGGGTACTGAACTACAATTTGCGCCTAAAGTTAGCAAAGCGAAATTATTGGAGTACCGACATATATACTCCTCTGGGCATGGTACGTCTTTCTTCACATTTGCCAGCTTTTGTTTTGAATTTGAGACGATGGCTTACAGGCTTAGTACATGTTTAATTTGGTACTATTTTTAAAAAATTTATTAGTAGTTGTTATTTCATTTATCATCGACCTGATGGTATTAATTTGCTGGCATACCTCATCAATTCATTTTTTTAGCTACTTTTTTCTGTGCCACCTTAATACTTCAAATTCTTTTCTTTACATCTTGAGCAAATGAAAAATTTGTTTTTGTGACAAACACTGGATCCATAGCTTTGATATGTTCAGATGAACCTTAAACTACTGGTGGTTCGGAGAATCATATTAACTGATATGAGAATTGTAGATGGTCAATAAGGTTGTTACTCTGTTACAGGGGTTTGCATACCTGAAATATGTTTCATATGTACTAGTCCCAGTTGGCTGAAAATATTAGCTACTTCATTCGCTATTTCTTCGGAATTAAATTTTATGGTACTATTTTGGGGTCCTGTCCCTCTTCTAAATATCTGATAATCATTGCATGATGAAGAGCAGGGTTTTGCCGAAGTTGAACGAGTTTGATATTAAATGAGAAATACAGCTAGTAGCAATGCACGTCACAACAGCAATAGAAGGGGCCTTCTCACACTGACTCGATGGCAGTAGGGGGCACTCATTGAATATCTCCCCTGATCTATCCTCACAGAGGTATATCTGATACAACTGACTTTTACCCCCTTCATCTACATTGCACTCAATCCCTGGCGTATAACCTGCTACATTTCTTAAAGCATCACTGATACTCTTTGCACTGTAGAGTTCTCCATCAGGTTCAATGCCTGTAAATTGCATAACAAGCTCCATTGAGTTCTTTTTATGTAAAAAGTTAAGGACTGGCATCTCATTTATACGATTCCAATTGGCATATCCGGATTCTGCTCCGGTGTCCTGGACACCTGTTTCAGTCCAGATCATAGTAATCAGTATAATTACAGAAAGGGACCCAGATCTGGATCTTGCCTGACTTTGGTTCATGAGCCTACTCAAATAGTTTATACATTTGCAATCCTTCGCTAAAATTTTATGCATAGAAGTAGTTCTTACATCTATTTTTCTTAAAACCCCAATTCAGTTTGCATTTATACCTGAACCTGGATCCATAGAATTAGATCTGTTCTGTGTCTGGGGAAGCAGTATCCTTTTCCATCCGTACAGGTGCGAAGACGGAATGCTACACTTGGTTAATGCATCCACGGGTCGAATCCATGGGCTTCTATAGAACGTTGATTAATAGGGTTCATTATCGTATACTGACTTTGTTACGCTCATGTTTTTCACATAAAAACTGTGTTTCAAGGACATTTTTGTTGTGGATGAAAATACAATGTATGCTCACGCTAAAGGTGCTACCGATAGCTCATTATGGGGATTGGAGATAGTGCTGCAAGCCATCATAAGATAAGTAGCATTGGGTTATGCTGTATGTGAAACATATGTTTTAGTTATTTGGGCATCATGTCTTTTTCTCAATTTTTTTTCTTGGCACTCATTTTCTCTAAGCAAAAAAATGGTTCTTGCAAGTACTGAAGAATCAATGATGAGAATCTTGAGGAGATTGAGCTTTTTTTTGTGACCAAGAGCTGTCTTGAAATATTTGCGTTGCCCGAAGACTGATTCTGAGCAGGTTCCATGCTTGTCCCATTCGTGCTCCTAGAACTTGAATCCATCGTCGCTTGGACAAGCTAGCGTTGGCCAATTTCTTTGCATCTGACTTGTGAATTCTGCTATCTGGTTAACAAAAATTAGCAGATAGTAAGTTTTTCTTCTTTCAATCTTATACAGTTGACTTGCAATAGTTCATAAATTATGCTACATTGATAGTAACTGCTGGGAGTTCTAATTAGCTGGTGAAGCTTCACTAGCCGTTGATTAAAGGAGATTGATGGTGCACATGCTAGTGCGCATGCCTTATGCAAAATTGACTGGGCTCTAGTGGTGCATGTGGTTCTCATTTGATTGATGGCTGGTGAAGCTTCAACAGCTGATTAGAGTTGCCTCTATCAATAAATGTAGCGATAGGTCATGGCCAATCCATAAGCAACGGTTGAATTCGAATTCCAGACCCCTGATTTTTGTTGACATCTGAATTGTTAACTTTGGCTGTTTGGTACCCATGTTACTTTCAAATCAATCCCATCAATTTAGTAGCTGGATTGATTTCAATCTACATCAAATCAACCAGTAAAATTCAAAATATGGTAGAAGTTTCCTACGAGTTCGATATGTTTTCCTGCTTGCACTTCCAATTCATAGTAATTATCCGAGTATCCTATTCAGCAATTGAGAGCTCCACAATGACCCAAAACTTGTAGTTAAATCAATTGCTCTTGCTCAAGCCTGCGATCTGCTTGATTGAGCAAGCTTATTCGCTGCAATGGAGAGCCAACCGTGACTCCGTCGGCTTAGAACTAAAACACCAATAGCTCCAGTTCATGTATCTGTACCAGTGGTTTCCACTGAAGCCTAATCTAACTCCATATGGCCCAATCCTTGGGTTCAATCTTCGCCTTCTACTAATTCAGAACATCTAAAACACTGTTGCTTGTGCAGGATAGACTGAAAAAGAACTTAAGTACCCCAATATCCTAAGTATAATTTCGTTGTATTTTTGTCAAGTTCTCTTTTACATTGTTGCTTTCTGAGTTTCTTATTATATGTAACATCCGGAAAAATTAGTAAGTATTTTAAAACCTAAATTTGACCCTCTTAATGTTTGATTTGGTCGTGTTTTCTCTTGCGAAACTAAAGTTGGTGAGAAGAGCTTTCCAACGCCACCTATTATGCGCGATTTGGAGTTCGGGGTAAAAAGATATGAGAAATTGAATTTGATTAAACGTGACAGCGATCGATCGCCATAAGATCCGATCGATCGGCAAGCTTGAACCGATCGACGTCGTATCAAAACGATCGATCGTAGTTACTGTAATTTGTGAATGTTTTATCTCGCGTAAAGCGATCGATCGGCAATAATGGTGATCGATCAGCTGTAACGCGGTAGTGTTAAACAGCGAATACGACGATCGATCGCCGTATAGCCGATCGATCGCCGGTTGTGGTTTGCGTTTTCTGGAAGTATTTTTGGGGTGGATTTGCTTGGGAAAGATACCAAATCCCAATTGAACTTGTTTTGCACGTCTCTAGGGGGATTATGAAGCCTTCCCATTGGTTGAAAGTGTCCATAATTTAGAAGATTAGTTTGAGAATGGATTCTCCCCCAACTCTATATAAATACTAGAGAATTGGCTTGTGCTAACCCTAGAACGTCAAGAGACTTTTCCCTTCTCCTTCCCACGTTCACCCATCTCCTTGGAGGCTTGTTCTTATGGGAGTTTGCGAGAGCTTGGAGCGGGAGATTTGGAAGAAGCAGAAGAGACGAGAGGCGCATAGAAAGGCGAAATCTTTGAATGATTAAGTAGGATGGTTTTTCTCCTCTTCTCTCTTTTGATTATATATGCTTCTGACAAGTGTTTTGATTCAACACCTTAGTTATTGTTTGGATTCTTGCAAGATGAATGTATTATGTTCATATTTCTATGCGTAGTGCATCACAAATCATATGTGCTTTCATGTTTCACTTCTAGACGGGAATTCGCATCTAAAGTTTAATGCTTTATTAATTTTGCAGAGACTAAAAGTTTTGGTATTATTTGATTGATTATTATCCACGTTGAATTTGTGACTTTAAGGTGTGTCTTACATTAATTGCCTTGTTTGGGGTGTATTAATGATTACAAACTATGTTATATATGGAAGAACACAAGAAAGGAGTGAACTTTAGTAATTTCAGATAATTCTAGGTTCTGTAATTGGTCTAGGAGGGGAGTATATAGTTTGCTAATGATGTATTATTATTTATAATGTGTTGTTAAGTAAGATAATCAAATTTAATTAAGAATCTTAATCTCGGCCAGAACTGTTTCTGTGCTGACAGTCGGTGGTAAATCATTCATAATTAATTCAAATAAAATTGGAAAAATATAAAATCACTGGGGTTAGAAACTAGACTCACGAGGGTATTATCAATAAAAATTTCGGAGGTTAAGTCTTAATTTACAAAGCACAGTGACCGTCGGAAGAGGACTGTTGTGCAGGAGACAGTGAGCAGAATTTGAGAGAAAATACTAAGTATACAAATAACATCATATAATATGATATGATAACGATTAATATGTTAATAACAGTGATTGGACTATATACTTATGGTATATCACAGTAAGAATTGGGTTAGATGTAATTCAATTATGAGGGATAATCCTTTAAACAAGTGATTCATAACTATCTATTTTAAAAAGCGTTGATGTCGGTTTGATATTCTACTTGGAATTCAAATTATCTAAGATTCTCTGATTTCTTATCTCTGATATTGGTATTATAAACTCTAATGTGGATGAGGAATTCCTATCTAGAGATGAGCATGAAAGGTACGTATTGATTGTATGTTGCTCCTCGTGTAAGTTGTCTTGTTATTCTATGCTACTCCAATGAGTGAGTTATGTGTTGACCAAAGACTTTGATGCTTCTATCCATACTCCTTGAGAGAGTCTATTCTGGTAAGAGATACCTTATGATCTTAGAGTGTTGAGACCTCTATTCCTTTGAGATATTGCTCATATTGATTACATGATTGTTTCTTCCACTGGAGACCTTGCGAGACTCTCTCCTTGGTGGTTTCATAGTATACTCAAATAAGCCATTGCTAGATCTTGCGAGGTCACTTATATTTATGAAATTGCGATTCCATATTGCACGAAGGGAGGCACTATACGTACGTTAGATTGTGGACATTACGGAAGGTCCTCAGTCTCCGCCCATCGTGTCCGTAAGCACTGGTGGGGCCAGCATCCTAGACGCATGGCAGGGTTCCAAAGAGAGGACCCCTAGGGTGGTTCTGGTATATTATTTTAGTCACTTGCGAGCGACCGGTTCAGCGAGCAGAAATAGTAACTCCTTTCACTTTAGATGTCTGGAGCCTTTGTTATAATTATTATCCTCTCCTTACTCATATGTGTAGTAGGAGCCTTATTGATGTTTTTCCTATACTTGCGAGTTGGAATTATTGTTGACTAACCTTGCAGGTGTATCGACCTCGGTTCAGTTTAGATGTCGTGAGATGTTCACCATCCCTTGTTATTCTTATTCTCTTCTTACTGCTTGTTTTCATTCAGTGGGTTTTTACATCCTACTGAGCGTTTCTATGAAATACTCATGCATCCTCTTATGCAGGCACAAACGAAAAGTGAGATCAGGAAGTGCAGTAGTGGAATGGCGGATTGAAGGCGCCGAGAAGAGTTTAAAGATTATTTAGTTATTTGTTTTTGCTTTTGTTGATGCTTATGACATTATTGGCAATTGTGTGCCATAGACTTATAGGTTTATTTTATTTGACTTTCGAAAAGGGATTATTATTAAGTAAATTCATTTCATAGTATTCATTGATGTCTATTATTGTATTACACTGATTGCGGGCATAATTGGTTACACGTCCTTTTGAGATGATTGTAATCGGTTTGGAAATCGACTGTTCGGTCGCGCGCCGGGATCTCTGCCTCGAACTGTATCTCATTGATTGGCTTCCACACTCCGATCGAGGTATGGGATTTCGGGGCGTGACATTATATACTCCCTCTATCCCATATTGATAGCTCCATTTGGAAAAAAATGGTCCCATATATAAGCTCCATTTGGCTCAATTTAAGTGGCTGTGTACTTAAAAAGGCATCTTAGGAGCTGCCTCCCATATTACGAAAGAAAAATATCTTTTAACCAGCTACCATGAGATACGCTTCTAGATTAACATGGTTCAAAGCAAGGTTTTCAAAACTGGACCGGCCATCGAACCGGATTGATGGCCGGTCCGGTCAGACCGGGGTCTGACCGCGGTCAAACCGGGGTCAAACCGGTGTGACCCGGTTTAGGTGAGAGGAGTAGTAAATATGTTATAAATATATAATTTGTATAATAGTAACATCAAAATAGGTGTAGCTCAAGTGGTTAAGTCTCTTGTGGTGAGAGGGGGGGGGGGGGGTTTCGAATCCCCCCTCTTGCAACAATTTTTTCAAAAAAAAAAATTGTAAAATAATCCGGACCGGTCCGGTTCGGTCAAAACCGGCCGGTTTTGAAAAAACAGCCCGGTTCGTTGAACCGGGCTGAACCGGATGAACCGGACCGGTTTCCCGGCCGGTTCCGGTTAACCGCGGCCGGACCGGCCGGTCCGGTCCGGTTTTGAAAACTATGGTTCAAAGACATCTTTATGTCCTGCCTGAGCACCCTATGTATGGTCATGGGAAATTGGTCACCGTGGTCGGTCAGTCTAGACAAATTTATTTAAAAATCTGTGGCTTCCCCATCTTTCAATAAAAATGACTATTTTCATAAATGGAGCTACTAATTAATGTAATACATAGACATTTCTATGTACTACATGAGCACCCTACGAATTATGGTCACCTGAATTTGGTCATGGTGGCCTCTCAAGCTAGACACGTTCATTATAAAAGCTGTGGATCCTACCATTCAATAAATATGGCCATTTTTCTAAAAGAAGCTATTAATACAGGACGGAGGCTGTTTATTTTTGCAACAGACGAAGTATTTGCATATTTGCACTTCCATGCCTGTTGCTTATGTATGATGTGTCAAACACAATCTCTTTATTACAAGATTTCTTTTTTTCCTCAGTTTATCTTTCACTATTCTTCAATAATTGAAGTACGTACTCAGTGTAACTGCTTGAATCACGACTGACCCCTCATTCTAATCCAATTCTTGATCCAATCCAATATAGTGTATGATCATGTCATAACTTATAATCGGTTGAACAAAAAGTTAAGAGCTACTAATGATTCAACCAGGTCCAACACCAGACGCATTTTTGGATTGGCACAGGGTCCAGCTTGAAAACATGGGTTTACCACTGCTACTTTCATTTTCATTTTTATTTTAATTTTCCTCCGTTGTATCTTATCCCTGTCTCTTATGAAACTTTCATGGTAGACCTACCTCTGGCAATTGGTTTGGGATATCCAGACATGTCAACATTTCTTTACCTGTACCTATAACTATATGGAAAAGGTAATATGCACACCGGCCCACAAGTCATTGGATCGAGATCCAACCATGTGTGTTAAGGGGAGGTGGTTGTATTAATGTTCAGTTGGATCAAAATCCAATGGCTTGTGATGCCCAAGTGCATCCAACACGTGGCAGCCGAGGCGCACACTACAATACTCTAATTATATAAACCATGTATATCTAGTGTGCGTTTTCCTATCAGATTGTCTGAATTGTCCACAATCTGATAGTGCAATAATCCATGACCCATTTTGGCTGCACAAAAATAAAAACACATATTTTAATAACCTTAAGATTGTTTGACTATACAAGGTGATTATTAAAAGATAGGATTGTCAACAATCTACCCAAAAATCCTAGCTAGTCAAACAATTCAGATTGTATAGAATTCATGTTACCAAACTGGATTTTCTACAATCCAAGACAATTTGAAAACAATCCACTAACAATCGTATCAGATTGTCTATCGAAACGCCACCCTAGTGGAAATATCATAAAAGAGAATTTCAAATCCAAGCAAAATGTAGGATTGTCAACAATCTACCGCAAAACAGTCATTTGGGCAACAGAAATGCACCTCAGATTGATTGAAAGGGCTGTTCTTATCGCAGTAGGACGGATATGATCCGGCATTGTTGTTCGGCCACAACCCGTGTATCCCAAAATCTGCTACTGGTTTGCCCGACTCCTCTGAGTATCACAGTAGGATCCTGGCCACTGCATGAAAATGCACAGGTAACAGGGTCAACATGATGAATCTTCCATTTTACAAATTCAGCCGAATAAAGGAGACGGTTGACATTAAATTGAAATGATCACAGATTTCTTTCGTGACTCACCTGTTGTACGAAGTAGAAGAAATCAAAGTCTTCGGCAGAAGATAGCAATGCAATAATTGCCATTAGGATGACGCGGAGAAGAGTTGAGAAGTGCCTTTTCATGGTTCCTTGACTTGGGATGGAAATGAACAGGTTTTTTAGTGGGTTTTCCTTTCTTTCAATGCAGACGAAAACACAATTTTGAACTGAGATTCTACGTGTATTTATAGGCAAAATGTGATGATTGAGCGTGAAGATTGAGAGATGGGTTGCGTGCTGGATTTGATTTTCCTTTTGTATTTCTTTCACATATGTACTTTCTTTTTTCGGCTTATCATTTGGTGGAAGAAAGTTTTGTTAAACTGAGGAGATTGTTATCTCTTGTTTAGTGGAGTTTGTTTCCCTATTTTTTCTTTACTTTCGAGTATTGTTATAAGCTCTTACATGTCCATATGTTGTTTTGTCGATAGTAGAACTGTGTTTGCACTGTTCATTATTGAACACGTGTATTTTCTCTCATTTATTCCATTCAAAGAAGATTGTGTAGTTAAAAAGAATTAGCTATCTGTGGACAATATATTCTATCCCAAGTAACGGTTGATTTCATTGATTAATGGTTCTATTGGGTCGGAAGTCTTGGCTAGAAGTGAACTTTGAGCCTAATATTTCCCAAGTTTCGCCCCCACTTCATTTGCACCCACAGGGACTAAGAGCCCCTCCCCTTCTAGTACATGCCCGAGGGGATTGGTGGCATTTCCCAAGTACTATTTAAGGAACTTTTTGTTACGGTAGGTCTTCAACAAAGGCTAGCTTTAAGTTTTTATCTTTTTGCTTTAATTATGGATGAACTAATTAAAGATTTACTAGATAGTGTACCTTAATGTATATTTTTTTTACAAATGTAGTTTTAATTGATGATAATAAAGTTGGTTTGAATGCAAAACTAGAATAATGGAAGGAGACCCTAGAATCAAAATATTTTAAAATAAGTAGGACTAAGACGGTGTATAAAATTTAATTTTAAGGAAGGTAGAACTATGAGTAGAACCTCAATTGAAATAGATGGACAAGAAGTGGAAATGTGTGATCAATTTCGTTACTTATGATCCATTATCCATAAAGAAAGGGATATTGATAGTGATGTAGTGTATATGATAAATGCGAGGTAGGTAAAGTAGATGGCAGCCTTAGGAGTTTTGTGATAAATATGTTTTAAAAGGCTTAAAGGCAAGTTCTATAGGACAACTATTAGGCCTGTAATACTTTATGGAGCGGAGTGTTAGACACCAAAGAGAAGCCATATAAATAAGTTGAAAGTAACTAAAATGAGAATACTAAGGTGGATGTGTGGGATAAATATGAGAGATATGATTAGAAATAATTATAGTTGTGAGAGTTTAGGGGCCTCTTTTACGGAAAAGCTGAGGGAATGTGGGTTACGTTGGTATTGACATATACAAAGATGACAAATAGATGCCTTATGAGAAGATTAGAAGGGATATTGTAACAAGGTACAATCCTCCTTGTAGCTAGCAGAGATGGGAACGGGAGCTAGCAATCCAGACTAAGGTTTTTAAAACTGGACCGGACATTGGACGGTTTTGAAGCCCGGTCCGGTTGAACCGCGAGTGGACCGGTATAGACAGGTCAGATGCATATATATAATTTTTGCGGATAAACATTACAAGTTATGATGCAGGGTAAGTGGTTAGAATATCTGATTTTGGCTATATTGTTTCTACTTCAAATCCAGGTGCAAGCGGTTGGTCTTTTTAAGACTTTCATACAAAAAATAAATATCAATATATAAAAATGGAAACACATAAATATTAAAGTAGTCTAGATAAGTTGTTAATATGTTGAGTAATGAATCTTTGGAGGAGAATTCGAATCCCCTCATTCACTTTTCAAAATTTTTCAAAAAAAAAATGGTATGCCAGCAAACTGGATCCGGTTTCGATTCCGGTTCGACAGTTTCATCGGTTAAACCGGACTGCTTTTTAAACTGATTCCGGTTGTCCGCGGTTGAAATTGCTAGTCCGGTCCAGTTTTAGAAACCATGATCTAGACCATAATGAATTCATGCATGGGACAATTCCCCTTGTAGCTAGCGGAGATCAAGGGAGAAGAATTCTACAGTATATTTTTATCATTCTGCTGAAAATTCAACAGCGCTTGTGTATCTCTTCTCTTTGTGCATAAAGAATGACACTCAGTGGATGTTATTATTCTGCTTCACAGGGATTGAAACAGCTCAAACGTATCTCTAGTTGCCAAAAAAAGGCGTATCTGCAAAGCTGATATAATGACTTGTAGGCTGAAGAGCATATCAAGGAATCTTACCCAAGAGGCTTGCACAAATGGTGAAACAATAGCTTACCAAGGCGATGATGGTTTGGGAGAATGATCAGCCATATTGGGATGAAGACATGGCCTGCATCAGAGGGGAATTTTCCTAACAGATGAATGCTGCATGGAGGAGAAGGCCTTTAAGGCCGTAAATTCTCTTTTCAAAGATGCTCATTAAGATAAACAGACACATACCGATAACCAAAACCTCAAGAGAAAAGAAAAGTACATATTCGTTGAAATGAGCTGTATAATTTCATTCTCTCAACTGATCATAGCTTCACAGTATTTGTTCTTTACCATCATATAAGAAACACAAATAAAATCATCAATCATCAGCAGCATCATATGCCATGTCCCAGCTATATGGGTGTCGGAGACATGGATTCTATACCATCTTTGACTTATTAGAATCAAAATGATGGTATAAAACCCATGTCAAGGAAAATAGTGGCAAGTTTTATATTTGGGATGCCCTACTTGACTCAACCCTCCAAAGAGGGGAGACAGTGAGATGAAGCTTCAACATCATGATCTTCTTCATTCGCCTCAGGATCTAAGGTGTGAAAAAAAAATAACCTTCACATATTCCCTACTGCAATATTTTACTGTTCCAAGATAGTTTTTCCTGGATCCTATTTTTTTTAAAAAAAATTATTACCTCAGCAGATAGTAGCCGCATAAGAAGGATCCCAACAATTCTTTTGATAAACCATTTGATAGCAGAATATAGTTTTTCCTGGATCCTATTTTTTTTAAAAAAAATTATTACCTCAGCAGATAGTAGCCGCATAAGAAGGATCCCAACAATTCTTTTGATAAACCATTTGATAGCAGAACACGTAGTTATGCTCCCTACTCACAGCTCTGCTTTAACCTCAGAATTATAGGAAGCTTTTCACAGTTAAGGTTTAAGAAGCATGGGTTTTCAATTAATTCATTATGTATGGGTTGGAGGGTATATGTGGAGTGTGTGCTACTCTAAACCTACGGATTGAAAAGACTAAAACACCCTAGAATGGAGGATGATGTTGTGAGTTCCTAAAAGTAGGGAATGTGAATTTGGAGTACATTTTAAGCTTTAAGAATAGAACTAACAATTGTAAATGAGGAAGGTGGTCAATACAAGTGAAAAGGTGATACTTAATTACTCTAGATATTCAAGAGTTTACTTGATGAGTCGCGGAATTGAGCTTCAAGGAAAAATATAAACTTGAGCCATTACATCACTCTGTATAAGTAATGTTTCAAATTCTCTAGCAAATTCTCCATTAAATTCACTAGCACGTAACTCATAGTCTCATACTTTACCTTTTGAAAAAACTTATTGAAACACTGGTAATTTCAATGATTAGCACTAGAAGGTGAAAGACTTTCAGAATTTGTCCAACAGGTGTTACCATCAATAGCATGCGAAAAGATAAAAGGTATACCACCCAGATAAACATTAGAGTACCCTCTGTTCAGATCACCATCTCAAAGCCCAACAGGAAGTAGTTAATACCTGACTCTGATTCAAGATTTGATACTGATACCTATACCATCTATCAATGCAAACGCACCGTACCATCCTTGGGAAACTGCCACCCGAGAAATATTTAAGCCATGTTTTCACCACCCTTCTTGATGTTTGCACTGTGTGTCTCCAGCACAAATTTTAGCCCCCTTTCAAAAAGAGTGATAGTCAATTTTATTTTTTTGCTCGCAGTGATAAAAACTCCACAAGCATACCTGCATAACAGCTACTAATGCCTCATAGGATGAAGACCATAATGAGGAATCTTCCTGAGGGACTTACACATGATTAGATAGTTGGCGAGACAATAACTTACCAAGGTGATGATCAGTATCTGGTCTGGGAGAACGACCAGCCACACTGGGACTCAGACAATGCCTAACAGATCAATGGCCATTCAAAAAAGGATCCCACCAATTCTTTCAATTTAACAATTGAATGCTGAACACATAGCTATCATCCCCACTCACTGCTCTCTTTCAACCTTAGAATTAGAAAAAACTTTTCTGCGACGAGATTTAATTACCAATAGCCGTTGCAAGAGCACAAACCATCTTGGAAATGGTGGAACCCCATTCTATCTCTAATAATAACTCGCTGATTGTAAACTCCAGATAGAACTTTTGCAAAATTATGACAATCGATGCAAATCCTAAGGTACTTGGCAATTCTGAGAATCCTTCCAGGAGGTGCTTAGAGGATTCCAAAAGCAATTGTCAACTTCTCACTGTGGTAAGAGAGAACATTTTCTTTCTGTTCCATGTCCAAATTGTGCAACTCTGATGTAGTATTTACAACATAACCGGCAATCTTCAACTGACCTTCAATCTCACACAACATTTTGTAAATTTCTGACTTTTGTGGATGTGAAACATCATCTACTATAAACTCGTGAACTTTTCCTTTCACTTCTATAGTACTGTATCCAGGCATGGTCTGGATCCCTTTATCCTTCATTAACTTCCCTATAGCTGCCACTTTTCCCAGGTTTCACATGAAGCATAGACATGCTTTTAACTCAATCAAATGACTAATAACACGTTCGCCTAGAACAAAGTGGAGATGATTCTACAAGCGCCAAGTAGAGTGCGCCAAATTTTAGCACCATGTTTGATCTCAATTGACCTTACAAGATTACTCGTCAAGCAAACCTGCACGGCCCAATAGATCAAGTATGCAATTGTAGTGATATATATTTGGAGATATGCCAAACTCTGCCCTCATCAAGTCAAATATCTAAAGCCTACCTCTTTCAGACCACAGTGGCTGCAAGCAGAAAGAAGACCAGTAAAAGTGTGTGTCTGGTGTGATCCCCGTCTTGCACATCTCAGTAAATGCATCAATTGCATCTCTTCCATAACCGCTCATAGCCAAACCAGAGATCAGAGTGCTCCAGGTAATGACATTTTTACTGAGTTTTCTAAAAACTTCCATAGCTTTCTCCAGAGACTCACAATTGGAATATATGTCAATGAGACAATAGCATATTTTAATTGAATTCGAATAACCATGCTCATCAATATATTCATGCATTCGTTCGCCAAAATCCAAGGTACCCAAGGAAGCACAAGCTTGTAGAAGAAGCAGGCAAGTCACATCATCGAGCCGACACCCATTTGGCGGAGCCTGCATTTCCTCAAACAGCCCCAACGCATCCCGAGCGCGACGATTCCACTCATAGCATGCAATCAACACATTCCAAGCAACCGTATCTCTCTGAGGCATTTCTTCAAACAACCTATCAACATCTTCACAGTTGCCACAGTTCGCATAAAACGACATCAACATATCAAACCCCCCGTGCCCGTCACGCACAATAACAGCATGAATCTGCTTGGGTGGTGGTGGCGAAGAAGCGGAAAGCATGCGTTGCAAACTTCGGAAAGCGCCTGATTCTCCAAGAAGCGGGGGCAGAAATCCGCTACCAAACAGGCGTTTAGTCACGAGCTTTAATACAGGGGGCAAACGTGATTAAGAATTGCCCGCCTGCACGCCTTCGGCCGTCCGATCTCATCCGATGGCACAGATTGTCTCGGGCCATGCCAACATGAGTAGCTCATCAATGTTCTCTCAATGGGAAGTGTAACTCATCGGCACATCAGAATGTAAAGTTTGTCACTCACATCAATTTGTTAGTGAAGGATGTGCTGTAAGCAAATGTAGCCATTCTGGCCTTGTCGATTATCATTAGACAAATGTACATCGAATATGCATTCCACGAGATGATAGTCTTGAAATTGACAAACATATTCATAAGTTTGATCAGAAAATGTTAGTAACTTCGCTACCAGTACTCCCCGCATGAACATGAACCATCTTTAAAATGATGGAAACGATGTAGATCCTTCAATATCATCTCTCTGTTCAAAATCAAAGAGATGACTTTATCAGCAGAATGTCATCTCTTGTAAAATTCACAATGGACTTTATAATGGAATCCTGCAGGATTCATAATGGAATCCCTTGTATCTAAGAACCCTGCAGATTCTTGAAAACCATTGTCCTGTAGCGTCGTTCTTCAAGGCATGCAAGATGAAGTCCTGTAGCGTCGTTCTTCAAATATAGGGGACTTTGATAAGTACTTTTTTAGGATACAAATGGACCAAAGGGATTGGGGAGATTCACTAGTCCTCTCACTTATTTGAGAAGGCATCATAATCAGATTTCTGCTCTTCTAATACACAAACCTCCCAATTTCCTTGTCCTTATAAGTTATCAGTGGCCAAATATACATAGATTATACGTTCCACGAGAAGACAGTCATGAAGTTAAACAATATATTCATATGTAACACCAGCAATGAGCTTCCCAATCTTGCACCCATATTTTTCACAAATTTGATCAGCAAATATACAATTTGGCAACTTTCCTACCAGTATTCCCCACATGAACACGAACCATCTTTAAAGTGATGAAAACGATGAAGATCCCTCAAAACTATCTCTCTGTGAAAAATCGAAGATATAACTTTGGCAGCAGAATGGCAATCTGCACAAACACGAAGATTCTTCACAACACGAATTGTGGTGCCAGGAGGAGTATTTATGAGGCCAAACGCCATAGCTAGCTTCTCACTGTGATATCTCAGACTAGATTCTTTCAACTCCTCAGTCATATCAGGGTGAACCACCAGAGAAATGTTGGGCACATATCCAGCTAGTTTAAGTTGTTCAACCAACTCATCAAGCATTCGGTGCAACTCTTTTGATTGCGGATGCATTCCATCACCTGAAAAGAACTCGTGAACAACATTTCCGACCTCGATTGAGCTACAACCAGGTGTCTTAGCAGCTCCTCTGTCTTTCATCAATTTCCTAATGTGGTTAACATCTTCCCACCGCCCATCTAATGCACACATGTTCGACAAAATCACGTAATCCCCACCATGAGAGTCTTCGAGCTCAAAAATATGCTTGATCACTTTCTTACCCATCTCAACATTTCCATGGACTCCGCAGGAAGACAACAACGTCCGCCAGAGTACTGGTGTCGGCTCAATTGGAAGTCCTATGATGAACTCATAGGCCTCCTCTAAGTATCCTGCTCGTCCAAGTAAATCAATCATACATCCATAGTGCTTAACTGAAGGTATCACTCCATACTTACCTTTCATGCTATCAAAATATCTGCGACCATGCTCAACGAGTCCATTATGACTACACGCATATAGCAAGCCAAGAAATGTGATTCCATCAGGCCGAATGCTCTTTCTCTGCATTTCCTCAAACAAGGAAATGGCCTCTTTACCATGCCCATGAATCGCATACGCAATTATCATAGCCGACCAAGCTTGTGCATCTCTGGAGCCCATTGTCTCAAACACACCAACTGCATCTTCCAGGCACCCACATTTTGCATACATGTCTATAAGCGCAGTGTTGACTTTAATATAAGCATCAAATCCATGCTTCCTTATATACTCATGTATCCATTTCCCCAATTCCAATGCCCCCAACAGAGCACAACAAGACAGAACACTCAGCATTGTGACATCAGTCGGCTTCATATCTCTTGCCTGAAGTTCTCTAAACAGAGCCAGCGCCTCATTTGGCCTATCATTTCTCGCATACCCGGTGATCATAGCATTATAAGAAACAACACATGGTGCACCCATTTCGTCAAAAATGCGCCGCGCGCCAACAGTGTCCCCACATTCAGCATACATGTTAATCAGCGTAGGGCAGACGTATTCGTTACAATCAAACCCAAGTTTAACAGTCACACCATGCACTTGTCTCCCCTCTTCCAATCCCTTTGCATTGGTGCAGGCCTTGAGAAGAGACGGGAAGGTGTAGCTGTCGGGGCAAATTCCCAGTTCAAGCATGCCAGAGAAGAGTGGCACGGCTTGAATTGGGGTGTAGGAACGAGAGTGGCCACGGAACATGGTGTTAAAGAGTGCCACGTCCGGTTGGGGAATTTGGTCGAACAGGAGGTGGGCATGGTCCATACATAAAGCAGGATGGAGGGTGCAGAGGTTGATGAGCTTGGTGAGAGTGGGAATGTCATACTGGAGGTGAGCCTTGATGGTGGCTGCATGTATTTGTTTGAGCTCTCTCAGGGAGGAGCACTTGGGTAGGAGGGATAGAGGAGTTGGAAGGAGAAGAGCTTCTGCTTTGGATATTGGGTGGTGGCGGGGATGACAAGGAATAGGAATGGTTGAGCTGGTCATGAGTCTGGATGAGGGACTCACAAATCTCTCCTTTGGGATATTCAGTTGGCATGTATGTCCCCCTAATAAATCATTGTTTTTATGTCATTTTCGATTGCACATGTATTTACAATGGTTAGTGTTTTTCCTCTATCATGAAAACTGATTAAACTGTGTCGTAGAGAGTGTATTTTTTGTGGCAACAGGAGTCCTAGATCAGACTCCGACTCTGTTTGGCGTAGAGTATGAAGCTTGGATCCAATAAAAAAGAGAGAGAGAGAGAGTATGAGCTATGTTGTGAACATCATATCAACTTTTCAATGGGACATACTCCGTCCAACATTACCTGTCTGTATTATCAAATCAAAATGAACTGATTTCATTTTGGTTTTTCTAATGCAGACAGATACTTTTGGATGGGATGTTTTAGCAAATAAATTAGTATCAAAGATTTAATGAGCATTATATATAATTAGAGCTGAATCAGCAAGACATTTTCAACTTCCAAATGTTCTGCTCCATTTGTTCACATTTTGCATATGTCAATGCTAATAGAGTAGTTTCTTTCATGTTGCTGCATACTGAGTTCCAAGTGCGCACACACTATCAAATCTTAAAACAACGGTTGAGCGGCTTGAGCCTCGCACATGCTACAATGAACCAAGTGAATTGTGGACAGTTTGACACCCATTGGGTATACGCAAGTTGGTAATCATGGTAGAAAGTATTTCGTTAGGAATTAGGCACATTGAAAGGATGCATTTTTTTTGTTTTTTAACTTCAACTTTTAGACGATAGGAGAAACATTAGATCTTTAACGTACTACAAGGCTGATTTCACTAATTATAGCTAAACTATAAAATTCAATTTCTGTAGAGAATGATTTCATGAGGAATTAACGCGACTAAAATGTTTTAAGATAATATAATTGTCACGTCCCGAATTTCAAAACCCCAAATATAGAGTGGAAGCACCAACATAGCCCATGAGATATATTGTCCGGCTTCGAAGTTGTTTCTTTCAGCTGATTCCCACCAAAAGATCGCTTCGCCAACGAAAAGGTACGTCGCGAAAACTACCTCCTCTTCAGCCGGAACCTTCGTGCCTTTAAACAATCGTTCAACTTCGACCACCCAACTCTTGGCTTTCTCCGGATTGTCGTCTCCTGAAAAGGCCGGTCCTGCTCTCTTGAACCTTTCAAGAGTTGGCGCTTTAACCTTGGTAGTGTTGCTACTACTTCCACTATTCCTTAGTTCAGCAGCAAGCTGCCTCACTACATCTGACAGATTCTGACTTGTGGCTTCTTCTTGAGAAGGATTAGGTGCAGCGCTTGAGCGTCTACCGCGAGTTCCAGTCACAACCATCTTCGGTTATCTATAGCCAAGGAAAGAAGATGAATTATAATTAAACACACGGTTCCATTTTAATTCATTATCCGATCCGTTGACTCCTAAGAGCAACAAACACACCAAACCACAAGCAATAACAAAACAAATAACTCAAACCAACAACTTTTATTCAATTCAAATAGAAGAATTATACCTAATAGCCCAGCGTATAGATCAGGGTTTATTCAAAATCTAACAAGCTAAGGTTTCCTAATCACTTTCTCAACTGCTACACTTTCAGAAATCCTCATCTAAGATCGCTAAAGCCATATGAGTTGGAGCTAATCTCAACTCAGGGTTGTTCAGGATCTCCCATCCAGTCATATGAGGCCACAATACCCCATAGACTTAAACTCCACATACAGGGCATGAGAAAGTGCCACATTAGTCTCAGCCCGAACATACACTGGATGCTCTCTCACAACCTTCTCTTCAATAATGATATGCACCGGTGAAGATCCATCGGCAAACTCGATGTGAACCTCAGACCACCTAGGTTGCACTTCCTCTACTGGTTCAGGTTTAGGTTCATCTTCCCGGTCTATCAGGTAGGGCTCCACCTCTGTCCCAAGACCTATAACACCTTGTTTCCTGTCGGCTAGCCATTGCTGAGTTACCTCCTGCTGATCCTTCTCGTAAATCCTACCACTTCGTGTCCTCGCCATTAAACTGTTGTGACCGACAAGGGTCACAAGGTATCGATCGACGGCAAAAGTGAAAAGAAAGATGAAAAAGTAATAAACTGAAATGGTTTCTATTGCATACCTTCCAACTGAGGAGGACGTCCTCCATATAAAGAGAAAAGATGGCACGTCTGCCTAGGGCCGCGTGATGTAAATTTTAATATGATACTCGCAAGCGCACGAATCTAATGCAGAATAGTGGCTACGAGGTCGATCCCTCAGAGACTTAGTAAGATATTCAACCTAATTCTAGAGTACGTAGCAAGTAGTAATGAAATGTAAAGTTCTAATTTTTATTTTCTTTTTAAGCAATCAATTGTTCAACTAAACTAAAAACACAGAAATTAACTAAACAAAAGATAAAATAATAAAGAAAAATCATGTGTTCTGCTTTCAGTCTGTCTTGCTTCTCCGTCCTGCTTTGCTCTCTCCTCCACCTTCAACAACAGTCTCACAACTGCACGCCTCAACCGTTCTACTCTTTCTCTCGAACAGAGTAGACAGTCCCCAATTCCAGCCAAAGCAAAGCTTCTTCGAAACCTCCGCTATGCTACCCCTCTCTCGAGCAAGTAACACATCTGCTTTTCTCTCTCGAGCAAAAGCAGCTTTATTTCCTCTCTAGCAGACAATTCCCTTCTCGGCACGAACAGATCAGTACCTCCCTCTTGTCAGTCGGTCCTGCTCCTCTCTCAAGCAAACAGTACCTCTGTTCTCCCTTTGCACTGTCGGCTGTCCAAAACAAAAACAGAAAACAGCTTCCTTTCTCCCTCTCTGCCTCTCGACAGATCCGGCTTCCTCTTGCACAGCCCAGTCATCACCACAGCACAGAGCCTCTCCTCGAACCCTTCTCTGCCCAGCCGGTAAGTCTCCCACGAGCAGTACTTCCACAACCAACCCCTTCCAATCCTTCTCCCTCTCTGCCTCTCGACAGAGCCGGCTTCCTTCCTCCAAAAGCCAGCCCCCTTCTCAGACAGAACAGCCGACAGCCCCCTCTCCCTTCTCTACCTCTCGACAAAGCCGCCTCCTTCGTCCAAAAGCCGTCCCCTTTCGAACCGCCAGCCAGTCCTTCCAACTCCGGTCTCCACTCTTCTCCCTTCTGCACAGCCGGAGCCCAGAAAACAGAGCTCTCCTCCAACCACAGCACAGCCAGCAAAAACGAGTCCCCCTCTTCTACCTCTCCCTGCACAGCACGGCCGCCGACCACTCTCTGCCTCTCGACAAAGCCGCCACCACCTAACAGACCGAACACCCAAAACAGAGCAGCAAAAATGAGTCCTTTTTTTAACAGCCGCTTCTCTTTGATCTCTTATAGACGAGCGCCAATCCTTCGGAACAGCAATTTTCCTTCATGGAGCCGGCCAAATCAGCGACATTCCATTCTCAGCATGAACCCAAATTGGAGCTTTCCAAATCAAGGCCCCTGCTGTCGTGAGCTGCTCCTCCCAGCCGCCGTTGCTTCTCGCCGTCAACCTTGCCTCCGATCGTGAGCTCAGCCATCGCCGCCTTCATAGCCTCGCCAGCGTTCGCTGATTGTCTCTCTGCCGATCACCACTCTGCTCGAGCAGAGCTTCTGCACTGTGTTCTGGTAACGCCGAAATCGTCGCACTGCCGTTTCAATCCGCTGCCACCGACCTCCTCACGATCGCCGTAGCCTGGCCACCAAGTCGACGGAAGCATGACCCACCGCCACAGGCCGCCGGAATTTCCTCCGTGCCCACCCTCCGGTCGAACAGAGCCTCCTTCTCTGTTCTTCTGTTTCAGGCGCCCGAGCCATCGAGCTCGGGTTGCTTTTGATTTTTTTTTTTTTTTCTGAACCGAACCGAAACCGGTCGGTTCAGTTCAATTCCTTCCTTTTTTTTTCTTATTTAAAACCCTCCGTATTAATCTCAGCTGCCGGATCTTCAAAACTCGTTTGACGTGCTCCACTTTTACGCGCTGAATTTGGACTCTCCAAACGTGCATAAATAAAATCAAACATCATTTAGACACATTATAAAATATAAATCCAATAAATCTAATTAACGCATCTAAATTAATCAATTAAGCGCATTTATTCATTAAACTCCTAATTACTCACTTAACACAGATAAACATTAATTATCCTTACTTTAACTAAAAATACGACTAACAAATAGGTAGAAAGGCATATAAAAATGTGTATATTTTCCATATATCAAATACCCCCAAACCTACATTTTGCTAGTCCTCGAGCAAAACAAAACAAAACAAAACAAAGAAATCTAACTAATCCACTTTTGCAGGAAATCGCGATTGCATTTAGCGTATGCAACAAGCCTTTTAAACCCCCAGGTGTCCCTGACTGGACGAGTGAAGTCTCGTGAGGGTTTGCAGCCATGCTACCCACAAACATGTATTTATGAAATCAACATATTTAATCTAAGTGTAAAAAAAAATAGAAAATCACTACAAAACAAACAGTCCTAATATCCCTTCGAATGCAAACTGCAATGTTTAAGAAAATCAACCACATGTACTTGGATTTATAATCAACTGGAATATAGAAGCCCTCAAGTAAGTGGTTTTATTCTACACCTTCATCTTGGAAGTTTCTGCTCAATATGATATAGCATTATACTTTATATAGTAAAAGTGTAGAACATTGTAGTAATACATTCTAAATCTCTGTTTTATACAGATCCAGTGTGACCCATTAACCAAAGAACATCAGAATCAACACAGTCGTCGTAATCTTTAGGTTCATGATAGCACAGATCTGTGCGCCTCCTTCGGGTCCAACATTCTAGATTTGAGAGGATAATACACCATAGACTTTTTTTTTCTCTAGGACTGTGTAAGGCCTGACTTCAAGATGCTTAGGTTTAGCAATGACTCAGGCCAATGACTCCCAGCCAGTTGGCTTAGGGCATTAGGTTTTAAGAAGACCGCTTCGGGCCCGAGCATCAGCTTAAGTTAATCCTATAAAGTCAAGCAGCCCCTTTCCTTTTATTCATTTTGTATTCATTTTTCGCATTTTTATTTTCATCATTCATATTTTTCAGCACATCTTTACTCTGTCCAGGCTGTATTATACTCTCAACCTATTTCCGGTTCCAATCCCTTGCCATAGCCAAGTAAATGGTCTATCATGATCTTTTAAGCTCAACAGACAACCACATATCATCCAATGACTATGACTAAAGATATCCCACTGTAAATTAGCATTCAACAAATCTCTAGACTGTATTACTTTATGTAACTAGTGTGTGTGAGTGAGTTTTATTAGCTCAAGCACATGTTCCAAGAGGACTGTAACAGAAAGATATTGCTCAGTTAAGTTCTCTATCCTCCAGTATACTTACTCACACTTCCAATGCAAATTAATCTCTTAAAAATTGAAGTATGCATTATAAAGGGATAAACTATCAAAACCTAAGAAAATTACTAACAAACAACCTAAAACTAAGTAAATTTTTATGGTTTTTTTTGTTTTTTTGTTTTTAAATAATAAAAACCAAAGGAATACTACTTTTCTTTTCTACACCCCCAAACCTATACGAAACATTGCCCTCACTGTTTACCAAAATAAATATCACAATAAGGAGTAAAAGAAAAGGAGTGTAAGGAAAGAAATCACCTGAATGGAGATGCCTCAGGGTAGATGTAGAGCATTGAAACACACAAACTAAGAATGAGGAATAAGTACAAAATATGGAAAAAGAAAATACACCCCCAAACCTAGATTGTAGCATCCCCACACATGTATCAACAACCTAAATATTAAACAAAAAATAAAAAGCTATCAAAAAAATAAAAAATTTGGGTTGCCTCCCAAGAGCGCTAAGTTTTACGTCTTCAGCCAGACGTAACAAAAAATCAAGTAGGAGCATTAGGTTCATCCAAATCTAGAACAGTCTCCTCTCTCTCAGTAAAACCCTCTAAATATGGTTTCAATCTTTGCCCATTAACTTTGAAAATAGTTCCATCTTTAGGGTTTTGAATGTCAACCGCTCCATGGGAAAATACTTTGTGCACAATGAAAGGTCCAGACCATCGGGAACGGAGCTTTCCTGGGAAGAGATGTAACCTGGAGTTATAGAGCAAAACTTTTTGACCGGGCTCAAATGACTTTCTCAGGATTGACTGATCATGAAAAACTTTGGTCCTCGCTTTGTAAATCTTTGCATTCTCATAAGCCTCATTACGAATTTCGTCTAATTCATTGAGCTGCAATTTGCGAAGTGTTCCAGCCTTGTCCATATCAAAGTTAAAAGTTTTGATGGCCCAGTAAGCACGATGTTCTAATTCCACAGGTAAATGACAAGGTTTTCCAAATACAATTCTATAGGGAGACATTCCAATTGGTGTCTTAAATGCAGTACGGTAAGCCCACAATGCATCATTTAATCTGTCAGACCAATCCTTTCGGTCGGGACGAACCGTTTTCTCAAGAATGCGTTTAATTTCCCTATTTGAAACTTCTACTTGGCCACAAGCCTGCGGATGATATGGAGTTGCAATTTTATGAGTAATGGAGTACTTTTTCAGAAGTGATTCAAAAGCTCTATTGCAAAAATGTGTACCACCATCACTTATAATTGCACGAGGGGTTCCAAAACGAGAAAATATGTTTTCTTTCAAGAACCGAACCACCACTTTGTGATCATTTGTTTTGCAGGGAATTGCCTCTACCCATTTAGAAACATAATCTACAGCAACAAGGATATAGAGATAACCAAACGATGGAGGAAATGGGCCCATGAAGTCAATACCCCAAACATCAAAAAGTTCAACAATCAGAATGTTAGTAAGGGGCATCATGGACCTACGTGATGGTGTACCCATACGTTGGCATCTGTCACATTTTGTGTAAAATTCATGAGTATCTTTGAATAAAGTAGGCCAATAAAAACCACTCTGCAAAATTTTTGCAGCAGTCTTTTTCGCACCGAAATGGCCACCACATGCATGAGCATGGCAAAAAGAAATGATACTATCAACTTCATGCTCCGGCACACATCTCCTAATGATTTGATCTGGGCAATACTTGAACAGGTATGGATCATCCCAGAAGAAATGCTTAACCTCGGCGAAGAATTTGGATTTATCTTGTTTTGTCCAATGTTCAGGAAGTTGAGTTGTGACAAGATAATTAACAATATCAGCATACCAAGGCAATTGAGATACAGCAAAAAGTTGTTCATCAGGGAATGACTCATTCAAAGGTAAGTGTTCCTCAGCAGACTCGTCAATAAGTCTAGACAAGTGATCAGCAACAATATTTTCAGAACCTTTCTTGTCTCTTATCTCAATATCAAATTCTTGAAGTAATAGGGCCCAACGAATTAAACGAGGTTTAGTGTCTTTCTTTGAAAGAAGATATTTCAAAGCTGCATGATCTGAAAACACTATGACCTTGGATCCTAAGAGATATGATCGGAACTTGTCTAGAGCAAAAACTACAGCCAACAACTCTTTTTCTGTAGTAGAATAATTGAGCTGAGCATCATTGAGAGTTCTACTTGCATAATAGATGACATGGGGTATCTTATTCACCCGCTGCCCCAAGACAGCTCCAACCGCATAATCGGATGCATCACACATGAGCTCAAAAGGTAAATTCCAGTCTGGTGGTTGGATGATGGGTGCAGATGTGAGAAATTGCTTGAGTTGATCAAACGCTTTAGAGCAATCATCATCAAAGACAAAAGGAGTTTCTTTAGCAAGCAAATTGCACAAAGGTCTTGAAATTTTGCTAAAGTCTTTGATGAATCTTTTGTAAAACTCAGCATGGCCAAGAAAAGATCGAACCTCCTTCACCGATTTTGGTGGAGGTAGACTTGAAATTAAGTCAACTTTGGCCCTATCAACTGCAATTCCTTTATTAGAAATAACATGCCCCAGAACTATCCCTTGACGAACCATAAAGTGACATTTCTCCCAATTTAGCACAAGATTTGTTTCTTTACACCTTGCCAAGACAAGAGACAAGTGGTGTAAACATTCATCGAAAGAGGATCCAAACACCGAGAAGTCATCCATGAAAATTTTAAGAAATCGCTCAACCATATCTGAAAATATGCTCATCATGCACCGCTGGAATGTGGCGGGTGCATTACATAACCCAAATGGCATGCGACGATATGCATATGTTCCAAAAGGATAAGTGAATGTGGCCTTTTCTTGATCCTCTGGAGCAATGGGAATTTGATTATAACCTGAATAGCCATCTAAAAAGCAATAGTAGCTATGCCCAGCAAGTCTCTCAAGCATCTGATCAATGAATGGCAAAGGAAAGTGGTCTTTCCTTGTGATGGAGTTCAATTTTCTGTAGTCAATACAAACCCGCCACTCAGTGGTCATTCGGGTGGGGACTAATTCATTATTATCATTTTTGACTACTGTGATTCCTGACTTCTTAGGAACAACCTGAACTGGACTGACCCAAGTACTATCTGATATGGCGTAAATGATGCCAACATCTAACAATTTTAGCACCTCAGTTCTAACGACCTCCTTCATATTAGGGTTAAGTCTGCGTTGCATTTCACGGGAAGATTTTGCATGCTCCTCAAGGTAAATGTGATGCATACACAGAGCAGGACTTATACCCTTAATGTCTGCTATTGTCCACCACAAAGCTGTCTTATGTTCACGAAGAACATTAAGCAACTTGCCTTCCTGTTCTGAACTAAGGTCTGAAGAGATGATAACAGGCAAGGTATCATAAGAACCTAAAAACGCATATTTAAGTGTAGCAGGTAATGGTTTTAGGTCAAGTTGGGGTGGTTTTTCAATAGATGGGACAAGTTTAGACTCGGGAACTGGAAGAGGTTCCACCCTGGCTGTCCATTTGGTTGGGTCCAATATAGGGGTAGAGTCAAGCAATGCATTGACGTCTCTAATGGACCCTTCGATGTCAAAGTCTAAGCCAAAGTGAGTTAAACATGTTTGGAGGGGATCATCATTTAAAGCAGTTTGCAGAGATTCTTCTACTAAACTTTCAATCATATTCACTGCAAAAGAATCATCCGTCTCCGGGGGTTGTTGTCTAACATTAAAGACATTGAGTTTGACTTTTAAATTGCCAAAAGACAACTTCATAACCCCATTTCTACAATTTATTATGGCATTGGATGTGGCTAAGAATGGCCTTCCCAAAATCACAGGGATCTGACTACCAGGATTCTGAACAGGTTGGGTATCTAAGACAATAAAGTTTACTGGGAAGTAAAATTTATCCACCTGAACCAGAACATCCTCAATAACACCGCGTGGGACTTTAACTGATCTGTCTGCAAGTTGCAGTGTTATGGTAGTCAGTTTCAACTCTCCTAATCCAAGTTGCTCATAAACAGAGAATGGTAGCAAATTTACACTAGCTCCTAAGTCCAACAATGCCCTCTCCACAGTATGGTCTCCTATAACGCATGAAATTGTGGGACATCCTGGATCTCTAAACTTAGGAGGAGTGTTATGCTTAAGAATTGAGCTAACTTGTTCAGTGAGAAACACTTTCTTGTGTGCATTCAATTTTCTTTTCTGGGTGCACATGTCTTTTAAGAATCTTGCATAAGCGGGAACTTGCTTAATAGCATCGAGCAATGGAATATTGATTTGCACTTTCTTAAAAATTTCCATTGTCTCATCAAGTTTGTTCCCTTGAGATGTTTTTGCAAGTCTTTGAGGAAAAGGTGCCTTGGGTATATAGGGTGGAATATGGCTAGACTCAGGACATGAAGAAGCTTCTAGGCTCTTCTTCGATGTATTAGGACTCACGTCTGGTCTAGTGGTGCTCTCTTGTTCCTCACCCTTTCTAGCGGTTGTGTCTATGGCAGTCTTAGGTGGTTCAACATTATTGTCAATCTGTTTTCCACTCCTAAGTGTAGTTATGGCTTTTACTTGCGCTGGAGGTTGGTCTTGACAAGAATTAGATCACACTTCAAATTGTCCTTTGGGATTAGCTACAGGTTGACTAGGAAACCTACCTTTTTCCCTCTCATTTAATGCAGAAGCCAATTGACCCATTTGAAGTTCTTGCTTCGCAATTGCTTGCGAGTTGGCATGTAAAGAATGTTGGGTATCTTTTTGAAATTGTAGAGAGCTTTGCATGAACAAATTCAAAGTATCCTCAAGAGATGGTTTCTTGGGTTGTGTAGGGAATGTTTGAACTTGTTGAGGGTAAGATTGATTGGGAGGGTACCCTGGTGGTCCTCCTTGATGCGGTCCTTTGGACCATGAAAAATTGGGATGCCTTGCCCAACCTGGGTTATAAGTTTCCGAAAATGGGTTATTGCCAGGTCGAGGAAAGGCATTTATAGCATTAGCCTGATCGCTATTGTATTCCACTCCAGAGGTGTTAGAAGGACAGTTTTGTGTGACATGGGAGGGGTTAGAGCAAATAGCATACACATTGACATGTGATGGCATTTGGGGCCCACCAGCAGACATCAATGCATCAAAGCGTTGTGTCAGGCTGTCGATCTTGGAAATCAAATGTGCATTATTGTCTACCTCATATACGCCTCCTTTCTTTTGAAAAGGAAACGTTCTGTCAACTCTACTTGAGCAATCCCATTGCTGAGAATTCTCGCATAGAGTCTCAATAAAATCCCATGCTTCTTTGGCACTCTTCATCATAACTGACCCACCACTAGCGGCATCAACCATTTGACGGTTCTGAGGTGTTAAACCGTCATAGAAGAATTGAACTTGTTGCCACTTTAAAAATCCATAGTGTGGACACTTAAGGAGCAAATTCTTCCATCTTTCCCAACATTCATAAAAGTGTTCACCCTCCTTCTGCATGAAATTTGTAATTTCTCTACGAAGGGCATGAGTTTTATGAACAGGGAAGAATTTGTTCAAAATTTTTTCAGCTAATTGATCCCAACTCCTAATTGTTCCAACTTCTAAAGAGTTCAACCATGCTTTCGCTTTTTCTTTCAAAGAAAAGGGAAAGAGGCGCAACCTAACAGATTCATCAGAGAAATTTTGGAATTTAAATGTAGCACAAATGTCAAGGAACTCTTTAACATGATTATAGGGATCTTCTTTATTGGAACCATAGAATGTGGGCAAAAGTTGCATCACCCCTGGTTTCAACTCAAAGTGGTGTGCCGTGGTGAGCGGCAACACTATGCAGGAAGGTGAGTTGAATTGAATGGGGGATGAATAATCTTTTAATGTCTTTCTCACATTCTCATTTTCCATGTTACCTAATTGATTTGTAACATCCATTGTATGTTTGAGTCTTGCTTTAAAAGTTCTTTCAATTTCTAGGTCAAGAGGTGCAAGCTTTTCACCCAGTGACCGACGACCAAGCATACACTAACTAACGGCACTAAAAATTAAATACCTAGAACAAACCTAAAAATCGTAACTAACACAAGCATGCAATCACAGAAAGCAATATAAACATACCAAGCACCTAGAAAAATTAAAAGAGAAGGAAAAAGAAAGCAAACGAGGGGAAGGGGTGGCCCTTCCAACGTTGGCGAGAATTTCGCGTCTTCTCTTACTCCTACAAAAAGACAAAACACTAATAAGCAACACAAAGTAGACCAACTTAAATTGAAACTAAACTACTCTAAGAATTCGGTAAATTATCCTACGTAGTCCCCGGCAACGGCGCCAAAAACTTGATGTATATTTTAATATAATTCTCGCAAGCGCACGAATCTAATGCAGAATAGTGGCTACGAGGTCGATCCCTCAGAGACTTAGTAAGATATTCAACCTAATTCTAGAGTACGTAGCAAGTAGTAATGAAATGTAAAGTTCTAATTTTTATTTTCTTTTTAAGCAATCAATTGTTCAACTAAACTAAAAACACAGAAATTAACTAAACAAAAGATAAAATAATAAAGAAAAATCCTATGTTCTGCTTTCAGTCTGTCTTGCTTCTCCGTCCTGCTTTGCTCTCTCCTCCACCTTCAGCAACAGTCTCTCAACTGCACGCCTCAACCGTTCTACTCTTTCTCTCGAACAGAGTAGACAGTCCCCAATTCCAGCGAAAGCAAAGCTTCTTCGAAACCTCCGCTATGCTACCCCTCTCTCGAGCAAGTAACACATCTGCTTTTCTCTCTCGAGCAAAAGCAGCTTTATTTCCTCTCTAGCAGACAATTCCCTTCTCGGCACGAACAGATCAGTACCTCCCTCTTGTCAGTCGGTCCTGCTCCTCTCTCAAGCAAACAGTACCTCTGTTCTCCCTTTGCACTGTCGGCTGTCCAAAACAAAAACAGAAAACAGCTTCCTTTCTCCCTCTCTGCCTCTCGACAGATCCGGCTTCCTCTTGCACAGCCCAATCGTCACCACAGCAAAGAGCCTCTCCTCGAACCCTTCTCTGCCCAGCCGGTAAGTCTCCCACGTGCAGTACTTCCACAACCAACCCCTTCCAATCCTTCTCCCTCTCTACCTCTCGACAGAGCCGGCTTCCTTCCTCCAAAAGCCAGCCCCCTTCTCAGACAGAACAGCCGACAGCCCCCTCTCCCTTCTCTACCTATCGACAGAACCGCCTCCTTCGTCCAAAAGCCGTCCCCTTTCGAACCGCCAGCCAGTCCTTCCAACTCCGGTCTCCACTCTTCTCCCTTTTGCACAGCCGGAGCCCAGAAAACAGAGCTCTCCTCCAACCACAGCACAGCCAGCAAAAACGAGTCCCCCTCTTCTACCTCTCCCTGCACAGCACGGCCGCCGACCACTCTCTGCCTCTCGACAAAGCCGCCACCACCTAACAGACCGAACACCCAAAACAGAGCAGCAAAAATGAGTCCTTTTTTTTACAGCCGCTTCTCTTTGATCTCTTATAGACGAGCGCCAATCCTTCGGAACAACAATTTTCCTTCCTGGAGCCGGCCAAATCAGCGACATTCCATTCTCAGCACGAACCCAAATTGGAGCTTTCCAAATCAAGGCCCCTGCTGTCGTGAGCTGCTCCTCCCAGCCGCCGTTGCTTCTCGCCGTCAACCTTGCCTCCGATCGTGAGCTCAGCCATCGCCGCCTTCATAGCCTCGCCGGCGTTCGCTGATTGTCTCTCTGCCGATCACCACTCTGCTCGAGCAGAGCTTCTGCACTGTGTTCTGGTAACGCCGAAATCATCGCACTGCCGTTTCAATCCGCCGCCACCGACCTCCTCACGATCGCCGTAGCCTGGCCACCAAGTCGACGGAAGCATGACCCACCGCCACAGGCCGCCGGAATTTCCTCCGTGCCCACCCTCCGGTCGAACAGAGCCTCCTTCTCTGTGCTTTTGATTTTCTTTTTCTTTTTTTTTTATTTGCTGAACCGAACCGGAACCGGTCGGTTCAGTTCAATTCCTTCCTTTTTTTTTCTTTTTCTTATTTAAAACCCTCCGTATTAATCTCAGCCGCCGGATCTTCAAAACCCGTTTGACGTGCTCCACTTTTACGCGCTGAATTTGGACTCTCCAAACGTGCATAAATAAAATCAAACATCATTTAGACACATTATAAAATATAAATCCAATAAATCTAATTAACGCATCTAAATTAATCAATTAAGCGCATTTATTCATTAAACTCCTAATTACTCACTTAACACAGATAAACATTAATTATCCTTACTTTAACTAAAAATACGACTAACAAATAGGTAGAAAGGCATATAAAAATGTGTATATTTTCCATATATCACCGCGTGCCATCTGACCAAACTGATGGGCCACTAAATGGCCTGATTATTCTCTATCAGGCCCGTTACCTAACAATTAGCCTAAACGGGCTGACTACAATAAGATACACAATACTAATCAAATATTCTAATGGCATGATAGCTGCTGCTGATGTTGGCCTGGCATTCACAATAATGTTGGCCTGGCATTCACAACAATCCACCACGCTCCGCTATCGCCTTGACCTCAAGGCGACCAGTCCGAAAAATGAGCCAGAATGTCGTCCTCCACTTCCCACGTAGCATCTTCTAAGGAACAGCCCCTCCCTGCGACCAATATCTCAGTAATAATGCGACCCACCTTCCGAACACGTCATTTGTCAAGGACAAACGCTGACACTGGGGTATCCACATCCACAAGAGTCATAATAGATAAGGGCCCGCCCATAGTGACTGAAGTTGCATCACCCACAAAACAACGGAGGTGCGAAATATGGAAAACCGGGTGCACCAGTGACCCCGGAAGTAGAGCCAGGCGATAAGCAACGGGCCCAATTCGTTCGAGCACGGAATATGGCCCATGATAACGAGGTGCGAGTTTGGCCTGATCCGATCTAAACAAAGAGGTATGGCGCTGCGATAGGACGGACACGTAGACCAAATCACCCACCTGGAAGGCCCGATCAGTCTGCTTCTTATCAGCAAGTTGTTTCATACGGTTCTGGGCGACTGCAAGATTTGCTTTCACCTGCCTAAGAACCTCATCCCTTGTTTGAAGCAAATAGTCGACCTCAGCAACGGACAACCTGTGAGGCATATAAGAGAGAACTGAAGGAGGTGGATGGCCATAGACAACTTCAAATGGTGTAAACCCCGTCTGTGTGTGATAAGCCGTATTATAAGACAATTCAGCCCAGGGAAGAAGCTGTAACCATTTACGAGGCTGATCCCCCACAAAGCAACGCAAATATTGCTCCACACACATGTTGACAACCTCCATCTGGCCATCTGTCTGGGGATGGTAAGCCATGCTCATGGTGAGTTTTGTACCTTGGAGAGCAAAAAACTCACGCCAGAATGTAGAAATGAAAACCTTGTCTCTACCCGAGACGATAATCTTAGGCATGCCATGCAACAGAGCAATCTCTTTGACAAAGGTTTCAGCAACCGTCTGGGCTGTAAAAGGATGGCTCAAAGCACAAAAATTAGCCTATTTTGAGAGCCGGTCCACCACCACAAGAATGATCGACTTTCCTTGGACCACAGGTAAGGCTTCGACAAAGTCCATAGAGATATCCTCCCATATCTGATCCGGAATGGGGAGGGGTTGAAGGAGACCCTGTACAGAGATAGTGGCAGCCTTAGCGCGCTGACACGTGTCACAGGCAGCCACATAATTTCGTACGTCCTTTCTTAATCCGGGCCACAGAAAACTCTGGCTTACCCGTTTGTAGGTCCGGAAGGCACCCTCATGTCCCGCCATCAGCGTATCATGAAAATATGAAAGAACACGACGACGCAAGTCCCCACTATTAGGCACCCACAGCTTCCCTTTCCAAAATAAAGTGTCACTGTGCCAAGTGAAGGAAGGATCATCCAATTGATGCTCGTGGAGACGTTTGATCAGCTAGCTGGTGTCGGGGTCCTCCGTATAGGCGCAATGCAAATCAGGAAGAAAGGGGCAAGTCGGGCCAGTCATAGCCATACAGGCACCCTCCATCGAGCGCCTTGATAAAGCATCTGCAACAGTATTCTTAGACCCCTTCTTGTATATGATCTCATAGTCATACCCCAGTAGCTTGCTTACCCAGTGCTGCTGGGCTGGTGTAGACACCCGTTGCTCAAGAAAATACTTCAATGGTTGATGGTCAGAACAGATGATGAAACGTCGACCCAACAAATAAGGTCGCCACTTGGTTACTGCATGAACAATGGCCAACATTTCCCTCTCGTAGGCCGAAAGTGTCAAAGAGTGACCGGCGAGAGATTTGCTGAAGAAGGTCACCGACCTTTCCTTCCGCAAGAGGACCGCCCCCATGCCTGTGTCCGATGCATCTGTTTCCACCACAAATGGAAGCGTGAAATCTGGCAAGACCAAAATGGGTGCAGTAACCATAGCCTGCTTCAGACGATCAAAAGCCTCTTGTGCTTCTCCTATCCATGCAAAGGCCCCCTTTTTGAGTAGTGCGGTCAGTGGGCTGGCAATAATCCCATACTGGCTGATGAATCTGCGGTAATACCCTGTCAGCCCCAGAAAGCCTTGGAGGCCCTTGACACATGTGGGAGCCGGCCAGGACAACATGGCAGATACCTTCGCGGGGTCAGTGGAAACTCCCTCGTGCGAAATGACATGGCCCAAGTACTCCACCTGCCTGCTACCAAAGGAACACTTTGGCCATTTAAGAAATAAGGAATGAGCCCGTAAAATAAAGAAAACTGACCGCAAATGTGCCACGTGTGCGTCCCACGACTGGCTGTATATGAGGATGTCATCGAAGAAACCAGGACGAACTGTCTGAGAAAGGGCCGGAACAAGTCATTCATGAGACTTTGGAAGGTAGCAGGAGCATTTGTCAGGCCGAAGGACATGACCAAGAAATCGAAATGACCATCATGTGTCCTGAATGCAGTTTTGTAGACATCTGACGGTTTCATACATATTTGATGATATCCTGCGCGCAAGTCGAGTTTGCTAAACACCCTGTCATTGACCAATTCATCCAACAACTCCTCTATAACCGGAATTGGGTATTTGTCTTTGACTGTAATAGCGTTCAAGGCGCGGTAGTTGACACAAAATCGCCACGACCCATCCTTCTTGCGGACCAATAGAACTGGTGAGGAGAAGGAGCTGATGTTGGGCTGAATAATCCTGGATTGTAGCATGTCGTGCACCAGGCGCTCAATCTCTGCCTTCTGAACAAGAGGGTAGCGGTATGGGCGCACATTGGCCGGCGCGGCATCAGGTAGAATAGGAATGGCATGGTCATGTGATCGGGCTGGCGGTAGGCCGGTTGGCTCAGAGAATATGTCAGCATGATCATCGAGTAGAGAGTGCAAATCCTTCAGTATGTCAGTTTGCTCAACATCCACCATGGCCCGCTGCTGCAACAATAGCCCTTTGGCGCAAACTTGAAGAACGACCCCACAGCCTGGGCCATATGCAAAGCACCTGGTTGGGCCCCTTGGAGTCGAACTTGCTGTCCGTACACCTCGAAGTCCATAATAAGGTCCTTAAAGTTCCAGACCACATCCCCGAGTTCCTGCAGCCATTGGACCCCTAATACCACATCCGCCCCCTTCGTCGGCAGTAGGAACAAGTCTTTGATGAAAGTGTGGCCTTGGATAGTAAGGGCAGCTTGGGCGCAAACCCCTGAGCTCCTGAGGTGTTTGCCATCCCCAATGAGCACGTCAAAAGGCTTGGCATCGGCCACATAACAACCTAATCGTTGTGCTACCTTATCGTTGATAAAATTGTGGGTTGACCCACTGTCAATCAATACCGCGACCTCCTGTCGCTTGAGGAGTCCCTGTACCTGCATTGTGCGTGGGGTGAAGGTCCCTGAGCAGGTGTGCACGGAGATCTCAGGCTGCACGTCGGGGTACTCTGGGGTCATCTCATCGGGCTGGGAAGAAACATCCTCATCGACTTCTTCTATGAGTAAACTTCCCCGTAGTGCGCACCGGTGCCCGGGAACAAACTTTTCATCGCACCTGTAACATAGCCCCTTGACGCGACGTTCCTCCATCAGCGCGATTATGAGTCGCCAAACAGGGGGAACAACAGAGCCAGTTGTCATAGGTCGACTGGGATTTGGAGCAGGAGACAGCAGTGGCCCCAGCGCTGGGTCAGCAGGGGTCCTTGCTAGAAAACTCCCACATCCCCCCTCCTTTGTCTGGCCAACTTCTCCTCTTCGATGCGTGCGTGACGCACCACATCCCTCATCGTGTGACAAGAAAAATGCCACATTTCGTCCGCTATCTCCGGTTTCAAGATGCGCTTGAAAGTGCCAACTAGTGCTGCGATCGACCATTTTGGCAAGATGTTCGCAATCTTCATAAACTACGAATAGTATGCCCTCATGGTTATTGTTTGCCTGATGGTGGAGAGCATCTCATTGAAATCCTGAAATTCGTTCCGCCCAAACTGGATGCACAACTCATCTGAGAACGACGCCCAAGTCAGAAATCGTACCTCCTTCTCAAAGGCCTGGTACCAAACCGAAGCGTCTCCATCTAAGTGAAAAGCAGCCACACGCAGGCGTTTGGCATCTGAAAAAGTCCCCTGATAGGTGAAGAACTTGTTCGCCTTGTATAGTCACTCCACGGGGTCCTCTTCACCATTGAATCGTGGGAATTGGAGCCGCGCCAACCTGGGTTCAGCGCTACCCCTCTGGCCTCCACGATAGCCTAGAGACTCCTCCCAATCCGCGTCCAACTCCCGCTGGACATTTTGCAGGTGCAGATTCATTGTGTCATTTCCTCAAACACCTTGAGTGCCTCGTCCCTCAAGGCCAGATCTGCCCTCTTCAGCGCCTGGGTTAAAGGAACCTAGTTGGATTCCATGTGCGATGGAAGACCCAGCATTCAGGCCCTGTGTAGAGCCTCCAAGTACACAGGATCCCCCTTGTCGAACTGGAACACCAAGTCCTCCTTGTGGTGGCGGTGGAGGAGTAATTGTGGCTGTTTGGTTGGCCGGGTTCTGCCCTTGGTCCTGTGAATGGATCATCTCCAAATTCTGAAGTCGGACACCAAGCGCACTGATCATGGCGATCAGTACCTCCTGGTTGGATTCTGTCGTCAGTCGTGGACTAGTCACCTCTTTCACAGCCTCATGTTCCTCCCCGATTTCTGGCATTCCCGGTGGTTGTTTGCGAGGAGGCATGATTGCTCTCAGATCGGCACCACTCTGATACCAATGTTGTGACCGGCAAGGGTCACAAGGTATCGATCGACGACAAAAGAGAAAAGAAAGAAGAAAAAGTAATAAACTGAAATGGTTTCTATTGCATAGCTTCCAACTGAGGAGGACGTCCTCCATATAAAGAGAAAAGATGGCGTGTCTACCTAGGGCCACACGCCATCTGACCAAACTGATGGGCCACTAATTGGCCTGATTATTCTCTATCAGGCCCGTTACCTAACAATTAGCCTAAACGGGCTGATTACAATAAGATACGCAATACTAATCAAATATTCTAATGGCATGATAGCTGCTGCTGACGTTGGGCCTGCTGACGTTGGCTTGGCATTCACAACAATGTTGGCCCGGCGTTCACAACATAAACCTAATTCAAAACACCATTAGTTTCATGATACGGTTACTACTCCTCTAAGTCTGCTAAAGTTCTACACACACAACAGATAATATTATCCAAAATTCCTGTACAGCGGACAATTGTTTAAGTCATTCTAAAACGCTCTGATACCAAGCTATCACGCCCCAAATTTCAAAACCCCGAATATAGAGCGGAAGCACCAACACAATGAAGGTCATGAGGTTGAAACCCGGGATGCGACCGAATACTCGATCTATATCATTCCCATTTGACATAATATGGGATAAATGCAGGAATCAGAATGATAAACAATATCCGCTAAGAAAAATCTTAAATGATGAAATCTCAAGTTTTAACTAAATTATTACAATAATCAAGTCTCAACAGATCACTAACATAAAACATAACTCAACACACAGGCTGATGAGTTCACCACGAACAAAAATATCAAAGCATAATAAAATTAAATCCACTTCAATAAGAGAACTGATCTATACATGAAATATGCATTTTATTATCTCCTAAAGCTTATGATTATTCTAGTGTTTGATTAGAATAACTACTACTTTAATATAGTTTTTGGTTTTTGTAGGAAGCAAGAGTAATATACAGAAATGAGGTGAAAAGTAACTCGAATGGTTAAATCATCATAACTTCGTGTACAAATGTTGGATTGGACTGATTCAAGTTTCATGTTAAAGTTCAAGAAGTCAGCTTTCCAACACCACTGACCACGCATAATTCGGAGTTTGGAGCAAAACGTTATGACCATTGGAAAATTGTGCTGCAGGATGAATAGTACCGATCGATTGGCTAAATGAGGCGATCGATCGCCTGAGAAAAAAATCGAAATTTTCGCGATCGATCGTCGCCGTTTGATCGATCGTATCTACTGGAAATTTGTCATGAACAGTACCGATCGATCGGTGAATAGTGCCAATCGATCGCCGTATACGGAAAACGCAATTTTGACCTATTTCGACTCGGATTTGGAAGGGGACTTCGTGGTTGTCCTTCATTATTATAAATAGGCCTTATGAAGGAACGTTTTAGGCATTAAAAAGTAGACCACATATTCATCCCTTGGAGAATCTATAGCATTATTGGAGGCTAGAGCAAAAGGAAGAAGAAGATGATGAAGATAAAGATGATGGATTCTCTTCCCATGCTTGGCTAAACACCTTTCCAAGGCGTAGATGAAGCCCAATAATCTGGTTGTGTAGTTTCTTTTCTCTCATCTTATGTTTTTACTCTAGTTGGTGTATGAATTTTATTGTGTAATCACCGTTAATTCAATAAAGATTTGTTCTTTGTACTCGAGAGAGACAAGAGTGAATTCTTGTGAGTTTCAATCCGAAGAATACTTGCGTATCCGAAAGGAACGTGAGTAGACTGAGGTGTTATATATTAATAAAATTTCATTGGTTTATACTCGAGAGAGATAGATCACAATTCCATGTTTTAATTGTTTTATATGTTACATCCGAGAGGAGAGCACTATATTTTGAGTTGACAAGTGTATGTCCGAGAGGAATATGCTAGCCAATTGAAAATCTTTATTCAAAAGAGAGAGAGAGACGATACACTAGTTATTGTGGTGGATTCGAAGCCTTGGTCTTCTCCACATTGATTAAAACTCAGATTAGATAAAGTTCATTGCTTTCTTTAGAATTAATTAAACTACATCTTTTTCTTCTCTTGAGTTTGGTAAATTAAGTAGTTAAAGTTCATTGCTTTATTTAGATTAAACAAAAACTGCAACTTTCTTCTCTTGAATTTGGTAAAAGATTAATCCGTCCCTGAGGTTCGACAACCCTTTAATACTCGCCGTAGTACAATTGCCTTGTGCACTTGCAAGGGTTTATATTTAAACGATCAAGAACCACCATCAAGCTCCATCGAACATACCTCGTCAGTTCTTTTCCTCTTTGATTCCTGCATCAAGAGATGCATGAGTATTTCAAACGAAATACCCAGTAGGAGCCAAGAAAAACCACAACAGATAATAATAGGAATACTGACAATATGGTATAAGGAAATGAAATCACATTTAACAATGTCAAGATGAGCAAATACAGAGTTTACTTACCTGAATGGTAATCATCATCAAGGACCATCAACGGTCAAGAAAATAGACAAGTATTTAAATTCAAACTCCAAACGTACAGTGTCGGGAGGAAAATAGAAATGAATACTGACTCCAAACATCCAGAGTGTCAGAGATAACGATTTCTACTCTCTGTTCAGTCCACTTCCCCTATAGACATCAATTACCAGAACATCCTAGAGGTTCTTCAGAGGAACCCGGCCATGCGTCTAGGGATGCTGGCCCCATCGGTGCTTACGGGCACAATAGGCAGAGACTGCAGACCTTCCGTAATATCATACAGTCTAAAGCGCACACGTTGCCGTCATCGGCTGAACTACAACGGTTCATCAAATATCTGAGATCACAGAGGATCTAGCAATGGCTCGTGAGCATACTATGATTCCACTCTAAGGGCGTTCATCAATGACTCTTAGTGGGAAAACAGTTTACGTAGGACTGAATCAATCTAGAAATAATAAGGGTTCTCTCATCTAGAGACCCAGACCATAATCATAAAAAATTAGACTCTCAAAGGAGTACACTGAATTTCTCAATATCCCAATGTGGATTGTCTCACATAGGAGTAACCAAATAATTTTCAACGTTCAAGCATAAGATGACTCAAAACTGAGACTCATCAAAAATGACTCACTAAACGCCTTCACCATGCATAGCTCCAATCAAAACCATCCCTGGTTCTGACAAAAATCAGAATTACATGCTCTAGATAACAAGATGGCAGGGTTTAAGAAGGTAAACCCTAACCGAGAATTGAAGATTTCAAGATTGGCTTCATAGGGCAACAGATTTGCAGTGCAAAATACCACCAAGGAATGACTCAGTTCAGCAAGACTCTCTTCTTGAATTTAATCAAATTATAGACATTACTTACTCCATCTCTCAGGGTTTTAGATATACTTAATGCATTTCATAAGTAGTTGTATCATATAGCATTAATATAAGATATGGTTTAAACAACACAGAAGAATACTGTTATTTGCACAACAGCTCCTTTCCCAGGCTTACCATTGTCAGCACAGAACCTATTCGGATCAAAAACTTTTATGACAAACAGCCCCATGTCTCTAGATTCTGACCTATTTTACAACATAATTTTCCAAATTTTTAACATTTAAGTATAATTTTTCTATTACAGTTCATCGGCGCAGGACTAGTTCTGGCCGAGACACCACTCTTAAGCATAGCTTAATTAATATCTTTTATTACCTGATTTAATACTTATCAGTGCCATTTAGACTTAGTATCTTACCCTTCTAGGTGTTTCCTAAGTCTCATTAGTTCTGCAATTAAGTATTTTCTTACATGAATCCCTACTTCCAAAACTGTTTATACATACCCATTCTTTTAGGCTTGTAAACTGCAAATGAGACATTTATATCAGGACACACCATTTACTGACTCCTGAACTGACCTGGTGTACAGTGACCTTCGAACTCCAGTAAACATTACCCGTAAAGGTTGTTACTTTAGTGATTAATATCTTCCGGTATGTAACCATTACACGGAACTGTTTTCATATAACGTTTCAAAAGGAACAACTTTCTCAAGACATGACATCTGACGACCCGAGACTGACTTGGTATGCTGTAACCTCCGAATACCAGCAAGTATTACTCATAAAGTTTGATACTTTAGAGTTAGGACTCCACTCATGATGACAATTAGGGTTACGCTGAGACATATAATGATCACTCACAAAATCAACAATCTGATAAAAGAAAGTGGACAACTTTATACGTCCATAATAATATGCAGCATGGACCAAAATATGACAAGTCCCTTTGGACAGCAACAACACTAGAGTATCTCAATTGAGCCATGCATGAGAAGGGTTTAGATTGCTAAGGATCGGGTTCAACAATTAATGTGTACCGAATATCAAATGGTGTTCCATCAAATTGGACAACACCAAGAATAAATAGATCATCCTTATACCAACATTCACAACAATGTTCATATGGCATATTCATCATGAAACATCTAAATTTGTATCATAGATTTGTTGAAAAAAGGGCATCCTATCTTTAGGTGAAACCGATACTATTGCACGTAAATCGGTTCAACACGAATTGCTCCACTCCTTCGCGTAATCCACACGAATGATGCTACCAACGGATGAACAACCCCTTGGACGAACTGAGGAAAGGCTGGCTGCACGACTCCCAAAGGAGGTTGCCGACCTCTCCTTATTGTAGTTTAAATAGGAAAACCTAATCACCTTGATTAATCCTCCACCGTAGATTGAGCCTCCATTTAAAGGCCAAGATTTATCCTCCCAATTGGCACGATCTCAGTCAAGATGTGCTTGCCTCTCCAAATTAGTTACACCTCATTGAATCAAGATTGATTACAATCCCCTATTTTGTAGGGAATTAAGTTAATTAAATCAGTTACTAAAACCATATGTGTAACCTCTCAATTTAAACTAAAAAGCACGACTTCCTCTTTGACACATGGCATCCCTACTATGCATGGAAAGTGCCATGATCCTCCATTAATGCCTAATTGAAATCCTTTTAATTTACCCAATTTACCATAAATAAACTTACCTTCTTCAATCCATCATTAATTAAGATTCAAATTAGGGATTTAAATTCCCATTACACCATGATTCTCTCTCCACTACAACTAACCAAATCTTATCATGCCAACCACGTGCACAATGCCCAAGGCACTGTGTCCACGTGGCTCTGGCTCTCAGATGCTCCTGCGTCCGATGCATGGCACCCAAATGGATGGCTCCGATGTCCCGCGAATGTAATGTGTCACACCGCACTGCACAACTCTTGTACCACACCACTAATTCAACTTAATAAATCAAAGTATTCAAATGAGTCTCAACACATTGTACTCACACCCTGGCCCCTGGCCCCCACTCCTGGCGTCAGGTGCACTCAGCCCCTGGTGCCAGGCCAGCCTCAGCGCCAGGTTGAGCCCAGCGCCAGGGCTAGTCCTTGCACCTTGGTGTACTGCCTAATCTAGTTTATCGATTCCACACATTCATAATCATCAAAATAATAATTCAATACACCAGATTATAAGATCTCACCAAAAATCAAAATAGGCAGCAAAACTTTCCTATTTTAGACCAGTTTCCTAAAATAGCAGTTTTAGTGAACATACCGATTTTTCGGGTGTTACAATAATCGAAGAGACTAAACTAAGACATTAAATCCATATTAAATCCACATGAATTCCACTCCTAATCTAAATTCATATATAATGTCTTAGCACAAAAGTCGACTGTCTAAGCATTACATGTATCTAATAATCACGCACAATCAAAGATCAATACTTTAATCAATAATTTCAATTCCTAAATTCACACATAATGATAATCTAATCAATCATCGTGCATGGCACCATAATTAAAGGAAAACTCAAATAGTAGCATTAAAAAAGAGATCAATTATTAAATAGCGATCAAAATCAATAATTAGGAGTAAAATACATAATTCATCAATACTTCATCAAGCCCTAGTTTAAAGAAAATTAGCTACCCATGATAATAGAGTAAAAAGCTTTATTCGGAGAAGTCATCGACGGAATATGGGATGAAACACTGTTCACCAAACACTGTAGTAAATATATTGTTCATTTCCTTCTTCCCCGAGCCGAAACACTGTAGCAAAAAGGGTATTGTCGTAGTACTTGTAGCAGCCACTGAAAACAGCCCAAAAACTCTTTTTTTTTCTTCTTCTCGTTGACCCTTTTATGCCGACCAAAGTGCATGCCCTAATAAGCTCTTCCCATGTTTTAGATCGATATGAATCTCACCCAAAATTCAGTCAAATCCGAGCTTATCGTTTTAATTACCTTCCAATTCGAGCTCCTCTTATCGGTTAAGCCAAAGGCTTCTTCTTCTCAGCCCAGACCGAGCGCCGGGTCATTTGTTCGTAGCACCCGAGTCCTTGAATAGACCGAGCTTGAGCTCTTGGTCTGTTTTTATTTTTTTTTTTTTTTTTATTTATTGCATTCAAAACTCGTCGTGTTGCTCTTCTTCATCGGATCTCATATGGACGGCTCTTCACTTTAAATCAAAACTTGTCTCTTTCTTGGATGCGCATCAGTGACTCTGATGAGTTCTCACTTAGATCTTCTGCCTTTTATGCATTTTGGAGCTTTTAAAACCCGCTTAAACTTTTCTAACTGTCAGATTCTCTACAACATAATCTCTTTACATATAACTTCAATTAACGTGCAATAATTTCACGATCTGCAACTCAAACACTTAAAAACCTACATAAAATTAAACTTAGTCTTAGATACGTAATAAAATATATTTTAATTAAAAAAAATTAATGCATCATAATGATTTAATTAGAGTAAATTAAATATTAAATTCTTAAATACTAACCTAACACTAATCACCAATATTTATCCTTATTTTAAGCAAGAAGAACACTAGAAAATAGGTATAAAGGTGTCACGCCCCAAAATTTTTGACCTCAATCGGAGTGCGGAATCCTTACAATAAACCAATCAAAAGCCGAGATAGGAACCTTGGGACGCGACCGAATACTCGATCACTCGAGTCAATTACATCGTCACGAAAGAATGTGTAATCAACATCACCAGGAACTCATAACAAAATTCAGAAATTAAAAACTAAGAAATTCTTCATCCAATTTCAAATAACATTGTCAATGTAGCAAATGATTCCTACTAAAATTATTACATAGATTAATCAAATCCAGGCACACACTGGCCAACACTAATAAAGTTCTAGCAAAAAGAAATACGATAAATAAAAGCAATTCTTCAAAATGTCCTCCACGTAACCGCTCCACCTTTTCGAGCTGCAAAGTCCTGTCCTACTGATCCTTAAAGCCTACATCAGAGGATGCATGAGTATTTCATAGAAATACCCAGTTGGATATAAAAACCCACCATGATGACAAAATAGGATATGAAGGATAAGTCACTCAGATAAATAGGAATATGCACTTTCTGAAAGACCAATCAAAAGTTTACATTACCTGAACAGAAAGGTCAAATAATAATAGTCCCAAAGCACAAATGTAGGGAAGAATAATCTCAATAAGACTCCAAACAAATATCGGTGTAAGGAGATAATTGTCAAAATACCAAGGGCTCCCGGCATCCATAATGCAAGGAGTTACAATTTCTGGTCGCTGAATATGCCACCCGAGTGGCTATTGACTAGACTCATCCTAGAGGTTCTCCCTTCGGAACCCGGTCACACGTCTAGGATGCTAGCCCCATCAGTGTTTACAGACACTATGGTCGGAGACTGAAGACCTTCCGTAATGTCAATCAGCCTAAACGTACGTATGTGCCTCCTCTCGGGCAGGAAGGATTCGCAACTCCATAAATATCGGAGATCTCGCAAGATCTAGCAATGGCTCGTGAGCATACTATGATTCTACCTGGAGAGAACCTTAAAAAGAACTCTTAGTGGAGAAATATGTCAATGTCAAACTGGGCAATGATTCAACAAAAGCAAAGGTCTCAACTTTTCTGAGAATAGGATAACTCTTACCACAATGACTCACTCATTGAGTATGGAATAGAATATCAAGTCTCTCAATAATACATGACTCACTCTATGGAGTATAATAAATAATTGCTCTCAATAGCATAAAGATCATCATAAGAACGCGAATAATATTTCAAAGTTAGGTCGATGGATAACTAACTGTAGGAGTATGAATTTTACTCATCGATCACACATCATGCATCATAGCTTTACCTTTGATAAGAACATCTCTAGGTTTGGAGTTGTATTATCTTTAATATCAAAATGGTTTTAGGAAGATTTGATCTCCAATTGGATATTCAAACCGACTCCACGCTGTACAAAGGAAACAATGATTACCTCAACCCCAAGGTACACTGACTCATCCCAAAGTCTTAATATTTTGGACTCCCTTACTTACTGTAATAGTACTTAAAAAGTCTTGCTATATTATATTAATATTATTTAGACTTATTTACATCATATCATAAGTATTAGTACTTATTAGTGCTTTAAAACCCTAATTTCAGTAAACTGTTTTATACTATACAGCCCACTTTCGACTGACTCCACCATCAACACAGAATGACTTTGACTTTGAAATTTTTACAGAAGATAGTTCTATGAATCTTGTTTATAACCCCACTAACTTGTATTTTTATGATTTTTGTACGTTTAGTTATGTTTTTTATACTGAGCACTGTCGGCACAAGAACAGTCCTGGCCGAAAAGGCATTACTTATATTAAGTAGTCTCATATTAATACTTATTAACCATGATAATATAACCTTAATACCCTTAATTACTCCTCTTCTAAGTAATTCCAGGCTCTGGCACGTTCTAGAATTTAATGATTTAATGATTTTAATTGTTATTAAGGCCTTAAGCTAGACTTAAGCCATAAACTTTGCTCTAATAAAGCTTTTAATATTATTAATACATCCCTTAACTATATTGGACGATTAAAATAGAACATTACAGAATAAAGAAGAGAACTTTATGACCTCCCACGTTCAAGAGACATGACCATATAAATATTTCCATCAAAGGTAAGCATATATGCACTAACACAAGCATGAAACAAGATATCGCAGCAAGGATACTCTTACTTAATAAACAACAAGGAATCTCTCATGAATCAAACATTAACACAACTCTTATGACTGAGATAACATCAATAGGATCATCAAATAATCATGCTAAGAATGAAGCAAAAAGATTCAAATCAGATTGGTTAGGAAAAATCATCCTACCACTTAGATGTATGCGAAATACACCTTCACGCGTAGCTCTTTCCTTCTCTTTTACAACGGCGCCTCCACACCTTCGATCGCACAAGAAGAGAGGTTGAGAGAAGAGATGCAAGGTTGCTGGAATTGATGGGAAAGAAGAGGAAGAAGCTAGGGTTTGCACAAGTCGACCCAAAGCCTTGGCGTGCAATAGGCATGGTCGGCCTCCTCCTTGGCTTTTATAGCCATCCTCCTTCAACTAGGATATCTCTTAATTAGATCTTTCCTAATCCCAAATCCCAACTTACCAATGAAAAAGCCTTCTACCAATAGGTCAAGACGTCCGGCCATAGAGATCTCCCAATTTGTTAGGATTCCAATCTTTTTAGTTAAGATATTACCTTATCAAGACCACTCCTACTACAACTAGGAAACTACCAAATCTAAGCCAACCAATTGGACACCCCCTTGTACATGACGTCCCCTTCCTATTGGCTGATACAAGATGCTCTAACCACTTTCTTTTAATTAATATTTATCTCCATAATTATCTCAGCTAAAAAGATAACCCTTCGATTACCGCAGTACTTACCTTATCCACCGCGATTAGATCAAACCGCAGATTTGCACCAAGATTCACTCCAATTAACTTTAGATCACTCCAACCATATGAAGATCACCTTGAACCATGTCTCCCATGTTCACATGACACCCCTGGGCCAGTGTCACGTGGCTCTGCATCCAGGTCCTGCGTCTTGGCTTGAGTCCCACATGCACATGCCTCCGATGTCCCGCAGTTGCACTACTCGTTACACTAACTTACGTACGCCACGAACCACACATCAAAACCAAAATCAATTTACTAATTAAGGATGATTCACTGAATACATGCCCTGGCACCTGGCCCCACTCCTGGCGTCAGGTGTTCTCAGACCCTGGCGCCAGGCTGGCCTCAGCGTCAGATTGTGCCCAACGCCAGGACCAACCCTCGCATCCTGGTTTCCTACTACTATTAGTCATGCGATTAACAAATTATACCACAACATAAAAATCAAATAACACATCAAAGCACATCGCACAACCAGAAATCACAACAGGCAACAAAACTTTCCTATTTTAGAACAGTTTCTTAAAATAGAAACTTTTAGTTAACGTATTAATTTTCCTGGTGTTATAAAAGATGTATAAATAGTGCATATTCTCTGCATACTGCCCCTCGCCTACCAACTCCGCCCCGCCCTCTGACATCCTAGCTCCGACCCCCCCCCTTACATCCTAGCTCATCTCCAGCCCTGACATCCCAGCTCCTCTTCGCTCTGGGCTTACCAGCTCCGCTCCGCCCCCTGACGTCCCAGCGCCACCCGCCCTCTGATATCCTAACTCCTCCCCACCCCTGACTTACCAACTCTGCCCCATCCCCTGACGTCTCAGCTCTGCCCAGCCCCATGACATCCCAAATCCTCCCCGCCCTTGGCCGTTAGGGGCGGGGTAGAACTGGGACATCAGGGGGCGGGGGACATCAAGGGCGAGGCAAAGATGGTAGGACAAGGGCGGGGAGGAGTTGACATGTCATGGGGAGGGGTAGAGTTGAGACGTCAAGGGGCGGGGCAGAGCTAGTAGGCCAGAGACGGGGAGGAGCTTGGATATCAGGGGGCGGGGCAGCGCTAGGACGTGAGGGGGCGGATGGAGCTAATAAGCTAGGGGCGGGGAGGAGCGGGGATGTCGGGGGTGGGGCGGAGCTCGGACGTCAATGGGCGAGGTGGAGCTGGGACGTTGGGGGCTCTTTTTATGCACTATACCAACTTTGAAAGACGTCATCTAGCTTTTTTAACTGGTTAAAAAAAAGAAAGCATGTTGCCGTTTTTAGTTTAAAAGACGTCATTCAGAAGAATGTCTTTTTTTAAAAGATTAAAAAAGATTAAAGAATTTTTTTAAAGAAAGGAAGGCATATTTCTGGATGACGCCTTTAAAAATTAACAATTTTTTTAAAAGGAAGGCGTCCTTTTGGATGACGCATTTCAAAAAAATATTTTTTTAAATAATTTATTTTTAAAAGGAAGGCGTCCTTCTATATGACACCTTCGGTTTAGAGTGCAAAACAAAACCCGCGGGTTTAGAGCCACTATGGTATGTCAGATGACCGAATTAGGAATTACAATTTCTTCTTTCCTTATCAGTAAATATTTATTTTATTAAATATTATTTAATAAATTCTCCATTTTTATTGGATAGTGGAAACGCTAACTGATGAGAGGAAGAAGAGATTTAGGGGCCGTTTGGGGCGTGATTATTGCAAAACATCTAGACTGGATTCTGGATATCTACGGTAGCATCCAGGTGGATTTTTACATCCAGCTGAAACACGTACTGAGGTATTTCAGCTGGATATATAAAATATCCAGATGCTACAGTGTAGCAAAACATCCGATCTGGATGTTTTGCTTTTAATCACACCCCAAACGGCCCCTTAATATCTACTTAAATTGACGATATGGAGCTTCTAAACTATTTTTTGGATGAGTAGTTCGCCACCCTCTGGCTCTGGTTTAGCTAGCCCACCCCCTTATAAATAGAGGGGTGGCAGTAAAAGGTCTGAAAATACATGGGCAATGGGCTGGCTCATACGTACAGTGGTGAAATTCTCATCCTATTTTTCCTTTTTTCTTTTATATTCAAGGTTCAACATTTTGCCATCCATCGTCAAGAGAGCAAATTAGAGCTAATACTCCCTCCGTCCATGTATGCATTAAAAAACCAAATGCACTAAAATCAGTTTATTTTGGTTTTCTAGTGCAGACAGGCAATATTGGACGTAGGGAGTAGAAGTTATAAGCAACAAACCAAAAAGAGCCCCCATGGTGATCCAAATCAGTAACAAACTACATTAATTTTGGATTTACAATCCAGACAATTAATATGGAACAGAAGTGAAAAAATGGCAACACCAACGACAAGTGAAAAATAGCACAACAAAAAAGAACAAGAACTTTATACAATTAGAGATATATCAGCCAGGATCCTTGCAGAAATATATACAGGAAACTCAACCAAAGTTGAGTATGACAAACAGCCAAAATTGCCTGCAATTTCGACATTGCAGATGATGGGCATGACTCTGACAAAAGGAGAATCCAGCTTAGCCAAAAATGTCGATCACCTTCTTGCTGCAGCCACAACTAGATTGGTTTCATTTTCTAGTGACTTCAATCGAGCTTCACGTTTTATTTGAGTTAAGCGGATCCTCTTTGAATGAGATCTGGTTTTTTCAGTACCTATGTAAGCTTTTACCAATGACTTGCGCTTCTGCTCCCCATCTGCTTCAAGTGCACCATTATCTGCATGCCTCCTTCCATTAAGGACCTGATAATCACTTTCTGAGACCCTTTGTCTTGGGATTTGCTGTACTCTATCTCCTCTTGATACAATTTGAGACACCTCCCTCCCCATATAGGCAGGCAATTTAGAACCTTGTGCAGAAAGTCCATATGACGGCATATGCAACACTAGCTGAGGACGTAATTTATGCATAGGAATGTCGTCATTAGCAACGATATGTGTTTTCTGAATCTGTTTCCTTCGCTTAAGGGACCTGCGTAGCCTGCTTTGCTGTGCAATTACACGTGACCCATCTGAAGGTTTCAGCCAAGATGAGTCCGGTATACGAATTTGTCCATTTGATACTTCAGTGGGCACTAACACTTGATTGAGAGGATAATATAATTGCTTACAATATCCATGTATCCAGTCATTAGAACTATGTAGCATCACTGGATATGATATTTGGTGTTGTTCCTTACGGAGCTCACCTGGAGTATACAGAATAGCTTCTTCTAACATAGGCTGGCCAAAACAGGGGAATGGTGCTTCACAAAATTCTGCTTGCTGTTGTGAGGCAACAGCACACAAACTTCTAATTTTTTCCTCCTTTTGTTGACCACTGATTTTGATTGCTTCTTTTCGTCCAACAACTACCATGGAAGGCATAATATGTGAACATGCACTAAAAACATAACATTCTTAAACTGCAAAATTAATTGCATTGGATAAAATAAAACGTACCTCCATCATTTTCCCCACTCAAGTCACTATCTTTCTGCCATTCTACCACTGCAGGAACATTCTTCAAGCGAGCCAACCGCTTTATTTTGCTTAAGCGAATTCTACCTTGCAAAACCTCCTCACTTCCAACACGAGCTAGTAACAAAGCTCCAGAATCTTTATCTTTTGTGTACTGTCCATCTGAAGAACCGGGTTGAGAGGGATATGTAATGTTATAAAAGTTATTCAAGCAGCAAGTTTTTCATATGAACTGCAACATTTTTCTCTTGAATTTCCTGTTTACATGTCTTCAGTCTGGACTCTCAAAGCCCAGTCACGCAATATTGATTAAACGAACATAAGTATGGACATTAGAAAGAACTTTAAAAGATATTGCTAGTTCTTCAGGCAATCAATACTCATTATTTAAAGAATAAAAAATAAATACAACAAAGAAAGATATTAAGCATTTAAAAAAAAAACTCCAGGATTTTGGTCAAATTCTCTGTTAGATTATACTTATAATTTTTAGCACAATTGACAATTTGTGGCCCAAGCATTTTATGGCGATGTTGCTTATACAGTCAAAGTCTAGGATGATAGTCCAGTTAATTAACCTAAAATCTCCAAATTTATCCTGTTAGTAGACCAACCTTCAGAGCTTCGACCATTTCCTTCCACCTTCTGTTGTTCATGCCTAGATCCCAGTAGTTCTGCATATTCCGCAAGTATTAAGAGATGATCAGTTCCTCTCTCAGCTTTTTCACTCTTCGCCTCATGATCTTTAGAAAGGTCTGCAGGATCTTTGATTTTCTGTAATTCTTTTCTGGCTCCCCTATGTATTCTGGCCAATAGACTAACGTGCTGTTTTTCTTGGAGATCTAGTTGAATGTCAGACATCTTCAATATTGCTGGTGAGAAATGTCAAGCATTTTAATCTCCTATTGTTTCAGAACTTGAATTCTTCTTTGCTCACTTCTCAAATTTGTTCATAGTTCAAAATACTAGCTGCCCTTTTCAATGGTTGTAAAGTTACCTAGTAAAAAAAATATGTCCCGCGTTAAAACACAAAAAAAATATATATCATCAACACAAATGAAACTTCTTTGCAATTGCACATTATTCAATCATTACACATTAACCTTTCCTTGGGATCGCATATTATAACACAATCAGATAATCAGATTTTTAATGTACTCATTGACAAATTCTGTAAACAGTTAACACCCAACAACAGTAATCCAGATACAAACAACAGTAATCCAACTAACAGTCCAAGCGTGAAAACTATGCATGAAGAAAGTACTCTCTGTTTTTCTTTCCTCTCTTTCTCTTCTCTTACTCTTAGCAGCATTCCTGTCTTATCTCATTACTTTTCTCATTCACATCTTTCCCCACAGATGCTAATCTTATCTAAACTTACAAATCGTGTAACTTCCCATATATTAATGCCAAGCAAAAGATCTAAACAACAAGGCAAGAATCATTAATGTCAACCTCCACAAAACATCATAATAATAATCACAATCACAGGCCTTGTTCCAACTTGTGGGGCCGGCAATGTAGAAGCCACTCCAATTCTCATTTCTATATTTAAATAGCACTAAAAACTCTGCTTTCAAAATCGTAACAAGCATGTATCCTGCAGAACAGAGTCCCCCCTGTGTGTTTTTTGTCATATCAAGCAGTTGTCTAAAAGTATGAAAAGGCTAAAGTTATTCAAATGGTGTAGTGAACAATTCTGAACAATTTATGAGACATGCAATGTTTCTTTGCCATTCCCAACAAAACATTAGCAATGTAACTAAATAAAAAAAGACAACTAGGATAATTCAACCAGTCAACTGACTGCGTGCGATAGACACACATATAATCAACAACTAAACTGCATGTCAAACAACCAACAATATAGTACACTCAAATTCTCCCACTTTTAAGAAAAAAGACATTTCTTACAATTGTTAAAAAAAATTCATTTCTTGTAATAACAAAAAAGAACACAAGTTTTTTGGTGTCAAAAGAAAAAAAAAATACTCCTTCATTTTTATCATAATATATTCCAAGCTATTAACTTGCAGCCCAAAAACCTTTATGTCCAATTAAGTTCATCTTTAAAAACGTATTTATCAGCACAAATTTAACAAGAAAAATAAAAAATTGAGGTAAGAGAAAATCCCTATTTGGCAACAACTGGAGATGAACAGATAGTCAAGGAGAAGAGACAAACCAAGAATCCCCAAAATGGTTACCAGATAGCTACCTCTTCACTCACCAAGGAGTGGAGATGGAGTAGAAACCTTGCAGTAATAAATTATTTTTACGCCATTTTTCTACCAACCTTGACCATTTCTTGCCTTAGTTTCCGTACAGAGAGGAGAAAGTGGCGGATGGATACGCAGCAGAGGTCGCTTAGCAGTACTCACTACTCAGTTCTTTTTACTAGCCGCGAGGCTCGCTCTAAACGGCCAAACTAATGGTTTTACAAATGCAATTAAATATATTACTCCTCCGTCCCAAATAGCCTATCTGCAACTGAAAACACGTTAAAAGGGGGGATATTCTTTTTATTTTTTTTTGTACGCGTCTTAGCCTTAGAGATTAAAAAATTAATTTATTTTTAAATGCAGATCAGCTTTATAAAGAAGTGAATTATAAGCGTTGAAAAAAGAGAAGAAATTGGAAAGTTGGAGGAGACGGGGCGACGCTCGCGATTAGGAATGGGAAGTGGGATTGAGGGCGATGAATACGAAGATGAACGTGGCAGGAGCGACCGCGCAAAGCCAAGAGGGCCGGATCCCACGTGGACGGCTCCGATTGCTTCCAGTGGGTTCAAGCCAAATACCGACTATATACTCCATACGGGAGTATCAGCTGTCGCGGCCCACAGCATACAACAAGTGTAACTCCAGAATCCTACCCAAATCCAAAATATCAAGAAAAAAACTCCAAAATCGACTACAATGCGGCAGTTTGGCCGATTGAGTTCTTTTTTTTTTGCACGCTACACTACAAGACCAAGTGAGTGGATCATGTGGTCTTTCTCCTGTTCTTTGGTGGTAAAGCTTTTCTCCTGTTTTGAATTTAGAAAACAACATTTTGATACCGGATAATGTATGTCTATGTCCGAGGTCCTCCCGGAAGCAACATGAAATAGAAAGAATGGTTAAGAGTAAAGAGGTGTGTTAGGAGAAGTTCGACGTAGAGATGGATCCAGCATTGCCAAGTAAAATACAAATTTGTATGAATGCCTCCTACCAAGTATAGCAACTCATTAGCATTATTTGAATAGTTACAAACGGTTGAAGATATCTTTTAAAGATGTGTAAGTACCTAAAACTGCAACTGAAGTTCCTATCAACAAAATCCCCCAGATAATCACTACCTCAGACATACTCCTTTGAGATCCTTTGTAGATTTTTAGGTAACATATACATGGGAGCAACATGGACGCTGTGCAACTTAGAAATGAACCCACTAATGCCATAAGATACCCAAAAAATGGAACTGTTAGTGCGATAATAACCGTGCTAATAACCAGCATTGATCGAATGGAGATGCTTACGCATCTCTTGTTGTGGACGACCACATAATCTTCAATTGCAGATGCAATGGGAGTCACCATTAATGCATACTTTGTGAACGGATTGAGCAAAGTCGTGTATATCGCCACCTTTGTACGCAACTTTCCAACAGGAAGGTTCAGTGTGATTTGTGATGTCAAATCTTGCCCATACATCAAGTAGCCTGAAACTGCCATTGCTCCATAATTGAGAGTACATAATATAAAGCATATGATTAGAACCTGCATTATGGAACAATCAGTTACAGATGGCACAAAAATGTAAGTTAACCTTCAAGTAAGTTGACTTCACCAAACAAGAAAAATGACAAACCTCATGCCCTAATAGCTTGAACTTTCGGGGAAACAACAGGTTGCATTTTCCAACATGATACCAGAGCCAAGGTTGTGGGTTCTGGCTTCCTTGGTGTGATGTGGACCCTATGGGACATGCAAAGCATGATGGATGCTTACACGTGCAGGAGCGTGTTGGAATATGAGGTAAATGCTCCCCTTTGTAGCATATTAATAGTATGGATTGGGAGATTGAGGGTCCCTTTTCCTAACAGCTAGAGCTTTTGGAACACCAATTGTCTTGAGCTTGTTAAACCCGTGCCCTTATAACAGCTTGAGCTAGTTAAACCCTTACCCACTAAGTGTTGAGGGTTAGGAGCCGTCAGATCACGGCTTGCCCTCACATGATACGTGTTAGGCACAGGTTATAAGGGTACGGGTTTTAACAATACTAAATAAATACAGTGCAAGTGTAGTACTAAGTAAATACAGTACATGTTTTACCAATGAAGTTGTACTTACTTTAGAGAACTTCCTTTTGTCTTTCATTGAGCTGTATATGGTGGGAAAGACAGCATGCCCGCAATAACAAAATGAATATATACTGATAGCAGTAGGTAATCCACTCAAGCTGAAGGGCTTTCCTTTTGCATGAAATCCAACTCCATCCACAATGCCAGCACATAAAACAGCAGCAACTAAGACAATGGAGACCACAACTCCACCAATGGAGACATAGGCGAGGAAAGCCAAATTCCTCAGCCACATTGTTGGCAATATGATAAGAGCAGCAACCAAAACAAACTCTTGTTTTCCTCCAATCCTAATTCCAAACATGTCAAAACCAGAGTTTGGGAACAACTTCTCAAAGTTATCCCCTTCTAGTATCAAGAATTCCACTGCAACTAGGTAGAGTTCGAGGTACATGAAGGTGGCAACCATGAGCCTTCCTTTGTATCCAAAAGCAAGTTCGCCTATATCAGGGTAGCTCATTACTAGTTTATCTTTGTCCATGCATCGGCGTAATAAGATGCCTGTGTAGCAGCAGATTGTGGCAACAGAAACAAGAATGATCAAGCTGAACCAACCTCCTTCTGAAAGAGCATAAGGAACAGATAGTATACCAACCCCTGCAAGATAATGGTGGAAGAGGAATTATTAAAGTTAGCTGAATCATAGCGAAATTCAATAAGAAAGCCAATAGTAAAAACTATCAGTCATCCCAATGTGGTCAACAATTTGAGTAACCCCACAACATTATGTATTGCATGACTTGTTGTGCATAAATCATCTTTACAATGTTAAGTGACTGGGTATCATGTCTTCTTAAGAATATATGTTATGTACCAAGAAAAAGTTACAAACTGATGGCGATCGACAATAATAATCAACCAGCCATGTAGATTTATCAGCCTCCCATACTGCTATAATGCTGGATTTTCTCATTGGGACGTCAATGGCCATGCCCACTTGCCCATCGTAACGAGCCAAGCGTATGGAGCCTACACATTCACTATTCAGGCGCAATTGTTCTTATTATACGGTAAATGAGTGATAAGAACATTAATAAGCCATTTAATTTTGATAGGTCTAAGTCATAACCCCAAATTCGCAGTAGCACACTGGTTGCCACTCTACGCCAGTACGGAGAAAGTCCTGAGCTCGAGTCGCAGCCCAAGCATTGTGAGGGGGATCTCCCCATGGGGCTGCTACTTTAGGTGTGAGTGTGTGGTGTCACTGCCCATGGGGCAGTTGTTAGAAAGAAAAAGCTCCAACTCATTAGCAATTGGCCTCAACCAACGAGAAGTTATCAGGTACGCTGCCGCCGCGTACCTGGCGGTTGTGCTCATCACCCATTGACACTATCTCCAATCTGTGGGGTGCCACATGGGTCTCATAATAAGCAGGGAGCCGTGTCAAATCACCTGGTGAGCATGACTTCCCCACGCGCACCTTCTAATTTTTCATATTATTGGGTGTCCCTGACACATTACTCCAGACTCGAGAGCACTAGAAAGATCGATGGCACATGCTTTATTCGTGCGCTCTTACCCGGCAGTAAACATACAAATCTTCCGATATTTATTGTCGAGTGAATAGTGGAAGTAGTCGCTGAGGAAGAGAAAGAGATGAGGCAAGAGAAGAGACGAAGGAGATAAGGTAGCAGGACAGGGTGCTTTCCTTTAACTTTGTCGTAGCACTGTCATCGGTCAAAGAACTTATCACCTGTTTTTCCAATTTATATCCATCAAGACAAAAAGTTATGGTACCCAAAGCGCGAAGGCCGTCTATTTTTTTTCTTTTATTGCATTTTGGGGTATGTGCACTGACGGCAAGCTATCTGTAGCAGTCAGGTCTGACCCGTTCTACCTGCCACGATTGACCCGGAATACTTAGGGTATGTTTGGCAGCCCAAGCTGGATTTATAAGGAATTCAGCTTGAAATCTCCTCAAAAGGAGGGTAAATAAGGTAATTTTCGAAAGAAGAGGGTATTTTTTTAAAAAAAAAAATAGGTTTCAACTAATAATAAGGTTTTTTTTTTGTTATCAAATGCCTTTGTCTTCTTTCAGAAATTACGGTTTCTGCCATTATAACCTAAATTCATCAAATAAAGTAGATTTTGGCCAACCAAACACCAATTTTCTTAAACCTAGATTCATCTAAAGAATTTGGATTTCTTACTCCTAAAAGTGCTAACCAAACAGGGCCTTAAACACCGCTTTGTTTGGTTAGGACATTAGATTTTAAAAAAGAAGTTAGGTTTTGTATTTAATGTGTTTGATAAGGAAGAATCTAATTCTTAGAAAGAATTTAAGATATGGTGGTAAAAATTATAATTTTCACAAAATAGTAAGGGCATTTAATAGGTAAAAATAACAGGTGAAACCGTATTTTTTTTTATAAATGCCCATGTCTTTTTTAGGAAATTATGGTAAATACCATTAAAAAGGAAGTGAATCCAAAATAGAGATTTCCCTAAAGAAGCTGGCTTGGCTTTTTTATGGCTACCAAACGGGCCCTTAATTCATTCTGGCGTGGCAAAGAATCTGATCAGATTTATCTTTGCTGTTCTGTTTTTGCTACATTCCAGCACTCATTGATAAGGTTGGGTGCCTTAGGTGACATTTAGTGGAATGGCTAGCCTAGGGTACCATGTCTTCAACCTTGCAAGTTGCAACCCTATACAAATGTATGATGTGACTCACCATGATGCTTTCATTCGAAATTTGTTTAAGTGTGCGTAGTATACCATGCCGGCCATGTATCTCATCATTCGCCAATTAACATCTATGATAAAAAAAAGGCCGAGTCATGGGCATCTAGCGTGTTAATTCATAAATACTGAGATACACAGCCAGCATGGTGTGCGTCGCACATTGAAAATTTTATCCTGTTTTGAGTCCAATATTACGACTAGCTTCTAATCTGTATTACGGGCCAATCAAAGGCCCGACTTAGGAGAAATTCAGAGTGAAAATTGAAATTTCACCGAGGTGTAAGTGGATTCACCACCGGAATAAGGTAGAATTCAACTTCAAAAGCAAATGTCCACTTGATATATTGAGATTCGGCAATATATGAACATGAATTTGGAACTGTGTTTGCCAAACAAAGTTAAGATTCACTAATGAACGAAGTAAATTCAGCTGAATTGTAGTTTAATACAGCACTGAATTTTTAACAAACAGCCCTTGTTCCCATGTATTGCAATTTAAAATACAATTTTCACATACAATTTTTTCACAATGACAATGAAAAATCAAATACCATTTTTTCACATACAAGTGGGCTAGAATATCTTATTTATATAATGATCAACTAATATCTTATTTATTTAATGACTACTGACGGCTCGTAAAAATGACCAAGACAGTAGAAGGCATACCTGACAATGCGTTAACGCCATTGAAGCAAGTCCTCAAGAAACTAGTATTGCCCGACTGCAGGCATTCAGCATGTTCCTGACCATTTCCTCCCGTACACCTTTCTTCATCGTATCGATGGCCGTCAAGAAGCGGCTTGTCGAGGGCGAGACGATTCTCTCCAAGGGAGGGACTCTGGTAGATAGCCATTAGAAGAACCCAACAAGACCTCAAGGAACTGAAGCAAGAAAGCTCAAACCAAGACCTTAAAGAACTCAAAGAAGAAGATGGAAGATTAGCTTGAGCCTTTACCGGCTTCCCCGTCTTAGAAGGCTAGTGTGTTGGGCTCCTACTTATATAAAACACAACCCATGGGAAGGGTAGATCAGTCCATACCAAAGTACTACCTCGTGGGATACTCTAACAATCATGTACCATTATATCCTCGATCTTACTTGTCTCCACTCTCCAGTTGAAAGTGAGGGGGCATAATGATAAAATGGAGAAATAATTAGAAGGTAGGATGATGCCATGTGTATTTGCTAGATAAGGGGAAATTTAAATTTTTGTGTGCCCCATGGACCAATAAATTTTCCTCATTTTGTAACGAAGCCTTAATTTTTTGGATGAAGGGAGTAATTTGTTTTGTTTTTTTTATGCAACTCATATTCTACACTCTAGTAACCAAAAATAAATAAAAAACTACTTCCTCTATTTTATATTAACAATCCTATTTTGTTTCTTGTTTTTTAATTGATGGGTGCCTAAGGTCTTAAACTAGAAGGGTCATGACAACCAACTTCTTATCGCAAACACAGCCCACACAATATACACACTAATTAAATCAGGATGTAATCCATGTAGTTGGCCAATGGAGTATAGGCACGAGCTGAGAAAATATTTAATCCCTGGGTTGATTCTATTAACGGCAGTTTGGAGCATGAAAAATCAGCACCATCCAATCCAACTGATTAGGATTTTTGGGATAATCGGTGTTTCAACTGGTTAGTGGATTATCCCACCAGCTGGTTAGTGGATTTTTGGGAGGGGATGAAACTGATTTTTTATGCCCTAAATGGACAATCGTGAAAAATCCCAAACATCCACTTCCAAAAATCCACCCATTCCCGAGTGGATGTTTCTCCTTTTTCACGATCTACACTTTTGTTCATTCCAAAGTTTAAGGGAAGTAACCTAACATCTAGCAACTGAAGTGAGTGTTCTTTTCCATTTTTTATTGGTACTTTTTCATGGGCTTTTTCTGTAAAATAAAGCCCGTTCTGCTTGACATCAATCATTGCTTGCACATTTTACAAATGGCCTTCAGTTATGGATGAGTAGTTCGCGACCCCACAATCTAGCTTGCCCACTCCTTTGTGCGGCCAGTGGATGTCCATCGTCGATGTACTTTCAAATAGTGGATATCCACCATCTGTGCAATAGGAAGTGTGCGGTGGCGACACCTTGGAATGGTGAACTCCTCATCCTTTAATTATTGAGGCTAGTAACATGAGGTGCATAAAAGATGCCGGGTACCGATTCTTTCACAAATGTAGGCACCACACAAAAGATGGCTTTTAGAGGCAGTCATAAGCAGTGGTGGAACCAAGGAATTCCTTATCGGATATCGGTATCGTATCGGTCGGCTTAAGAGACAAAATATCGGAAATATTTGTAAAAAAATATCGGTGGTCAAAAATTAGTTTTTACCATATATTTTTACAATCTAATTTTTAAAATGAGTTATGCTAATTTATACAAAGCATAAATTTTAAAATATGCATATTAGGATAAGAAACAAATGAGAAAGTTTCTTTTTTTTCTCTTTTTATAAAAAAAAAATCCGAAATTTTTTTTCAAAAATGTTTTTTTTTAAATAGCGATCGGTGAAATATCGTCGATATATCGGCGATATTTGAAAAATTAGAAAATCCGATATATGGCCGTCTCGCTTTATCGGGTGGGACCCGATATCGATATATCGGCGATATATCGCCGATATGGAATTCCATGGGCGGAACTACGTTTAGACAATGGACGGCCTTGTCCCCTTGTGGTTTTGATTTTTTTATGTGTATCCAAATAGGGGGGACCCCTCCCCCCCAATTAGAGCTGGCAAGACTCACTTTCATCACTGGCATCTAATCGAAACTTTTGTCGTAAATATGGTGCAACTCTATATGTAGAGACATTAGAAAGACAATAAAATTGCAGCCATTATGTCCCTAAAGGATAAACCCGAAATATCTACTAGTCTTCCTTGCAGGTCTTCCAACAAAAGTTGATCATCTGACATAAATAGATACACTTGTACATTTTCTTCTTTTTTGATGAAATACAGTTTATGGACTAATAAACTGTCCACAAACCGTTGTTACCCACTTATTCTTTAGTGTACATTAAAATAGGACTACTGAGTATAGGCTAATGATCCGTGTCAGCCCCTGGGGCATCTGCCTACACTATTTGCCCAATAAGGCGGACTTTCTCCCGCACCACTATTAAGGGATCATCTCCTAGCTTGCCATATGTACATTCATCATCCAGCATAAACCTTGTCATCTCCCTCTTTAACTTCCATCTTTGCTGTACGTTAAGGACCTTGAGGAGTTACCTCATTTCCTTGAGTAGAGTTCACTAAAACCTCTCAAGGCTTATTCCTCTCCTAAGCCCAATATGTCCTTGGCATCCTCCAACATACCTCTATGGACAATTGCACAGAGGCCTCCACTCCCACCAGCTACAAGCGCCTTATCCCCTCGCCCATAGTGCCTTTGTCAGATGCATCAACCCTCCAACAGATCATTTGCTACCTCAAAGGTACCACCGCATGGCATTCTCCTTTAACCCGGCGACTTCACTCTCACTGCCTAGTTTGACTCCGAATGGTTCGGTGATCCATCGACTTGCTCCATTACCGCTATTGCCACTTAGCCACTTTCCATACACTCTTCAATGACTTGAGGTCCAAGATCACGGTTCCACACCCACCATGAGGTAGGAGAAGATCCCTTAATACTAGCAATGTTGGGAACATACCCTAGTGATCCAATTGCTCCTTGCATGATGCATCGATAACACTAGTAGATGGGTCCCTAGCACGGACTAATACATATTACTATCAGGCAAGGATTGAATGTGGCTTTCTCAAGGATATAATCAGGGCTCCACAGAGATATGCTCTCACTTTACAGGTTTCTTTGATCCTCAGGATTGACTTGACAGAGAACTCGCTAGTACATATTAGTGCAAATTCACGCTATGGCGCACTAAAAGTGTATTATATGCGCTAATATTGTGATACGTCCACAAACCAAGAAGCCCAACGCGTGCGCTGGCTAAAAGTATTGAAAACCCCAATGAAAAAGCTGGTTTGCTTTGGTAGATGATGAAAAGTTCGTTGAGAATAAGAAGAAGGAATGGGAAGAGAGAGAAAACCTGTTTAATTTGGAGTGTTGGGGATTTTTTTTTAAGATCGGATGTTGGCGAACATTGAGAAAATCAGTGGGGGTACTATTAGTATATTAAAAAAAATGGAGTGTTGGAGTGATTAAAAAAATAAGGAAAAAAAATAGTGGAAGGATGGGGTGTTGGGGGATACTGGGTTTTATGCATTTACCTAATGAGCAGAACCGAATAAATCTAGATTGATGAAGCTCATTTTCCCAATTGGTATAAGAAAAACTTGGTCATATCATGAAAGAATGCCCCTATATACTTTTCAGTTCATAATTACAGTATAATTGTTACTTAAATGTTTCATTATCTTTTTTTAAAGAAATACTTTCATCGCCTTTTATAGCAACTCCAGTGCAATAACTTCATATCTCAAAATAAAATAAAACTGGTGAAGTTATTGATGGCACATATGACAAATTTATTTCATTTTTAGATATAAAATTATTAGTAATGCTACACATACGTTAATTTCTGAAGTGATAAAGTTATTTCGTCCCAATAAAACCGATGATTTGTGCATCCCACTTCTCAAAACATGGATCCCATTATTTAAGAGTCAATTGAGATACATCACTATCCACTTTCGACATAAACAAAGCATTTTTCATATGTGGCGATAATACATGCCTCTTCAATTTTAATAGAACAGTCTCTCTTTCCTTTCTGGTGAGCAAATCTATTCCTGTTGACACGGCAACTTTGCACTCCAGTTATTGCTTTGCACCTTCCTAGCTCGTCAACAGGAAAAATACAAAAGATTTACGAGGTCACCCGACACGTTAAATATACCGAACTGGAAGGTTCAATGATAGAACAATGATGTCTCCATCCTCTCTATCTCTTTGTCTATCAAATTCATGCATTTTCATGGCCAATTGGCTTACGCACTTCTCCAGTCAATGTAATCGTTGTCGTTGTTTGCTTTCTATCGAGAAGGAAATGTTTTATTCATCTTTACTTGCTCGTAGGTATCCTTTTTGGATTGATCATCCAAATGAAAGGTAAACACGTGGTGGCTCTATCTTTGAAGAAGACTACTCCAACCGAGTGTTGTACTTGGTAACCACTTGTACACCTCATTGACCTTCTCCAACTACGAAAGCATTGCTTCAACCTGATATTGTGAGATACTGGCCTAATCCGATAGAAGCATTGCCTGGACTAAATTTTGAAGAATGCCCTCGTCCTTCGCATGACAATCAGCTATCAAGTTGCATACTTTGTTCGTGTTCAAAAACTCAAGATTCAGCCTCAATTCGGAAACCATAGAGTCGAGTCTAAAGAGTTAAAATCGAATCACATATGGCACTTTAAATACTTTATATTGAAAGCTTAATTTGAGTTACAATAATGAAAACAAAAAAGCTAGTATAGCTATAAAAATTGTAAAAATTGAGGGAAAAAATTATTTTCCAATGAGTATAGTTAATTCACATGATGTTAATAAATTCAACATGGAATAAGCTTAAAATGGTAACTAGAATAGTATTTTACAATATATTGAATAAGTTTTATAACAAAACCATTACAGAAGATGAAGCTATATTCATTGATAGAATTAGATGAGTTAGGACTCAATTTGATTTGGGGAGCGATTGGATGAGTGGATTGAGTTAATTTCGTGTTAGACTTGGAAAGCTAAGAAGTAGAGTCAACTTGGAAGCTTTAGGAGTGAAAAAAGGAATTTAAAACTATGCACTTCAAAACAGGCATGAAACACGTAGACTTGCGAATTGATTATCTTCAACTACAGTATTCAAACCCATAATCTTCATAGAAGAGATTAATTATCACATATACGCTGAGCTAATTACTACAGTTTTAGTTAGTTATAGCTCCAATATTAACAAAACCCCAGTCTGACAAACAATCTGGCTCATCTATCGTGCCTTCATTTCGGTAACATTATCATAACTAGACATATAGACGATAGAAGGCAAAAATGAAATAGGGTTTCATTCGAAGAGAAGAACCAAAAGGAGTTAAATGTTTCAAAGCACCTTTGACCAAGTCGATTATTGAAAATGGCATGATGTGAAGGAAGGAAGATAATGCCCTCCATTTGAAATAAACCCCATTCAGGTTCTGACCCCCTAGCTAGCCTCTGTCCCTGCCAACACCATCTGCAATCGGGCTGCTGCTACTGCTCTGCCATTCTTACTGCTCCACCGCCCTCCCCATGGCCATGAGAACGCATCCAACGGCTGGGGCGATGGCATTTTTTAAAATAAAGTCCTTAAACACAACTTGGGGAAGGGTTATCCCCTAAGGGTGGTTTTTTTCATTTAGAACAGTGACATTTTTTTAATTATCGTCCTTTTCCAACAATTAAAAGACCTTAGAGGAAGATATGTCCTTGTATTTTCATCATTTCTTACACTATGAATATGAATGTGGAGGCTAGGCTTTACTAATTGAAGGTTTATGCTACACTATTTTTTTGAATCACTTGCACAACTCTATGCCTAATTCTCATTTTGCCATCCTTTGGCAATTAAATTGAGACCCTCATATGTGAAATCATGTATATGCTGAAGCTAACTTGGTTGCTAATTTTTTGCACCTCATTCTTGTTCTCAGGAATGCTCTTCTTTTCGAATGGATCTCGTCACTTTCTAGAGCCTCAGGATGAGTACGGTCTATGGAATTGAAGAAGCCGATGGTTTTATTGTTTTGGTACATTTATGTTTATTTTGCTCTAGTTGTAATTTGCCGTATCAATCCCATAATTTAGTATGATCCAAAACTCATTCATGCATGCCACTAACTCGTGGCCCGACTGGAGTGTAACCGTACATGTGACGACTGCATAGTTTGAATAGGGGTCCATCTCCAGTGGCCATGGACATGCATGAGGAGTTTAGACCAACCTAGGAGATACTAATGAGAAGGCATAATAGAGTTAGGGTTAGATAAAACTTAGATATTGGGCTTAGGAGCCTAGATCCATTGGGTTAATTCATTTAATTTGAGGTGAGAGTTAGATACTCCCTCCGTCCATTTCCCTGTGACAAGTCGAGAAAAACTTAATCTCTAGCCATAGCCATGTCTCCACCCCCTCCTCAAACCTCTTCAAAGTGTGGTCCAAACACTCTCTATTTTGGTTTAATGACCCAGTTAACACGAACCACTTTTTTAGGGTGTGGCATCTATTTCAGGACAGAGAAAGTATTATAAATGGGGCTCACAGAGTCAATTTCCCTGTAATTAGATGACGAGAACCTACTCTCTACCCGTAGCCATATCTTCAAACACCCCCTCCCCTCAAGCTATCCAATCCGCTCTTCGAAGTGTGGTTCAAATACTCTCTACCTGGGTGTTAGTGACCCAACCCAGCGGACTAGAAGAAATTAGCAATCCGAACGAGGCTGCCCCTAAAAGTAACAATAGTACCGTAAACTGGATCAGAGAAAGGGTAATTAGAATGAGCATTGAAACATAAAACAACTTGATACGTTATATGAATTTAATGGTCTCACTCATTATATGATCCGAAAATAACTAAGCTATTACAAATTCCAATAACAAAGTTATTATGTGTGGCCGACGTTTTTGTTTCTTTTTTTTTTATTAAAATATATGCCCACGTTTTTTCATCAGACTAGTAGCATGTAAACTATTAATCGCTGAAAGGTGCACTCGGTGCTGGTGAGCTTTCAATAGTTGGACATTGCACACCTGGACAATAAATACTCCCTAATTGCATTTGAAAGAAAAACTATGTATCCACCATTAGGTGACTGAACTGTCTCTAAGGGTCAATAGGTCTACGCGGAGGCTTGAAATGCGATGGACCGTACGGGCAATAAATTTAACTTTTTCAAATGCAGCCAGGTGTTTTTGGTCGGACGGAGTAGAAGCTGGTCACTTGAGCTGTAATCTGTTTATTCTTGCATAAAAGAACTGCCAATGGCTTGAGCCCACTCAATGATCTACACTCCTAAGTCCTAATCAAGCATATACACAAAACTTCGAATGGCTGCAGCAGGTAATGTTAATCGGTTCTTCTGCTCAACAACCAAACGGCAAGTAAAAAGAGAACTTGGCCATCGAGCAGTTGTTTTTCATCCAAATGTATTTTAAGTGGATGTAAACAAAATCCCATATCGGAATTTATAACTCTGCTTTGAGTACGTTAAGACTCCGAGTCGACTCGACTCAAATGGTTGTGCAGTAAAAGTCTTGCATTTTCGGGCGCTGATACAGATGCAGTTCGAAAACTTATGATTTGCATTTAAGAACCAATAAGACTGGTCAATGTTCAAATGGGAAAAACAAGCATTGGCTGTTCCATTGTCTTTTGGTTTTTATGTTTCTTCCTCCCATTTCAATGGGACATTGCTGCATTTTCGGGCGCTGATACAGATGCAGTTCGAAAACTTATGATTTGCATTTAAGAACCAATAAGACTGGTCAATGTTCAAATGGGAAAAACAAGCATTGGCTGTTCCATTGTCTTTTGGTTTTTATGTTTCTTCCTCCCATTTCAATGGGACATTGCTGCAATCTTCCGAAGTTAGTTGATTTCCCTTCCCCATGTACCCAAGAGTAGTAGTACAATTTGTAGTGGACTTTTTATGCTCCCATGCTTCTAGTAGAAAAAAGAAAAGGAACAAAGGAAAATTCCCATGCATCAGAAACTTTCTAAATATATATGCCGATGTTTTTGTTTTTATAAGAACATTTGTCATGCCCCACATTTTCAGCCACATCAGAATATATAATTTTAATTGTTGAAGATTTCAGGCATAACATATTACAAAGAATGTGATGACAACAAAAAAGAATAGACTATCTATAAATAAATTCAGAATGAATGAAGCTTGTAGAACATGGAATGCATCATAAACTTAATGCACAACTTGCTTTGGTGTTTCATCTTTACAAAAGTCTTCAATTGTTTGATCTTCTCTAAATATCACATCTCTACTACTAATTAGTTTCTTGTTCATTAGGTCCCACAATCTATAATCAAACTCATCATCACTATATCAAAAAAAGATACACTTGATAGCCTCGACATCTAACTTTGTTATTTGCTTATTTGGAACATGCACAAATATTTTGCAACCAAATACCTTCAAGTGTGAGTGGAAGGATCTCTATTACTCTACATTTTATCCGGTACTTCATAATACAACACATATGAAGGAGACCGATTAATCAAGTAACAAGTGATACTCATAGCTTCACCCCCAATAGTTTTTCAGAAGATTTGCCAAAGATAGCATACTCTGAATTATCTACACTATTGTCCGGTTCATCCTCTCTGCTGCACCATTGTGTTGAGGAGTATAAGACACTATTTTTTTTACCTTATCCCATTCTTGCTACAATAATCATTGAGCTTCTTTGAAACATACTCTTCTCTATTGTCATTGAGAACACATTTAAGAAGTTTCCTGGTTTGTCTTTCAACTATAAAATAAAACTTTTGAAATATGTCAAATACTTCATCCTTACTCTTTATGTCATACCCCTACACTTTCCTAGATGCATCATCAATGACGATGGATGAGGAGCAGTGATCCTGATCAACCACACTGGCGTCCACACATAGGAAAGGTTCGAGACCAAGTTCCTAATGATGGCGGCGGAGGGATGAGACTATGAGCTGCTATTCTTCCAGAGGCTGGACAGCGAGTTCAACAAGGTGAACGAGTTCTACGAGGACAAGGTGGAGGAGGTGATGAAAGAAGTTGCGTCGCTCAACAAGTGGATGGACACCCTCATTGCTCTGCGGATCAAGGTCAAGGTTGATGACCTGCTTGCATAATTATAGTGGCTATCAGACGCCATCACCGTCTCCGCCTCCCACTGCTCCTACATCGGTTGTCACCGCCGCTGCTCTAGGTAAATGGTAGCTCGCTGGTCTTTGTTTTCTTTGATTGATGATTGTCGAGGTGGTGTTGAACTACAATAGACAATGGTTGGTAGACAGGCAGCCAAGAGTTAGAGCCACCATATTTCTCATTTATTTCTATGTAGTTGTTCTATGTTCTAGGTTAAAAATGATAATGGGGCTTGCCCACCATGCTGCATTGATAACCAAAACCTGTGGCATGAGAAAACAAATACTATGAAGATCTGAATGCCAAAAAAATAAGATAACCAATACCTCATGCTTTTAGATGTGCGTGAACGCCGTGTTCTGTGTTGAGAGTATCATAGGGGGCCCACATTTAATTGAGAGCTCCCAACACAGCATGTATTCCATGCGGGATTCTTGGGCATGATGCTTGTCATTGTTTCAAAGAGTCAAAAAATGTTATTTTCCTTGTGGAGAGAACTAATATCTATACCAGCAATAAATTTGGTGACCAACACCGTTGAAATATAGAAATTGGTAAAAAGGACATTTAAATTTTTAAGTGAATTAAATTATATACATTTGGCCGGAATTACGGACTATTCTGTTCTGTTCAAGAGAAAGAGCAGAACAGTTGAGGCATGCAGTCGAGAGACTGTTGCATAAGGTGGAGGAGGAAGCAAAGCAGGACGGGATTGCAGACAGCTGAATCATTCAATGAATCAGGCTTATTCTTTCTTTTATTTTCATGTTTAGTTAATTTTTGTCTATTAAGATTAGATGAACATTTGATTAATTAATTAGAAATTAAAAATTAGAACTTTTTATTTCATTGCTGGTTGTTACACATGCTCTTAGAATTAGGTTGAATATCCTACCAAGTCTCTGAGGGATCGACCTCGTAGCCATTATTCTACATTAAATTCGTGCACTTGCGAGTATTATATTAAAATTTACATAAATTTTTTGGCGCTGTTGCCGGGGACTACGTAGGATAATTTACCAAATTCTGTGTATTGTTAGAGTATTTTAGTTTTAGTTTAATTTTTGTTGTTTATTAGTGTTTTATTTTTTTAAGGACTAAGAGAAAACGTGGAGTTCTCGCCGATGTTGGAAGGGCCACCCCTTCCCCTCGTTTGCATTCTCTTTCCTTCTCTTTTAATTAAATTTTTGGGTGCTTCGTGTTTTTACATTTCTTTTTATGACTGCATGCTTGTGCTAGGTGTGGTTATTAGGGTTGTTAAATATATTTGCTTGTTAGTGGTGTTAATTAGTGTATGCTTGGTCGTCGGTCACTGGATGAAAAATGTGCACCTCTTGATCTAGAAATTGAGAGAACCTTTAAAGCAAGACTAAACCATACAATGGATATTGCAAATCAATTAGGTAACATAGAAAATGAGAATGTGAGGAAGACATTAAAAGATTATTCATCCCCCATTCAATTTAACTCACCTTCTTGCATAGTGTTGCCGCTCACCATGGCACACCATTTTGAGAACCACATTCTATGGTTCCAATAAAGAAGATCCCTATAATCATGTCAAAGAGTTCCTTGACATCTATGCTATATTTAAATTCCAAAACTTCTCTGATCAATCCGTTAGGTTGCGCCTTTTCCCTTTTCTTTAAAAGAAAAAGCGAAAGCGTGGTTGTACTCTTTAGATGTTGGAACAATTAGGAGTTGAGATCAATTGACAGAAAAATTCTTGAACGAATTCTTCCTTGTTCATAAAACTCATGCCTTTCGTAGAGAAATTATAAATTTTATGCAGAAGGAGGGTGAACACTTTTATGAGTGTTGGAAAAGATGGAAGAATTTGCTTCTTAAGTGTCTACATTATGGATTTTTAATGTCACGCCCCAAATTTCCAAGACCTGATTTACGCGGAAGCGCCAATCCAATGACGGTTATAGTGTAGGAAACCTGGGACTGACCGAATACTCGAGACTTCTATTATCCTATTAAAATATCATGGGACTTGCAGGATCCATATGACTTAAACAATATTTACTTACAAAAATATAGAATAACTGAAAGGAAGTCTATTTAACTAATACAATATCTGAAATTGTCTTAGTGAAATAGACTTCCTTTCAGTTATTCTATATTTTTGTAAGTAAATATTGTTTAAGTCATATGGATCCTACAAGTCCCATGATATTTTAATTGGACAATAGAAGTCTCGAGTATTCGGTCAGTCCCAGGTTTCCTACCCTATAACCGTCATTGGATTGGCGCTTCTGCGTAAATCGGGTCTTGGAAATTTGGGGCGTGACATTTAAAGTGGCAACAAGTTCAATTCTTCTATGACGGTTTAATACCTCAGAACCGTCAAATGGTTGACGCCGCTAGTGGTGGGTTAGTTATGACGAAGAGCGTAGAAGAAGTGTGGGATTTTATTGAGACTCTATGCGAGAATTCTCAGCAATGGGATTGCTCAAGTAGAGTTGACAAAACATTTCCTTTTCAAAAGAAAGGAGGCGTATATGAGTAGACAATAATGCACATTTGATTTTCAAGATAGACAGCCTGACACAATGTTTTAATGCGTTGATGTCTGCTGGTGGGCCCCCAAGTGCCATCACATGTCAATGTGTGTGCTATTTGCTCTAATCACACAAAACTGTCCCTCTAACACCTATGGAGTGGAATACAATAGTGATCAGGCTAATGCTATCAATGCCTTCTTTCAACCTGGCAATAACCCATATTTGGAAACTTATAACCCAGGATGGGCAAGGCATCCCAATTTTTCATGGTCGAAAGGACCACATCAAGGAGAACCGCCAGGGTTTTCTCCCAATCAGTCTTACCCTCAACAAGTTCAAACATTCCCTACACAACCCAATAAACCATCTCTTGAGGATACTTTGAATTTATTCATGCAAAGCTCTCTACAATTTCAAAAAAATACTCATTTTGTTGTGAACGCCATACCAGGCCAGCATGAATACGTCAGCAGCAGCCATCATGCCAGTAGGATATTTGATTAGTATTGCCTATCTTATTGTAATCAGGCCCGTTTAGCTAATTGTTAGGTAACAGGCTGATTGAGAATAACCAGGCCAATTAGTGGCCCATCAGTTTGGCCAGATGGCGCGCGCCCCTAGGCAGACGTGCCATCTCTTTCCCTTTATATGTTGGACGCCTTCTACAGTTGGAGGTTATGCAATAAAAACCATTTCAGTTTATTACTTTTTCTCTTCTTTTCACTTTTGCTGTCGATCCATACCTTGTGACCATTGCCGGTCACAACATTGGTATCAGAGCAATGCCGATCTGAGAGCAATCATGCCTCCTTGCAAACAACCACTGGGTATGTCAGAAATCCGGGAGGAACCTGAGGCGGCGAATGCGGTGACTAGTCCATGACCGACGACGGAATCCAACAAGGAGGTACTGATCGCCATGATCAGTGCGCTTGGTGTCCGACTGCAGAATTTGGAGACGATCCATTCCCAGAACCAGGCGCAGAACCCGGCCAACCAGGCAGCCACAATCACTCCTCCACCGCCACCACCAGGAGGTCTTGGTGGTCCAGTTCGACAAGGGGGGTCCAGTGTGCTTGGCGGCTCTACACAGGCCCTGCACGCTGGGTCTTCCATCGTGGATGGAATCCAACTGGGTTCCTTTAACCCAGGCGGTGAAGAGGGTAGATCTGGCCTTGAAGGACGAGGCACTCAAGGTGTTCAAGGAAATGACACAATGAACCCGCACCAGCGAAATGTCCAGCGTGAGTTAGATGCGGATTGGAGGAGTCTCTAGGCTATCGTGGAGGCCAGAGGGGTAGTGCAGAACCCAGGTTGGCGTGGCTCCAATTTCCACGATTCAATGGTGAAGAGGACCCCGTGGAGTGGCTGTACAAGGCAGACAAGTTCTTTGCCTATCAAGGGACTTTTTCAGATGCCAAACGCTTGCATGTGGCCGCTTTTCATTTAGATGGAGACGCTTCGGTCTGGTACCAGGCCTTTGAGAAGGAGGTACGATTTCCGACTTGGGCGTCGTTCTCAGATGAGTTGTGCATCCAGTTTGGGCCGAACGAAGAACTTGGATTTCAACGAGATGCTCTCCACCGTCCGGCAAACAACAACCATGAGGGCATACTATTCGGAGTTTATGAAGATTACGAACCGCTTGCCAGAATGGCCGGTCGTGGCACTGGTTGGCACTTTCAAGCGCGGCTTGAAACCGGAGATAGCAGACGAAATGCGGCATTTTCCTTGTCACACGATGAGAGATGTGGTGCATCATGCACGCATCGAAGAGGATAAGCTGGCTAGACAAAGGAGGGGGGACGTGGGAGTTTCCCAGCAAGGGGCCCTGCTGGCCCAGCGCTGGGGCCGCTGCCGTCTCTTGCTCCAAATCCAGTCGACCTATGACGACTGGCTCTGTTGTTCCCCCTATTCGGAGACTCACAACCGCGCAAATGGAGGAGCGCCGCGCCAAGGGACTATGTTACAGGTGCGATGAAAAGTTTGTTCCCGGGCACCGGTGCCCAGTACGGGGAAGTTTACTCATAGAAGAAGTCGACGAGGATGTTTTATTCCAGGCCGAGGAGATAACCCCAGAGTACCCCGACGTGCAGCCTGAGATCTCTGTACATGCCTACTCAGAGACCTTCACCCCATGCACCATGCGGGTACAGGGACTCCTCAAGCGACAGGAGGTCGCGGTATTGATTGACAGTGGGTCGACCCACAATTTTATCAACGATAAGGTAGCACAGCAATTGGGTTGTTATGTGGCCAATGCCAAGCCTTTTGACGTGCTCATTGGGGACGGTAAACACCTCAGGAGCTCAGGGGTATGCGCCCAAGCTACCCTTACTATCCACGGCCACACTTTCATCACAAACTTGTTCCTACTGCCGACGAAGGGGGCAGATGTGGTCTTAGGGGGCCAATGGCTGCAGGACCTCGGGGATGTGGTCTGGAACTTTAAGGATCTTATTATGGACTTCGAGGTGCACGGGTAGCGGGTTTGACTCCAAGGGGCCCAACCAGGTGCCTTACATACTGCCCAGGCTGTGGGGACGTTCTTCAAGTTCGCACCACAGGGGCTATTGTTGCAGCAGCTGGCCATGGTGGATGTTGAGCAAACTGACATACCGGAGGATTTGCGCTCTTTGCTCAATGATCATGCCGACATATTCTCTGCGCCAACCGGCCTACCCCCAGCCCGATCACATGACCATGCCATTCCTATTCTACCTGATGCCGCGCTGGCCAATGTGCGCCCCTACCGCTACCCTCATGTTCAGAAGGAGGAGATTGAGCGCCTGGTGCGCGACATGCTACAGTCCGGTATTATTCAGCCCAGCAACAGCTCCTTCTCCTCACCGGTTCTATTGGTCCACAAGAAGGATGGGTAGTGGCGATTTTATGTCGACTACCGCGCCTTGAATGCTATTACTGTCAAAGACAAGTACCTAATTCATGTTATAGAGGAGTTGTTGGATGAACTGGACGGTGCCAGGGTGTTTAGCAAACTCAACTTGCGCGCAGGATATCATCAAATCCGCATGCAATCGTCAGATGTCTACAAAACTGCATTCAGGACACATGATGGTCATTTCGAGTTCTTGGTCATGCCCTTCGGTCTGATAAATGCTCCTGCTACCTTCCAACGTCTCATGAATGACTTGTTCCGGCCCTTTCTCAGACAGTTCGTCCTGGTTTTCTTCGATGACATCCTCATCTATAGTCAGTCGTGGGACGCACACTTGGAACATTTGTGGTCAGTTTTCTCCATTTTACGGACTCATTAAGTGTTCCTTTGGTAGTAGGTAGGTGGAGTACTTGGGCAATATCATTTCGCACGAGGGAGTTTCCACTGATCCCGCGAAGGTATCCGCCATGTTGTCTTGGCCGACTCCCACATGTGTCAAGGGTCTCCGAGGCTTTCTAGGGCTGACAGGATATTACCGTAGATTCATCAGCCAGTATGGGATTATTGCCGGCCCACTGACCGCATTACTCAAAAAGGGGGCCTTTGCATGGACAGGTGAAGCGCAAGGGGCTTTTGATCGTCTTAAACAGGCTATGGTTACTGCACCCCTTTTGGTCTTGCCAGATTTCACGCTTCCATTTGTGGTGGAAATGGATGCATTGGACACAGGCATGGGGGCAGTTCTCTTGTAAAAGGAACGGCTGGTGGCTTTCTTCAATAAATCTCTCACAAGCCGCTCCTTGACACTTTCGGCCTACGAGAGAGAGATGTTGGCCATTGTTCATGCCATCACCAAGTGGCGGCCTTATTTGTTGGGTCGTCGTTTCATCATCCGCTCCGACCATCAGTCATTGAAGTATTTTCTTGAGCAACGGGTGTCTACACCAGCTCAACAGCGCTGGGTGAGCAAACTGCTAGGGTATGACTATGAGATTGTATACAAGAAGGGGTCTGAGAACACTGTCGTAGACGCTCTATCAAGGCACTTGACGGAGGATGCCTGTATGGTTATGACTGGCCCAACTTGCCCCTTTCTTCTCGATCTGCATTTGCGCCTATACAGAGGACCCCGACACTAGCCAGCTGATCGAATGTTTCCACAAGCATCAATTGGATGATCCTTCCTTCACTTGGCACGGTGATACTTTATTTTGGAAAGGAAAGCTGTGGGTGCCTAACAGTGGGGACTTGCATCGTCGAGTTCTTTCACATTTTCATGATACGCTAATGGCAGGAAATGAGGGTGCCTTCCGAACCTACAAATGAGTAAGCCACAGTTTTCTGTGGCCAGGATTACGAACGGACGTTCGAAATTATGTGGCTGCCTGTGACACGTGCCAGCGCACTAAGGCTGTCACTACATCTCCATAGGGTCTCCTTCAACCCCTCCCAATTCCGGATCAGATATAGGAGGATATCTCTATGGACTTTATTGAAGCCTTGCCCGTGGTCCAAGGAAAGTCAGTCATTCTTGTGGTGGTTGACCGGCTCTCAAAATATGCTCATTTATGTGCTTTGAGCCATCCTTTTACAACCCGAACGGTTGCTGAAACCTTTGTCAAAGAAATCACTCGGTTGCATGGAATGCCTAAGATTATCATCTCGGATAGAGACAAGGTTTCCATTTCTACATTCTGGCGTGAGTTTTTTGCTATCCAAGGTACGAAACTCACCATGAGCACGGCTTACCATCCCCAGACAGATGGCCAGACGGAGGTCGTCAACAGGTGTGTGGAGCAATATTTGCACTGCTTTGTGGGGGATCAGCCTCGTAAATGGTTACAGCTTCTTCCCTGGGCTGAATGGTCTTATAATACGGCTTATCACACACGGATCGGGTTTACACCATTTGAAGTTGTCTATGGCTGTCCATCTCTTCAGTTCTCTCTTATGTTCCTCACAGGTCGTCCGTTGTTGAGGTTGACTATTTGCTACAAACAAGGGATAAGGTTCTTCGGCAGCTGAAAGCAAATCTCGCAACCGCCCAGAACCGTATGAAACAACTTGCTGATAAGAAGAGATCTGATCAGGCCTTTCAGGTGGGTGATTTGGTCTACGTGTCCGTCCTACCACAGTGCCAAACTTCTTTGTTCAGATCGGATCAGGCCAAGCTCGCACCTCGTTATCATGGGCCATATTCTGTACTCGACCGTATCGGGCCCGTTGCTTATCGCCTAGCTCTACCCCCGGGGTCATTGGTACACCCGATTTTCCATGTTTCGCGCCTACATTGTTTTGTGGGAGATGCATCATTGGTCACTATAGGCAGGCCCTTATCTCTCATGCCTCCTGTGGATATGGATACTCCAGTGCCAGCGTCTATCCTTGACAAACGACGCTTCGTAAGGCGGGTTGCATTATTACAGAGATATTGGTGGCATGGAAGGGTCATTCACTGGAAGATGCAACGTGGGAAGTGGAGGATGACATTCTGGCTCGTTTTCTGGACTGGTCGCCTTGAGGTCAAGACGATAAGCGGAGCGTAGTGGATTGTTGTGAACGCCATACCAGGCAAGTATGAATACGTCAGCGGGCCAACGTCAGCAGCAGCCATCATGCCAGTAGGATATTTGATTAGTATTGCGTATCTTATTGTAATCAGGCCCATTTAGGCTAATTGTTAGGTAACGGGCTGATTGAGAATAATCAGGCCAATTAGTGGCCCATCAGTTTGGCCAGATGGCGCACGCCCCTAGGCAGATGCGCCATCTCTTTCCCTTTATATGTTGGACGCCTTCCTCAGTTGGAGGTTATGCAATATAAACCATTTCAGTTTATTATTTTTTTCTCTTATTTTCACTTTTGCCGTTGATCCATACCTTGTGACCATTGCTGGTCACAACACATTCTTTACCTGCCAAGTCGCAAGCAATTGCGAAGCTGGAATTTCAAATGGGTCAATTGGCTTCAGCATTAAATGAGAGGGGAAAAGGTAGCTTTCATAGTCAACCTATAGCAAATCCCAAAAGACAATTTGAAGTGGGCTCTAATTCTTGTCAAGACCAATCTCCAAAGCAAGTTAAAGCCATAACTACACTTAGGAGTGGCAAACATATTGATAACAAGGTTGAATCACCTAAGACTGACATAGAAACGGCTGCTAGAAAGGGTGAGGAACAAGAGAGCACTAATTTACCAGACATTATTCCTGTTACATCAAAGAAGATCTTAGAAGTTTCTTCATGTCCTGAGTCTAGCCAGATGCCACCCTATATACTCAAAGCCTATTTTCCCCAAAGACTTGCAAAAATATCTCAAGGGAACAAACTTGATGAGACAATGGAAATTTTTAAGAAAGTGCAAATCAATATTCCATTGCTCGATGCTATTAAGCAAGTTCCCGCTTATGCAAGATTCTTGAAAGACATGTGCACACAGAAAAGAAAATTGAATGTACACAAGAAAGTGTTTCTTACTGAACAAGTTAGCTCAATTCTTAAGCATAACACTCCTCCTAAGTTCAAAGATCCAGGATGTCCTACAATTTCATGTGTTATAGAAGACCATAATGTGGATAGGGCATTGTTGGACTTAGGAGCTAGTGTAAATTTACTACCATTCTTTGTTTATGAGTAACTTGGATTAAGAGAGTTGAAGTCGACTACCATAACACTGCAACTTGCAGACAGATCAGTTAAAGTCCCACGCGGTGTCATTGAGGATGTTCTTGTTCAGGTTAATAAATTTTTCTTCCCTGTAGACTTCATTGTCTTAGATACCCAACCTGTGCAGAATCTTGGTAGTCAGATTCCTGTGATTTTGGGAAGCCCATTCTTAGCCACATCCAATGCCATAATAAATTGTAGGAATGAGGTTATGAAATTGTCTTTTGGCAATTTAAAGATCAAACTCAATGTCTTTAATATTAGACAACAACCCCCGGAGTCAAATGATTCTTTTGCAGTGAATATGATTGAAAGTTTAGTACAAAAATATCTTCAAAATATTTTAAATGATGATCCCCTTCAGACATGTTTAACTCATTTTGGCTTAGACTTCGACATCAAAGGGTCCATTAGAGAAGTCAATGCATTGCTTGACTCTACCCTTGTATTGGACCCAACCAAATGGACAGTCAGGGTGGAACCTCTTCCAGTTCTCGAGTCTAAACTTGTCCCATCTATTGAAAAATCACCCCAACTTGACCTAAAACCATTACCTGAAACACTTAAATATGCGTTTTTAGGTTCTTCTAATACCTTGTCTATTATCATCTCTTCAGACCTAAATTTAGAACAAGAAGGAAAGTTGTTTAATGTTCTTCGCGAACATAAGACATCTTTGGGGTGGACAATAGTAGACATTAAGGATATAAGTCCTACTTTGTGTATGCAACACATTTACCTTGAGGAGCATGCAAAATCTTCCTGTGAAATGCAACGCAGACTTAACCCCAATATGAAGGAGGTGGTCAGAGCCGAGGTGCTAAAATTATTGGATGTTGGCATAATTTACCCTATATCATATAGTACTTGGGTCAGCCTAGTTTAGGTTGTTCCTAAGAAGTCAGGAATCACAGTAGTAAAAAATAATAATAATGAATTAGTCCCCACCCGAATGACCACCAAGTGGCGATTTTTTATTGACTACAGAAAACTGAACTTGGTCACAAGGAAAGATCACTTTCCCTTGCCATTCATTGATCAAATGCTTGAGAGACTTGTTGGTCATAGCCACTATTATTTTTTAGATGGATATTCAGGCTACAATCAAATTCCCATTGCTCCAGAGGATCAAGAAAAGACCACATTCACTTGTCCTTTTGGAACATATGGCTATCGTTGCATGCGATTTGGATTGTGTAATGCACCCGCCACATTCTAGCGATGTATGATGAGCATATTTTCCGATATGCTTGAGCGGTTTCTTAAAATTTTCATGGATGATTTCTCCATGTTTGGATTTTCTTTTGATGAATGTTTACTCCATTTGTCTTTTGTCTTGGCAAGATGTAAAGAAATAAATCTTGTGCTAAATTAAGAGAAATGTCACTTTATGGTTCATCAAGGGATAGTTTTGGGGCATGTTATTTCTAATAAAGGAATTGCAGTTGATAAGGCCAAAGTTGACTTAATTTAAAGTTTGCCTCCATCAAAATCATTAAAGGAGGTTCAATCTTTTCTTGGTCATGTGGGGTTTTACAGAAGACTCATCAAAGACTTTAGCAAAATTTCTAGACCTTTATGCAATCTGCTTGCTAAGGAAACTCCTTTTGTCTTTGTTGATGAATGTTCTAAAGCATTTGATCAACTCAAGCAATTTCTCACATTTGCACCTATCATCCAACCATCGGACTGGAATTTACCTTTTGAGCTTATGTGTGACGCATCCGATTATGCGGTTGGAGCTGTCTTGGGGCAGCGGGTGAATAAGATACCCCGTGTCATCTATTATGCAAGTAGAACTCTCAATGATGCTAAGCTCAATTACTCTACGACAGAAAAAGAGTTGTTGGTTGTAGTTTTTGCTCTAAACAATGATCTAAGGTCATAGTATTTTTAGATCATGCAGCTTTGAAATATCTTCTTTTAAAGAAAGACATTAATCCTCGTTTAATCCGTTGGATCCTATTACTTTAAGAGTTTGATATTGAGATAAGAGATAAGAAAGGTTTTGAAAATGTTGTTGCTGATCACTTGTCTAGACTCATTGACGAGTCTGGTGAGGAGCCCTTATCTTTGAATGAGTCATTTCCTGACGAACAACTTTTTGCTATCTCTCAATTGCCTTGGTATGCTGATATTGTCAATTATCTTGTCACAACTCAAATTCCTGAACATTGAACAAAACAAGATAAATCCAAATTCTTCGTCGAGGTGAAGCATTTTTTCTGGGATGATCCGTACCTGTTCAAGTATTGCCCAGATCAAATCATTAAGAGATGTGTGTCAGAGCATGAGGTTGATAGTATAATTTCTTTTTGCAATGCACATGCATGTGGCGGCCATTTCAGTGCAAAAAAGACCACTGTAAAAATTTAACAGAGTGGTTTCTATTGGCCTACTTTATTTAGAGACACTCATGAGTTTTGCACAAAATGTGACAAATGCCAACGTATGGGTACACTATCACAAAGGTCCATGATGTCCCTTACAAACATTCTGATTGTTGAACTTTTTGATGTTTGGGGTATTGACTTCATGGGCCCATTTCCTCCATTGTTTGGTCATCTATATATCCTTGTTGCAGTAGATTATGTTTCCAAATAGGTTGAGGCAATTCCTTGCAAAATAAATGATCACAAAGTGGTGGTTCGTTTCTTGAAAGAAAACATATTTTCTTGTTTTGGAACCCCTCGTGCAATTATAAGTGATGGTGGTACACATTTTTGTAATAGAGTTTTCGAATCACTTCTGAAAAAGTACTCCATTACTCATAAAATTGCCACCTCATATCATTTGCAGACATGTGGGCAAGTTGAAGTTTCAAGTAGGAAAATTAAACGAATTCTTGATAAAACGGTTCATCCTGACCAAAAGGATTGGTCTAAAAGATTGGATGATGCATTGTGGGCTTACCGTACTGTATTTTAGACACCGATTAGAATGTCTCTCTATAGACACCTGTGGAATTGGAACATCGTGCTTATTAGGCCATTAAAACTTTTAATTTTGATATGAACAAGGCTGAATCACTTTGCAAGTTGCAACTCAATGAGTTAGATAAAATTCGCAATGAAGCCTATGAGAATGCAAAGATTTACAAAATGAGGACCAAAGTTTTTCATGATAAGTCAATATTGAGAAAGTCATTTGAGCCCGGTCAAAAGGTTTTGCTCTACAACTCCAGGTTACATCTCTTCCCACGAAAGCTCCTTTCATGATGGTCTGGACCTTTCATTGTGCAAAAGGCATTTTCCCATGGGGCGGTGGACATTCAAAACCCTAAAGATAGAACTATTTTCAAAGTTAATGGTTAAAGATTGAAGCCATATTTAGAGAATTTTATTTATAAAGATGAGATTGTGCAGCCTTTGGATGAACCTACTTTGCCTGCCTGATTTTTGGGTTACGTCTGGTTGAAGACGTAAAATTTAGTGCTCTTGGGAGGCAACCCAATTCTTGTTTCTCATTTATTTTATATTTAAGTTGTTTCATATATGTGTGGGGATGCTACAATCTAGGTTTGAGGTGTCTTTTATTTTTCCATATTTTGTACTTACTCCTCATTTTAGTTTGTGTGTTTACATGTTCTCCATCTATCATGAAGCTTCTCCATTGAGATGATTTCTTTTCTTACACTTTTTTCTTTTTTTACTAGTCATTGTAATATAATTCTTGATCAACATTGAGGTCAATGTTTAGTTTAGTTTTGGGGGTGTAGAAAAGAAGTGTTACTATTTACTGGGCAATGTGTAATACCCAAAAAATTTTAAATAATAAAGCAAGAAATTTTGCTCAAGGTAAGCATTTAATTTCCTTAAAGTGATGAACCGTAGGTGATGGTTTGAAAAAGAATTAAAAAGGACTCGAAAATTAGAGATTTTAAAATTTTGCTAGACATGATTGATCGCGTCAAAAGACACGATCGATCGGCTTAGCTGTAGTCTGGTTACTGCTCCAGACGATCGACCGTGAAATCACCGATCGATCGTACCTACTAGTTGGAAGCAGTGCACGGTATATACGTATTATCGATCGATTACGTATGGATTGCCGATCGATCGCCGTATTTTGTGAGATTTTGGTTACGACTCTTTTTAGAATCTTTTTATTGGAATTTGGTGCACCCATGGCTGACGTGGCCTACAGATTTGGCCATGAATCAAGGGACCAAATCATAGAGAAGTGGGAATTGCTAAATCTATGTCAAATCCGGTTTAAATTGGATTTATCTTTGGCAAATCTTAATTATGGGAATTGTAATATTTAAGGGCTGGCAATTGGACGTCAAAGGAAGTTTGGTTTGGCATGATCTTACCCCAAAGGAAGGTGACATGTGTCATGGGGAGGAGTTTTGGCAATTTGAATTTAATTAGGAGGGGGTTACCAAATTGGTTAAAATAACCACCTTAATTGACTTAAGTCCCTACCTTAAAGGGAATATAGCTGAAATTTGATTGAGGATTGACCACGTTCCTACTGGAACATCTCCTCTTATTATGGTCAAATCATGGCCTTCGATGATTTGAAAGCAAGGGTGGAGATGCTTAGGTGTAGAATCGGGTTTTTCTATTTAAACCCACCTAAGGAGAAGACGACATCCTTTTAGAACCTTGGGGGTCGAGCCATCATAGGAGAGCCTCGTCTCTTTTCAGCCAACAGTAGTCCCTCTCCTTGGTGGGGTCATGGTGGTGGTGAATTGACAAGCCTTGGAGTAGTGCGATCGGTAGTTGAAGTTTTGGTTTGTCCATCAAGTAGGACGCTCTTTTTCCCGCAAATCTATGATACTAATTTTGATCTTACATGATGAATATGTCGTATGAACACTGATGTGAATGTTGATATGAAGGATGATCTAATTATTCTTGGTGTTGTCCAATTTGATGGAACACCGTTTAATATTCGGTACGTGTTAATGGTTGAACCTGATCCTTAGCAATCTAAACCAAGGCTTTCAAAACCGAACCAGACAACGAACCGGATTGATGGGCAGTCCGGTCAAACCACGGTCTATACTTAACAAAACAAAAAAAATGGGGCCGCTTGACTATTATAGGATTAACTTAGGCTGATGCTTAGGCCCAAGGCGCTTGATTTTCTTAAACATTGTCGTTTGCATTTGAAGGGGTAATAGGGTTATTTGTTTTGTAGTGTTTATTTTGATTTCTTTTGCACTTAGATTAAATAGGTTAATTTCATAAATACTTGTTTGTGGGTAGCATGGCTGCAAACCCTCACGAGACTTCACTCATCCATTCAGGGATACTTGGGGGTTTAAAAGGCTTGTTGCATACGTTAAATGCAATTGCGATTTCCTGTGAAAGTAGATTAGTTAAATTTGTTTGTGATTGTTTTGTTTTGTTTTGTTTTGCTCGAGGACTATCAAAATGTGGGTTTAGGGGTATTTGATATATATAAAATATGCACACATTTTTATATGCCTTTCCACATATATGTTAGTCGTAGTTTCAGTTAAAATAGGGATAGTTAATGTTTATTAGTGTTAAGTGAGCAATTAGAAGTTTAATAATTAAATACGCTTAATTGAGCTATTTAGATGCATTAATTGGATTTAATAGATTATATTTTATTATGCATCTAATTAAGATTTATTTTTATTTATGTAGGTTAAAGAGTTCTAGATTCACGTAGCCAAAAGTGAACGCACGTCAAACAGCTTACGTGAAGAGGTCGAAGATCCAACGGATGAGGTTGCTACGACGGGTTCGGCCAATGAAAAGGAAAAGATGAATAACCGGTTCATCAGTTTGGTCATCGGTTTGGTCGTTGGTTTGGTCGAAGAAAACAAAAGAGGAGCGATGGTTCGGGTGTTTTAATCAAAACAGAGGCTCGAACGCTAATGGTGAAGACGAAGGATAGTCCGACAGCAGCCTGGGTTGAGCTTAGACGAGGTCAAGGCGATTGACGGCGATGGAGGAGTTGACGATCGATGGTGGCAGCGCTTGTGGACTGAAGCTGATGGTGACGGCGACAAAAGAGGGAGCTCTGTTGCAGGCGAAGCTTGTGGCGGCCATGGGCAAGGAGCAGAAACATAAAAAGGAAACTGATTCATTTGGAAAGAACGCATGCGACAAATCTGAATCAGGAAGTTTTACTTGCAGCTTTGGATTAGAATGGTAAGCTACCGATCTGCAATTCGATTTGATATGACAAAAGGGGCGGATTTTGGCTCTGATTTAGAAGCTTTATTTTGGGCAATTTGGCATAAAGTTGGAATCTTTGCTACAATTGGACGTGAATTCGAATGGAGACTACTGGATTTAGAGGAACTTATGGTAAGCAATTGGAAATTTGAATTTTTGCACGAGATTTGGTTGGAAGATTGCTCTAATTTGATGTTGTGAACGCCATGCCGGGTCTGTATACGTCAGCGGGCCAACGTCAGCAATAGCCATCATGCCAGTAATTGATTAGTATTACGTATCTTATTGTAATCAGGCCCATTTAGGCTAATTGTTAGGTAACAGGCTGATTGAGAATAATCAGGTTAATTAGTTGCCCATCAGCTTGGCCAGATGGTGCGCGCCCTTGGCAGACGCACCATCTTCTTTCCTTTATATGTTGGGCATCCTCCTCAGTGGGGAGGCTATGCAATAGAAACCATTTCAGTTATTACTTTTCTTCTTCCTTTTTTTACTTTTACCATCGAGATACCCTGTGACCATTGCCAGTCACAACATTGGTATCAGAGCGGTGCCGATCTGAGAGCAATCATGCCTCCTCGCAAACAACCACTTGGAATGCCAGAAATTCGGGAGGAACCTGAGACGGCGAAAGAGGTGACTAGTCCACGACCGACGACGGAATCCAACCAGGAGGTACTGATCACCATGATCAATGCGCTTGGTGTCCGACTGCAGAACTTGGAGATGATCCATTCCCAGAACCCGGCCAACCAGATAGCCACAGTCACTCCTCCACCGCCATCACCAGGAGGTCTTGGTGGTCCAGTTCGACAAGGGGGGTCCAGTGTGATTGGCGGCTCTACATAGGCCCTGAACACTAGGTCTTCCATTGCACATGGAATCCAACTAGGTTCCTTTAACCCAGGCGCTGATGAGAGCAGATCTGGCCTTGAGGGACGAGGCACTCAAGGTGTTCGACGAAATGACACAATGAATCCGCACATGCGAAATGTCCAACGTGAGTTGGACGCGGACTGGGAGGAGTCTCTAGGCTATCGTGGAGGCCAGAGGGGTAGCGCAGAACCCAGGTTGGCGCGTCTCCAATTCCCACGATTCAATGGTGACGAGGACCCTGTGGAATGGCTATACAAGGCGGACAAGTTCTTTGCCTATCAAGGGACTTTTTCAGAGGCCGAACGCATGCGTATGGCCGCTTTTCACTTAGATGGGGATGCTTCAGTCTGGTACCGGGCCTTTGAGAAGGAGGTACAATTTCCAACTTGGGCGTCGTTCTCGGATGAGTTGTGCATCCAGTTTGGGCCGAACAAATTTCAGGATTTCAACGAGATGCTCTCCACCATCAGGCAAACATCAACCATGAGGGCATACTATTCGGAGTTTATGAAAATTGCGAATCGCTTGCCAGAATGGCTGGTCGTGGCACTGGTTGGCACCTTCAAGCGCGGCCTGAAACTGAGATCGTAGACAAAATGCGGCATTTTCCTTGTCACACGATGAGGGATGTGGTGCGTCACGCCCGCATTGAAGAGGAGAAACTGGCCAGACAAAGGGGGGGACGTGGGAGTTTTCTAGCCAGGCCCCCTGCTAGCCCAGCGCTAGGGCCACTGCCGTCTCCTACTCCAAATCCCAGTCGACCTATGGCGAATGGCTCTGTTGTTCCCCCTGTTCGATGACTCACAACCGCTCAGATGGAGGAGCGTCGCGCCAAGGGGCTATGTTACAGGTGCGATGAAAAGTTTGTTCGTGGGCACATGTGCGCAGTATGAGGTAGTTTACTAATAGAAGAAGTCGACGAGGATGTTTCCTTCCAGCTACCCAACCAGGTGCTTTGCATATGGCCCAGGCTGTGGGGTTCTTCAAGTTCGCGCCCACGGGCTCTTGTTGCAGCAACAGGCAGTGGTGGATGTTGAACAGACTGACATACCGGAGGACTTGCATTATTTACTAGATGATCATGCCGACATATTCTCGGAGCCAACTGGCCTACCCCCTGCCCGATGACACAATCATGCCATTCCACTCCTACCTAATGCTGCACCGGCCAATGTGCAGCCATACTGCTACCCTCATATCCAGAAAGTGGAGATTGAGTGCCTGGTGCACGACATGCTACAGTCCGGTATTATTCAACCCAACAACAGCTCCTTCTCCTTGCCGGTTCTATTGGTCCGGAAGAAGGATGGGTCATGGAGATTTTGTGTTGACTACCGCACCTTGAACGCTATCACAGTCAAAGACAAGTACCCAATACTAGTTATAGAGGAGCTGCTGGATGAACTGGTCGGTGCCACGGTGTTTAGCAAACTCGATTTGCGTGAGACTATCATCAAATCCGCATGGCACCATCGGATGTCCACAAAACTGCATTCCAGACACATGACGGTCACTTTGAGTTTTTGGTCATGCCCTTCGGCCTGACGAATGCTCCTGCTACCTTCCAAAGTCGCATGAATGACTTGTTCCGGCCATTCCTCAGACAGTTCGTCCTGGTTTTCTTCGATGACATCATCATATACAGCCAGTCTTGGGACGCACACTTAGAACATTTGCGGTCAGTTTTCTCTATTTTACAAACTCATTCCTTATTTCTTAAACGATCGAAGTGTTCCTTTGGTAGCAAACAAGTGGAATACTTGGGTCATATCATTTTGCATGAGGCCGTTTCCACTGACCCCTCGAAAGTAGCTGCCATGCTGTCCTGGCCGGCACCCGCCTGTGTCAAGGGTCTCCGCGACTTTCTGGGGCTGACAGGGTATTACCGCAAATTCATCAGCCAGTATGGGATTATTGCCAGCCCACTGACCGCACTACTCAAAAAGGGGGCCTTTGCTTGGACAGAAGATGCGCATAAGGCTTTTGAGCGCCTGAAACGGGCTATGGTTACTGCACCTGTTTTGGTCTTACCAAATTTCACTCTTCCCTTTGTGGTGGAAACGGATGCATCGGATACAGGCATAGGGGCGGTCCTCTTGCAGAACGAACGCCCGGTGGCCTTCTTCAGCAAATCTCTCGCCGGCCGCTCTTTGACACTTTCGGCCTATGAGAGGGAAATGCTGGCCATTGTTCATTTAGTAACCAAGTGGCATCCTTATTTGTTGGGTCGACGTTTCATTATCCGTTCCGACCATCAGCCATTGAAGTATTTTCTTGAGCAACGAGTTTCTACACCAGCACAACAGCGCTGGGTCAGCAAGCTTCTGGGGTATGATTATGAGATCGTCTACAAGAAGGGGTCTGAGAATACTGTCGCGGATGCTCTTTCGCGGCGCTCGACAGAGGGTGCCTGTATGGCTATGACCGGGCCGACTTGCCCCTTCCTTCCCGATCTGCATGCCGCCTATAATAAGGACCCCGCCACTGGCCAGTTAATCAAACGTCTCCACGGGCATCATTTGGATGATCCTTCCTTCACTTGGCACGGTGACACTTTATTCTGGAAAGGGAAGTTGTGGGTGCCTAATAGCAAAGACTTGTGTCGGCGTGTTCTTTCACATTTTCATGACACATTCATGGCGGGACATGAGGGTGCCTTCCAGACCTACAAACGGGTGAGCCAGAGTTTCCTGTGGCCCAGGGTAAGGAAGGACGTTCAATAGTATGTGGCTGCTTGTGACACTTGCCAGCGCGCCAAGGCTGTCACTACCTCTCCCCAGGGTCTTCTTCAACCCCTTCCCATTCTGGATCAGATATGGGAGGATATCTCTATGGACTTTGTGGAAGCCTTGCCCACGGTCCAAGGAAAGTCGGTCATTCTTGTGGTGGTGGACCGGCTCTCAAAATATGCTCATTTTTGTGCTTTGAGCCATCCTTTTACAGCTCGGACGGTTGCGGAAACCTTTGTCAAAGAGATAGCCATGTTACACGGGATGCCTAAGACTATCGTCTAGAATCGAGACAAGGTTTTCATTTCTGCATTCTGGCGTGAGTTTTTTGCTCTCCAAGGCACAAAACTCACCATGAGCACGGCTTACCATCCCCAGATGGACGGCAAGACGGAGGTCGTCAACAGGTGTGTGGAGCAATATTTGCGCTGCTTTGTGGGGGATCAGCCCCGTAAATGGTTACAACTTCTTCCCTGGGCGGAGTGGTCTTACAATACGGCTTATCACACATGGACGGGGTTTACGCTATTTGAAGTTGTTTATGGCCGTCCACCCCTTCCGTCCTCTCATATGTGCCCCACAGGTTGTCAGTTGCTAAGGTCGACTATTTACTTCAAACAAGGGATGAGGTTCTCCGGCAGCTGAAGACCAATCTAGAAGCCGCTCAAAAAAGTATGAAACAACTTGTGGATAAGAAACGGACCGATCGGGCCTTTCAGGTGGGGGATTTGGTTTATGTGTCCATCCTACCATTGCGCCAGACCTCCTTGTTCAGAACGGATCAGGCCAAGTTAGCACCTTGTTATCATGGGCCATATTCTGTGCTCGAACGTATCGAGCCCGTTGCTTATCTTCTGGCTCTACCTCCTGAATCATTGGTGCACCCAGTTTTCCATATTTCGCACCTCCGACGTTTTGTGGGAGATGCTTCTTCGGTCACTATTGGTGGGCCCTTATCTGTTATGCCTCTTGTGGATACGGAACCTCCAGTGCCAGCATCTATCATTGACAAACAACGCGTTTGCAAGGGGGGTCGCATTATTACAGAGATATTAGTGGCATGGAAGGGCCATTCACTTGAAGATGCTACGTGGGAAGTGGAGGACGACATTCTGGCTCATTTTCCAGCCTGGTCGCCTTGAGGTCAAGGCGATAAGCGGAGTGTGGTGGATTGTTGTGAACGTCATGCCAGGTTTGTATACGTCAGCGGGCCAACGTCAGCAATAACCATCATGCCAGTAATTGATTAGTATTACGTATCTTATTGTAATCAGGCCCATTTAGGCTAATTATTAGGTAACAGGCTGATTGAGAATAATCAGGTCAATTAGTGGCCCATTAGCTTGGCCAGATGGTGCGCGCCCTTGGCAGACGCACCATCTTCTTTCCTTTATATGTTGGGCGTCCTCCTCAGTGGGGAGGCTATGCAATAGAAACCATTTCAGTTATTACTTTTCTTCTTCCTTTTTTTCACTTTTGCCATCGAGATACCCTATGACCATTGCCGGTCACAACATTTGAGTTGACGAGGGACTAACTTGCAGTCCATATAAAACAAAGGCAATGGTGCATAGAAGAAGGGAGAGCCGACGGAGTTAATTGGAGTCGGCAAAACTGTTCTTGCTCGAGAGAGAAGAGCAGAGTTGAAGAGAAGAAAAGGGGGCCGGTTGTGCAGAAAAGAAGAAGTGGTTGTTCGTGGTGGATTTGAGTCGAGAGCAAACCAGAACTGGTGCTCGAGAGAGAGCAGAATTGGTGCTCTGTTTTTGTCCGAGAGAAGAGGAGAGGAGGCCTGCGCTGCTCGAGAGAGAGACTTGCCAAAACTCAGTGCAAAAGTACTGATGGGTGTGGGAAGGAGAGACCTGTTGCTGGAGAGTTGATTTGTAGAAAAGTAGAAGTGTTACTTGCTTGAGAGAGGGGTAACATTGCTGTGATTTTGGAAGAGCTTTGGTTTGGGCCGGAATTGGGGACTATTCTGTTCTATTCGAGAGAAAGAACAGAACGGTTGAGGCGTGCAGTCGAGAGACTATTGTATAAGGTGGAGGAGGAAGCAAAGCAAGAGGGGATTGTAGATACCTGAATCATTCAACGCATCGGGCTTATTCTTTCTTTTATTTTTATGTTTGGTTAATTTTTGTGTATTAAGATTACATGAATGTTTGATTGATTAATTAGAAATTAAAAATTAGAACTTTTTATTTCATTGCTGCTTGTTACACATGCTCTTAGAATTAGGTTGAATATCCTACTAAGTCTCTGAGGGATCGACCTCGTAGCCATTATTCTACATTAGATTTGTGCGCTTGCGAATATTATATTAAAATTTACATCACCTTATTTTTAGAATTTAAACATTGTTCATCAATCAGAAAGTCTCCTCTCTTTTTTTCTTTCAAAAAGGGACTTATTAAGGACTGATAAGGCGCTATATTGAAACAGAGGTCCTGAGTTTAAACCCCAACTCCGTTAACCACCCGCAGTAAACTCTAAGGGGCTGTTTTGCCTGACCCTTCTAGTCGGGTCCTAAAGACTCAGGCACCCCTTGTTAAAATAAAAAAGATTGCTTGTTGTTCTTGCAATACTATCATATACTATGTTGTATAATTTGCGTGTCCCATAGATCAAAACCTAATTAGTATTACAAAGAGATCAAAGATTGGTTCACATTTGAGGAGGTGAAGTATAAAATAAGCCATCCTACGTTGCACAAATTGATGCATTATTGTATCAAGAAGCCCATGTCACGGAAAACTATACTCTGCTTGGATCCTCTGTTAATAGGAGCCATCGAACATCTGGATCAATGACACACATTTTCCTTTAGCGGTCTCTAGAAAACAACACCTATTTGTTGTAGCGCACAACAGCTTAGTGCATGTCGCAATCCTGAGGATTGACGACGCACACCCCGTGGAAATCATATCCTCCACACAGATTAAAAATGATTCCCATGTCACACGAGTTTGTACAGATGCCCGTTTTACCAATCGAGCTTTTCAACAATTGAAGTTAGATAGTGATATGATTAGAGTAGATGAGTAATAGGGTGGACGACATGACTGCCTATTAGGTTGGACAACAATAATGTGTCCGAGACTGAGTCTGCGTCCACCACGAACAAAGAAAACATGTCCAAATGGACGTGGAGGCGGATGGTCTAATGGACGCTGGTGTCCATGAACATCTCTACCTGCGAATTTAACATTTTAAAAACTCAACCGTAAGAAGGGGGCTAGTGAGATATGACAACATGTTACTAATGAGAAATACATTTTCAACTAGTAAAAGTAATTTACGACTGTGTAAAGAGTTTAACTTACTCCCCCTGTCCCTGTGAAACAATGTTGATTTTTATTCGATGGTGGAAGCCCCAACTAATGAGGGGGAAGTAGAGGTTCAAATGCACTTAAATTGACAAGCAAATTAGCTCCCAAAGACTAGGGAAACCAAATGTCGATTGCCAATAACGTCTAGCGACGACCCAAAACACACACTTGCTATGGAGAGAATGGACTGATGCAGAGGGGTTATGGATCACTGCCGCCGAGAGCGCATGGGCCCAACCCTAAAGGAAGAGTATACTTCTTCCTGGGGAGATCACCATTTCCTAACTGCTCTCTTTCTTGAATCTTGAAGTTGGTTGTCACTCTGCCGATTCCTTATTTAGAATATGCCGTTGTTCTAGTGCTATTATTCAAAATCAAATGTAAAATGCAATCAGTAAACAACACCACTTTCTGCTAATGGGCAGGCAGATTGCAACATATGGAAGCGAAACAAGAAGTGGAAATAAGCAGCGAGGAGAGGTCAGAGGACTTAAAGCAATAGGGGCCAGGACTTCCAAGAGCTGAATTTGGAAGCCATTCCTCATACAACCACACCACCCCCAATAACAACAACATCTTGCCTCCAAAACCCAAGAAGACAAACTTCAAGAACCCAAAGCCAGCATCATTGTAGGTTCTTAGGAACGTTACCATCAATGTTGCTCTTGAAACTCCACGATCAACTTTGAAAGGCATACTAAAGGAGTCAAGGAAGAGAAGTTTGGATTTTAACCAGGTGGAGCTGAAGAGCAGTTGAAGGCAGCATTCATTGAATTCTACCAAAAACTTAGCCTGCTAAAGAATTACATGTGAATGTGAACATGGGTATTGTTGGATCGTTGTTTTGCATAAAAATAAATTAAAAATCTCAAATAGTGTAAGCTTTTTCCTTATGAATGCAACAGCTTCCTCAATCTCTTGTCTTTCTCAAAGATCATGAAGAAATATGATAAAGTAAGTATATCTCCTTAAATTCAACACCCAAGTTTCAAATCTAGTTGCTTATGACACACATTAGCTCTGTTTCGTTGAAGGGGATACACATTAGCTCTATGCTAGTGAGATGAGAGAAAAAGTTATGGTCTTTAGATACTTGAGAAGCATCACTGCTGCTGACCTTACTCTTTATGCAATTACAGATTGCTTCTACAAATGCTTCAAGGGCTTATATGAGCATGTTGGATAAATCTTTTATTGGGAGCTCTTATGAGGTCAGTTTCAATTTTTACTATCACCATCAGAACAATCTATCTACACTGTACCTTTTAAAAATAAAGAAATCTTCTAAAAAATTTAAACACTTGTCAGAAATTGCGTGTGACTAACAGGACTTGGAGAATATAGGATGAACATCTAATCTATTTTTATTCTGCTCCCTCCGTTCCATTAATAGTCTGATTTGGTTTCCCAAAATGAACGAATGTTAGTTCATTTTGAAAAACCAAATTGGACTATTAAAGTGGAACATAGGGACTATATAACAATGGTTGTCTGCAGAACTTCAAATATGAATAGTCATATACTCATATCTTGAACTATCCAGTGATTTGGTTATCTAAAAAGCTGTAACAGGTGACAGGCTAATGGAGTGGAGTCTACATTCAATCAAGCATTTTCCAAATGCAAATCGGAGGAAAGGTATAAACACATTGAGGCCGACAGCGAAGAGGGAGAAGCACAGACTAACGCTCTTCTTGGGTGAGATAATTATCCTTACCTTGCAAATATCCTGAAATCACCAATCTTTTTAAACATATCTGTCACGTATAAGCAAGAGTCTTTGGACACGCTTTCCTAATTTTAGAAGAAAAGGAGTTGACAAAACTCTTGAGCCCTCACCTCAAACGTTCTTTTAATATGTACCAGCATCTATAGTTATAATTCCTGTTACAAAAAGTAGTATTGTATGGAGATGCTCAGGGGCGGAGCCACGTTCAGGCTTGGAGGGGTTATAGTATGTCCCTAGTTTAATACCCCCTACCCCATTAAAAATGTTAATTGCCCTTCCTCAGCCTTATGAAAATATTTAGGTATAGTTATAATATCTCTAGTCTTTGGGAACACGATGTAGCAAGTTTCAAATTCAAGGCAATGAATAATGATATTAACCTTCAATGAACAAAGCTAACATTTAATGAAACTATGAAACTATGTAGACTAGGAGATACGCTTCTTTTTATTTTTTTTCTAGGTTAGCAAAATTTGAGAGCTAACTTCTTTGCCCCTCCTAGTAAAAAATCCTGGCTCCGCCCCTGGAGTTGCTTATTGACGGCGGTTTCTATTACCGGCAGTTTGAATACGCTACTAAAAGCTGTTTTATATGTAGTGAATCTTGTTATCTTAAGCACTGGGACTTTCTTGTTCACTGATCAAATTCTATCTGACTTTAAATATCCAAAAAATAATAATAACAAATTCTATGTGATTTATTTAAAATTTAGCAACTAATGATTCTAACATGGACTGATGATGAGTCAAACCAACAAACATTACAGGTTTTTTTGCTGGGTGTGCAATAGCACTCATACTGGCCCTTGGAACACAAGAAGGGACTCAGTACATGGAAAACATGTTCACTCTTTACAGGTAAGCCAAGAGAGAGTACATGAAAGGAAATAGAAGAAAAATATGTTACATAAGGAAATTATTTTGCAGCCTTCAATCAGCTGATTAGGATATTCTATATGTTGGATGTTAGCTTTGCTAAACCTTCACCCACAACTATGACTACGAGGGAAGTATATGGGAAGGAAATGAGACAATGGTATGAAAGGAAAAATTCTCACAAGTTTCACTATCTCAAGAATAATTCAAGGGACACTCCCTCATACTTCACTTCACTTCTTGAGTTTTCTTACTCACTTGTGTGTTGGAACTTCATCTACCATTCCCTATTTATAGGAGTCCAACATCCTTCTACAAGTTTCTACAAAAAAACTTTTCTAGACAATTCTTCTAAGTAGGTCTTATAGAGACTTCTACACTATACACCACATGCTCCTGATACGACCCAACACTTCAACAAGAAGAGAGAGTCAAGCGACGAGATGAAAAGAAGAAAAGGGATCGAGAGTTGAGTAAGGAGAGGAAGACGTGCGAAGGTAGGGATCCTCTGCTGGCCTAATGGCGGCTCAGGCAGAGGAGGACGAAGGGGGTGAAGCAAGAAAAAGATTAGATTAGGGTAAACTATTCTCAATAATCCAAACAAGAGAGCCTAAGCTCTTTACATAGACTTCCCACGCTGTGGGCCTAGGCTAACCCCTGGGCTAATCCCTCTAGTTGGGCCAGAGGCCTTATTACAAAAGACGTCAAACATATCTAGGCCAGAGGCCATACGTCAGGAAGAATGGGCTACTCCCCTAAACTGGGCCGAAGGCCATTAATACAAAAAGACTAAATACTTAGACTAATAATTGGAACATTACAGCTCCATTCATCTAGCATATTCCATGCTTCTAGATTCTTCTCTTTTGGGCTTGCATCTTCAATACTAGTTAGGCCTCTTAGTTAATAAGCTTCATATGGGCTTCTATTATTTCATTATGGGTTTGGGCCCTCATATGGGCTTTTAGTTTATATCCAATATATCCCCCCTTAAGCCAAAAGCTTCTTCATTCCAAGCATAGTCCTCAACTTGATGAATGTGTTGGCGGGCAAAGCTTTAGTGAAGATGTCAGCCACTTGCTCTTTAGTGTTGCAATACTCTAGCTTCACAGTTCTTTGTTTTATGTGGTCTCTCAAGAAGTGATACTTTATGTCTATATGCTTGCTCCTTCCATGCTGCACTGGATTCTTTGCAAGCTCAATTGCTGATTTATTATCCACATATATCAGGGTTAAATCTATTTGAGGATGATTTAACTGCTCTAGGAGATTTCTCAACCATATAGCTTCACAGATAGTGGATGAGGCGGCCACATATTCTGCATCACAAGATGATAAGGCTACTACATCTTGTTTCTTGGACATCCATGTAAAGGCAGTTGATCCAAGATAGAACACATAACCTGAGGTACTCTTTCTTTCATCTTGATCTCCAGCCCAATCACTATCTGAATAACCATATGAAGTTGCATCTTCTTTGTATGAGTAAAAGAGGCCAAAGTCTAACGTACCTTTTATATATCTTAAGATTCTTTTGACAGCCAACCAATGTGATTCCTTTGGTGTTTCCATGTACCTACTCAAGAGTCCAACACTGAAGATAATATCTGGCCTTGTGATTGTGAAGTACCTTAAGCTTCCAATTAAACTCTTGAATAAGGTGGAATCTATGTTTTTCCCTTCTCCTTCTTTTGCCAGCTTCAAACCAGATGGAAGAGGAATACTGATTTCATTGCAATTAGTCATCCTAAACTTTTCAAGTAACTCTTTTGCATATTTCTTCCGAGAGATAAAGATACCATCGGATTATTGACATACCTCAATGCAAAGGAAGAAAGACATAAGACTAGAATCCGTCATCTCGAACTCCTTGAACATTGCTTGCTTGAACCCTTGAAACATATGTTGGCTATTTCCTATGAAGAGCAAATCATCAACGTATAGGCATACTATGAGTATCTCACCATGAGCATTCTTCTTGATGTAGACGGCATGCTCATACAGGCATTTAGTGAAGCCATTCTCTTCTAGATAGCCATCGATGCGAGAGTTCCAAGCTCGTGGGGCTTGCTTCAAGCCATATAGTGCTTTCTTCGGCAGGTACACCTTTTGCTCTTCTCCTGTCACTACAAAGCCTTGGGGCTGCTCTACATACACCTCTTCTTCAAGCTTCCCATTTAGAAAGGCTGATTTCACATCTAACTGGTGTATCTTCCAATTATGATGGGCAGCAAGAGACATCAGCATCCTCATAGTGTCAAGTCTTACAACCGGTGCAAATACTTCTTCATAGTCTATGCGATATTTTTGCTTGTACCCTTTGGCTACAAGTCTGGCTTTATACCTTTCAATATGTCCATTAGCCAACCGCTTGATTTTGTATACCCACTTGACACCAATCGCCCTTTGACTTTTGGGCAATGTAGTTAGCTCCCATGTGCCATTCTTCTCGATGGCATGAATTTCTTCTTCCATGGCTTTCTTCCAGCAATCTTCTTTAATAACCTCTTCGAAGGTTAGAGGCTCAATATCAACATATAGGCAAAGAAGATTTACATCTTTGGTTTGCTCATAAATTTCTCTAAGACTTCTCATCTTAATAGGTGTAGAAGATGGAGTTGAGATATCTGACCTTTGATCTATATTTGATGCCTTAGGGAGCGGTGTTGAGATTACTCTTTTTGGAGCTTCATGCCTTGCTTCTCCCTGTTCCTCCATCTCGAGATGATTCTCCTTTATTGTGCTTATTTCACTCCAGCTCCATGCTTCCTCCTCACTAAAAATCACATCTCTACTTACTACCACTTTGTGTGTAAGTGGGTTATAGAGCTTGTAAGCTTTTAACTCCTCACTGTATCCAATGAAGATGCACTTCTCTCCACGGTCATCCAACTTCTTTCTCTTTGCTTCAGGAACTTGGGCATATACTATGCAACCGAAGACCCTGAGATGTGTCACACTGGGTTTATAGCCACTCCATGCTTCTTGTTGTATCATGTTCTTCACACTCTTTGTGGGACAGTGGTTGAGAAGATAAGTTGTACATGCAACAGCTTCGGCCCAGAAATTGCAATCCTTTCTCCTTAATCATGGTTCAAGCCATGTCAAGAATGGTCCGTTTCTTCCTCTCAGCGATGCCATTCTACTTTGGTGTGTATGCTGCTGTAAATTGTTGCTTGATGCCGTTCTCCTTGCAGTAATTCCGGAACTCATTCGAGGTGTACTCTCCACCTCAATCAGATCTGAGTATCTTAAGCTTATATCCGCTTTCAACTTCAGTACGAGCTTTAAAACTCTTGAAAATAGTAAAGGCAACAGACTTTTCTTTGATGAAATAGACCCAAAGTTTTCTGCTGAAATCATCAATGAAGGTGATGAAGTATCTATTACCTCCAAAGGATACAGGTTCAATGGGTCTGCAAATGTCAGTGTGCACCAACTGCAAGGGATCTACTGCTCTCCAAGATTTTCCACTTTGAAAGGGAGCTCTTTGTTGCTTGCCAAGTGTGTATGACTCACATACATATTCCGGCTTCTCTATAGTTGGCAATCCACGCACCATTTTTGATGTAGACAATAGCTTGAGGCCACTGAAATTAAGATACCCGAATCCAAGGTGCCACTTCCATGACTCGTCCTTTATATTTCCATAGAAGCATTTCTCCAAAATTGTATTGATGTGGAGAGGGAACATTCTATTGGGTGTCATTTAGACTTTTGCAATAATCCTCCCTTGACCATTCATCAAAGAGAGACACTCATTCTCCATGTGTATTTTGTACCCCTTCTCTAGGAGTTGTCCAATGCTTAGAATGTTGCTTCTCATGTTGGGTACAAAATACACATTTGAAATATACTGTGGAGTGCCATTCTTTTAATAAATCTTAATTTTTCCCTTACCTTTTGCTGGCAGTTTGGATGAATTTCCAAGGCTGATGTTATCATGAACGTCTTCAACCAAATCTTCAAAGAGCTCCTTCTTGCCACACATGTGATTGCTCGCTCAAGAGTCAAGATACCAGACATCTTGTTGATCACGTGCCTTCTACTGTGCAATGAAGAGTGTGGCATCTTCTCTCTTGTCCTCAGACGCTTCTGCAAAATTGGATTGTTGATTCTGATTTACAGACTAGTTGCTCCAGCACTCAGATGCATAATGCCCAGTCTTGTTGCAGTTGTAACACTGGACATTTCTTCTATTTCCAGGTCCACTTCCACGAGTAGATTTGCCACTGCTCGTGCCTCTTCTACTATTGGTGGACTTCCAATGATTTTGACCTTGCCTTTGATAATTTCCTCTCCCATGGCCTCTTCCACGGCCGCCATTAGTTAAGCATTCACGTTGAGGATGACCACTCTTCTGGTCATTTAAAGTTAACTTTGACTCAAGTGCCTGCTCCATAATAGATGGGCTGCTGCTCTTTAGCATACGCTGCTCATGGACTTGGAGTGATCCCATTAACTACTCAACCATGAGCGTGTCCAAATCTTTTGATTCTTCAATGGCCGCAACCACATGTTCAAATCTGGTTGTGAGGGATCTCAATATTTTCTCTACTACACGAACATCTTCAATTTTTTCTCTATTTTTTTTTAGTTGATTAACTATGACTAGTAACCTTGAGAAGTAGTCGGAGATGGACTAACCTTCCTTCATATGAGCAGCCTCAGACTCAGCCCTTAGAGTTTGCAAATGAATTCTTTTCACGCGATCAACACTCTTGAAGAAAGTGTTGAGAATCTCCCATGCTTCTTTACTTGTATTCGCTTCAGCGATCTTCTCAAATGTTGATTCATCTACTCCTTGATAGAGTAAAAATAATGCCTTCTAATCTTTCTTTCTTTGCTCCTTAAGAGAGTTCTTCTACTCCGCAGTCTACGTTGCTTCTTTCTCGGTAGTGGGCTCCTCGTATCCGTCAGTAACAACTTCCCATAGATCTTGCGACCCGAACAATGCCTTCATTTGAATTTGAGGTTGGACTAGATTGGAAGCCATCTTCTATGTAGGATAAAGGGAGGAATAAACTCAAAGGCCAATATGCCTGGCTCTGATACCACTTTGTTGGATGTTAGCTTTGCTAAGCCTTCACCTACAACTATAACTATGAGGGAAGTATATGGGAAGGAAATGAGACAATGGTATGAAAGGAAAAATTCTCACAAGTTTCACTATCTCAAGAATAATTCAAGGGACAAGGTTGCTACCTTTACAAGAGCACTCCCTCACACTTCACTTCACTTCTTGAGTTTTCTTACTCACTTGTGTGTTGGAACTCCATCTACCATTTCCTATTTATAGGAGTCCAACATTCTTCTACAAGTTTCTACAAAAAAATTTTTCTAGATAATTCTTCTAAGTAGGTCTTCTAGAGACTTCTACACTATACACCACATACTCCATTCTTCTAGCATATTCCATGCTTCTAGATTCTTCTCTTTTGGGTTTGCATCTTCAATACTAGTTGGGCCTCTTAGTTAATAAGCTTCATATGGGCTTCTATTATTTCATTATGGGTTTGGGCCCTCATATGGGCTTTTGGTTTATATCCAACACTATATGCTTGTTCCTTCCATCAATTACGAAAACTTGTTATTGCAGTATATTTGGATTTATCGTCCTCCATATGCTAATGTATGCTACAAACATCTTCTTCTGGAGGCGATACCGCATCAATTATCCATTCGATCATTTTTTGTTTCAAACAAGGGACTGAACTTGGGTATAGGGAAGTCTTCCTCCCAAGTACTAGTTTAGCTGTCATGGCACTAGCAGCTATCCTCTTCAACTTGGACATGGTATCGCCTCCAGAAGTGCCGCAATTTGTTTCATATGAGGCATCTACCGAATTGGTTCCTCTAGGCTTAGTCACTGAAAGTGCTGCAATTTGTTTCACCTACTTGTCTTAGTTGCAAAGTATTTTGTGGTTCACATTTTGTTATACATTTGATCATGGATGGAGTTAAATTATTCATACAAATGTAGTCAATATCTTTCATTTTCAGGTGGTATTTCTCAAAGCATTCTGCCTGTTTGGCATAGTATATCATTCAAGTCGGTCATTCCTAGTCCTGTGTGGATTCCACTATATCTGTGCCGAGGAAGCACGGATACGGCAAAATCGTTGTTGTATCTGTATTCGATATGTATTGCACACAGATATGACAATAATACGGTTGCCGTATAATGCTTTGAAAAAATATATATTTTATATGATCCCTATCTAATAAAAAATATATATTTTTATTTCGCAAAAATAATTTGATAGGTGCTTGTAGTCTAACGGTGAGGCCATTTATTTTTCAAACAACAAACCCGGGTTCAGGTCGCATAACTATTTTTTTTGCGGCATTCTTGCCTGTTAGAAATTATGAATAAAAAATAATTTTTTAATTTCAAGTTGTAATTTTTATAAGGTTTAAAAGAAAAAATGATACTACAATACCAAAAATATATTTAAAATTTATATAAATATTTTTTTATTAGCCATGTCGTATCCTACTTTTTTGAAAAATGCCGTGTCCTAGTTTCCGTATCGTGTTGTCGTATTCATATCCGTGCTTCCTAGATCTGTGCACCCATATACAAATATACAAGGTACACTTTTTTTATAACTTACAAGGGACATGCAAGGTGGCTTTAAAAGTAGTTTTTACAGGAGTAAAGATTCTAGTGCAAACTGTTCCTTTTCTGTTGGCAGATCACCCTCCCTGACTTTTTTTAGCAGATCAGCTGACAAGCCAGGTTAGTAAATATATAATAATTGGAGAAATTTCTGCTTCTCTGAACATCATCTACAAGCTTAGGGAAATTAAAAGAGGATACGGCAAGTAGAAAGGTGACCAGCGAAGTTTCTTTTATTATTGTGGACCCTTCAAGCTAAAAGCTTGATATTCTGCCAATTGAATGGAAAGAAATGAGCTGAAAATTTACATGCTGGTTGACAGAAGGGGGTACATGCTAAATGAGGTTAACTATCCCTTTCTAGCAGTTTATTCTTTTAGGAAAAATGATATGGTAACATTTTATCCTAGCAAACATTTTGGGTTAGTCCTGGAGAAGTGATTTACACAGATTCCTCATATGCGAAATACAACAAATGGATTTTATCAACCTCCCATCAGGGAAAAATAAACACAATTCAAAGCTAACAAAGACCACTTAAAGTTGTCAAAAATTAATGTTTTATAGATAATTCCCTTGTCTTAGATTTATAGACGGAAAATGCTAAACCCACATGAAGTCATCAACAATGTAACCTACGGGCTTTATAACTTTAGTTTTACATGTTAAGTGCCTCTCTCTTTGCCAATTCATTGAAAATTCAGTGTTGAATTGACAAATCTTGTTGTTCGGCTATTACTCAATGTGTTGTGATTTCAGTGGATAAGTGGATTCAGTGTCAAATTTAAATTCAGAAACAAATGTTCGCTTGAAATTTTGGCAATGAACCTGAATTAGGCACTTCCCCCATGGGATTTGGGACTGTTCTGACTATTGATTTCTAGAAAATGTGTAAAGAATATAATAGACTACTTATTTATCTTGGCCAAACAAGATACCTTTTTCTTTAATTTACATTCTAAAATCATGCGTAACTAATGCCAAATATGCCTCTAGCGCTACTAGGAGGGTGAAAGACATACAAATTTGGTGTTATTTTAGAAGCCACGAGAGGACTGGAGTTCTATATTTGTTACAAGGATGGGTGACTACAAGCACAGAAAAGACACCTGCAGCAAGTCTGCAGTACATAATAACTTCAATTTCATCATAGCTTGTATACCATATTTGATGCAATTTCTTCAGGTAATCCCAGGGTAGATGCTCATTTTTAGAGAGTTTGTGTTTATCCTATCAATTCTGCAATGCAATTCTTCATATCTTAAACTTGACATACGGACAGAATCTCATCCTTGAACTGTAATGCGATTCTTACCTGATTTGCTTAACACTAAAAATGTTGGTGCATATTTATTTTATTTTCCAATCAAATTAGCTCTTACATGGATACTAGCTAAGTCCATTCTGTTCGTCTGTCCTGTAGTATATCGAAAAAAAACTTGCAACATGTTAATATGACATCTCATCTACTCAAGTATGAAATTTTCAAACGTATGACAAAATGCAAATATAACTCTCCTTCCCACATTAATAGCTCTACTGTATTTTATGACTGTCCTCGCTTCGCTGAAATCAATTAAAAAGGAGATGAAAAGAGGCTCCAGTCTTTTGTCTCTTGGAATTAAACCAACAAAGCTCCTAGGATCTTTTTTTGCTGTAAGTTAAGCTCCTGCATTGCGTACGTGAAAAATTCCCATCCTCTTACATTGTTGGTTAGGCCAAAAGCTAATTCAATTTAGTTCATGTTTGGTGTTGTAGTGCGTGCGCTGCACAATCAAAGAAAGTAATGTGATGCAAGCATACAATGGTTTGAAATACATGTCAATCATTGTTGCGGTGATGAGAACAGCTTTTGATCTCAATCGAGGGATGGAATGGAAGGTGATGGCTGGAGTTACTGATCGTTTAAATATAAACCCTTGCAAGTGCACAAGGCAATTGTACTACGGTGAGTATTAAAGGGTTGTCGAACCTCAGGGACGGATTAATCTTTTACCAAATTCAAGAGAAGAAAAAGATGTAGTTTAATTAATTCTAAAGAAAGCAATGGACTTTATTTAATCTAACTGAGATTTAATCAATATGGAGAAATATCAAGGCAAAGAATCCACCACTAGACATGCAATTACTACTCTTAATTATTATTAAGCATAAGTTAATCATGATATGGTAATTCATGTTCATGGTCAGACACACAAATCACAATGAATTCACTCACGTTCTTGGTCGGACACGAGAGTTCATCCACTAAAAATTAATGTAGATAATTCTATCCTTGGTCGGGCATAGAATTATCATTTGGGCTAATGATCCTATCCTTGGTCGGGCATAGAATTAACACCAGCCTACTTTTAGCTAAGCGCAGGAATTAAAAAGATCTAATTTCATTCATATCAATCAAGTCTATGGTCAAGCACTCAAAAGAACTCATGAAATCGCATTAAGCATGAATCATAATCAACTTTATAGAATTAAACTATCAAGAGTAGCAATACACATCTAGGGCTTCATCAAGCCTTGAATAAAAGTTTAGTTACACATAGAAAGGGAGAAAAGAAAAGCCTGTTTAAGTAGATCCATCGTCATGAATCCTTCTTCTTCTTCTTTGCTCCTCTCTAGCCTCCAATAAAGCTCTGGTTCTCCAAGGTTGAGTGCCCAATACGTTCTCCCATAAGGCCTATTTATAATAGTGAAGAGAAACCACGAAGTCCCCTTCCAAATCCAAGTCAAAATAGGTCTTCTTTCGGTTTTCCGTATACGGCGATCGATCGCTACGATTGACGATCGTTCGCTATCCGATCGATCGCAATTCCTTCGTTATTTTCCTCCGATCGATCGCTTTGCGATCGACGCCGTATGATACCGATCGATCGTAGTTACTGTCTTCGGCGGATCAAAAATTCCAGTAGATAAGATCGATCGTTTTTATGACGATCGATCGTGTCCTTTAATATAGTGCTTTTGCGGCTCTAGCGATCGATCGCAGTGATTCCCGATCGATCGTAGTTACTGTTTATAAACTTCAAATGGCTATAACTTTCTGTCCCGAACTCCGAATTGCGCGTGGTTGGTGGCGTTGGAAAGCTGACTTCTTGAACTTTGACATGAGACTTGAATCAGTCCAATCAGTTATTTGTAGACGAAGTTATGATAATTTAACCATTCGAGTCACTTTTCTCTTCATTTTTGTGTATTACTCTTGTTTCCTACAAAAACAAAAAACTATATTAAAGTAGTAGTTATTCTAATCAAACGCTAGCATAATCATAAGCTTAGAAGATAATAAAATGCATATTTCATGTATAGATCACACCTCCAAACCTAGATTTTGCTAGTCCCTAGCAAAACAAAACAAAACAAAATCAAACAATCGACTAAAAGAACTAATGCAGAAAAGTAAACACCACTTTCGTAGGGAACACGATTGCATTGAGCATATGCAACAAGCCGTTAAACCTCTAGGTGTCCCTAGTAGGACGAGTGTTGTCTCGTGAGGGTTTGCAGCCATGCTACCCACAAACATGTATTTATTAATCTAATTAACTTAAGTGCAAAAACAAAAATAAAATTAAAACATTACAAAACACACAAACCTATTATCCCGATAAATACATACTACAATGCTTAAGAAAATCAACCACACGTACTTGGTTCATAATCAACAGGAATATAAAAGCCCTCAAGTAAGTGGTTTTATTCCACACTTTCATCTTGGAAATTTCTGCTCAAATATAATATAGTGTGATAACATAAATAATAGAAAGTGTAGAACATTGTAGCAATACATTCTAAATCTCTGTTTTATACAGATCCAGTGTTACCCATTAACCAAAGAACATCAGAATCTACATAGTCATCGTAATCTTTAGGTTCATGATAGCACAAATCTGCGCGCCTCCTTCGGGTCCAACATTCTAGATTTGAGAGGATAATACACCACAGACTCCTTTTTTTTTCCGCTAGGACTGTGTAAGGCCTGGCTTCAAGATGCTTAGGTTTAGCAATGACTCAGGCCAATGACTCCCAGCCAGTTGGCTTAGGGCATTAGGTTTTAAGAGACCGCTTCGGGCCCGAGCATCAGCCTAAGTTAATCCTATAAAGTCAAGCAGCCCCTTTTCTTTCATTTTGTTTTCATTTTTTCGCATTTTCATTTTCAGCATTCATATTTTCAGCACATCTATATTTTGTCCAGGCTGTATTATACTCTCAACCTATTTCCGGTTCCAATCCCTTGCCATAGCCAAGTAAATGGTCTATCATGATCTTTTAAGCTCAATAGATAACTACACATCATCCAATGACTCTGACTAAAGACATCCCACTGTAAATTATCATTCAACAAATCTCTAGATGGTATTACTTTATGTACTAGTGTGTGTAAGTGAATTTTCTTAGTTCAAGCACTTTGTTCCAAGAGGACTGTAATAGAAAGATATGCTCAGTTAAGTGTATCTATCCTCCAATATACTTACTCACACTTCCAATGCAAATTAATCTCCTAAGAATTGTAACATGCATTATTACGGGATAAACTATCAAAACCTAAGAAAAAGTACTAACAAACAACCTAAAAACTAATCAAAATTTTTATGATTTTTTTTTAATTTTATGATTTTTTTTTATTTTTATACAAGTAATATTCCCTCCCACAAACCTATTATGAACATTGTCCTCAATGTGAACAAAATATAGCATGACAATGAGCATATAACAAAGAAAATCAAATAAAGGAGAGAATACACCTGAATACGTGGGTTGCCTCCCACCAAGCGCTAAGTTTAACGTCTTCAGCCAGACGAAACTCCTTTAGTCCAACCTATCCAGGGTCTTTTAAGCCAACATTCAGTCCCTCTGTGGTCCTACTACACACATTAAAATTAATGAAAGAAGGAGCAAATGAATCAGTAGGACAAAACCATGGGGGTGCACCATCCACCAGAGTATCAATCATATGAACTGCGTAATAATCATCTGGTGGTGGATGTTGTTATTGGGCATTAAAAACATTCAGTTTGACATTTAAATTTCCAAAAGACAATTTCAGCACCCCATCCCGACAGTTTATAATAGCATTGGATGTTGCCAGGAATGGACGTCCCAAAATTATTGGAATTTGACTACCAATGTTCGGTACAGGTTGTGTATCTAAGACAATGAAGTTCACAGGAAAGAAAAATTTGTCAACCTGTACCAAAACATCTTCAATAACACCACGTGGAGTTTTAATGGATCGGTTTGCAAGTTGTAGTGTTATTGTAGTCGGTTTCAATTCCCCCAACCCAAGTTGCTCATACACAGAGTAAGGCAACAAATTTACGCTCGCCCCCAAATCTAATAATGCCCTGTCAACAGCATGGTTCCCTATAACACATGAAATTGTTGGACATCCTGGGCCCTTATATTTCGGTGGAAGATTATTTGTTATTAGGGAACTCACCTGCTCAGTAAGGAAGACCTTTTTAGTCACATTAGATTTAGCTTTTCGCTTTTGGGTACAAAGGTCTTTCAGGAATTTGGCATAGGCAGGGACCTGTTTAATGGCATCTAACAATGGGAGATTGACCTTAACCTGTTTAAACACCTCGAACATCTCCTCCATCTTTTGGTGAGATTTACTAAACGGGGAGGGTTTGTCCAGGCATTGTGGAAATGGTACCTTGGGGATATAAGATCTCTCTTTCTGGCCCTCGGGTTGGTTATCCGGTGGGGGTTTAGAACTAACAGGTATGGCTTTGATGGAATTGGGTTCTTTGTCTTCCTCATGGGAAAGTGTCTCACTCAAAGGGCCAACAAATGGATCCCAAACCCTATTGTCAACTTGTTTACCGCTCCTCAAGGTAGTTATGGCTTGCACTTGTTCAGGAGGGTAATGGGAGGCCTCAGCTACAAACTGGCCTCGAGGGTTTTGTTGGGGTTGGCTAGGTAAAGTTTCTGCTTCTCTACGATTCATGGGTTGAGCTAGCTGTCCCAATTGGGTCTCGATCTTGGCAATAGATTGTGTATGAGAATGGACTAGCTGGCCCTGGGACTTTTGTTCATTTGTCAGCTCAGTTAAAACCGTAAGCATGGTGGATTGGGTGGCCATTATTTGGCTCAGCTGGTCTTCAAATGTTGGTTTCTTATTAGATTGGCCAAAGTGCGGGGCTGAGGATGGTTGATAAGGTTGAGGTTGGTTTTGAAATTCCTGTCTTTGGGCCTGATTAAAAGTAGGCCCTGGATTAGGTTGCCTCCAAGAAAAATTAGGGTGATCACGCCACCCGGGGTTATAAGTGTTGGAGTATGGATTGTTGGCTCTGGGAAAAGTTTGTGCACTGTTGACATGCTCTTGTACTAGGTCTGGATATTGGAAGGCTGAAGGGCAGTCAACAATGGTGTGCATAGGGCTGGCACAGATGGTGCAGGCATCATGAGAGGTTGGAGTATAAGGTGGAGTCTGTGAGAACAACCTGTCAAATCTCTCAGTTAGGGATGCCACTTGGTGTTCTAGGTTTGTGGTAGCTCTAACATCATACATGCCTCCCCTTGAGGCACTCCTGCCAGGCATATGGCCTTCCGATCTATAGAGGGTGGCACTGTGTAGAGAGTTTTCACTCAGGTCCTCTAGTAGATCCCAAGCATCATCCAGAGTCTTTTTCATAAATGTGCCTCCACAGGAGGCGTCAATTAAGGTCTTATGCTGATCGCACACACCCTCATGAAATCTCTGTACTAATTGCCACTTGGGCACATCATGGTGGGGACAGGACCGGAGTAGGGCTTTCATCCTCTCCCAGCTTTCATGGAATTGTTCATTAGGTATCTGGGCGAAAGTGATGATTTCATGGCGGATCTTATTGGTCCGCCCCACAGGAAAGTATTTCTTGAGGAATTCGGCTTGAAGTTCCTCCCAAGTGGAAATAGAGTTATGCTCAAGGGAGTAAAGCCATTCCTTGGCCCTATCTTTTAAGGTGAAGGGGAACAACCTAAGGCGTACCTGGTCATCAGATAGTGTAAGTTTAAAGGTTGTGTTAACCTCTAGGAAATTTTGTAGGTGCCTATAGGGGTTCTCATTTAATTGGCCATGGTATGTGGGCAGCATCTGGATGATGTTTGGCTTAATTTCAAAATTAGCCACGGTTGCAGGAAGTAGGATACAGGAAGGGGAGGTGTAGGCAGTGGGACGGCAGTAGTCTTGCAGGGTACGGGCATGAAGCATTAATGGATTCTGGTTTAGGCCATTCCCACCCCCAAGGTTCATGTTGTCCGCCATCGGGTGATTTTCAGGGATTGGTTTGCTAAGAGTTCTACAGATTCTATATAGGCGCTCAGGATCAGGATCAAAGGCAAGGTCGGGGTTCAGGGAGCGACGACCATGCATGCACAATAAAAATCAAACAAAACCTGTGCAATCCTAATAGCGACAACTAGCAAGCATCAACCCTAGATAGCGACAACTAGCAACCTAATAGCGACAACTAGCACGTCATGCAATCCCACAAAGAAAAGAAAAACACCAAGCACCCAAAGTTACTCTAAAAGAAGGTTAAGAGAGTGCAAACAGTGGGAAGGGATGGCCCTTCCAACGATGACGAAAATCAGCGTCCTCTCTTAATCCTGCAAAAGAAGAAGAACGAAATTAAGCTAATGAAGATAAATCTAAATTAAACTAAACTACTCTAAAACTAACTATGCTAAGAATTTAGTAAACTATTGTGCTGTCCCCGGCAACGGCGCCAAAAACTTGATCGTTTAAATATAAACCCTTGCAAGTGCACAAGGCAATTGTACTACGGTGAGTATTAAAGGGTTGTCGAACCTCAGGGACAGATTAATCTTTTACCAAATTCAAGAGAAGAAAAAGATGTAGTTTAATTAATTCTAAAGAAAGCAATGGACTTTATTTAATCTAACTGAGATTTAATCAATATGGAGAAATATCAAGGCAAAGAATCCACCACTAGACATGCAATTACTACTCTTAATTATTATTAAGCATAAGTTAATCATGATATGGTAATTCATGTTCATGGTCAGACACACAAATCACAATGAATTCACTCACGTTCTTGGTCGGACACGAGAGTTCATCCACTAAAAATTAATGTAGATAATTCTATCCTTGGTCTGGCATAGAATTATCATTTGGGCTAATGATCCTATCCTTGGTCGGGCATAGAATTAACACCAGCCTACTTTTAGCTAAGCGCAGGAATTAAAAAGATCTAATTTCATTCATATCAATCAAGTCTATGGTCAAGCACTCAAAAGAACTCATGAAATCGCATTAAGCATGAATCATAATCAACTTTATAGAATTAAACTATCAAGAGTAGCAATACACATCTAGGGCTTCATCAAGCCTTGAATAAAAGTTTAGTTACACATAGAAAGGGAGAAAAGAAAAGCCTGTTTAAGTAGATCCATCGTCATGAATCCTTCTTCTTCTTCTTTGCTCCTCTCTAGCCTCCAATAAAGCTCTGGTTCTCCAAGGTTGAGTGCCCAATACGTTCTCCCATAAGGCCTATTTATAATAGTGAAGAGAAATCACGAAGTCCCCTTCCAAATCCAAGTCAAAATAGGTCTTATTTTGGTTTTCCGTATACGGCGATCGATCGCTACGATTGACGATCGTTTGCTATCCGATCGATCGCAATTCCTTCGTTATTTTCCTCCGATCGATCGCTTTGCGATCGACGCCGTATGATACCGATCGATCGTAGTTACTGTCTTCGGTGGATCAAAAATTCCAGTAGATACGATCGATCGTTTTTATGACGATCGATCGTGTCCTTTAATATAGTGCTTTTGCGGCTCTAGCGATCGATCGCAGTGATTCCCGATCGATCGTAGTTACTGTTTATAAACTTCAAATGGCTATAACTTTCTGTCCCGAACTCCGAATTGCGCGTGGTTGGTGGCGTTGGAAAGCTGACTTCTTGAACATTGACATGAGACTTGTATCAGTCCAATCAGATATTTGTAGACGAAGTTATGATAATTTAACCATTCGAGTCACTTTTCTCTTCATTTTTGTGTATTACTCTTGTTTCCTACAAAAACCAAAAACTATATTAAAGTAGTAGTTATTCTAATCAAACACTAGTATAATCATAAGCTTAGAAGATAATAAAATGCATATTTCATGTATAGATCAGTTACCTCTTGTATTGCAGCAATTGTGAGCACATACTGAGACCTTGCCCTAGACTGGGGAAGTTTTTCCATATTGCCTGATATTCCCATATTACCTGGTTTTTCTCGTGAAATCTCATATGACCTGGATTCTAGACTTGAAATACCCAAAATGCCCTTTCTTCTGTTTTTTCGTGCTAATACTGTTCTCCGGCGATTTACATCGGCATCTTCACCGGCGACCGGCGAGTTTGAGCGGCGATTCAACCGGCGGAATACACGGATTTTGACGAGCCTATTCGCATCCCCCATCTCAATATTGAGCTGCCCCCTGCTGGATTTCGACGACACGACTGAGGGAGAGTACATAAAGGCGGCGATTTGAAGCGTATACGTCGGTATTTCGGATCTTCAACCTTCTGAGTTCTCCCGTGGCTCCCTCCGCCTGCATGCAACCGGCGGATTGACCGATTGAGCTTCGGTTGACAGCGAGGAAGAGTGTGAAAGGCACCTGCGAGGAAATACACACACATACACACGACTAAACCGCGGTAAGTTACAACAATCTTTAATGATTTTAGTTTCATAAGGTCCGACATTTGGATTTTAAATTTTTACTATGAACTATAAAGTCGTGTCTGACTTTCTATTTAGTCGTGTACGCGACAAGATGACTTTTATATTTTCGTGTTTCACCGACACGACTTTTCTACTGACCACTCTACCTCACTCCTTGCAGATGGATAAAAAAAGAAATGAGTCTATGGAGGAAATACAATCGGAAGAGAAGGAGGATCATGATTTTGTCTTGGCACCTTGATAGCGAAATCAGAGGGGCAGGAAGAGGAAGGCTCCGATGGACCGACCAGTAAAGAGAACATACAATGCGCGACCGGCGCTTCGGACATTTTGTCAACCGGGAGCGATGAAAAAGTGTGCGGCCCTCCTACAGCGTCACCAAAGATGTGCCCAAGTGATCAAAGATGCTGGTTTTGCTGTCAATTTTGAAGGTAAGGACGTAGTTGTATCTTGGAACCTCCTCGACCATTTGGTCAGGTACTGGGATGAGTCGGCGAAGGTCTTCAATATCAAAGGCAGGACGCTACATTTTACAGAGCAAGAAGTTGCTCTTATCACCGGATTGCCCACAAAGGGCGAAAGAGTTGAGGTCCTCCCCTCCTTGACACGCCGACCGGAAGGTCAATTCTTCAGAAAGTACTTCGCCGCGAGGAGAGCGGAAATTCCACACACTGAGGAAATCATAGACAAGCTTAGCACGGGCGAACTGAAGATGGAAGAGGAGGACATGGCGAGGATGATCAACTGCCTCCTCTTCTGCACGGTGCTGTTTCCACACATCACTAGAGCGGTTCATCCCTCTTTGTACCGTTACATTGACGACCTCCCAAGATTGAGGTCATACAATTGGGCTTGGGCTATGCATAAGATGTTGGCTTCTGGTATAACCCACACCAGCAGACTAGTGGGTACGAGATCGCAAGGAGGGTGCCTGGGCGGTGGATACCTAAATGGTGCCGCATATGTCCTTCAGGTATGTAGCATTCATAGTCTTCGAAAGGCAAACAAGTCTTATACAATACCACTATATTTATAGTCGTGTATTATGCAACACGACTATATTTATAGTCGTGTTGTTTACGACACGACCATAGTTCAATTCGTGTACTATTTATAGTCGACTAAGGCAACCGCGCCTTGTAATAATGTTTTCATCTGTTTACTATGCAGATTTGGTTTTTCGAGCACACGACAATCTTCCATCTTGTCGTGGGCCCTACCAGTCCATGGGCCAAAAGGTGGCCAGGAAGTGGGGCCCTCAGTACAGAGGTGAAGAAAGGTGCACAGAAGAAGCACCGTATGGCCGACTATTGGATGCAAGTGTGGGACGAACTCGTCGACGTAATCAGCCCCATGGCCGGAGAGGCATCTCTCCTTGCTTCGTCAACCTCAGTGGTCCCTCCTCCGCGACGGCAAAGGCCGGAAATGAAGAAGACTCCCAACCAACCTGCACCCCCTTCCTCGAGGACGGCTGCCCAGTCCACTGCAACTGCAATGGGGCGATTGGAGGGTGCGCTTCAGGGCATACAGTCACTAATTGAGATAGCTTTGTCTTCGTATGAGGAGATGGGAAGGAGTGTCGGACCTCTGCAAGAGGTTCTCCACTCTATGAAGGCCTCTGCCGCCTCAACGTCAATGCTGTTAGGAGGTCAAATCTTTGAGCATCCCAAGCAGGAGAGGACTGAAGAGCCGACGAAGGAGCCAAAGAAGCGGCCCCAAATGGAGCCAAAGAAGTCATTGGTGCATCAGATGGAGCCAAAGAAGCGGCCCCGTGACAAGGAGCATATGAAGAAAACTCCGATTGGTATGCAGACAAAGGAGCTGGCAAGGAAGTCACATCTCGATTCGACGAAATGGGGTAAAGGTAAGTTGTAGACGATTATTTATTTTCTCGTGCCACATGGTACACAAGTATTATATTTGTCGTGTTTCATGCTACACGACTATGTAGTTTATCGTGTTTCATACAACATGACTATGTTCTTTATCGTGCTGCTACTGACACGAATAAGTAAAATGTCATTTTAGCTCCCATCAAACACGCGGATGAGGAAGACAAGATTCAACGGGCTACAAAGAGATCCTCCGCCAAGTTGTTTTTGAAGAAGCTCCAACCAGAATTCAACGAAGATATGGAGCGTGCAGAAGTTGAGTCCCGTCCGACGTACGGACGGGACCTATTCCCCCTGGTCTAGTGGTAAGGAAGAGAATGAGGACTGCCTCCGTGAGGGAATTGCAGAGGATTAGGGAAGATGACCATATACGGAGAATGGCGGAGGAGCAGGAAAGAAGGAATAGGTCCCCTCAGCCGAAAGCCGACTCTGAAGAAACCATATCCGATCGACAAGCGACCTCTATCATCGATGAGGTCATATCTTCCTTACAGCAGTCGGATATCCAAACCGTCAAGGAGGATGTGAAGGACGGGGATGTCGAGGAGGAGGTGAAGGCTTATGTGAAGGAGGAGGAGTCAGAGGAGGCGAAGGAGGATGTTCTGGACAAGGAGCCGAAGGAGGAGGAGGTGAAGGACGACGAAGAGGCAAAGGAGGAGGAGGTGGCGGAGGCCACTGGCTTAACCGCATCCCAGCCTGTTGACGTCGATGTCCTCCTAACCCCTCAAAAGTGTAAGTCTGTAATTGCACTCCCCGAAAACTATGCCGATTTGGAGTTATGCTTCGATATGGGGGTATTGTTAGAGCGGGATAGAGTGGCAATAGATGGATGGATCGCCAATCCGAGGAAGGCTTATGCAATCCCAACGCTATGTGATGACGACTATGTATCCCTCCTACAAACAACAGAAATAAACACCAATGTAAGTAAACCTATGCTCCTCATATGTTTTCCGCTTTTGCTTTTTCAAATATGCGACTTGATGTTATGTCGTGTATTTGAAGACACGACTTTACGCATAGTCATGTCTATCGACGACACAACTATCATGAAAGTCGTATATACAATAATCAACTTTTAATTAGAAGTTGTATATTGTCTTACTTCGACTGTTATGACTCCTGTGGATGTTTTTCTATAGGTTATAGATGCGTTTTTAAGTCTATTGAGGCAGCGCAATGACAAAGACCGGATGAAGTATCCGTGGGCATTTTTTGGATGCCACGCATTCAAAGAGATATTCGACAACGTAAGTGTTCCCTGCATAAGGAGTGATAAGTAATTAAGTATGATGTTCCCAGCATCGTTGTCTAACTCTCTTGAGGTTTCGCAGGAGCACAAAGAAGGAGGAAATAATGCGAAATTGGTAAAAAAGCTCGGGAGGATGCTCGACGGCTTGAACAGGAACATGTTCTACGCATTTTTCCCAATCCGCACCAGCTCCCACTTCTGCCTCGTGTATGTACATTTCCCGCACTGTGTATGGCGCTTCTACAACCCACTATCTGGCAGATCCTAGTTATATCCACATCACAGAAAAGCTGCTAACAAGTTCACACAGTTCATGAACGTTGTGATGGCAGGCAAGCTGGGGTGGTTTGGTTTGCTCGACTGGAAGATGACTCATATCGCCAAAGCGCCGTGGCAACAAAATTCGAAAGACTGTGGCATCTTCATCATGATGTACGTCGCGCACTTGGCATCCAATGTCAGCCCACTGGAGTTTGATCAGTCCACAATTACACGACTTTGGCGACCAGTCATCGCTTCAACCTTGATTCGCGGGGTTATTAACAGCGAGTTTGACAACGATTCTGGAAGAGTCGAAAAAGATGCCATCACAGTTACGGGTTTTATGCGGCTTTTGGATAAAGAATAAATTCATATTCATTTTATTCACATTATTTTATTGTACAAAGCTTCTTTGGTATACATACCGTACTCTTTCAATTAATTCGAATTCATTTTTGACACCTTGTTCTACAATACTCTTTCAATTAATTCGAATTCATTTTTGACACATGGTTGCTTTAGACAAAATATCGCAAGCATCACTTTGAATACGGCCTTCATGCAACACGACTACGTATATAATCGTCTTTGATGCAACACGACTTTATATATAGTCGCGTACTAGCCGACACGACTTTGTAAATAGTCGTGTTTCACAATACACGATGGTATAGATAGTCGTGTACTGTAATATTCGGGTATAATGGAATACACGGATGATGCATTGAAAGATTGTTTTTTCATTTCTGATTTTCTTTTTCTTTACAGGCGTACATTTCGGTATAAGTTAATATGCGTTATACAAGAATTTGACTACATCCTAAGTGAAGAATGGTGGGGGCTTAGGTAAGCCGGAGCGGCGTATATGCGATGTCTCATTCGTAGTCAGTTTGCCTTGTTACGGAAGTGTTCGTTTCTTGCGCTTCTGATTTTCTTTCGGAACCGGGCTGTTGGTGCATCTCGTACGGTTGTGACCAGCTTGACGACAATTCCCACATTTCGAACTTGTCCTTGCAGGTGGCTCGGACTGTGACTCAATTTTCTTTGTCTTTCTCCTGCCCTTCTTTGGAGCTTCAACCATGGGCGGTTCGCATTTAAATAAAACCCCGTAATTCCCCCACTGATTTCTGTCTAAAGTAGGAAACACTACTTCTTCGTACGTGGTGCGGTACGTACTTGCGCAACACCACTTCTCACAATATTCTACCGGTTCCAAACTCCTCTCATCAATACATGCCATGGCGTGCTTGCATGGAAGTCCCATGCTCTGGAAGAAGCCACATGTGCAGGTTCTAATCGTAAGGTCAACAACATCCTGATGTGAAAATATGAACAACATCAGTGTCTTCCAAGGATACTCGTGTCGTCGAAGACACGACTGTATGACTAGTCGTGTCTTCGACGACACGACTTTGTTATAGTCGTCTCTTACAGAAAACGAATTTATGTTTACCACATGGTATAAAGATGTCACTTCAAACTGCCGTAATGATAGCGGTTGAACTCGAACTATTCCAGCACTCTGATTCCTCATCTGATTGATATGATTCTGTGCATATTTTGTTAACAGAGTCGGTAGCCCGTCTGCTTCCATTCGGCGTCTCTGACAATGGACGCTTGTGGTCACCCGCGTTTGCTTGATCAACCGAGTTATTGGCCAATACCTAGCCTTCAGAAGCATATTATTTACACTTTCAGACGCGTTCGACGTGAGAGTGCCATACCTTTTACCCGGATATTCTACGTTAGCCCAATGTGTTTTCGGAATATTGTCAACATATTTCCAGGCCACCTCATTGTGTTCCTTCATCTTCTCCATGGTTGCATCGAATTCTGGTCTCCTGAAGCATTTTGCAGCTCGGAATAGAAGTTCCTTCAGGTACTTATCCTTCCAAGTATTAAGCATATTTGCGGCCATATGCCTTAGGCAAAACCCATGGTGAGCCTCGGAAAAGACATCGGAGACCGCTCTCAAAAGGCCCTTCTATCTATCAGAGACAATAGTGTCTAGAGAGGCCAGGGGGTCCATAAAGAGAAAACATTTTAGTAAGGTGAGGAACCACGTCCTGTACAAGTGAGAGACAAAGCATATTAAACACAGAATGCTTCAGGTTGTTAGAAGGTCATGTATAAAAAACACGACTGTATGAGTAGTCATGTTTTCGAAGACACGAATGTGCGCCCAGTCGTGTCGTCCAAAACACGGCTGTCAGAATAGTCGTGTTTCCTGCTTCTATACTTACTACGTTTTGATATTCTCTTTATCGACAATTGCATATGCAAGACATATTAATTGTTGATTACCGTCGACTGCTATAGCAACCAATAATACTCCAGGGTACTTTCCTTTTAGGAATGTTCCATCAAGCGTGAGCAACGGTCTCAGTGTTCTTCGGAATGCTCTTGCGACCGGGCCGAACATCCAAAACACACGTCTGAAGTCGTAGCCAGCTAACTCAATTGGGATATCAGGTATATCAGCTGATCTTTCTATCACCACATGTGTACCTGCGTTAGACCACTCCAATTCCCTTCCATAATGTGGCAAAATGCGATATACGTCTTCAGGGTTGCCATCGATCAATCGGATCAATTCCTCTTTTGCCCTCCATGCCCTTTTATAGTTGACTGTCACGCCCCAATGCTTTTCAATGTATTGTTGGATATTTGAGATTTTTATGGAGTTTGAATCCAGAGGTGAGAAGCCAATGGATGATCTTTTGAACTTACAAAAGTGTCACATGTATGTCGTTCTTCCCTCCTTGTCACACTAACTCCATCAAGTCTGTTTGACGCTCATATGTACCACTTGCACCCCGAAACCTTGCACGTTGCAGCGAATGTGTCCTTGCTCTCATCCGCTACTTTGAACATGAACTTCCTCTTTATTGCCAGATCAGTTAGAACCATCTTGAACTGCTTGACGCTTTCGAATCTAGCCCTTAAGGTAAGTTGTGCCTCGTAGTCTTCTGCTTACAAACTTCCGGTCAACATCGTCTCCTCTTTATAATGTTTTGAAGGACCGGCCTGTGTAGAATAGGTACCCCAATCCCAACCACCATCACCCTCAATATTGAGGTAATCATCATCCTCCGACGCGACAGATTTATCTTTACATGTGTCTCCTGCCGTGGGAACTCTAGGAGTCGATGTTGCCGTGTGATCTGGCTGGCTAAAATGTGGTATTGTAAGAGGCTCATCCCACTCATCTGCAGACCACGGTAATTCATCTTCATCCAACAATTGTTCTTCATCTGGACTGGAATCTTCATCTTCAGCTTCTTCTCCATCTCCCAATCTACGTGAAAAAAGATGTATGAATGGACTTGAGAACACGATAGCACGTAGTGAAGTCGTGTCTTATGCAACACGAATTCATTTGTAGTCGTGTATTATCAAACACGACTATGTATATAGTCATGTTGCATACGGCACGACAAAATTTTTAGTCGTGTACTATTATAGTCGACTATAATAGCACACGACTTGCCTATATCCGCGCCTTAGAAGTCTCACCTAGCATAATCTTCATCTCTTCTTCCTTCGACTGCTGATGCGGTTGTCTTATTGCCCGGGCTGGATGGCCTCTCCGGCGGTGTCTTATTGGCCGGCCTCACTTCTGCCTCTGGTAGCCTCTCCTCCTCCTTATTTGCATTGGCATTTATTTCCTTATTGAGAGTCGAAGTCTCCATGTTATTGCTCGTAGAAGTCCACTCCACGTACAGGCAGAGTAGTCCATTTGTGCCTTGCTTACTCTTGTGAAGTATAAATATTGACTCCACGTCTTTATCGTCTTCAAGGAGGTATGTGGATTCAGAGTCAACACGATATGACAAAGTTAATGTACCAGATGTAGACTTAAGCGGTAATCTTTCTTCCACTTGCTGCAACAGTTCCAGGTACTTTACTCGTGTATCTATAGGCAGGAGCTTCCGTTTCCCGCCCACGTGCTTATCAGAATTTATAAAAACTCCATCATAGTGTAAGCAAACAACTATCTTCTCCATCCGTACCTGCCATTAAAATACCGATATAAGTTAAAAAACCGACAGACACGATATATTGAAAACCGTATATGAGTGAAAAGCAACATCTATGAGTCGTGTTTCATCAAACACGACTATTATTACAGTCGTGTTGTCGAATACACGACTGTAACAATAGTTGAAAACTTGCTAAGTTTTCAACTTTCTTCTCTGGAACCAACTTTCATGATAAAAATCGTCGTATTTGAACTTCACTTACGGGTTTTTCGATGTACGCTGCCTCCGTTGAAGTTGTTTTCCAATACCTGGTCTTTCCTGCTTGTTTTCCCGCTTTTTGCCGTGAAGATGACCTTTCCGGAGTTCGACGGCGCCGGCGCTGGCGATGATATGGGCGGAGAGGCCGGAAGGAACGCCTTCTTCTCCGACTAATGCGAGCTTCTCCGGGTAGCCGCTCCCATTCCGGGTAATATGGAAAAAAGGAGAGTGGGCACTTATACCTAAATCTAAGGGCATTTTTGGTACTTTTCAGGTCATATGGAAGAAATAAAGTGATTCCGGGTAATATGAGACCCATAGTTGGCGCCAGGTCACACGTAAAAAGCTCTAGACTGGGGACTTCTACGACAGAATTCTAAGAACCGCTGGCTGAGAGATAAGCTCGTTGTCTCAAACGAGAGCGTCTACTTCGCTGCAATGGTATTTATCGAAAATGGAATTCTTTTGAATTGATAAATATACCTTTTCAATTTCTCTGGCGTGAAAAAAATAATCTCGTTCTCATTCATGTTCCAAACGCAGGTACTGAATACTCAGTTTTGCTTGGTTACAATAGGGCTGCACAAAAAACCCGGAACCGACCCAACCCGGATGGAACCGACTCGAGATTAACCCGGGTCGGGTCGGGTCCTATCTCGGGTAGGGTCGGTTCCATAGTTTTAAAACCCGGGTTCTATCTCGGGTCGGGTTGGGTTTTACTTTAAAATACCCAAGAACCGACCCGACCCGAGATATACCATTTAAATCAGTTTTTTTAATATATATATATATATATTTTTTATTATTATTATAATGATATAAATTATTTTATTAAAAAATTTATAATTATATTGATTATTTTATTAAATTCTCGGGTTTTATCTCGGGTTCTCGGGTAGGGTCGGGTATTATGGGTTTTATCTCGGGTCCGGGTCGGGTTTAGGATCTCGGGTTTTATCTCGGGTCCGGGTCGGGTTTAGAATTCCCGGGTCCTATCTCGGGTAGGGTCGGGTTTAGCAAAACCCGACCCTACCCGACCCATGATGCAGCCCTAGGTTACAAGCAATATTAAATTTTGATGTCTCTTTCCTGCATAAAAAGGCATTGATTGCAATAGTCACATCTTTAGAGATCATCTGGCAAGGCATCTGGAACTTTTTCTGGTATGTTACATTCTTCTTATGTGTGAAGCCTTCAATTCCAAACAAAAGATTATACACCCGTAAAAAATTAGTTATTGATCATCTAAACTGTATCAATTTCAATTGCACTTTTTCCTATTTTAAACTGATGTCGGAAAATTTAACAAGTGATGTGTTGGTTCGACCTCTCCCTATCAATCAAGAGGTTCAGGGTTGAATCTCAGCCTTGTGGCACCTAGTGTGAATATGTGGCTGGGTGCATGAGTTGAACCAGAAACTTGAAAAAATAGATGAAAAAACTTGAACTATGATGAAGATGATGACAAGGACGAATAGATGGTTTTGCAAAGCCTGAAGTATCAAGGAAGCAACTCTAAAGCCAAAAGTCTGATACAGTCACCTGAAGAGTCGAATATTTTGAGAATGTTCCACGTGTACAATACATACCAAGAGATTTTTATATCGGCAAAGTTTATATCGCTATATATATGTTAAGATCTTGTTAGAGTTTTATAATGGTCCATTGATGTCGTGGAAATCCACGGAATAAAGAGATTGAATTCTTTGTAAATCTTAGAATTACGTTTGAAAATAAGGTGAGAAGCTTGTAGAGCTAAACGATAATCAAACACTAGAGGCATTTCTTCACATATTATGGGATCACAATTCCTGCAACCCAATTACCCCATATATATCTGAAACAAAAGAGGCAACTTAAAGCACAAAACAAAAACATGATCTCAAGTCACATAACAGAGAAACTTCAAGCATTGAACATAATATCTATTCTAAAAACAAAGCTTATCTACAAACAAAAACTGAGAGCAAGGGGAGAGGGTGACTAGCATTGAACACAAAGCCATATCAATCACGGATAAGGTAAAGGGGAGGAGAATGAGGGTGACAAAAGAAAGACTGAGAGCAAGGGGAGAGCGAGTGCGAGAGAATACACACAGGGCCCCACAACACACCACCCACCGACAACTTCAAACACCTCAAAGGCACCTTCCCGGAGAGAAAACAGCCCACACACCTCACAAACTGAGATGAGGAAGAAAGACCACCCTTGAAGAAGAAAAAATGAGAGGATAAGAGAAAGCAACTCTAGAAAGAAGCGGGAGTTTCTCTCTCTAGGACACCAAGTGTGTCCCCTTTTCTCTGCTACTATTGTATGCATGTCACTAACTCACCTGAAATGTTGGAAGGACTGTAGCATTACCCTCCATGTAAGCTGTATGCCAATACAAAAACAAATAAAACATACATAGTGCCTTTGTTGTCTAACTCCATGTGGATAATGCAACAGAAGACTTTAAGTGACCTAATTATTCATGATGGGAATAGTGCTATTGTAATCATAAAACATGGGAGTGAATGCTGAACAATCCACACTAAAATCTAAGAAAACAAAATTTACTGCTGGAAATAAATATGAGAAAACAAAAAAGAGGACATACATAGTCTATACCAAAAAATTTAGGCATGCGATGCTTTGATGTTCAAAATTCCAACCATTCTAAACATTTACCCCCAGACCTGTTTAGCCACATGACAGCTGTATCACTATTTGGAGACATCATTATTTGAAGCAAACTAGCAAATCATGTGCGACCGAATTAGAATGACAATGAGGAGAAGGTGACACCAGCAAGGGGCATTATATCTTCTCCAGGGCCTGAAGAACATCCGCCTTCAAGTCATCAAAGTCTTCAACTCCAAAACTGAAGCGTACCAAATTATCTTTGATACCATACTTGGCTCTCTCCTGTGGGGCAAGGTCCCTGCTCAAAATCAGGGGAATGCCACATCAAAATTACAGTATTATCTTAAGATCAATGATATATGACATTAATCTAATCCATGCTATTCAGAAGAATCCTATCTCAATTTTTTCAGATCACTACTGGGCAAAACTGATATTCAATCATCTTATTTGATTAATACTTCCTCCGTCCCGTTTTAGATGCTCCATCTGGAAAAGAGGACAGTCCCGTTTTAGATGCTCCATACAGTCAATCTAAGTGGATTTTGAACCTCTTCTTCCCCCCATTAGTTGGGATTTCCACCATCCAATAAAAATCAACATTTTTCCAGATGGACCATCTAAAACAGGACGGAGGGAGTATAAGAAAGTATATGTCATCCTCAAGTAGTTTCTTAATGAAAGCTGGCATGTCACCCTTGAGGAAAAGGCCATCTTATTGTCTCATAATAGGAGAAGAGCCACCATTCTAGGGATGGCAAAAGATAAGTGCAAACCATCTAGTTTCCATGCTTTCAATAATTAATTGTTTCAGATCGTCTACATTTGGTTGCCAGTCACTAGTCTTAGGACGTCTTTGATTATTACAAGATACGCCCAACTGAAGCAACATAAATGTCATTTTCTGGAATGAACTTCAGTACACAAGTCCGATGTAAAAAATAAGCAATCTTAGTTTTTTTTTTGGAAGAGATGTCGCTTATCATACCAGTAAGACATGATGGTAGGCTGGTCAACGATACTCTCGCAACCTCCGAATGAAGGTGCAAGGTAGGGGATTCTCAAAGCATCAATAAATTTTGATGTGACCTCTAAGTCACCGTCTACCTACACATGCAAACAGCAATGTCAAAGCTTTGTTTGTATACAGAATGTTCGTATTTGTATCAGCAATAAACATCACTTCTTAGGTATTTACCTCAAAACTAACCACGCCGCCGAAACCAGTCATTTGCTTCTTGGCAATGTCATACTCTGGATGACTTGGCAGGCCGGGATAATGGACACGTACAATCTGTCAACAGCAACATTTAATATAAAAAAATAGCAAAGCCCTAAATTAAAAATAACACACAATAACTAATTAACATATCCAGTTTCATCACCAACTATACATAATTGGATGAATGAAAATGCGATGTTTTCTGACCATTCCAATGCAATGGCAATATTTCACTCCACTATCACCATAAATTGAAGAAAACCGCAGGTATGAATTCAATGCTATGTTTTCACCCAATAAAACTCACTCATTCAACCATATCCAGCAAAAGCTTTCACAAAAGACATGTAGGAAGCGGTATGCAGTCCTAAAAAATTTAAAAATCTCAAAACCAAATTTTACAATATGGAATTGGTTAGCTTTTTGTTTTGTTACAAGGAATTGTTTAAGGTTGCATTGGGTAAAAAATTATCGTTTTTGCCAAATTTAGATGATAGAAGAAGATTTATTTAATACTCTGAATTTACAGAACAACATTAAGTATTGTTAAATACTTACTCAGATCATTAATAACTTGCTTGTCCAGAGAGTTCATGAGAGGCCTCAATGTTAAGCAAAAGACAACAAAAATTCTTTCAAATAAATGATAGAGGACAAGAAAAAACGAATTAAAACTAAAGTGCTTTACATAATCCAAGGAAGCAAAAGTATTGAGGAAAGGTTGAGCAAGAAAGCCACACAAAGGAAAGCTATCTTATAAAAAATGCAGTAAGACCAAGAGAAAGAGAAAAAAAGGGCATTAAGAAGTGAGACAAAAATAAGCACCTTAGGATGAGCCTCTAAAAGTTGGGCCATCTTCAATGCTGTAGAGTTTTGTTGCTGAATACGAAGATGCAAGGTTTTCATACCGCGAATTATTAGGTAAGAAGCATTCTGTAAGGAAACATAACAAACTTAGTACTGATCCTTAGTCTACAAAAAAGACATAAAATGCAGAATTACATATAGAAACCAGCAAAATTAAGCACATCACCTAGCACTTGCACAGAAACCGAAGGACTCAATACAAAGTCCAAAGTCGAATGGAGAATAGATAGTTAAAACAACCAAGGTTCAGATATCCAATCCGTTTTCTCACTGGGAAGCTTTCTACTTGTTATTAGAATACATGGAAATTAAGGAGATAAATTATGCCGTACTGAACATTACTACATTATATTTTTTATAAAAATACTCTTAAGTCATGCATAAAGAAACTATGTCTTATACGAATTTACCTAATAAATTTGTGAGTTGAGCAAGGATGATCTGGTTATGGGTACAAAACGAACTCAAAAGTAAGTCCAGATATAACAAAAGTGGACTTGCATTCAACTCAAGGCAAACTGTGCCTCCTGTGAGCAGCCCCAACTACTGCCTGTATATTCTATGAAGCACTCTATAGGCGAGATGAAACTACTCATTTATTAAAACACTATGTTCAATAAATATGAGGGATACCCCATGAAAGAGTATATGACTAAAATCAATAACGGATAGGAAGAAAGACATTCTCATCATTTCATATCTAAAATGCAGACTGCTGAAACAGAACATGTTTCATAGGATAATTTTTGACAGCTAACATGCATAAATATGTAAATCAGCTGGCCATTTAACCAACTAGAAGTGATATTTGCAATCCTCCTTCCAGATTCATTTATTCATTTTCAATTAAGCATCAACCTTAAGAATAAGAATGGCAAGGTAGATGACAACATAAAATTGTAAAGTTTAGAATGACTTACAGGATTAAGCACACCACCCAATATGTGATGCAAACCACGCACTGCAGAAACTATCTTATGGGAACCGCTAATATAACCTGCAATAACCTGAAAGAGGGTACGGATTTACCATTTTTCTATTATACCTACAATCAAAAACTTCCCAGAAGTGAAACTCTGTCTAATTAACTCACATCATTGTGACCTGCTATGAACTTGGTCGCTGAGTGAAGAACAATATCTGCACCAAGGGCTAAGGCCTTCTGATTGATAGGTGTAGCGAAAGTACCATCAACACAAACCAGTGTTCCTTTGCTGTGGCATAGCTTTGAAACCAACTCAATGTCCACGCAGCGGAGGTAAGGATTAGTTGGTGATTCAGTGAAGAAAAGAGATACCTGGCATGTTGAAGGACACATTATAATCAATTAACTGAAAAAGATAGAAAATTGACAGTCATACAACAGCAAATGTTGTTGTTTACTGACTTTATGCTTGTCAAGTGCAGCTTTCAGGCCATCAACATCAGCAGGATCAATGATGGTTGCCTGCACGCATAGACAAAAGCTAAGAGGAAAGAGTGGGAGAGCGGCTAAAAGGTGGCTTATCCAGTAAGACAAGAACATTACTGAAATCCCCATTTTAGAAAGAATTGTCTGGATGAAAACTCTGGTTTTTCTGTAGCAATCAGTGGTTGTCACAAGATGCCCACCAGCTGGAACCAAAGCCATTAACATAACAGTACTGGCAGTCATACCAGAAGCAAGAAATAATGTCGATTCTGCGCCCTCCAGTGCACTGTTTCATCAGCATAGTTGACAATGTCACATTATGTTCACAATGCCCTTAAGAAGGAACGTTCAAGTATATATAAACATAACACGAAAAAAATTCATAATGGACCTGATCTTTCTTTCCAATGTCTCCGTAGTGGGATTTCCATACCGACCATACTCAAAGCTCTTGTGCCTACCTTCCTGTAAAATAAAAACATGATCAGGTAAGAAAAACTCATGAAAAGATAAGAAAAAAAGAAAGAAGACTCATAGATGAGTAATGGGAGTTCAAATTCAAATAGAGCATATGGAACCTTAAAAGCAATAAGCTCTTCTGTGTTCTTGAATTTGTACGCAGAAGTATTGACGATTGGAGTGGTGATCGCGTCAGTGACTATGCCACGTCCTAATCTTTCACCTACCCCAGCCAATAATCACTTCAGATATTTCATATACAAATGAAACCATCAACTAGAACTTCACAACAAGCTATAACAGAAGCATTAATATGGTGTATCGCCTATTTGATCAGCATAGTCACCACACGACTTATAATAAATCAGAGACGGAGGAGATATAAGACAAGATGGAAAAAAAAACACATATTTACTTGATCCAGATTCGACAAGAAACGGTAGCTACGGGGATTAAATGATCGATAAATATACACAAAATTTAAGAGAATACCAATAACATATATCTAGAAACAAAAACTAATTGAGCAAGATGAAACAAACAAAAACACCACCGCCCGAATCTTGTTAGTATTAAGATATGTTTTTATGTTAAATATGAGCTAGAATCTGTTAGATAACCAAGTTTCCCAAAAGCTTGAGCTGTTAGGAAACGAAAATCTTTATTCATTTATTGTATATTTTAACATCCCCCCTCAAGTGCAAGTGTCTATAAAGTGCGGCACGTGGAACATAATTGGGATATAAATGCCTCCAGATTGGAACCCAGGACCTTCTACAACTTGGAGCTCTGATACCATGTTAGATAACCGGTTTTCCCAAAAGCTCGAGCTGTTAGGAAACGGAAATCTTTATTCATTTATTGTATATTCTAACAAACTCAGGACATTCCATAGCCTGGAGCTCTAATACCATGTTAGATAACTAAGTTTCCCAAAAGCTAGAGCTGTTAGGAAACGGAAATCTTTATTCATTTATTGTATATTTTGACAGAATCAACGAACTACAAATCTTGCAAGAATTACCAGCATGAATACGGCGAACCTGATTGGCATAATTAGTACATGTACTTTTGTTAAATCTTACCTAGAAATAACAAACCAAAAGACCAAGATTACCAGCATGAATGGCAATGCTCCCATCGGAGGCCAAGAATGCGGTCTCAGAGCCATCCAAAACATCGTCGCCTCCTCCCGCGACAACACCGACGGAGGAGATGACAGAGGCCGCAGCCGCCCCATCAACCGCCGGGATCGCGGCTGAGGAGGAGGCAGAGGGCTTGGTGTTGGCCCATGATGCGGCGACGACCTGGGCGACGCCGATGTTGCTGCAGTTGCGGCGGGCCTTGATGCTGAGCTGGCGGACGAAGTTAGGCGGGAAGCGGAAGATGAGCGACGATATCCCGGCGGCGGAGGCAGACGCCGCCGCGGCGGAGAAGCGAGCGGAGGAGGCGGGGCGGGGAGGGTGAGCGGAAGAGGAGTCGGAGCGGCATTCGAAGGCGGAGAGGGGGAAAGCCCTGGTGGCGGCGCTGGAGACGGCCATGGTTGTCGGGACGACCGAAGGGAGAAGCTGGAACAAAACAAAAAGTCGGAGATCAAGAAAGGGGGGGAACTGTGCACTTTGACTTGTGGCCGTGCAAATGGAGTTCTGATGGGGAAAGGTTCACCTGTGGCCTGCGAGATTTTCATTATAGAAGCCGCGTTGGTTAGAAACTAACCCTTGCCTGGGTTAAGATAGATTAAGATTTATTGGTGGGGACGGCTATCGATTGGAGAAGGTTCTGATTTATGATTGGCTCATTTTTTGCAAACAAAAAAAAGTAAAAATGTTTGGCCTAAAGAGCACTTTTAAGGGCTACTTACACACAAATGACCTTCCTTCACCATTCATGGGGGAAGGGGTTTGACACTTTATATATAGAGCCCACATGCAGCCCGATAAATAACGTGTACATATGGGCAGCCTAGTGCGTTGTGCTGCAGCGGTCTCATGTGAATAGGAGAAGGGCTGAGTAATCTTGCCTCAGGCACATCATGAAAGGGGATCTTATGGGCTGTTTTGGGCGTGAAAAATCAGATCCATCCAGCTGAATTTTTTCAGCTGGTTAAGGATTTTTGGGATAATCCACTAATCAGGTGTTTCAGCTGGTTACCTGGGCTGCGTTTGGTTTCTGATTATGTGAAAAAAATCATTCTGATTGGGGCTAAATCTTCTGATTGATGTTTGGTTTCTGATTTTAGTGATAGGAGCTACTGACGGTAAAAGGTGAAAAAAATCACCAATCAGGTGTTAGTGCGTTTGGTTTCTCATTTGTCAAAAAATCACTCCTGACGGTGATTCGAGAAAAAAATCACCCAATCACCCGAAAAAAGCAAAAAATCACTGCTGATTTCCGATAATTATCAAGCTGATAGAAGGGTTTTTCTGCAAACTGCCCTCGCTCAACCCCGAGCAGCTCTTCTCACGGCGGCTGGCCTTCCATCCCTTCTCTCCTCGCCCTGGAGCAGCTCGCTCTCTCTCTTCTCCTCTTGCGGCGGCTGGCCTTCCATCTTCGGGAGCTTCTTGGCCGTCACCGCTTGATAGTTCGTCATCGTTGTGCCTCTAATCGAGATATTTCGGCATAAAGGAGGCATCTTTTTGGCCTTCGGACAGCAGAGATGAGTTTTGCTTCATATTTCCTTCTTGTTTTTTCTCGATTGCTCTTCGACTATTGAATTGGGTTAGGGTTAGGGATCTGTTTTGGGTTGTTCTTTCTTTAGCATACGCTATTGTCTGTGAAATTTTCCGTCTTTGATGTTTTTGGAATTGGGATGTGCTTGGATTGCCTCTTTGAAGCTTTGAGATCTAGGGAGGATGAAATTAGGGCTTCGGCAGTCAGCGCTTGATAGTTCTTTTGGAATTTTGACAGTTTTTTATTGCGTTCAAGGTACTTGATTTCAAAAAGATTGGTGCTGCTACTCAATGATATTTTCATCTGATATATATTATCGGTTAGGGCTCTGTTGTTGTGAACGCCATACCAGGCCAGTATGAACACGTCAGCGGGCCAACGTCTACAGCAGCCATCATGCCAGTAGGATAGTGGATTAGTATTGTGTATCTTATTGTAATCAGGCCCGTTTAGGCCAATTGTTAGGTAACGGGCTGAGTGAGAATAATTAGGCTAATTAGTGGCCCATCAGTATGGCCAGATGGCGCGCGCCCCTAGGCAGACACGCCATCTTTTCCTTTTATATGTTGGATGTCTTCCTCAGTGGGAGGTTATGCAATAAAAATCCTTTTAGTTTATTACTTTTTTCTTCTTCTTTTCACTTTTGCTGTCGATCCATACCTTGTGACCATTGCCGGTCACAACATTGGTATCAGAGCGGTGCCGATCTGAGAGCAATCATGCCTCCTCGCAAACAACCACTGGGTATGCCAGAAATCCGGGAAGAACCTGAGGCGGCGAAAGAGGTGACTAGTCCACGACCGACGATGGAATCCAACCAGGAGGTACTGATCGCCATGATCAGTGCACTTGGTGTCCGATTGCAGAATTTGGAAACAATCCACTCCCAGAACCAGGCGCAGAACCTGGCAAATCAGACAGCCATAGTCACTCCTCCACCGCCACCACCAGGAGGTTTTAGTGGTCCAGTTCGACAAGGGGGGTCCAGTGTGTTTGGCAGCTCTACACAGGCCCTGCATGCTGGGTCTTCCATCGCACATGGAATCCAACTGGGTTCTTTTAACTCAGGCGTAGAAGAGGGCAGATCTGGCCTTGAAGGATGAGGCACTCAAGGTGTTCGAGGAAATGACACAATGAATCCGCACCTGCAAAATGTCCAGCGTGAGTTGGACGCGGATTGGGAGGAGTCTCTAGGCTATCGTGGAGGCTAGAGGGGTAGCGCAGAACCCAAATTGGCGCGACTCCAATTCCCACGATTCAATGGTGAAGAGGACCCCGTGGAGTGGCTATACAAGGCTGACAAGTTCTTCGTCTATCAGGGGACTTTTTCAGATGCCGAACACCTGCGTGTGGCTGCTTTTCACTTAGATGGAGACGCTTTGGTTTGGTACCAGGCCTTTGAGAAGGAGGTAAGATTTTCGACTTGGGCGTCGTTCTCCGATGAGTTGTGCATCCAGTTTGGGCCGAACGAATTTCAGGATTTCAACGAGATGCTCTCCACCATCAGGCAAACAACAACTGTGAGGGCGTACTATTCGGAGTTTATGAAGATTGCGAACTGCTTGCCAGACTGGCCGATCGCAGCACTGGTTGGCACTTTCAAGCACGGCTTGAAACCGGAGATAGCGGACGAAATGCGGCATTTTCCTTGTCACATGATGAGAGATGTGGTGCGTCATGCACGCATCGAAGAGGAGAAACTGGCCAGACAAAGGAGGGGGGGACGTGGGAGTTTTCCAGCAAGGGCCCCTACTGGCCCAGCGCTGGGGCTGCTGCCGACTCCTGCTATAAATCCCAGTCGACCTATGACGACTGGCTCTGTTGTTCCCCTTGTTCGGAGACTCACAACCACGCAAATGGAGGAGTGTCGCGCCAAGGGGCTATGTTACCGGTGCGATGAAAAGTTTGTTCCCGGGCACAGGTGCGCAGTACGGGGAAGTTTACTCATAGAAGAAGTCGACGAGGATGTTTCTTTCCAGGCCGAGGAGATGACCCCAGAGTACCCCGACGTGCAACCTGAGATCTCCGTGCACGCCTACTCAGGGACCTTCACCCCACGCACCATGCGGGTGCTGGGACTCCTCAAACGACAGGAGGTCGCGGTATTGATTGACAGTGGGTCGACCCACAATTTTATCAACGATAAGGTAGCACAGCGATTGGGTTGTTATGTGCCCAAGCCTTTTGACGTGCTCATTGGGAATGGCAAACATCTCAGGAGCTCAGGGGTATGCGCCCAAGCTGCCCTTACTATCCAGGGCCACACTTTCATTACAGATTTGTTCCTACTGCTGACGAAGGGGGCAGATGGGGTCTTAGGGGTCAAATGGCTGTAGGACCTCGGGGATGTGGTCTGGAACTTTAAGGATCTTCTTATGGACTTCGAGGTGCACGGACAGCGGGTTCGACTATAAGGGGCACAACCAGGTGCCTTGCATACGGCCCAGGCTGTGGGGTCGTTCTTCAAGTTCGCGCCACAGGGGCTATTGTTGCAGCAGCGGGCCATGGTGGACGTTGAGCAAATTGACATACCAGAGGATTTGCGATTCTTGCTTGATGATCATGCTGACATATTCTCTGAGCCAACCGGCCTACCACCAGCCCGATCACATGACCATGCCATCCCTATTCTACCTGATGCCGCACCAGCCAATGTGCGCCCATACCGCTACCCTCATGTTCAGAAGGCGGAGATTGAGCGCCTGGTGCACGACATGCTACAGTCTGGTATTATTCAGCCCAGCAACAGCTCCTTCTCCTCACCGGTTCTATTGGTCCGCAAGAAGGATGGGTCGTGGCGATTTTTTGTCGACTACCGCGCCTTGAACGCTATTACAGTCAAAGACAAATACCCAATTCCGGTTATAGAGGAGTTATTGGATGAATTGGCTGGTGCCACGGTGTTTAGCAAACACGACTTGCATGCAGGATATCATCAAATCCACATGAAACCATCAGATGTCTACAAAACTGCATTTTGGACACATGATGGTCATTTCGAGTTCTTGATCATGCCCTTCGGCCTGACAAATGCTCCTGCTACCTTCCAAAGTCTCATGAATGACTTGTTCCGGCCCTTTCTCAGACAGTTCGTCCTAGTTTTCTTTGATGACATCCTCATATACAGCCAGTCGTGGGACGCTCACTTGGAACATTTGCGGTCAGTTCTCTCCATTTTATGGACTCATTCCTTATTTCTTAAACGGTCGAAGTATTCCTTTGGTAGTAGGCAGGTGGAGTACTTGGGTCATATCATTTCGCACGAGGGAGTTTCCACTGATCCCGCGAAGGTATCCGCCATGCTGTCTTGGCCGGCTCCCACATGTGTCAAGGGCCTCCGAGGCTTTCTGGGACTGACAGGATATTATCCCAGATTCATCAGCCAGTATGGGATTATTGCCAGCCCACTGACCGCATTACTCAAAAAGGGGGCCTTTGCATGGACAGGTGACGCGCAAGAGGCTTTTGATCGTCTGAAACAGGCTATGGTTACTGTACCCGTTTTGGTCTTGCCAGATTTCACGCTTCCATTTGTGGTGGAAACGGATGCCTCAGACATAGGCATGGGGGCGGTACTCTTGCAGAAGGAACGGCCGGTGGCTTTTTTCAGTAAATCTCTCACAGGCTGCTCCTTGACACTCTCGGCCTACGAGAGGGAGATGTTGGCCATTGTTCATGCAATCACCAAGTGGCGACCTTATTTGTTGGGTCGACCGTTTATCATCCGCTCCGACCATCAGCCATTGAAGTATTTTCTCGAGCAACGGGTGTCTACACCAGCCCAACAGCGCTGGGTGAGCAAACTGCTGGGGTATGACTATGCGATCGTATACAAGAAGGGGTCTGAGAACATTGTCGCAGACGCTCTATCAAGGCGCTCGACGGAGGATGCATGTATGGCTATGACGGGCCTGACTTGCCCCTTTCTTCTTGATCTGCATTGCTCCTATAGGGAGGACCCCGACACTTGCCAGCTGATCGATTATTTTGGAAAGGGAAGCTGTGGGTGCCTAACAGTGGGGACTTGCGTCGTCGTGTTCTCTCACATTTTCATGATACGCTAATGGCGGGACATGAGGGTGTATTCCGGACCTACAAACGAGTAAGCCAGAGTTTTCTGTGGCCCGGATTAAGAAAGGACGTTCAAAATTATGTGGCTGCCTGTGACACGTGCCAGCGCGCTAAGGCTGTCACTACCTCTCCACAGGGTCTCCTTCAACCTCTCCCAATTCCGGATCAGATATGGGAGATATCTCTATGGACTTTGTCGAAGCCTTGCCAGTGGTCCAAGGAAAGTCAGTCATTCTTGTGGTGGTGGACCGGCTCTCAAAATATGCTCATTTTTGTGCTTTGAGTCATCCCTTTATAGCCCGGACGGTTGCTGAAACCTTTGTCAAAGAGATCGCTCGGTTGCATGGAATGCCTAAGACTATCGTCTCGGATAGAGACAAGGTTTTCATTTCTACATTTTGGCGTGAGTTTTTTGCTCTCCAAGGTACGAACCTCACCATGAGCACGGCTTACCATCCCCAGACAGATGGCCAGACGGAGGTCGTCAACAGGTGTGTCGAGCAATATTTGTGCTGCTTTGTGGGGGATCAGCCTCTTAAGTGGTTGCAACTTCTTCCTTGGGCTGAATGGTCTTATAATACGGCTTATCACACACGGACAGGATTTACACCATTTGAAGTCGTCTATGGCCGTCCACCTCCTTCAGTTCTCTCCTATGTGCCTCACAGGTCGTCCGTTGCTGAGGTCGACTATTTACTGCAAACAAGGGATGAGGTTCTTAAGCAGCTGAAAGCAAATCTAGTAGCCGCCCAGAACCGTATGAAACAACTTGCTGATAAGAAGAGGACTGATCGGGCCTTCCAGGTAGGTGATTTGGTCTACGTATCCGTCCTACCACAGCGCCAGACCTCTTTGTTCCGATCGGATCAAGCCAAGCTCGCACCCCGTTATCATGGGCCATATTCAATTCTCGAACGGATTGGGCCCGTTGCGTATCGCCTGGCTCTACCTCCGGGGTCACTGGTGCACCCTGTTTTCCATATTTCGCGCCTCCTTCGTTTTGTGGGTGATGCAACTTCAGTTCCTATGGGCGGGCCCTTATCGATTCTGACTCTGATGGATGTGGATACCCCAGTGCCAGCGTCTGTCCTTGACAAGCGACGTGTTCGTAAGGCGGGTCGCATTCTTACTGAGATATTGGTCGCATGGAAGGGCCGTTCCTTAGAAGATGCTACGTGGGAAGTGAAGGACGACATTCTTGCTAGCTTTCCGGACTGGTCGCCTTGAGGTGAAGGCGATAGCCGAGCGTGGTGGATTGTTGTGAACGCCATACCAGGCCAGTATGAACACGTCAACGGGCCAACGTCTACAGCAGCCATCATGCCAGTAGGATAGTGGATTAGTATTGCGTATCTTATTGTAATCAGGCCCGTTTAGGCTAATTGTTAGGTAACGGGCTGAGTGAGAATAATTAGGCTAATTAGTGGCCCATCAGTATGGCCAGATGGCGCGTGCCCCTAGGCAGACGCGCCATCTTTTCCCTTTATATATTGGACGTCTTCCTCAGTGGGAGGTTATGCAATAGAAATCCTTTCAGTTTATTACTTTTTTCTTCTTCTTTTCACTTTTGCCGTCGATCCATACCTTGTGACCATTGCCGGTCACAACATCTGTTTAGTGGTTAAAGTTTGGGGGGTTTTATTTTGTTGATGGATCTTCTATATATTATCGGTACCATTTCTTTGTGACTAACTGGCCTTTATTTTTTGTTTGGTTGGCTTTGTGCGCTTTTTCTTCATATTTGTTCTACTGTTGGTTTAGAGCATGTTAATTGATCGAACCCAAGAGAAGGTTGACAAATTGTACTATATACTCGGTGAATCCAAGTGTCGAACCACAGGGAATGATGTAGGATTATTCTACTCCAAACTAATCTAAACACTTAGCTTAACAAATTAAGATTCTTATCAGGAAATTATGCAGAGAAGTTATAATTCAATTAACTACTAAAATGATGATTAAAGATTCAATTAAAATGAACTAAAGATATCAAAGATAATCGATGGGAGATATCAAAGCTTCAAGGATCAATTATTTAATTAATACTTCTATCTCTATTTAATTTCTCAATTAGAATCAAATAATGATTTGACCTAATCGGATGATATTTCATTCACGTTCATCATAACCATTAACATAAAGATTTCGATTGAAAATTTATCATTAACAAGCTCAGTCAAATAATCACAGGGAATTATAAGCATTCGCCGTACCTTACGTTAACGACAAATCAAATAATTATATAGATTATGACTTTATCAAAACATCGCATTCAATCAAATAAACAATAAGTAGCTCTTTCATAGACATGAAAATATTAATCAAATAATATCACCTCTAGCTTTGACAAATAATTTAGCTATTCATATTCATGAGAAAAATCAGATTCGGAAGAAATTGCATCGGAAAAAACACTGTAGCAAATTTTACTATTCACGGGTACTGTAGCAGAAACACTGTAGCAGCACACTGTTCACCGCGAGCACTGTTCATCGTCTCCCCCAAACTGCCGAAATCACTGTAGCAATATGCAGTACTGTTCACAGCACTATTCACAGGCAAAAACCAGTGCTTTCTCCTCTATTTCTCTTCCTCTTCTTCTTCCCCCGTCGATTCCTCTTCCTCCTCTTCGATTTCTAGCCAAAAAACTCACCCAAATCACGACCCAACTTCGCAAAACGAACCTCTATTTCGTCAAAACCCAAGCGCTTTCTTCTGTTTCTGGCAGTGCTGTTTATATAGACTGCAAGAGCAGTCCTGCAATCTTTCCCAACTGAGCCAAATCGCCCCTTTTCCATTTCCAATCGAACTGAATATAGAAGCTTACCAAACTGGAACACGTCTGCAACTCGATTTGCCTCGACGCCTTTCAATTCGGCTCTGTTACACGCAAATTTCCAAATCCGGATCTTTCCAAATAGCGACCATTCCTTCTGTTTGCCGTGAGCCTCTCCGTCTTTGACTACCTTCTTAAGCTCCGCCGTCGTCCTTTCGCCGTCGTTAGCCCACTGCTATGGCCGTCGATTCCAGCTCCAAGCTCAGAACTTCCGACTTCGAACTCGCCTGATCTTGCTGTCGTTCTGCTCCGCCGCCAGTACAAGCGCCGCCGTTATCCTCATAGCCGCCATTCCGCCATGGCCGTGAAGACATCGCCGCCGTTGTCGTCACCCATTGTTTCACCGGAATCCTCTGTCCCGCCAGCGCTCGAGCTTCTGCTTGAGCGCTCTCTATTTTTTTTTTCGTCTGGAACACCCGAGCCGATGGCTCGGGTTGGTTTGCTTTGTTTTTTTATTTTTTTTCTTCTCAACCCAAATCGAACCAGCCGGTTCTCATCCTTTTCTCTTTCTTTTTTTTTTAAATTTTTTTCTCAATTAAAACCCGTCGTAACGATCTCCACCGCCGATTCAAATCTACACGTCCGTATTTTAATTTCGCGCCCGTCTTCTCTTAAGTAACTCATCAACGGTTCAGATCTTTGATACGCGTGATATCAGCTCTTGGGTCACTTTGGCATTTCAAAACACGTCTAATGCGCTCGTCTGCTACCGATCTGCAATTCGTATTTTTAAACCTACAAAACCAAACTAAAATTAGACGCATGATAAAAATATGATTCATTAAATTCTTTAATGCATCTAAAATAGTTAATTAGAGTAATTTAATTATTAATCTCTATTTACTATCCTAATCATAAATAACCCATTTTATTCATATTTTAACATAAAAACTACACTAGTAAATAGGTAAATAGGGCATATAAATGTGTATATTTTATGCATATCAAATACCCCCAAACCTATATTTTGCTAGTCCCCGAGCAAAACAAACAAAATAAAATCACACAAAAATAAAACTAAAGTAAATTAAACTAGAAAAGTAAATACTACTTTCGTAGGGAACACGATTGCATTGAGCATATGCAACAAGTTATTTAAACCCCTAGGTGTCCCTAGTAGGACGAGTTTTGTCTCATGAGGGTTTACAGCCATGCTACCCACAAACATGTACTTATGAAATTAACCTTATTAATCTAAGTGCAAAAACAAAATAAACACTTCAAAACAAGCAAACCTATTATCCCTTCAAATGCAAACCACAATGTTTAAGAAAATCAACCACATGTACTTGCATTTATAATCAACTGGAATATAGAAGCCCTCAAGTAAGTGGTTAGAACATTATAGCAATACACCCTAAATTTCTATTTTACACATATCCAGTGTTACCCATTAACCAAAGAAAATCAGAATCTACATAGTCATCGTAATCTTTAGATTCATGATAGCACAAATCTGCGCGCCTCCTTCGGGTCCAACATTCTAGATTTGAGAGGATAATACACCATAGACTTTTTTTTTTCAATAGGACTGTGTAAGGCCTGACTTCAAGATGCTTAGGTTGAGCAATGACTTAGGCCAATGACTCCCAGCACAGTTGGCTTAGGGCATCAGGTTTTAAGAGACCGCTTCGGGCCCGAGCATCAGCCTAAGTTAATCCTATAAAGTCAAGCAGACCCTTTCTTTCTTTTTGTTTTCATTTTTTTTTCAACATTCATATTTTCCAGCAATCTTATCATGTCCAGGTTGTATTATACTCTCAACCTATTTCCGGTTCCAAGCCCTTGCCATAGCCAAGTAAATGGTCTATCATGATCTTTTAAGCTCAACAGACAACCACATATCATCCAATAACTTTGACTAAAGACATCCCACTGAAGATTAGTATTCAACAAATCTCTAGAGGGTATTACTTTATGTACTAGTGTGTGTGAGTGAGTTTTATTAGCTCATGCACATGATCCAAGAGGACTATAACAGAAAGATATGCTCAGTTAAGTGTTTCTATCCTCCAGTATACTTACTCACACTTCCAATGTAAATTAATCTCTTAAAAATTGGAATATACATCAAGAAGGGATAAACTATCAAAACCTATAAAAAAATACTAACAAACAACTTAAAAACTAATCAAAATTTTATTTGTTTTTCTTTTTCTATTTTTTTAATTTTTTTTAATTTTTGTTCAAATATATTTTTTTTGTGGATTTTTTTTCAATAAACAGTGTTATTCCTATATACCCCCAAACCTAAACTAAACATTGTCCTCAATGTTAAGAATGAAATGAAGGATAAAATAAATAAATAAAAAAAATCAAGGATAGATGTTACCTGGAGAACAGCAAATTGCTAAAATCCCATGCGAGTGAAAAGCATCAACAAAGAAGAAGATGAGAGCAATCACAATATCCAACCATAAAACATCATCTAACTAATAAGTATCCTAAAAACAAAGAAAAAGCTGGGCTGCCTCCCAGGAGCTCTAAGTTTCTTGTCTTCAGCCAAACTGAGTGTAAGAGTATTCAAGCATGATAAGTGGGATCAGACAGAGGAATACTCTCCACTTCTAAGGGAATCAATTCCAGGAATGGCTTAAGTCTTTGGCCATTTACTTTGAACACATTGTCATTCATTGGATTTTCAATTTCTACAGCTCCATGAGTATAAATAGTTTTAACAATAAATGGGCCAGTCCATCTAGATCGGAGCTTGCCAGGAAATAAATGCAATCTAGAGTTATACAAAAGAACTTTTTCTGAAGGTTCAAAAGTTTTTCGATGAATGTGTTGATCATGCAAAACCTTCATTCGTTCTTTGTAAATTTTTGAATTCATATATGCATCATTCCTAATTTCTTCTAATTCATTTAGTTGAAGCTTACGCACAGAACTAGCGTCATCCAAACTAAAATTAAACATCTTTATAGCCCAATATGCCTTATGCTCCAACTCCACAGGCAAGTGGCAAGCTTTTCCATAAACAAGTCTATAAGGGGACATACCAATAGGAGATTTAAAAGCTGTACGGTATGCCCAAAGTACCTCTGTTAACCGCAGAGACCAATCTTTGCGATTTGGGTTAACCGTTTTCTCCAAAATGTGTTTAAGCTCTCGATTGGCAAGTTCAGCTTGCCCACTTGTTTGTGGGTGATAAGGGGTAGCCACCTTATGAGTAATTCCATATCTCTTCATTAATGCCTCAAAAGGTTTATTGCAGAAGTGAGAACCCCCATCACTTATGATTGCACGGGGTATACCAAACCGTGACAGAACATTTTCTTTCAAAAAGCGTATAACAGTTTTATATTCAATATTTCTACAAGGGATGACCTCTACCCACTTGGAAACATAGTCAACAGCCACTAGGATGTACAAATAGCCAAAAGAAGGTGGAAATGGACCCATCAAATAAATACCCCAACAATCAAATACTTCAATCACTAAAATGGGGTTTAAAGGCATCATATTCCGACGAGTTATTCCACCAAGTTGTTGACAACGTTCACAAGTACAACAATAATCATGAGTATCTTTAAATAGGGTGGGCCAATAAAATCCACATTGTAAAATTTTAGCAGTTGTTTTTCTAGCAAAAAAATGACCACCACAAGCTTCTGAATGGCAGAAGGAAATGACACTATGAATTTCATCATTTGGTACACATCTCCTAATAATTTGATTTGGACAATATTGGAAAAGATACGGATCATCCCAAAAGAAGTTTCTTACCTCCACCATGAACTTTTTCTTGTCTTGTGTTGTCCAATGAGAAGGAGTTTGACCTGTGACAAGAAAATTAACAATATCAGCAAACCATGGTAAATCAGAAAGAACAAAAAGTTGCTCATCTGGGAAGGTGTCTTTAATTGGTACTGCCTCATTGGAATCATCCACAGTCAACCTAGATATATGATCGGCCACCACATTTTCTACTCCTTTCTTATCTTTAATTGTAATATCAAATTCTTGTAGTAGGAGTATCCAGCGAATCAACTTAGGTTTTGCATCTTTCTTTGATAGAAGATATTTCAAAGCAGCATGATCAGTAAAGATAACAATGGGATATCCTGTCAAGAAAGCCCTAAATTTATCCAAAGCAAATACTATAGCAAGTAATTCCTTTTCTGTTGTTGAATAATTCATTTGAGCATTGTCTAAGGTCTTACTTGCATAGTAAATAACATAAGGCTTCTTGTCTTTCCTTTGCCCCAAAACAGCCCCCACAGCAAAGTCACTAGCATCACACATTATTTCAAACGGTAAAGTCCAATCTGGGGGTTGCATAATAGGGGCTGAAGTAAGCATTCCCTTCAGTTTAGCAAAAGCTTTTTCACAATCAGCATTCCATTCAAAAACGGTATCTTTAGATAGGAGATTGCATAATAGTCTAGAAATAGAACTAAAATCTTTGATGAACCTCCTGTAGAACCCTGCATGACCCAAAAATGATCTAATATCTTTAACAGTCTTGGGTGTAGGCAAATAAGTAATTAAATCAATTTTTGACTTATCAACTTCAATTCCCTTAGAGGAAATAATATTACCCAAAACAATTCCTTTAGAGACCATGAAATGACATTTTTCCCAATTAAGCACAAGGTTCTTCTCTTCACACCTGCTCAAAACTTTCTGCAAATTAGACAAACAATCAACAAATGAATCACCAAATACTAAAAAGTCATCCATAAACACTTCAAGATAGCGTTCAACCATATCACTAAAAATACTCAGCATGCATCTTTGAAATGTTGCAGGTGCGTTGCATAAACCAAAAGGCATTCTTCTATATGCAAATGTGCCAAAAGGACATGTGAATGTGGTTTTCTTTTGGTCTTCTAATGCAATTTCAATTTGATTGTAACAGGAGTAGCCATCTAAGAAACAGTAATATGTGTGGCCAGCTACCCTCTCCAGAACCTGATCTAAAAATGGCAACGGGAAATGGTCTTTCCTAGTGACTGAGTTCAACTTCCTGTAGTCAATGCACATTCTCCAGCCAGATGTTACTCTAGTGGGTATTAATTCATTATCTGCATTCTTGACAACAGTTACACCAGATTTCTTAGGCACTACTTGGGTAGGACTCACCCACTTGCTATCAGAAATGGGGTAGATGATCTCCGCATCCAAGAGCTTAAGAACTTCAGCTCTAACCGCCACTTTCATGTTTGGATTTAACCTACGTTGCATCTCCCTAGACGGTTTAGCATTGTCCTCCAAATAAATCCGATGAGTGCATATTAAAGGGCTTATTCCTTTTAAATCAGCAATTGTCCATCCTATTGCACCTTTATGTTTTCTCAAAATATCAAGCAACTTACCCTCTTCGATAAGATTAAGATGAGACGATATTACCACCGGAAGAGTTTCACCATCACCCAAAAATGCATATTTGAGGTCAGTTGGTAACTTTTTCAACTCCAATTTGGGTGCTTGAATGCTTGATGGTGTAAGCAATTTTTCACTTAATGGTAGCTCCTCAAACTTGGGTTTCCATCCATTTACTTCTAATACCTGCAGAGAATTCAGCAAAGAACAAATCTCAGCCTTTTCACAATTCACTTTAGATTCATCATATAAAGAATTGACTAAACAAGATTCCAAAGGATCAGAAGAAGATGAAACATGAAATTGATCTCTAACAAAGGTATCAACCCAATTCATTTCTTGAACATCAGTATCATCCCCTGGTTGTTTGCAGACATTAAATATATTTAATTCCAAAGTCATATTGCCAAATAAAAGTTTCATCACACCATTCCTACAATTAATCAAAGCATTTGAAGTAGCAAGAAATGGATGACCTAGTATGACAGGAATATTTGCACTTGCATTTATAACAGGATGTGTGTCCAAAACAATAAAATCAACAGGAAAGTAAAATTTGTCTACTTGAACAAGCACATCTTCCACCACTCCCCTTGGAATTTTAATAGAACGATCAGCAAGTTGAAGAGTAATGGTGGTGGGTTTAAGTTCCCCAAGACCTAACTGAGTGTACACTAAATAAGGCAAAAGTTTAACACTAGCCCCAAGATCAAGCAAGGCTTGGTCTACCATAAAGTTCCCGATCACACATGAAATAGTTGGACATTCGGGATCCTTATATTTGGGTGGACTTTTGTGTTGAATTATAGAACTTTCCTGTTCAGTTAAAAAGGCTTTTTTCTGCACATTCAACTTACGCTTAATATTACACAAATCTTTCAAGAACTTAGCATAAGAAGGTACCTATTTGATTGCATCTAACAATGGAATGTTAATTTTTACCTGCTTAAAAAGTTCAAAAATTTCAGCATTTTGATTCAACTTTTGAGGTGGTTTCAACCTCTGTGGAAATGGAGTTGGAATAGGACATCTTACATCTTCACTTGACCCAGACTTATCAATTTCCTCATTATCACGTTTTGATTCATCATTCTCAGAAGATTTTTGGGCCTTAAGTGGAATTGTTTTATCAATTTCTTTTTCACTACGTAGAGTGGTAATAGACTTAGCATGTTCCAATTGTGAATCAGAAGATTGTGTGTCCATTATGTGAACTTGCCCCTGCGGGTTGGGTTGGGGTTGAGTAGGAAACCTACCTTTCTCTTGAATAGCAACAGAAGATGTCAATTTAGTGAGAGAGCTCTTTATATCATTAATAGCTTGTGAGGTTTGTTGATTAATAGCAGCTTGCCCTTGCATGAAAGTTTGAAGTGTCTCCTCAAGTGTCTTCCTGTGAGGTGGAACATATGGAGTATAATTGGAAGATGTTTGAGGAGGTGGTGTTTGTGTAGCACTATCATTCCTCCAACTAAAGTTGGGGTGATTCCTCCATCCTGGATTGTAAGTATCTCCATAAGGAGATTGCCTCTTGAAAGGGGTCATGGAATTTGCTTGGTCATGCAACACCTCCTTGAAAGCAGGAATGGTAGGGCACTCATTAGTAGGGTGTCCTACGACATCACAAATTCCACAGGCCTCTTCTGTAGCAACAGACTTAACAACATTAATTTTCCCTACTTCCATAGCCTCCACCTTCCTAGCCAAAGAGGCTAGCCTAACACTCAAATTATCCTCCTCCCTAAGATAATGCAGACCCCCACTAGTAGTTGAAGACTTCGGCTTATTAGAAACATCAGAGGGATCAGTGGGATCCCAAGAATCTGAGTCTTCAGCTATTTGATCTAGAAAATCAAGGGCTTCATTAGGGTCTTTATCAAAGAATTCTCCATTACACATGGTTTGAACAAATTGTTTCATTGAGGGCGTCATCCCATCATAGAAGAAACTGATGGTGCGCCACTTCTCATACCCATGATGTGGACAAGAATTTAACAAATCTTTATAACGCTCCCAACACTGATAAAATGATTCATTTTGTTTTTGGGCAAAGTTTGTTATTTGTCTTTTCAGAGCGTTTGTCCTATGAACTGGAAAAAACTTTTTAAGGAATTCAGTTTGTAGTTCTTTCCAAGTTCCTACAGATCTAGGCTTAAGAGAATTCAGCCAAGTCTTGGCTTTGTCCTTTAAAGAGAAAGGAAACAATTTTAGCCTGATAATGTCCTCACTGCAAGCCTGCTCAAAAGTTGCGCATACTTTCTCAAATTCCTTTAAATGCAAATAAAGATTTTCAAACTCTAGGCCATGGAATTTGGGAAGCAAATTTATCATTCCAGGCTTAAAAGTAAAGTGGTGTGCTTGTAGAGGCAAAATAATACATGAAGGTGTGCTAGTGCGTGCAGGTTACAGATAATCACGCAAGGGCTGCATTGGTGCATCATGTTCAATCTCATTTTCATTAATATCATGGTTACTACCCTGATCAGCCATTTGATTAGGTGTGTGTGATGAAATAGTGAACTCAAACACGGGATTCTCAATTAAAATTGCAGAATTATTTCGAACCAATCGTCCACTGATATCTCTATTCCACGAGTGCATGCACAAGCAACAGAAATTTCAAAGAGAGATGGAACGAGTTTACAAAATTTGAAGAAAAATCCAATGAAAAGCTTTTTGTTCCAGATAGGACTCCAAATTCCTGCAAAATAAACAAGCTAAATTAAACTAAGAATAATTGAAATTCACTAAACTACACTAGAGAGAAATAAACTAATTGGAAGATTAATCCTAAACTTCACTCCCCGGCAACGGCGCCAAAATTTGATCGAACCCAAGAGAAGGTTGACAAATTGTAATATATACTAGGTGAATCTAAGTGTCGAACCACAGGGAATGATGTAGGATTATTCTACTCCAAACTAATCAAAACACTTAGCTTAACAAATTAAGATTCTTATCAGGAAATTATGCAGAGAAGTTATAATTCAATTAACTATTAAAATGATGATTAAAGATTCAATTAAAATTAACTAAAGATAGCAAAGATAATCGATGGGAGATATCAAAGCTTCAAGGATCAATTATTTAATTAATACTTCTATGTCTATTTAATTTCTCAATTAGAATCAAATAATGATTTGACCTAATCGGATGATATTTCATTCACGTTCATCATAACCATTAACATAAAGATTTCGATTGACAATTTATCATTAACGAGCTCAGTCAAATAATCACAGGGAATTATAAGCATTCGCCGTACCTTACGTTAACGACAAATCAAATAATTATATAGATTATGACTTTATCAAAACATCGCATTCAATCAAAAAAACAATAAGTAGCTCTATCATAGACATAAAAATATTAATCAAATAATATCACCTCTAGCTTTGACAAACAATTTAGCTATTCATATTCATGAGAAAAATCAGATTCGGAAGAAATTGCATCGGGAAAAACACTGTAGCAAATTTTACTGTTCACGGGTAATGTAGCAGAAACACTGTAGCAGTGCACTGTTCACCGCGAGCACTGTTCATCGTCTCCCCCAAACTGCCGAAATCACTGTAGCAATATGCAGTGTTGTAGCAGTACTGTTCACAGCACTATTCACTAGCAAAAACCAGTGCTTTCTCCTCTATTTCTCTTCCTCTTCTTCTTCCCCCGTTGATTCCTCTTCCTCCTCTTCGATTTCTAGCCAAAAATCTCACCCAAATCACGACCCAAACACGACCCAACTTCTCAAAACGAACCTCTGTTTCGTCAAAACCCAAGCGCTTTCTTCTGTTTCTGGCAGTGCTGTTTATATAGACTGCAAGAGCAGTCCTGCAATCTTTCCCAACTGAGCCAAATCGCCCCTTTTCCATTTCCAATCGAACTGAATATAGAAGCTTACCAAACTGGAACACGTCTGCAACTCGATTTGCCTCGACGCCTTTCGATTCGGCTCTGTTACACGCAAATTTCCAAATCCGGATCTTTCCAAATAGCGACCATTCCTTCTGTTTGCCGTGAGCCTCTCCGTCTTTGACTACCTTCTTAAGCTCCGCCGTCGTCCTTTCGCCGTCGTTAGCCCACTGCTATGGCCGTCGATTCCAGCTCCAAGCTCAGAACTTCCGCCGCTTCGAACTCGCCTGATCTTGCTGTCGTTCTGCTCCGCCGCCAGTACGAGCGCCGCCGTCGTCCTCATAGCCGCCATTCTGCCATGGCCGTGAAGACATCGCCGCCGTTGTCATCACCCATTGCTTCACCGGAATCCTCTGTCCCGCCAGCGCTCGAGCGCTCTCATTTTTTTTTTTTGTCTGGAACACCCGAGCCGATGGCTCGGGTTGGTTTTTTTGTTTTTTTATTTTTTTTTCTTCTCAACCCAAACCGAACCAGCCGGTTTTCATCCTTTTCTCTTTCTTTTTTTTTATTTTTTTCTCAATTAAAACCCGTCGTAACGATCTCCACCGCCGATTCAAATCTACACGTCCGTATTTTAATTTCGCGCCCGTCTTCTCTTAAGTAACTCATCAACGGTTCAGATCTTTGATACGCGCGATATCAGTTCTTGGGTCACTTTGGCATTTCAAAACACGTCTAATGCGCTCGTCTGCTACCGATCTGCAATTCGCATTTTTAAACCTACAAAACCAAACTAAAATTAGACGCATGATAAAAATATAATTCATTAAATTCTTTAATGCATCTAAAATAGTTAATTAGAGTAATTTAATTATTAATCTCTATTTACTATCCTAATCACAAATAACCCCTTTTATTCATATTTTAACATAAAAACTACACTAGTAAATAGGTAAATAGGGCATATAAATGTGTATATTTTATGCATATCATTAATGTTGACCACTTCATTTTTTTATTTTTGCCTTGTCATGACATTTCTTTGCTGTCGTGTCTTGATCACCAGTCATATCAATGAAACTTTAGTTTCTCAGTCATCAATATTTCCTCCATAAAAACTCAAGATCATAACACTTCAACATCCTTTCTTCAATGAGGTCATCACCTCTTTGAAATGGGTTCAAACATTGGATTTGGCAGAGCTCCTTTGCTTGTGTAGTTTGTACTTGTGTCTGTCTAAATATTAAGTTGTACCTTACTCAAAACATGTTTTGTGGGATGCTGGAGTTCAATATTTTCAGATGTAAAAGTTTTGGTGTCTGCATTTATGACTAAGATTTACTGGTTTATATATAGTTACATGAAATAACTAGTTAAATGTAAATTCTCAATTCTCAAATAATTAGCATTTAAACCATCATAGTATCCTTCCATGTTTTCTGTGTCCACGGGTTGAATACCCATGAATTCTTTCCAGACTGGCTATTGTGGATTATCTATTTTCTGCTCTTGGTGGTCCATCACCTCACCAATTCAATAAGGGATTATGTTGTTAGATTATTTTGCTTTTTTGTTGTTTTGGTGAGGGGATTTGATGTTCATTTCTGCATGCTAGTATGACTTTTTCTTCATAAAATACTTGTTCGTTTTTTTTATTTTTTGTGTTAAAACGAAATGTATCAGTAGGAAGGATGATGTTGTGAAGAAGTTGTAAATGATATCGATGTATCTGTGTGTTCTGTTTCGCCAGGTTCAAAATTCGTTTTAATTTGTGTGGTTTATCATTTCTAATTCCTGTTTAGTTTTCGCATAAAAAATTCCTGTCTATCTTTTGGTGGACATGTCAATGTTATAATTTCCTAGAAAGTAGAAACTTAGGTTGATTATTATTCATTCGTAACTCATCTGCTTTACTTGTTATTCGATTTACTCCTTCTGTCTGCAATTAGTATTAACATTTGGTTTTTGAAAATGAACTGATTTGAGTTCTTTTTGAAAAACAAATTGTTAATACGAATTGTGGACAAAGGGAGTATATAGACTCTGTTGGGGAGATTTATGAATGATTCATTCACTAGTAATATTCAACTGACCACCTATTCATGCACAAAATCCATGCAAAGCAAAATAGTGGCAAGTTTTGCACCAAATGCTCTGCCTGTGATAACCCTCTAAAAAGGGATACTAAAGGTTCCATCATCTTTATCATTTTGGCCTTTTCGACTTTGTGAATTGGCTTCATGAGATGATGGTTGCGCACGAAACATAAGTAGTCATGTTGCAACACAATTTATAAGGATGGCAACAGTCAAAACCAGTTTACTTTCTCATTTAGGCATTGTGTCATGCCATGTGTTGCTTCCTTCTGTATATTAATAGTTTTTTTTATGAAAGGATGTTGCGGTCAAATATATGTAGAGGTGTGGTCTATGGTGTTTAAATATTATGATTTGTTTTGTAACTGCTGTCTAGGGTATAGGATCTGTTGTGTATTAATACTGATTGTTGTTTATGCCTTCATTCTCATATGTCCCCTTTGTTGAGATGGAAAGCCCAGCCAAGAAAGGGAAGTATATGAAACAGGTAGAGTGTTGGGGCAAGGAGGAGCACTATGCATGGATCATAGCATACTCTAATGCTCTGATTGCTAGACATAGAAAGGGCAAGGGACTCGAACCCACATGCTATGCACTTGTCAGTGAGGAATTGAGTAAGAGGGACATACACGTGAATGCTGATGCAATCAAGACTCATTACGACAAGGCTAGGTACCTCTACAATGCTTGGAAGTGGATGTCTAATCACACTTGATGTGGGTTTAACCCATCAACTGGTACCTACACATCTGGAAATCCATATTTTTGGAAGCAATTTAAGGAGGTGAATGTTTTTGTTCCCTTTTCCGCAGTTTTTTGGAATGTACCTTTCACATAATTATATGCAGAATTATGTCTCATTTCAATGTTGTTGTTGCAGAAGCACCCTAAGGCAATGCGCCTAAAGACTTGGGGATACGCAGATGACCTTGTGCAACTAATGAAGATTATATTCGATGGCAACCATGCTACGGGGGACCATGCTTATGACAGACGTCCTAAGTAGAAGGATGCTGCCAATGTGGATGAAGCATCAAAGCAGCTGCCGGAAGTGGATTGCACAGAAGACGAAATACCGAGGATGCAACCGTATGACTTTGATCAGTACTTGGGAGAGGAGATTGGAGAGAGCCAATATGGACCCTTCACCAGTCTCCTTGATGAGGATAATCAAGCAACCCCCTTCCCCATGCACTCCCCAACTATTCCTACATTTGTCAACCCATCCCAGGTTATATACATGTCCAGTTTTTTGGTTTAGATTAGGTTATGAAGTAATTTAAAACAGAAGTTGTACATTAGAGTTTTTCATTGCTGATGCATATGTTTGAAGCCAGCCACGACGTACTCGGTCATTTGCTCAAATTGTAATCATGTTTGCTCGTGCATATTTACTTCTGACTCCTGTTTGCTCATGCTTCTTCCTTTATTCTCATTGCTGTGTTGGTCTTCCTTTTCTGTGCTTTCATTTTTGTAGGTACCATCTGATGTCCACGACCCCCCCCCCCCCAGTCAAATGCCCCCTCATGTTCACATTGCTCCAGTGAACCCTTCACCTATGGACAAGCTGACTAGGTCAAAGAGGAAGGCTGGTGATTCATCAAACGTCTCCACTGCCTTCCATTCCATGTGTGACGCCATGTGTGCCCGCAATGCCATATCATTGAGACAAGTGAACATCCTCGCTGATCCGGCAGCACGAGAAATGGTGATTACTGTGAAGGAGAGTGAAGAATACCGGAGATCACAAGATCTGATGTGCCGAATGCCAGGGTTTGATGTGACTAATCCGATGTACACAGAAGGCTTGTCACTGATGCTAAATGAACATAAAAGGCATATGTGGCTGACAATGGAGGACAATGTTGTATATGCAGAAGCTTGGTTGCGGGGACAGTGGAAGGCGATGAATCTACCAGCATAGGTGTGACGGTTTATGGTAATGTGAGAAACTAAGGAACACTTATTTATTTTAGACATGCAGACTGTGTGTTATGATTGGGATATTATTTCAGACATTTCTTTATTTCATACATTTCACTGTTGTTGGGATACTATTGCCTGTAATAATACCAAGGGACATATTTAATGCATGTGAATGTGGAGAATATTGACTGTAAGGCTCGTGACATATTTTATGCATGTGAATGTGAAGAATAATGACTGTAAGGCTTGTGACATATTTTATATATGTGGCATGTGACTTGTGTGTGTTGCCTATATATTAGAATGAGAGCAACCCTTCATTATATATGACTCATATCCCTCCTCTCTCTGCAAAAGATGTTTCTCTTGCACAGGTAATGCAATCAATTATGCTTGATTTCTGTAATGTTACTAAATCCTAATATTGAAATGTCTACTGGATTGTAGCATGACTAGCATGAGCATAAAATTTGATGCTCTCTGTTTTGAAGCTCTCTGATCAGACTTTTCACATACTTGCCCTCTGTTTTGATGCTATATGTTTTGATGCTTTCTGTTTTGATGCTCTCTCCCTTGTCTAGTTTACTTTTGGAATTTATCAGTCTACCAGAAAAAGTACCTCAGATAAGTAGTATTTTGGCTGGGGATGACTTGTAAGTGATCAACATTCCAGCCGAAATATTGGGTGCCAGTTTTTACAAACATTTTCTGATTTCTTTGGAAAGAAAGTATAATTGCTTAGTTGTGTTCAGTACTCATTTTACCTTTGATGTGCACAGAGTGTAATAATGGAATTAGAAGCAAGATCTTATTAAGGATTACAGTATATCATTGTTTCTCACTAACACTCCTAAATGTTTGAAGCATTAACTCCTTGGAGCCATCAAGGGGTTATTAAAAGTTGCTATAACCAGCAAGGTTGTGTTCAGTACTTATTTTACCTTTGTTAGTAGTTGCTAGATGGTCAGATAATATCATTCCAATTCAAGGTATCTACCATCCAACTAGTAGACACAAGATCACAGCTTCTCAGTGTCATCAGTTCAGGAAACCGGCTAGTAAGATTCAAAATCTGAATCAAAAGCATTTAACGATCAGATATAAGCCATTGCTTTATCAACTAATCACTAGTTTACACAAGTATTCACCTTATCAGCTAATGGTTCCCGGCTGCATGGTTGGTCATGTTCAAAATATTCAAACAACAGAGAATCTCGCTCACTACCAACTTGACCATTATCATTACTGGAAAAACATTCCAGTTTTGGTTTCTCCTTCAAAGACAGACTCTCCATTCTCAGAGAAACAACCTCCTCCATAGTAGAACAGTGACGACGCCATTTTTCTCCACTTGTATATCTTGAGCACTTTTCAAGTTCACAGTCACTGTTGCCTTCTGAACTTGAGCCTCCACAGTAGCCATGTCTCCTCACCAACCGCTTGTTATTATGATTTTTTCTCCATAACAATTTCCCCATAACAATTTTGTGGAAAATATATGTTATTATGCCTGGATATATATGTTATTATGTGGAAAATAAATTTCCCCATAACAATTTTGCCTGCATTTGAATTCGTTATCCTTTTTTTAGCTTTATAGTAGTCAATGATGACGGTCACACTCACGAACCTTGTAATGAATATTTTCCACAGCAATCTTGACGACGTGTGCCGGCCATAATGGACCCTTGGGTAAGTCGTCGTTGTTATACTATACAGCTTCTCCCCATCTGCCCAGAGCATATAAAGCTCAAGTTTGAAATGCTCATGTCCATGCAGAATTTATTAGATGATGAAGACGAGGCCGATGATGCTATAGCAACGGGACTTGTACATTATTAGGAGCAACACTTGAGTCACCCTCCACCTCGAAATGTTGTCCACCCACATCGGACGAGGGGAGGAGAATTGGTTGGTGACATGTTATACAACGTAACGAACGATCGAATGTGTAGGGACTGGGTGAGAATGAACAAAACACCATTCATAGAATTATGCAAGCAAGCCAGATTAGCTGGTCTAAAAGACAGTTGAGGAGTCTCGGTTGAACAACAACTGATGATATTTTGTGAGCTATTGGGGCATGATACTTCGGTGAGAAAACTTGGGCACGAATTTTCTCACTCATAGGAGACCATTCATAGGTATATTTATAACATTTATGGGGCATTAGAACCATGGTTTAAGTCAAAAGTAAATAACATTGTGCCACTCGATGTAGTGCCAAATTATATTAGGAACAACACCATGTATTGGCCATGGTTTAAGGACTGTGTAGGTGCGATTGATGGCACGCATGTCATGGCGAAGGTGGCGGCCAAAGTGTGCCTATAGAGGAAAAGAAAAAACCACAACACAAAACATCCTTTGTGTGTGTGATTTTAGTATGCGTTTCACGTATGTCGTGACAGGTTGGGAGGGGTCTGCGCATGATCAACGAGTTTTGGATTCAGTCTTGTAAGATCCCACATCTGGTTTTCCAATAGCACCAGGTGGCAAGTGATCTACACTTGAAATATGTATTTTATTATCTCTTAAACTTATGCTTATGCTAGTGTTTAATTAGAATTACTACTACTTTAATATAGTTTTTGGTTTTTGTAGCAAATGAGAGCAAGATGCAAAAAAGGGTGAAATATATCTTCAGTGGCTAAATCATCATATCTTCGTGTACAAATTTCTTATTGAACTGATTCAAGTTTCATGTTAAATTCAAGAAGTCAGCTTTCCAACGCCACCGACCGCGCGCAATTCGGAGTTCGCAGCAGAAAGTTATAGCCATTTAAAATTTATGAACAATAACTACGATCGATCGGACATTCAACGCGATCGATCACCTGAGCCGCAAAACAGTGTTATTGAAGGCAACGATTGATCGGCACTCAAAATGATCGATCGTATCTACTGGAGTCTTTTGATTTACGGAAGATAGTAACAGCGGTCGATCGGAGTCATACGGCATCGATCGACAGAATGATCGATCGGTAGAAAATAACGAAGGAATTGTGATCGATCGGTAGACGATCGATCGGCAATATGTACGATCGATCGCCGTATACGGAAAAACTGAAATAAGACCTATTTCGACTCGGATTTGGAAGGGGACTTCGTGGTTTCTCTTCAAACATATAAATAGGCCTTATGGGAGAATGTTTTGGTCTACCTTGGAGAAATTAGAGAACATACTTTGGAGGCTAGAGAGGAGCAAGAGAAGGAGTCTTTTGGAGCAAAGAAGAAGAAGGATTCATGACGATAGATCTACATAAACAGGCTTCTCTTTTCTTTTTTTCTATGTGTAACTAAACTTTCATTCAAGGCTAGATGAAGCCCTAGATGTGTATTGCTACTCTTGTTAGTTTAATTTTATAAAGTTGATTATGATTTATGCTTAATGCGATTTCATGAGTATTCTTTTGAGTGCTTGACCATAGACTTGATTGATTATGAATGGAATTAGATATTGTGATTGATTTTATGCCCGATCAAGGATAAGATTAATTACGTTATAATAGAGTTGTGATTGATTCTATGCCCGATCAAGGATAGGATTGATTACACAATAGTAGATGAACTTTCGTGTCCGATCCAGAACGTTAGTGAATTTATTAGTAATTTGTGTGTCCGATAAAGAGCACGAATTACCATATCATGTCAATGTATGCTTAATAATAATTAAGAGTAGTAATTGCATGTCCAGTGGTGGCTTCATTGCCTTGATACTTCTCCATATTGATTGAATCCCAGTAATTTAGTTAAAAGTTCATTGTTGTCTTAATCTAGAATCAACACTGCTGCTTTCTTTTGAATTTGGTAAAATATTAATCCATCCCTGAGGTTCGACAACCCTTCAATACTCGTCGTAGTATAATTGCCTTGTGCACTTGCAAGGGTATTTAAACGATCAGCAAGTACTATGTCATTGACGCAGGATATGCGCAGAAGGTTGGCTTCTTGGGCCCTTACAAGGGAGCTGGGCATAGGTATCATATAGCACAATTTCAACAACGACGTGCGAGTGGCCGGAATGAGATGTACAACTCCAGGCACGCTTCATTACGGAATATAGTTGAACGGACATCATTTAGTGTATTGAAAAAACATTGGCACATCTTGGACAATATGCCCCCTTATCCAATAAAGATGCAAGGAAAACTTGTGTTAGCTTGTACATCATTGCACAATTTTGTCCATGAGCAACACCATGCCAGCTCTGACCCTGACATGAGAGATTGGTTCCTTCCAGAATTCGAAGGAGATGCACCCTACATAGACAGTAGGGGCAGTGTTAATCTGGATGCTGCGTCCACTAGTAGTGGAGGGGTAGATCATATGCAATTAATGAATGATCGGGTCATGTTGAGGATGCGTGATGCAATCCGTGATGCAGTTGCTTACTTGCTTCATATACCACCTTGATCCACATCCAGAAAGGCGACAACAACAACAGTAAGATTTTAATTGTGTAATCACATGCCACAAATACTTCATCTTTTGTAATAGATTTCAAGGTTCTCATGAGCATGACGAAATAAATGTTTGTGACAAATAAAGATGTTGTTCTACTTTAAGTGTATTATGAATCCGGTATCATATTGGAGTCATCTGCATTACTACACATTTGCACATCAAGTTTATCATCAACACAAATGCATTCCTCAAGTCACATACATTTAACAATAATTACAATACAACATAAGAGCATCAATGAAACAAAGAGGCAAGTGCATGGGTTGTCTCTAATGAACTCCTCCATGAATGTAGTGCGTGCTTGTGTTAGTTTTTCCCGCTCGAAGTGCACGAGGGTGCGAACTCTTCTACCGAACTTTTGGGGTGCTGGTGGGTTGATCCATACAAAGTATCCACAACCATGCTCCCCCTAAAAAGAGCACTTATATTTGAGATTGCATAGATTGATGAATAATACACATAATGCTAAGGAATACAATAGTAATTGGATTACGTACATAGTGATCCTGACATTTCATGAACCTCCACCCTGGATTGTCACCCGTGTGCGAAACATATATAGTGAAGTGGTTGTCTCTACAACGAGGGCAAACTTGGCATGTACGATTAAATGGATGATGAGAAGCATCCATTTTTGAGCTGCATTAAACAAATACAATATGAATAAAGCATTTGTATAACGACACTAACTGAATTTGCATAACCAGCAAGGCACCCCCAGTCAAATAATGACTCTCTCTCATGATAATGACTCCTCTATTGGTGCCATTAATTCCAAGAGGACCACAACTGAATTTTGTAATGAATAGGCCACAACTGAATTTTGAAAGAAAAGAGGGGGGTGGGGGGGACTCATTAACAAATTGGAGGGATGAGTAGTCTGCCACAGCCACCATCTTGGTATCATGGGGTGGGCTAGCTTGAACAGGGTCTGGTGAACTACTCATCCATATTGGAGAAAACAAAAATATGGAACCATGGAAACTAAAAAGTTGATTGAGAGAGCATGCTTACAATTTATTACAAGAGAATATAACGAAGCAAAGTAGCAACTCTTTTTTTCCCCTGATTGGGTCATAATGCCGAATTCTTTCAATAACATAAAAACATGATTATAGTGTCTGAAGCTACTGGGGAAATAAACATGCTGTCTAGCACAAAATATAGTCCAGTCTACAACACAAAGAAACCAGCTTGACCAGTTTTACAAGTGGAAATTTACTCATCTAATGTCACCAACTTTTTTTTTGTTCACCCTCTCCTTTGATGCCACCAAAACTAACATTTTAAATGATGTAAATATCAACTTAAAATTAAAGATAGTACAACTTATAGTCTGTATTCTAGGGGATAACTAAGGATATTTAATGGACAATGGCCTAAATGGTTCATGCAAACCAACATTTATATATGCAGACGATCATCTTGTGGATGGAAATATGTGAACTGACCATTAATAGTGTCTCAAACACAAAACACAGAAAACCTGCTATGTGTCTTCGCAACAAGCTAAAGAGGAGAACGTGAAAGTCAATTAATTATTGCCCAGTATCACTATAGTGTAGATGAAAGCTGTGAAAACAAAAACACAGAAAACCTGCTGAATTCCAGTACTCCCTCTCCTGCACCCTCTCCTCCCGATGCCATAGCACATACACAAAACCACTGGAAATCAAAACAACAAATAGAACAAACCTTGAAACACATCGATGCGAAGAAGAAAGAAATATAAATCTCAAAATACCTTTTCTTTTTCATGTAAAGATTGGATTTTTACCAGACTAGAGGCTAACAAGAAATACCGGCAGATGATTCACGGTTGAGCGGCTGTCGGAGAAGATTCACAGAGGTGGGCGAGTGGCTGTCGAAGAAGATTCACGGAGGTGGTCGAGGGCTATCGGAGAAGATTCACGGAGGTGGGCGAGTGGCTGTCGGAGAAGATTCATGGAGGTGGTCGAGGGCTGTCGAAGAAGATTCACGGAGGTGGTCGAGCGGCTCGCGGAGAAGATTCACGGAGGTGGACTCGAGCGGCTGTCCTCGCGGCTACCGGCGAATGATTGGGTCGAGTGGCTGTCGAAGAAGCTTCACGGTGGTCTCTAGCAACTGCCGAAGGGCTGCCCCAACAACGAAATAGCTTCTCATCTGTCTGAGCGCCAGGAACCCAACAAATAAATGCCCACGACTGGACAGGTTTTATTTCTGTCCCAAATCGCTAAAAACACAAAATTTTCACCAACTCAGCCAAACACAAATCATACCTGATTTTTTTTCATGTTTCCAAACACAAGTTACCAATCAGGAATCAGGCTGATACTGAAAGACTGAAAATATGATTAATTTTAGGTTCCCAAACGGGGTTTCTACAATCAGAAAAATCACCTACAAATCACCTTGATTACTTTCAGCCTGATTTTTTTTCACTTATCACTATCAGTTTCCAAACGCACCCCTGGTTAGTGGATTATCATGAGGTGTTTCAGCTGGTATAAAAATCCTTAACCATGAGGCGTTTCAACTGGTTTGTGGATTATCCCAAAAATACTTAATCAGCTGAAATAATCCAGCTGGATGGAGCTGATTTTTCACACCCCAAACGGTCGTTAGACTTAGGTTCTGTGTGCATGAGTGTTTGCTGCCTTGAACAACTGTTGTCAAAAAAAATGATGATTTTCTCCGTCAATTTATCATAGAAGTGTTTCGAAATACGGTTTACCGAAGTACCTAGGATTCATCGTGTGGACTGTGGTTTCATCACGTTGATAAATGGACATAGGTGAGCATTACTGTTTTAATAATAAAACAAAAAATTGAGTGTGAATTGGATGGTGGTAGAGTGTAAAAAAAAAGAATTTGTTGGTTGTACGTAATAAGTTTAAACTCGGATTCATCGTTTGGTTCCGAAAGGGGCTGAAAGATGTGAAAACTATTTGGATACTGATTGAGCTAACACGAGCTGCTGACGGAGAAAGGTGAAAATTTTCACCTAGGGTTAGGTGCGTTTGGAAATTGAAACGAGAAATTTTCACTTCTAACGATAAAAACTGAAAAGAATCAGCAAATCACAGTTGAAAGAGTTGAAAATGATGACTCGTTCGAATTACCATCAGCCTGAAAAATTTCTCCTCGTCACCTCATCACCTCCCATTGCCTTCTCATCGCCATCACGCCACCATCATTGCCGCCACCACCATACACCGTCACCATCGCCGTTGCCCAAAACAAAAAATTTTCACCTACTCTACCAAACGTAAATCACACTTGATTTTTTTTCTAGGTTTCCAAACACAAGTTATCAATCAGGAGTCAAACTAATTTTTTAAGGTTAAAAATATGATTAATTTTAGGTTCCCAAATGGGTTTTTCATAATCAGAAAAATCACCTACAAAATCACCCTGAAAATTTCCAGGCTGACTTTTTTTTTCACATTTCCCTATCAGTATCATAATGCACCAAGTTTACACTTTAGAAAAGGAACACAAAAATGACACGTACATACTTTTTTGGTGTAAGTAGAGTTTTTTCCATATTACCTAACCCCACTACCCATTTCCCTATATTACCTGATTTTCTACTAAAATGCCATATTACCTGGAAATGGGACCTAAACTTCCCAAAATGCCCCTCTTTGGCCTTAAAACATTTTAGCTGACGGAATTCTTCACTTTTATCCAACGAGGGCAATCAAGTAGCGTTCTACTCTGAGGATGATGCTTTTCAGCGAAGCTCCGAACTTTGCGGCGAACTAGATCAAAGTCGACGGTCACCCACGCCTAGAAAAAAGTTCTGATCAAGGGACTTTGATGTAAAGAAACACAGGGTGAGATATATGTAAAGAAACACATGTAATGGCTACTCATTGGTGCTCTAACCGCTCGTGGACATTAAATAAGAGGATAAAAATTGGCAAAAGCATGAAACACTTGTCGGTGAGTGGTAGGGACTATTTGTATATCTTTCTGAGATCCTAATGAAATAGAAGAGGAGGAAAAATAAGGAAGAACGACAAAAAATTGGAAAAAAAGGGATAAAAAATGAATGAGTTATGACATTTTAAAGTTTGCCATAAAATCGTGTGTTCTTATCCACGACTCCAACCCAAGTCGTGTGTTCGTGTACACGACTTGAATGAGTCGTGTGTTGTTAGACACGACTTCAATGATGCATATCTCCTTCACTTCTGATCCGTTTTTCCCTTTTTTTTCATTCTTAATTATTTTTAGTGCCCTACTACAAAAGTTGAGATCTACATGTAAAGAAACACATGTAATGATCACCCATTGGTGCTCGAACCGCTCATGAACATCAAATAAGAGGATAAAAATGGGCAAATACGTGAAATGCTCATCGGCGAGCAGAAAATACTATTTGTATATTCGTCAACCCAACTAAAAATTGTGTAAATAGATTTAAGATATCCTCATAAGGGGGAAAAACGTGAAAAAATGGGCGAAAATGGATAAAAAATGAGCTGACACGACTCCATTCAGGTCATGTGTACGGTCACACGACCTCAAATTTGGTCTGCGTAAGACCGCACACTTTTATGTCAAACTTCAAAATGTCATAATTCACTCATTTTTATCCATTTTAGCCCATTTTTTTGCGTCCTTTATTTTTCATCCTCTTCCATTTCATTATCAAAGAAAGATATTGAGATATCATACACTGGTTGATGAATATACAAACAGTAGTTGCCTCTCGCCGACAAGTATTTCATGCATTTACCTATTTTTATCCTCTTATTTGATGTCCACGAGCTGTTGAGTACCAATGAGTGGCCTTTATATGTAACACCCGAAAATTTTGTATGCTTATTAAAATTGATATTGATCTAAAAGTATGAAATTTTGATGCTTGTTTTTATTTTATTTTGGTATATGGTGTTAAATAATATGAAGAGAGCTTTCCAACGCCACCGACGGTGCTCAATTCGGAGTTCAGAGCAAAAAGTTATGCTAGTTTGAAGTTTGGTACGCGATTAGTGTACGCGATCGATCGGCCGGGTTACACGATCGATCGCAACGGCCAAGATTGAATACGGAAATTGCGATTTTGAGTGAATTTCCTTGAGGAAAAAGATATCAATCTTAACCAAACTTAGAGAGGACGTTTACCTAAGGTTTTTAGAGGATTTTGGAGGATTCTTATTGGTGGAAAGAGTCCATAATTTAGGAAGAATATTTTTAGAAGAGATTTCCCCAAACTCTATATAAACCCTTGTAGTGTTGGCTTGTGCTATTGAAACCATAGCCCTAGAACGTCTAGAGACCTTTTCCTTATCCTTCCCACGTTCACCCACCTCCTATAAGGCTTCTTCTTGTGGGAGTTTTTCAAGAGCTTGGAGCGGGAGCTTTGGAAGAAGCGGAGGAGACAAACAACGCGTAAAAAGCGGAATTTTCTGTGAATTAAGAGTAGGATGGTTTTTCCCTATTCTATTGCTATTCCTTTTCTTCTCATATATGAGTATTGATTCATTCATTTATATCATTGTTATATATATATATATACTGATTTGAATAGAATTTGATACATGGTTGGTTATACTAGTCATATTGTTGATTATGTTCTTCACTATGTTCATGCTATGTTCTTAGATGAGAATACTATCCATGTTTGATATCCACTGATCATATTGAGGTCCAAAGTTCTAATCTTTGTCTATTAGTCCTTTGATTTCGTTGGTTCAAGTAGTCGCAAGTGCTGCCCTAATTTAATTATCCATATTCCAAAGGGTAGTTACTTAAAACTGCTAGGTATGGTAAAAGACATGATAAAAGAGTGTACTTTAGTAATTACAGACAATCCTAGGGTCTGTAATTAGTCTAAGAGAGGAGTAATAATGTCTGTTAATAATGTATTATCATCTATAAAGTGTTATTAAGGAAGATAATCGAGTTTAATTAAGAATCTTAATCTCGGCTAGAACTATTTCTGTGCTGACAGTCTGTAGTAAATAATTCATAACTAATTCAAATAAAATAAAAAAAATATAAAATCAGTGGGGTTAGAAACTAGACTCAGAGGACTTATCTACAATAAAAGTTTCAAGATTAAATTCAATCTGTGCTAATACTGAGAAGCATTGGAAGTCAACTGTTATGTAAAAATAGAACATTATAATTAAGGTAAAAGTTAGGAAAACATTATCAAAGCAATAGCATATGCTATAATAAGTATACTAAGAACTTTATATATATCATACAAGATTTTTTAGTAACTATTGCAGTAGAATGGACTATGTATAAGAATTAATATCATGGGCTAATGAAGGGTGGTTTGGTATTTGATAAGTTGTGTGCTTCACTTGTAGTGTCGACTCGATTCGACTTTCCAATTGGAACTCGAATCATCATTTTTCATCTTCTAAAATAGTGATTTTTGAAGTTTAGACCCAGTGTGTCATAACTCAGTTGAGGATTAATATCGAGTATATAATTCACAGTGTCTTGAGAATTCAAATGTCTTTAGTATTTTGTTTGTGTGTTGATTCGGTTTGAGTCTCTAATTGGAGTATGCAATTCTCAACCCTATTTGTCCGTATTCTGATATTGAGTTTGAATAAGTGTTTCTTGGACACAGGTGGTGTATAATTAAGACTATGTACTAATACTTATTAACACTACTGATATTGTGTAGTATGAACCAAAAAGTGTCATTACTATTCAGTATATTTCTTAATATGGATTATCACAATAAAGTTGGATAAGTAAAAAGACTAATCATATGGGGTAAGTCTAAGTGAGTAAATAAGCCAAGATTTCTGTTTTTCAGACAAGCGTTTGTGTCGGTTTGAAATTCCACTTGGAAATCGAATCATCAAGGACCTATCCTTAAATCTTGACTTTGGATATGTATTCATATTATAAACCCAGTTATTTTCTAGAATATTCCTATCTAAGGCTATGCATGAACATATGTGTCTCAAAGTATTGGTTCTTTGATTTCTAGTTCTATGGTGAGTTTTGTTATTATCTAAGATGTGAATCTCCTTGTTATTCTAGAAAGTGAGTCATATGTTGTTGAGATCCTTACTATTCTATTAATACTCAAGAAAGTGAATCATATGTTGTTGAGAGTCTTTACTATTCTATTCATACTCCAGAAAGTGAATCATATGTTGTTGAGAGTCTTTACTATTCTATTCATACTCCAGAGAGTGAGTCATATATTGTCGAGAGATCTTGAAGTTTTATTTATACTCCATGAGTGAATCATTGTGGTAAGAATTACCCTATTCTCAGAAAGTTGAGACCTCTGCTTTTGATTGAATCATTGTCCAGTTTGACATTGACCTATTTCTCCACTAGAGACCTTGCAAAAATCTCTCCGACGTGGACTCATAGTATGCTTACGAGCCATTGCTAGACCTTGCGAGATCTTTTATATTTAGGGAGTTGCGATTCCTTACTGCCCGAAAAGAGGCACATACGTACGTTTAGGCTGTATAACATTATGGAAGGTCTGCAGTCTCCGCTCATTATGCCCGTAAGCACAGATGGGGCCAGCATGCCTAGACGCATGGCTGGGTTCCGAAGGGAGAACCTCTAGGATGTTCTTGTATATTTTATCTTTTGCGATCGATAAATTCAGCGAGCAAAAATTGTAACTCCTTGCACTATAGATGCCTGGAACCTTTGGTATTTTGATTATTCTCTCCTTACACCGGTATTTGATTGGAGTCGTATAATTTATTGTCCTTGCTCTATACTTGAGAGTCAGGAACCGTTGTTGACTGACCTTTCTTTTCAAGACCTTAGGTTCAGTCCAAATGTTATTGAATATCAATATTTCTTTGTTATATATTTCTCTTCATTCTGCTTGATTCATCTTCAATGGGTTTTTATCCTACTGAGTGTTTCTATGAAATATTCATGCATCCACTGATGCAGGCATGAAAGATAACTAAGACAGGACGGGTGCAGGAGCAGGAAGGTGATGCAGAAGCTCGAGGATGATTGGAGAGTTTTCAATTACTTGCTTTGTTTGATAACTTGATGTCATTACTGGCCGTTGTGTGCCATAGTTTTAATGATTTCTTTTGATTGACAATTTATGTTCTTTGTTGTAATAATAACTAAGTAGGATTCTTTCAATACATTTACAAGGTTTTATTTTGAGATTGGATGATGAGTTTCCTTGTTCATGAGAATTCATGGTAATGTTGATTGCACATCCTTTTGTGATGATGTAATTAGCTGATCGGTTCGACTATCCGAGTCGCATCCCAGAGTACCTACCTCACCAAAGATGGTAATGTTGATTACTAGGTCTTATGAAATTTTGTATGTAATTAATTATTTTTCTCAAATGAACAAGGCTTTTTATAAGAGGAGTAGATGTAAAAGACCATGCATTAAAAAATATTTGATAGTTAGGTACATGAGGTGTTTTACTTAGAAGAAGCAATAAAAGAAAAAAATTGTCCATGGTCCAACCTTTATATGCATGCATTTCGCTTGATACTGTCGTTACATTCTTCACTGTCACATGGGAAGGAACCACAAATTAGCTATAGGATCTTGTCCGCATATATTTATGTGTCCACATTTGGGGCCAATGGTGGTAAGAATCACTTTTTGAGTTCAAGAGAAAAGAAAGTGTAGTGCCCAGGCTATAAATTTGTTAATGGCTCTTCATGACACTGCTACCCAAATGCTGATTTTTTTATTCTCTACGATAGTGCTGTGATAGTAATGATTTACACTTTCTTTCCGCCATCACAATGTCTCCCTTTTTTATGCATAGGGGCTCACCAATTTTTTAAGGGGAATTTATTAAATAAATCATAAAAAAAATTATTGTTCGGGAACACTGTGCAAAATAATTCCCGAATAGGGTATCTGACAAGACACGCCGCTGGCACATGCATGGTTTTTTTTTTTACAATTGACCCGAAACGCCTTTCAACTTAAGAGAGAAGCGTCGGTTCTCTTTCATGTTAAATTGAAAGGCATCGGTTCAACCAACGCCTTTAAACCCCTTCAGCCTTTTTTTGAAAGACCAGAAAGGCGTTGGTTGAATTGATGCCTTACATTTCATTTATATGGGCTTCGGGCTTGGGCTCGGCCGCACCGAGCCCTAGCATTTTGTTCTCTCTTCTCTGGTGGCTCACCTCGGCTCTCCGGCAATGTCCTCGCCACCGCCTCGGCCAGCTCCGCCTCCCCAGCCACCGCCTCACCTCGGCTCTCCGGCGACGTCCTCGTCACTGTCTCGGCCAGCCCGCCTCCCCGTCCTCGCACCGGCCATCGTCTCGCCATCACCTCGGCTCTTCGGCGACGTCCTCGCCACCACCTCAGCCAGCTCCACCTCCCCGTCCTTGCCCCAGCCACCGCCTCGGCTCACCACGTCCTCGCCACCGCCTCACCTCGCCTCGGCCAGCACCTTCTCCGGCCACCTCCTTGCCCCTTCGCTCGCCTCTCTATAGGTAATATATGTTTAATATCCGTTAGAAATACGTATTGATGTAGCTTTTGTATTGTATGAAATTGATTATGTTATATTTGTGTAGTATTTGATCGTGTTTGTTAAAGGTTTTGTGAGAAGAGATGGGGGAGAAATGGTTCCGTTTGTGCTAATGTATGGTGGCAGAATTGATAGAGGTGAATACGAAGGTGATGAAACCGTAGGATTATTTATTAATAAGCCAAGTACTTACGAGGAACTAGAGATACAAGTGGTCAATAAAATGGCCATGGCAAACCCATACACCCCTACTATTGAGTGGAAGATTAAACAATAAATGCGCCTTATTGGCAGCATGTGGGTTGGCCAAATCAATTCTCACGTGTATGAAGTGAAAACAATGCATGGTAGAAAATATATGGTGGATGCCAGCGATCATACATGTTCTTGCAATGACCCTCAGTGTACAAACATCCATATCATCATCTAATTGTTGTCAAATCGAGGCAAAGACGACCCATCGGCGATTTAGTTGGATATTGGTATACATCTGATGCATATAGAAAGGTGTATGCAGTTGAATTCTTTCCACCTCCTGATCGAAGAACTTAGGACGAAGATTCACCTATGTATGTGGTGAAGCCCCCAAGAGTGACACAAAAACCCAGTCGTCCACGCACTAGGAGAATACATAATGCGATGGATAGTGCGGGCATGATGATAGATGGTCGATCTCACTATCATTGTGGGAATTGTAACCAACTTGAATATAACAGACGTCAATGCCAAAACACACATTTTGTTGATTGGTACTTCCATACAATGATCTTTATATATAAATTAACTTTTTTTTACCTTCTTTGAACTTATTATTAACAGTTGGTTTCTTTATAAATATTATGGACCCAGGACCAATTGATCCCTCCGTCCTCACAGAGCAAAGCTTGCACAGATCTGATGGCATATGGAACGGAGAGGTATGTGCACATCCATTAGCTTTTTAATTTTGGATATTGCATATATTTAACAACTTTTCTAATTGTAAATTACTTTTCATGTGTATAGGATCCCGAATCCATTGAATGCACCGAGCACTGGCAAAACGTGCGCCATTGGCCAGTTGATGCATGCATGTTGTTGTATATAGAGATGGCAAGATTTGGGTAGTTTACGTGCTTAAAATATATTAGGATTGATAGAGGTCTCATAACTGCCCTAGTTACGAGATGGTGGAGGGAGACGCAAATATTTCATTTGCATTTTGGGGAGATGACTATTACATTACAGGATGTTGTTGTACTACTCGCATTGTGCGTTGATGGCATTGCAGTGAGTTGCTCGACTGTGGGCATTGACTGGAATGAAGTATATGAGCACCTTCTTGGACGGGTACCTCCATGTGATGCATTGAAAGGATGAACTAGGGTTAGTCGGTTGTGGTTGAGAGAGGAGTTCAGTCGCCAGCCGGAGGATGCCATAGAGATGAACATCGAGCAACATGCACGAGCATATTTACTCTACATGCTTGGTTGCACTATATTTGCCGATAGAAGTAGCAGCCATGTGCACCCCATGTATCTCCTTTTGTTAGAGGATTGGTACACCGCAGAAGAGTATTCATTGAACGATCACCACGTCGAGGCCGAAGGAGTTTTGATTGGAGGTCGCATCATGCAGCCTATATTACTAGATGGGACGACCAGACGACCACTCTCGTTCAGGGGGAGCCTTCCATGACGGAGCGAGATGCGGATAATGCATACATGAGGTGGTATATGAGGATCTCTAGGAGACTTATCATGCCACCTATGCATGAGGCGGATATGTTATATCAACCGAGGGGCGACACTGAGCGGGCGTTGGTGAGTATCTCTGACTTCATATTTGATTTAATTCACCATTGTTCTGTGCTTGTAGATAACATATATTCCGTTTCCTTTCTAGCTTACTTGTGTGAGACAAGTGCATGCTCAGTCTCATAGAGCTTTGGTAGACCGATCCTACGAGAGCTTTGTAGCGGCATGTCAGACGATACACGATATCTCTGGACATGTTCTTGCGAGTTTGCCATTGCTTCAGCTAGTTATGACAGATATTCCAGGACTGAAGGTTGTTCCAAGACCATTATCAGCTTTGCCTGACGTGATATCATCAGCCGACATGACAGGTTTTACCCCATCGCGAATTATTCCAGATGCTCCGCTCGATCAAGTTGAGAGGCCTCTTTCTTCGAAAGTATATACTAGGCGACAGTGTGCACTTCGTGCTCTAGTTTAGGCAACTTCATCTTCAGATGCTATACCTAACGTTGAGCCTGAGCATATTCCACCTCTGGCACGAGGATGAGGTAGGAATAAGTTGAGGAGACTTGATTGAACACTTGTAATTTTATGAGTAAATTTATAATACTTTCTATAACTTTGTATACCCATCTATTATAACTTTCTAATAGATGCATGCATTAATTTATTTGTGTAATTTTGCTGAGGTGTTTTATGTAATACTTTGCTTATGTTATGTATATTGTGTTATCAGGTATTAAAAAAAGTTGTATTTCGTAGCATGGGAAGAGGCTGTAGAAAGTGATGAGAGAAGGCAAGCCTTTGTTTCCAGTAGAGAGGCATCGGTTTAACCGACGCCTCTATGTAGGAGGGAAAAGAGATGGGGAAAAGGCACAAGGGGTTGAAATTTGGGTCAGTTGTAAAAAAAAAGCCACGCAGGCGCCTGCATGGCTTGTCAGATACCCTGTTTTGGAATTATTTTGCACAGTGTTCCTGAACAGTAATGTTTTTATGATTTATTTAATAAATTCTCTTTTTAAAATAATATAGTGGTTTGCCAGTTGCCACTCGCCTCTTATGATGCGTCAAGTTTTTTTTTTTTGAGAAAACTGTATGCGAGGAAATGATGCGTCAAGTTATGTCGACAAAAAGTTCACTCTTCAAAAATTGGGTGGTCATAAGGTATGTAATATTTCATAGTTTTACAAAGGCATGTGCTCTTTTTGTGGATAAAATACCACTTACCATCCTACAGAACTTTATTGTCTGGATCTATCTAACCTGACCGGACTCCATGGCCATAGTGCATAAGGATGCTTGCATTCTATGTTCTTCTTTGGTTTATCACATAGGTTTTTTTTCTTTTTTCTATTTGCGATGGACCATTACAAACAAACATAAGAAAAAAAAGGAACAAATAAGATAAAAATTAAGCGTAGAACACAACAAGAAAGGGGACTATTTGCGATGGAAAAAGGTAATAAACCTCAGGAAGGTACGATCACGACGCTCTTAATAACAGTCACCTGCATAATACGATAATTCATAATGAGGATTTGTTGTAATAACAGGTAGATAGCCAAGTTGCTAACACAATAAAAAACAATCATACAAAGACTTTATGCTAATTTCTCACAGCATAAAGTACCAGACTTCGGAGCATTACCTGATGCTTGACAAGCCTACATCGACATTATGGAACTATATATAAATCAAATTCCTCACAAAAGTACTAATCAAGAAAACCCTTTTCCCAACAATTTGAGAAAAATCATAGAACCATTGAATCTAATAGTCAAGCTACAAGGAAGTAGTGACAATATTCTAACAAGGTAAGATGTATAATAACAACAATTAAGTAATTGTTGTAAACCATTGTCTACATGAAAATCCATAGAGGAATACATCTATAACTAAGAAAGTAAAATACATAAAATAAACTAAAGCTTCATTGATTCTTGGGTAATGGATTATGGAAGACCCCTTACATATCATTCCACCAACGCTTCTGCACCACATCGTCCTCGAGATGCTCTTGTCATTTTTACAGCGAAGGCAGGAATGCAAAAAATCAACTTCATCGAAATTCGTTAAAATCCACGAAAGCAATTGCAAACAAATTGTAGGCATGGACCCTGCATTCATAACTGAGGGGACCTGGCTTGGTGGAAATTATGCCTTCAAGAAAACTTTTAACCAGTAACAGGCCACACAAAACCTTTTTTTTTCTATATGGCAGCTGGACCAACCCGAGGTATATAGCTTGAACCAAGGTTGAACCACTGGTGAACCAGCCCAAAGGTAGGCTGTTGAACCGGGCCACTGTGGATCAAGAAACATGCCACACAATATATATCCTTCGACCCTTTTTTTCTTAAATAGACTGAACCAACCCAAAGGATGGTTGAACCAAGCCCGGTCGACTGCGGACCAAACCAATAGAAGACGTGGTTTCGTCTTCCTCGAATCACTCCGCAAATCAGAGGACTGAGCGGACGAGGGAAAGGGTGGTCGGAGGTGGCGGTGGTCGATCTCATGGGAAAGGAGGCCATGGCCTTGGGATGCCGACGCCGACGCCGATTTTGTGGGCCAATCTGAAGGTGGTGGCGGTGGAGGCATATCCAGCTGGAAGTACCACGATGGGGGCTCTGACAGCAATTGGGCAGAGGAGCCGAAATCGAAGAAGGAAACGTCGGTGGAGGACCATGCGATGGTGGTAACGGAGAAAAGTGATAACTTTGCCCACCCGGTGGTGGCGATGGGGTGTCGTGCAGGAGGCGAAGGTGTCGGAGTCGCAGAAGGTGGTGAATCTGGTGGTGGACGCAGCGCGGAAGAGAAAGTGCCCAACTTGCAGTTCCGGCGAAGCAGCGCCAAGCAGAGATGGTGCAGGCGGTGGCGGCGGGTTCAACGACAAAGGCCGTGGCTTTGGGAGAGGCGATGGCGGAGGCGGGGCCAAGAAAGGCTGGATGAAAGGGCTACAAAGGTGCCGTCTTTTTGCGTGGGTGGTTCTGAAGGGGGCGATTTGGGTGTCGGTGGCGGTGTAGAGTGGAGAAGAAAGCTCTTGTCGGCAGTGGGCACGGTCGTGGGGCCAGTGTGCAAAGGAGGTTGCGGTGCTGGTGGGTATGGCGTGGGCTGTGGTGGCAACGAAAGGTCCACCGAAGCTCTGATAGTGGCAAGGGAAGCGGCTTGAGGCGTTGGTGGTGGTCCGGCGAAAAACTAAGAGGTGCCCTGGCCCGGAAAGCCACCACTTTGGGTGGATTGGGGAGCAGTCAACGGACCCGGCAGAGACGTCGCTGAAAAATATGCAGCAGCCATGGTGTCGGCATACTGCAGAAGTGGCACAACATGGATTGGCGGCACCAGCGAGCCGAAGGCGGGCGACTGGGCGAACCCCGACGGTGTCGAGTCCGTTGCAAAGGTTCCCAACTGTGCTATGCCCAGCCAAGGCGCCGCGCGATGCAAGGACATGAGTACAATTGGATCTTATCAAAGTGACGATCGTTCACCTGTTGGATCGTGTGCTTCAAATCGGTAAGTTTTCTCTCGAATGTCACTTCTAATTTGGCTTCCAATTTCACTTCCAATTCTTGTGTGACAGTGGCAACAAGGGTGGGTTGAGTGGGAGCCGAAGATCGACTACTCCGATACCAATGTTGTAGACCGTTGCCTATATAAAAATCCATAGAGGAATACATCTATAACTAAGAAAGTAAAACACATAAAATAAACTAAAACTTCATTGATTCTTGGGTAATGGATTAGGGAAGACCCCTTACATATTTATAGGCCCATAAGTTATAATCCTAATTGACATACGATAGACCTTAAGCTATAGTCCTAATTGAAATAGGAGTAGGCTAATCCTAATCCTAATAGGATCATAACTGTAATCCAAGAGGATTTAAATCTTAAGATAATTGAAATCTGACCCACAAAACCTCCAAGTCAGAAAATAAACAAAGTCGAACATTACTGGCTGATGCCTATCTAAATGAAATATAAATATCATATCTGAAAATTATCTAAACAAATAAATTGCAATGCACTATTGTACCTTAATCCACAAAAGATAAAATCAATGCTTTTGATGAGATAATGACTCAGTAATTAATATCCACAGAAAGTTACTGCCATTCAACAAGCAACAATCTCTAAACTCGTTAACAACTAACATCAAGCTTGTAGACTATCAATATTACGAGAAGAAATTGATAGGAAAAGACGTTGAGAAATGAGAAGGAGAAGAAAAGGGAGAAAAGCTGAAGGAGGGCACAAATGTATTTTCCGCACTAGTGTCAGACCTTAAACTTTTACGTGAAAATGGTGAATTTGGATCCTCCTTCAGTTGAATTTCTAATTCGTCTCAAATTTAGTAAACGTTTAAGGTGAATTCAGCCTGAATTGACAGTGAAATGAGCCCCATTTCACTATCCAACACAGCCCCTTGTGGCATTCAAGCAGTAGTCTGCTACTCCTGCATCAATTTTACGTGAACATAACGTAAAATAGGTAACGTGTGACGTACAGTCTTGGCATCTCAGACACGCGAACCAAGGCAGGGAACCATTATACATGTGCTGGACTACAAGCTTCTGTAGTCCTTCCAGAGCCCTTCTATTTTAATTTTTTTTTAATTATTTCCTAAACCCTTCGAAACGGAAAATTATTGGCTACGCGCCGCGCAGGGGGAACAGTGTGCTCATCACCAATAGGTGATGGGCACCTCTCCCTGCCTGGAATGATTACCACAAAGGGACCCATAAGTTCACATAGCTGAGGATCGGTTCAATGTAGCATGTATCGAAGGTCAAATGGTGTTCAATTCAATTGATCAACACCAAAATCAAATAAATCATGTTTAATATCAACATACTCATCAAGTCACGTATAGCACATTCATCAAGAAACATTGGAATTGATACCCTGGATTTGTGGGAAAAAGAGCACCTACCGCTTATGAAATTCGGTATCTCCTTACACGAGTGACTCTTCTTCAAATCACCTTCCTCGTTCTCACGATCCTACGCACCATAGTTCGCTCCACCACCTTGGTTGCTACTGGCTGAGAGAAGAAAGTGGATGAGACACCTTGCTGGTTTGCACGACTCCCGAAACTCCAAAAGGGATGCCGAGCCCATTGGTGATGAGCACCCTGTTCCCATGCGCGGCGCGCAGGTAATAACTTCTCCTTCGGAACCCCATGGAAGCCAATGAAGCTTCTTCCTATCAGCCTCTCAAATCAGCATCAACGATGGCCGACGAGTATGTTCTTGGCTTCTTTTCTTTCTTCTTTGACCAGTTTCATACTAGTTTGCTTCACCGATCTACATTTTCAGTTATATATATGAAATGTGAATCAATGGTGCTTCTTTTTTGCCGACAATTACTGTCAGGAATGACAGTTTGTAATGTTCTCCATGGACCATATTTCTACCCATTCTTGTTAATATAACGGCCTAATTCAGCTATTGTTCTACAATTTGAAGTTTGAATTGTAGAACCGCAGCGGGCGGTCACTTCGGCAGGAAGATCATTCCCCTCTTGCCTGCAGCAGAGAGACCGCGCTCGGCCAAGAGGCAAAGGGTGCGCTCGGCCAAGAGGCAAAGGGTACACCCCAAGAACTGGAAGCTGCTAAGGGCATTTCCTGCCGTCCGTGTTCATAATCAGAATGGTCTAGACTCCCCCATCGAGCTGCTGGAGCTCATCTTGCAGCGGCTTGGAGTTGCCAACCATGTTCGCCTTCGTTCCGTCTGCCGCTGATGGAGCTGTGTATTTCCGAAGAAGAGCATGGAACAGCCCTGGCTTTGTTGAAATTTGACTTGAAATTAAATAAATTAGTTAAAAAATACAGCGATCGATTGGCAAAATAACGCGATCGATCGTGTAACGATCGACCGTGATAAACCGATCGTTCGTAGTTACTGTAATTTTCTGAAATTTGGTTTCCATATTGGCCCGATCGATCGATTTGAAAATGATCGATCGTAGTTACTAGAATTTTAGGATTTGTGTACTGCGATAAAACGATCGATCGTAATTTCAGACTAAATAAGACGAAGCGATCGATTGGCTTATAACACGATCGATTGGCTAAGCGGTTACAGCTAGTAAATGGCCGTTTCTCTGTAACTCAAGATATAGTTTTCTTTTCTCTTTCAAACTATTTCTTCTTGTTCATCTAGTATTCTAAGGTAGGTTTTCTTCTTATGGTAAACTCCACTAATCAAAAGCTAAGCTAACCACTCCAACCAAGCAAAAAGTCAAAATTGCAGAAGTCAAATAATATCAATACAACAATCAGACCTCATTCCCATCTTTCACTGAGGTGTCCTCCAGACATTTAGTTGTTATTGCTAAACTCCGAACAGGGACAAATGCGATAAAGGAACAAGATGCTCCTAGGTCAATTGCCATTCTAGCTGCTCCATTGAGGACAAGAAGGGTACCTTCGATAGTGTTGTTTGTAACCCTTGCATCTTTTGGCATCATTGCAAATATCTACGCTGGAGTTTTCTCATTCGGTTCTGCCTTGTTCATCCACTCCTTGTTTGGGTAATAGGTTGAGACATGTCCAAATCCTCGGCATATGTAGCACTTCCTAGTATCCTTTGGGCACAGTTTCTCATTATGCTTTTGTTGTCCACAAAATTTGCATCGAATTACCTTATTTAGGCAATTGGGCGCGATATGCCCTTTTTCCTTGCATGCGTAGCAGCTTCTTGTATCACGTGGTCATGGCCTCCCAATGTGATCCTGCTGTCCACAAACTCCACACTTCTTCCCGGTATGGTTGAATTGTTGGGCTTGGCGATTTGGCAAGTTTTGCACATTTAGTTGTTACAGTTGTTTCTGCTATTTATAGATCCGGTTATTACTCTCCTCATTGCCTCTGACTCTCTTGTTGTTACGGCGCTTGAAGTTGTTATTTTGACTTTTGCCTAAGTTAATCCTCCTTTCTTGGATTCTTTTGAAATCCTCATCTAGGATAGAGGCCACTTCAGTTGCTTTGGCCACTATAGATGGTTGAGCGTTTAGCACTTCCAAGATAGAGACTAATCCGATCGCACTTGCAGTAGCGAGTTGTTTCATCATGTACTCCTTTTTATCCACCTCTTCGTCCTGGTTCGAGAATGTAGCCCTATCGGGTACGCCTATTCTTGCTCTAGAATTAACCACATTCGACGTCTTCAACTAACCACACTTCCGCTGCGCACTCTGATTCAAGAACGTTCCACCGTCTACCTTCTACAGTCCATGATAGTAGATGAATCTTAACTCATCTATCTATTCATTAACCCCTAAGATCACAATCATTCGAGTGTCGGTAAACTTCTAATACTCGAGCAAACAAATTACACACTAAACACAACAACCATAAACACCAAATAGAAGACAAAAATCAATTTCTTATTAGAGGTTTCTAACACTTGGTCTACCCTAGGGTACTTGTCAAAGGAACTCCTTATAAAATTTAGCTACTAAAACTGCCAGTCTAGGGTTCTCCTCTATGATTCATGACTTCAAAGGTATTTATCAAGCATGTCCAATGCCATGCGAGTCGGTGCTAGAAAACTCTAGGCATAATGACATCTCCTCTATGCTCATGTGAGACCAACAATAACCTTTGGACAGGAACTTCCTACACAGAGTCTCACACAAGGCTTCATAATAAGCTACTCTTTTGGATAAATTAGGTGATCAATCACAATCTGAGGTATGGGTTCTATAATCAATAGTGATGCCTCAATGTCGTCTAACTCGATGACTAAGTGTGTCTGCTAACCAACTGTTATGGACTCCTGATGATTAGACTCAAAGTAGTCAAAATCTAGGTTCTCCAAATATGGTCTTTCTATATCAATCTTGAAGGGTTCTTCGATATCTATTAGATAAGTCTTTACTAGTTCTAATTATCTAGTCTCATCTAAATGCCTCTAAGTTATACTATTTTCAACTAAGTTCTGACACTGCACTTCATATATTAACAATGTTATCCAAAGCTAAGTTGTGGGGCTCCGATACCATTCTGTCACGCCCCAAAATTCCCGGCCTCGTCGGAGTGCGGAAGACATTTTTTTTTCATGAGTATGTTTGAGGCCAGAAACCTTGAGATATGACCGAATACTCAAACATCCCGTCTAATACATCACCATGAATAGATGTGTACTCGACATAACACAACTGAGTCTTTAAATAACATCATTAACACATATGAAATGAGAACTTAATAATCTTAAATTAATCCATAATACAAGTCATCTAAAATAACTAAAAATCAAAATCATTAAAATGCTTTGGCCAACATGCCAATAATATTAACACTAAATTTAAAATAACAAAGATAGCTTTATTTTCCACAACTGTCTTCGAGTCTTCTATTATCTGCACTTGCCATAGCTATACTTTCTTCATGCCTGCATCAGAGGATGCATGAGTATTCCAAAGAAATACCCAGTAGAATGCAAAAACCCACAAGAACAGAATATACAATATAGGACAAATAGTAAGGTTTAATATGAGACAGTTGAATAATCAAGAATATTTGAACTGAGTAACAAGAATTTCATTACAAGAGGAAATAACAGCATCAATGAAGACTCCTAAATATCCAAAGTGTAAGGAGAGAAATTACTATAATCCAAGACTTTGAACATCAAAGCTTCCTGACTCTCAAGTATAGAGCAAGGACAATAAATTATACGACTCCAAATAAATACCGGTGTAAGGAGAGAATGGTCAAAATACCAAAGGCTCCAGACATCTATAGTGCAAGGAGTTACAATTTCTGCTCACTGAATTTACTGATCGCGAAAGGTAAAATATACCAGAATCATGATAGAGGTTCTCCCTTCGGAACCCGGCCACGCGTCTAGACATGCTGGCCCCATCAGTGCTTACAGGCACAATGGGCGGAGACTGCAAACCTTCCGTAATATCATACAGCCTAAACTTACATATTTGCCTCCCTTCGGGCAATAAGGAATCAAAATTCCATAAATATCGGAGGTCACGCTGGACCTAGCAATGGCTCGTGAGCATACTATAATTCCACCGAACAATTAGTGGAGAAATAGGTCAATGTCAAATTGGACAATGTTTCAACAATAGCAGAGGTCTCAACTTTCTGAGAATAGGGTGACTCTTACTTCAATGACTCACTCATGGAGTGTGAATAGAACAACAAAGACTCTTAACAATGTATGACTCACATTCTGGAGTATGAATAGAATAGCAAAGACTCTCAACAATGACCATATTACACATGCATAGCCCTAGATAAGACTTATGAAGAAAGACTTGATCAAGAATTACCTTTCAAGACTCCAAGAAAACTCAAGTTATATCATGAAGAATATCAAGTTCTGATTTCGAAGAAGACTTGACTCAAACAGACTCAATAATAGGTTCAACTGAAGTTTCTCAAACAAATAAAAATGCATTGATCAAATACCTGATGAGAACACTTTAAGGTTTTAAACTTTGGTCAAAGAGAAATAGATGGTTCTTTTTCCAATTAGAAACACGAATCGAGTCAATATCACTAGTGGAACACATAAGACTTGTTGAACATCAAACCACTCACCATTAGCCCATGATACTATAGTATTATACTTAGTCCATCCTACTGTAATATTACTTAAAGTCTTATATAATGCATATAAAGTTCTTAGTATACTTATTATAGCATAGGCTATTGCTTTGATAAAGTTTTCCCAACCTTTACCATAATTATAGTGTTCTGTTTTTACATATTAGTCAAATTCTGACCCTTATCAACGTCAAAAAGAAGTCAAAGATAATAGACTCTGAAAATTTTACTGTGATTACTCCTATGTGTCTAGTTTACAACCCAACAAACGCCATATTTTTATGATTTTTATATAATTAGTTACAAATATTTTACTGAAGGTCGTCAGTGTAGAAACAGTTCTGGCCGAGACCCTTAATCATAGTTCTAGTCAAATTGTGAGTGTGTTTACCCCATAATCCGTTCAATAATATATAGTATACTTGAATATCCTCCATATCTTACTTATTCCAGAAATTTATTAGGTATGATATGTTATAATATTTACAAGGATTGAGGTGTACTTTCATTATCTTAATTCATCTCACACACATATCCCTTTTTCTAGTTGAATTACGCAAATTGGACAATTAATTGAGGACGATAAAATTTGGACAGCAATTTCAGAAACCAAAAGAACACAAGGAAGCTTCAAATAGGACTCCAAATAATTCAAACTTCTCATCATTGGGCTAGCATGTGTAACAATTAGGAATTGGAACATCAAGGTTCACACAATTGAGCAACAACACGTAATAACTGGATAATTCAAAAGATTGGTATTTAGCGATTGACTCTCATGAAGATTCACAATCATAAATCAATATATTGACACAAGAAGCACTTGAACAAGGTATGAAATTCAGATCCAAGAGTGTGGGAAAAATCATCCTACCTGGTCCAAACGTAGTATCTTTTTACTTCCTCGCGAAGGCTTTTGATTCCTCTACATGATGCCGCCCTTTAGCGCTTCGATCGTTGACTCTTGAGATGAAGGAAAAAGGTGTAAAGCTTGCTGGAACAATGGAGAAGGAGAAAGTCTTGGGACGTTCACAAAGGATTTGGCTTGAAAAATACGAGCCAGCCCTCTCTCTTGTGCTTATATAGACCCAAAACCTACTACAACTAGGATATCTCCAAATCAAGACTCCTTTCTAATCCAAACTCTCACTACCAATTAAAAGCTCTCCCTTATTAGTAAGAGACGTTCAGCCATGTTAATCCATTGGGTTTTCCTCATTTAATTAGGATTTCAAATCTCTAATAAGATTCGTTCACTATCTTAATCCTAATTACAGCACACTGTCATACGCGTAACAGTCCAATTCCGACTCTTCTCACGGTCAGTACAGTTGGACTTAGACTCTGAAATGTTTATTGGAGTTAGCCCTATGAGTCTAGTTTCTAACCCCACTGATTTTATATTTTTTAGATTTTCATTGAATTAGTTATTATTTAATTACTTTCAATTGTTGACACAGAAATAGTACTGGCCGAGTTTACAATCTTAATCATACTTTACATATCTTGTTCCAAACTAGGAAACTACCATATCTAGGCCAACCAACTAGACGTCCCCTTCCTATTGGTTGATTAAAAAGTGAAATATTTATCTCCTTTTAATTAAGATTTATCTTCCCTAATTATCTCAACCGAACTGATACTTCCCGATCCTCCGCGATACTTACCATATTTACCGCTATTAGGTCAAATCGTAGATTTTGCTCCAAGATTCACTCCCACCATCCGAAGATCATCTTATGGCAAGGTTACCCACGTTCATAAATCACCCCTGGGCTAGTGCCATGTGGCTCAACGCCCAGGTCCTGCATCTTGGCTTGAGTCCTACGCGCACAGGTCTCTGAGGTCCCGCGGTTGCACTACTCGTCATACTAACACGCGTGCATCACTAACGACACATCAAAACCAAATTCACTTTACTAATTAAGAGTAATCTGCTGAACACATGCCATGGCACCTAGCCCCACTCCTGGCGTCAGGTGTTCTCAGACCCTGGTGCCAGGCTGGCCTTAGCGCTCGGTTGTGCCCAGCGCCAGGACCAACCCTCGCATCCTAGTTTTCTACTACTATTAGCCATGCGATTAACAAATTATATCACATCATTAAATCGAATAACACATCAAAGCACATCACGTAACCAGAAATCAAATCAGGAAATAAACTTTCCTATTTTAGACCAGTTTCCTAAAATAGATACCTTTAGTTAACATACCAATTTTCTGGGTGTTACAGTATGTGCATAATTTGGTAGTATTTTAGCCCTCTTTTATGTGACAATCCCAACAATCTTGAAACAGATACTCTTTGTTCTTGTTGATTGAATACTACTGCAATTATGGGTGTTGACAAATCATTGAAGCCTGAGAAATTTGATGGCAAGAATTTCATGCAATGGCAAACAAAGATGAAATTTTGGTTGACTCAATTGAACATATTCTATGTTATTTCTGATGTTCATGTGGAAAAAACTGTATCTTCTGAATCTGACAAGACTGCTAGTTCGTCTGATGTTGGAACTACTAAGCCTATTGATAGTGATAAATTCAAACAAGATGATGATCTGTGCCATGGACAAATTTTGAGTGCCTTGAGCAATGAATTATATGATTTGCATGTGAATACTAAATCTGCTAAAGAACTATGAGATACCCTTGATAAGAAATTTGGAAAGGAGCATGAAGGGGAAGAAAAATATGTTATAGGCGAGTATTTTGACTACAAGATGGTTGATAACAAATCTGTTAGAGACCAGGTTGTTGAGATACAGAATTTGGTAGCAAAGATCATTGGGAAAGGCATTCCCGTTGACGAGAGGCTCCAAGTTCCAGCGCTTATAGACAAGCTACCACCCTCATGGCAGGATTTCCAAGTTAACTTGAAGCACAAAAGGGACGCAATGTCCGTTGATGATCTTATGGTGGCCATACAAATTGAAGAAAAACATAGAGGTAATATGAAAATCTTACAAGGCTCATCTTCTGGGGTCAAAGATAGTGCTCAAGCAAATGTTGTAGAAGGAAAACCAAAGTTTCATGGCAATACGAAGAACAACAAGAAGTTTAAGAATCGGTCTTTCAAACCTGGTTCAAATATCCATAAGGACAAGAAGTCGAAGGTTTGCTGGGTCTGTGGGAAACGAGGACATTTTGCAAACAAGTGCAAAGAGAAGAAAGGTCAAGACCATAGTCATGGTGGGGCTGCATCTTCTGCTCATGTTAACATGGTTACTTCAGATGACAGGTTAGTATTAACTAATTCTGAAATTAACTTGGCATGTGAATCTACCGATTGGTGGGTTGATACAGGGGCAACTGTTCACATCGGTGTTGATGTTTCTTCTTTTTCTTTCTATCAGGAAGTAAAGGATAGGACTGTGACGATGGGGAACTCCTCTGAGGCTAGAGTTTATGGAGTTGGAAATGTGGACATCCGATTTACATTGGGGAACACGTTGACTCTTCGTAATGTGTTGCATGTGCCTAGTGTGAGGAAGAACCTAGTTAGTGGAGTACTTCTTAGTAGAGAAGGATATAAATTAGTGTTTGAGTCAAATAAAGTTGTAATAACTAGACATGGTACTTTTATTGGCAAAGGCTATGTAAGTGATGGCCTATTTAAACTAAATTTGGTTTCTTGTAATAACTCTTTATTTCAAGTAGATGACTCTTTGATTTATCATGTTGATTCTTTTGATGTGTGGCATATGAGACTTGGACATGTGAATTCAAATACTACTAAAAGAATGATAATCTTGATTTGATTCCGAAATTGCATGATGTAACTAGTGATAAATGTGAAATATGTGTTCAAGCAAAATAACCTAGAAAACCTTATAGGTCTACATGTTTGCTTGAATTAGTTCATTCGGATATATGTGAGTTGAATGGATTAATTTCTAGGGGTGGTATGAGATATTTCATTACATTTATTGATGATTACTCTAAATTTTGTCATGTATATTTACTTAAGTATAAAGATGAGGCTTTTGAGAAGTTTAAGATCTATAAAATGGAGATTGAGAATCAAACGGAGAGGCGGATTAAAAGACTAAGGTCTAATCGTGGTGGGGAGTATTGTTCCCTTGAATTTTACAAGTTTAGTGAAGATCAAGGAATAATACATGAGACCACAGTGCCTTACTCTCCTCAATCTAATGGAGTAGCAGAAAGAAAGAATAGAACTTTCATTGACATGATTAATTCTATGCTTTCGTCTTCGGGTCGACCAAAGAATTTATGGGGAGAAACAATTCTTTCTGCTTGTATGATCTTAAACCGTGTGCCTCATAAAGGACAAAATACAACCCCTTATGAATTAATGAAAGGAAGAAAACCGAGCTTGAAGTTCATTAAGGTTTGGGGATGTCTTGCCAAAGTGAAAATCCCAAACGTGGAAATGGATAAGCTAGGTTCAAAAACATATGATGCGGTGTTTATTGGTAATGCACAAAATAGTAGAGCATATCGATTTTTAGTAATTGGGTCAGATCGGTAGGATTATGCACCTAATACTATTAAGGAGTCCGATGATGCAACATTCTTTGAGAATGTATTTCCTATGAAGGAAAAGAGTAAAGCGATAGTGCATAAAGAAGATGGTTCATCATCTTCTATTCCAAGAATTAAAGATTCGGATACCAATGTAGAGGTTAGGAGATCTAAAAGAACCAGAATAGAGAAGAATTATGGAGATGACTTTTATACATGGTGGAGAATGAGGATCCTTTGACTTTTAGTGAGGCTATGTCATCTAGTGAATCTCCTTTATGGAAGAAAGCGGTACAGAGTAAGATGGATTCAATCCTTGCACATGGGACGTGGGTTCTAACGAATCTACCTGCATGGTTTAAACCCATTGGGTGCAAGTGGATTATTAAAAGAAAATATTATCCTGATGGATCCATTGAAAAGTACAAAGCTAGATTAGTAGCTAAAGGGTATAGTCAAAAGGAAGGTCAAGATTTATTTGACACGTATTCTCCTGTGACCATGATAACTACAATTAGAGTGCTTATTGCATTGGCAGCTCATTATAACCTTGAGATCCATCAAATGGATGTTAAAATAGCATTTTTAAATGGTGAATTGGAGGAGGAAATCTATATGGAGCAGCCTGAAGGTTTTGTAGTTTCTGGTCAAGAAAGAAAAGTATGTAAGTTAGTGAGATCTCTCTATGGGTTAAAACAGGCTCCTAAACAATGGCATCAAAAATTTAATGATGTTCCTCTTTCAAATAATTTTATTGTATGTACTTTTGATAAATGCTTATATTGGAAGTCTTTTAATGATTGTTTTGTGATGTTATATTTATATGTTGATGATATTTTGATTTTTGGTAACAATGTGGATCATATCAATAAGGTTAAGGGTTTCCTTAACGAGAATTTTGATATGAAAGACTTGGGTCTTGCCAAAGTCATATTGGGCTTAAAGATTGATAGGACTTCTAATGGAATAGTTGTGAGTCAATCACACTATGTGGAGAAGATTCTAAAGAAGTATGGTTACTTCGATAGAAAACCTGTTAGTACGCCGTATGACTCAAGTATAAGACTGAAGAAAAATCCTGGGGAAAGTATGTCACAACTTAGATATTCACAGCTGATAGGAAGTTTGAGTTATCTGGCAAACTGCAGTAGATCGGATATATCCTGTGCTGTGGGAAGACTAAGTAGATACACAAAGAGCCCAAATGAATCTCATTGGATTGCCATTGAGAGGGTGTTCAGATATCTGAAGGGAAGTGCAAATTTCGGCTTACATTATTCCGGGTTCCCTGCTGTATTAGAAGGATACAGTGATGCTAATTGGGTATCAGATTCTGATGAAACAAAGGCCACGAGTAGTTATGTGTTTACACTTGGTGGTGGGGCAGTTGCATGGAAATCTTCCAAGCAAACTGTAATAATAAGGTCTACTATGGATGCTGAGATAGTAGCACTTGATAAAACTGGAGAAATGGCGGAATGGCTTAGGGATCTATTAATAGATATACCCTGGTTAAATAAGCCAATTCCTGGAATTTTGATTCACTGTGATAGCCAATCAGCTCTTGATAAGGTTAAAAGTAAGAATCATAATAAGAGGTCCTCCAGGCATATTGAACTACGGTATAAAATCTTGCGCAAGTTGACTACATCTGGAGTCATTACCTTAAGTTTCATATGATCAGTGTGGTCAAACCCAAGAGAAGGTTGACAAATTGTAATATATACTCGGTAAGTCCGAGGTCGAACCACAGGGAATGATGTAGGATTATTCTATTCTAACTAATTTAAACACTACTTAGCTTAGCAAATTAAGATTCTTATCAAGTAATTATGCAGAGAAGTTATAATTCAATTAACTACTAAAATGATGATTAACAATTCAATTAAAACTAACTAAAGACAGGCAAAGATAATCGATGAGAGATATCAAAGCTTCAAGGATCAATTATTTAATTAATATTCTACGTCTATTCAATTACTCAATTAGAATCAAATAATGATTTGACCTAATCGGATGATATTTCATTCAAATTCATCATATCCATTAACATAAAAATATTGATCGAATATTTATCATTAACAAGCTCAGTCTACTAATCACAGGGAATTATAAGCATTCGCCGTACCTTACGTTAACGACAAATCAAATAATTATATAGATTGTGACTTTATCAAAACATCGCATTCAATCAAATAAGCATTAAACACTTTTTCATAGACGTAAGAATACTAATCAAATAACGTCACCTCTAGCTTTGACAAAAGATTTAGCTATTCATATTCATGAGAAAAGAAAAATCAGATTTAGAAAAGAATCGCATTGATAACACTATTGCAAAACACTATTCACGGGTTACTGTAGCAGATTTACTGTTCACCCGATGTACTGTTCATCATCTCCCTCATGAGCGCAGGTACTGTAGCAGATCGTGTGTTACTGTTCACTGAAGCCAAAAACCTGACTTTCTCTTCCTCTTCTCCTTCTCTCTTCTTCTCCTCTCGATTCCTCTTCGATTCCTCTAATTCCCGACTGAAATCCGACCCAAACACCGCCGGAAAAAAGACTCTGCAAGGTTCTGTAAAGCTCTGTTCGTCCTCTGTTCGACAAAAACAGAGTCCTCAAAACAGTTCCGAAAACAGTCCAAAATCGCCCTTCCAAATCCAGAACTTACCATATAGCGACCATTTCTTCTGTTTGCCGTGCTCCTCCTCGCACCATCGTGGCCGCCGCCGACTGCTACCTCCGCCCAGCCGTCACGAAGCTCCAGCACCGCCATCAGCACGACACTGTTTTTTCCTTTTATAGATTTCGATTCCTAATCCGGCCCGATTCTCCTTTTCAATTTCGATTCCGGCACGACTGCCGCCTCATTCTCCTCTGTCGTCCTTTCGCCGATCGCTAGTCTTGCTGCCCTCCTCCGGTACCCAGAACCGCCTCTGTTTCACCGGCTCGACACCGCTGCTTCTCTGTCTGCTCCGCCGTGCAATTCCACCGTCAAACCAAAGCCGCTGCTGTCGCTGTGAAAGTCATCGCCGGACGTCTCCAAGTCCTACCTCCAGCTCCGAGCTCCGCCGCCAAGCTCAGGCCGCCTCCATCGATCTTCGCATGCCGGCGCTCTGTTTCACACCGGCGCTCGAGGCTTCCTTCTCGTCTGGAACACCCGAGCCCGATGGCTCGGGTCGTTTTCTTTTTTTATTTTCTAAACCGGCCCAAATCAGCCCATCCGGTTTTCATTCCTTTTCTTTTCTTTTTTTTAATAAAACCCGCCGAAACGATCTCAACCACCAATTCAAATCCGAACGGCTGTACTTTAAATTCACGCCCGTCTTCTCTTAAATAGCTCATCAACGGTTCAAATCCTTCAATACGCGTCATATCAGCTCATGGGTCACTTTGGCTTTTCAAAACACGTCTAATGCGCACATCTGCTAGTGATCTGCAATATGCAATTTCAAACCTACAAAAACAAAACCAAACTAAAATTAGACGCATAATAAAAATATGATTCATTAAATTCTTTAATGCATCCAAAATAGTTAATTAGAGTAAATTAATTGTTAAACCCCTAATTACTACCCTAATCACAAATAACCCGATTTATTCATGTTTTATCACAAAAACTACACTAGCATATAGGTAAATAAGGCATATAAATGTGTATATTTTATGCTTATCACAGTGGATAACTTGGCTGATTCGTTTACTAAAGGATTGTCGGCAGAACAAGTCCTTAACTCATCTAGGGGAATGGGGCTGAAAGCCTATAATTTAAGTCATCGTTAGTAGCAACCCAATCTCTCTGAGTGGAGATCCCACGACAAAGATTCAATGGGTAACAACAAGCTAATGCGTGACTTGGAGAGCACTATTAAAATAAATGTATGCTCGCTCCCGTGTGATGATGAGAGTGCTCTACTGCATATGAAACAGGTTGACGAAAGTCTTAATGAGGTCAAGGCTTAAAAGCAGAGTATTGTTATGCAGATTACCCTTGGAGATTGTCACCTATATGAGTGCCACTGAGGTCGCAGTTAAGGAGAACGAGGGCTTGTTCCCTAATGTGCAACTCATGAAAAGATACAAGGTGCATAGTCGTAAAGCGCTACCCCGAATGATCTCGAAAAGGGAGTTACTCTAACTGTTAGGTTTGTCAAAGCTCTTGCTCTAAGGTTCAAGTTCAAGACTTAGTTCACTTCGAACTTGTGAGAGTGGCGGCTTACCAAACTAGGTGTAGGTTCAAACCCGCAAGGTACCTATCGCCGAAAACTTAGAGTACTATTGCTCAATGTCTCATTCATGTGTCGTATGCATTTTAGTGTGTAGACTGGTTTAATATTAAGTCATGGTGGGGATTGTTAAAATTTGACTTGAAATTAAATAAATTAGTTAAAAAATGCAGCGATCGATCGGCAAAATAACACGATCGATCGTGTAACGATCGATCATGATAAACCGATTGTTCGTAGTTACTGTAATTTTCTAAAATTTGGTTTCCGTATTGGCCCGATCGATCGGTTTGAAAACGATCGATCGTAGTTACTGGAATTTTAGGATTTATGTACCGCGATAAAACGATCGATCGTAATTTCAGGCTAAATAAGGCGAAGCGATCGATCGGCTTATAACACGATCGATCGGCTAAGCAGTTACAGCGAGTAAATAGCCGTTTCTCTACGGAAAATTGTGTCCTTCTATATATAGAGAACGATTTTTCACAGAAAGGGGTTACAAAAAATAAGGAAAAACGCCTGTGCACGGAGGGCGGCGTATCTGTTTCAAGGACAACGCATAACGTGCCTCGAACCTGGTTCTAATTCTAATACTCTTTCTGGTATTTTATAAGTATATTTATCAATTGTATGTGCATAATTTGATAGTATTTTGGCCCTCTTTTATGTGACAATCCCAACAGGCTTTAGGCCGGGAAAAAGAATCAAATAGCTTTTACTGCATTTCCGAACGGAGATGATACCGTCATCTACGCCTGCCAAGTTTCCTGGTTAAGCCGCACTTGGAATGGTTTTGCTGCGGGTCTCACCATTGGTGGCTCATCTTCGTACCCATGTCGACGGAGTGGTTGGGCTACTCACATCTCCTGGTAAACCTGTTTTCCGGTGCCCAAATCCAGCTTTCTGAAATGCGCAGCTGCCCCACTATTAATGACAAGCTTTATTGTTTGCTGCCTCCTGATGATCCACGATGCATAATCGTCTGTGTACAGTGTTATGGGCATTTGCAGACCTCAATCGGCTTGGAAAATTTATAATCGCTTCTCTTTCGTATCTGCCATCTTTTACAAAGGATCGCCCTATGCCGTCACTCTGAGGGGTGAGCTTTTTGAGGTGGACATGGCTTCCTATGGACCTGATGTTCTACCTACCATTCGGATTGTCGTTACACCGCCAAGTAATTGGAGGCTCAATGACGATTGTATTCTGATTGAGCATAAGAAAGAATTTCTGATATGTATTTTAAAATACCGAACGCGTAGGCCCTATACCTATGAAGTGTATAGAGCAAATTTTGAGCTTATGAGATGGGAAGCGGCAAAGATTTTTGAGTCAAGGCCACTGATCACGAGTGACTACTGGGCAGGTTCTATGCCAGTGTCGAAAAACCAAATCAAGATGACGACATTTATGGGAACTAACAATGAAGGATCACTATACCGTTGTAGGCGTCCATACAATGAAATTATGCTTACGCCACGTCTACGATAAGGTCAGGATTTGCTTCCTTCCAGTCTGTTTTTTTGGTGCTTTTGTTTGCCTTTCTAGTTGGGAAGTGAAAGGGGACGGAGGGGCACGCAGCATGAGGAGGCAAAACAAGTAGCTTTTTCATGAACTTTTTCTTCTGAATGGTTAGGAATTTACTTTGTTACTTAGTGGAAATAACTGTATTGGGTACTTTGGAGAACATGAAAAGCAAAGATGTCTTTTTTCAAAATAGGTGGTCCTTCATATTTCAAAGACCAAATCTTAACCTTCCATTTGTTTATGAATTATTTTGCTGAAGAAGTTTGTGAATCAATTTTAAACTAAGAAACTTTTCCTACTTGTATGATTTGCACAAAAGATTTCGTATTACAACTCAAGTATTCTGCATACATTCTCAGATATATAGAAGAAAAAATAAAAAAACTGCATAAGCAACGTGTGTTATCAACTGGTATGGTATATTATAACTTGGCAATGCAATTTTAAGGGCTTTATTCTTTATTTTTTAATTTTCTCAGTATAGTTATTGGTAATTCAAGTTTAGAGTTTTGAGCTTTTTATATAGGAACAAAATTATTATATCGCACTACCCTGTTTGGATGATCATTAAACAAAATCTGCCCCTCATATTATTGTATCTGATTTGGTTGCATGTTGCACTGGAAATGGATATTCTGTTTGTTTATGTTATATTTATGGTTGTGAAATATTTGGGCATCTCCTATGCTTTTATATTTTTAAATGTTTAAGTTGTGGAGCATTTTTTATGTTTGTAGCTAGCTGCAGTCTGCTTGTAAAAGAGAGAACTTTTATGGATAACAAAGATAAAAATATGTTATCTGGTGATTACAGAAACAGAGTGGAGTATTAACGAGAAAATTTTAAAATAGCCTGGTCTTTAAACATGCAAATAATGTATCCATAGTTGCCTTGCAAACCCATATTCGTTAGTTTAATATCTAATCAGGATCTTATTAGAGTGTTATTTGAGATGAGCAGATCGTTATCATGAAATGAATTTCATTTTACCTTCCAACTAACAGGCAAGACATTATTTTCACCTGTAATTTGAATAAAACAAGGTAGTGTTTGTTTGCACATGCTGAACATTACTCGGTAATTCAGGTTCTTAACATGTTTCTATAACTACAAGGTTAATTGTTAATTTTGTATGTTGATAGTTACATTATTTGGTCAATTTACAAGTCATGAAAGGTGTAAGGGCTTTGTACACTACCTTATGTAATGAACTAGCATATATTGCATATTGCAATTTGCAATACACGTTACAACTGGGCTTTCAAGGGCTTTGTTTTTTATCTTTGAAATCATCCTGGCAATACACATGGCACTTCAGTTTTAATGGCATTGTTCTTTATAGCTGATGGTAATCCAAACTGAACTTTGAAGCTTTTCAATTATGAAATTATTATATGACAATGGCCACTTTGGATGTTCATTAAAGCAAAAATGGGAACATTACTGGACTTGGATCTTCTATTTCTTTACGTTATGATTACTGTTGCAAAATAATTTTACATCTCTTACACTTTTTTCGTTGGTTTTTAATTGTTTCAACTCATAGTAGTACATTTTGTTGTCATTTCAGAAACAGCAAAATTTTGAATGAAAAAATGTGAAGTATCCTGGTCTTTAAACGTGCAGGAAATTATGCCCATAACTGCTTCTCAGATCTATACGTGTGTGTCTAATATCAATCCAAGGCTGTCTTAGAGTTTAATTTTGTTGAGCAGATTGTTCTGATGAGAATTTGATTATACCTTCCAACAGATGGATCAGATCATTTTCACCTATAATCTGAATGAAACAGTCTTGTGCGAGTAACTTGAATTCTCAAGAAGTTTATATATATGTGCGCAAGTTACTTTTTAGTTTTATATATGCTTTAGTCGGGCTTTTTCGTATGCATATAATTCATGTAAGACAAAGTGATTCTTCAGATTCGTGACCAGATTGCTTCCATCTTGCTCCAACTTCGATGCTTGGTTCACCAAAACTATATGGTTGCTGCTTCTGAAGCTCATTCATTAATTGTCAATTTTGTAGAATGTACACCCATACACTTGTGTGTACTTTCATTTCTGTACACCCGTAAGTGTTCATTTTTAATTGTCTAAAGTTGCAAGTGTTTGAAATCTCATTCCTTTTTACAACAATTCATGTTTTATCAGTAGTTTCCCCTGTTTTATTACTCTTTTTGTTACATGAATTGCTTAATTTCATGTGGCTTTTTATTTCTAGAGTGCGCGCATTTAGACAAATTTTTCACAGGAAATAGTTTTCAGTGTGTTAAGTTGTGTTCAATCTTCATGAACAATCATGCACCTTTAAGAACAATGTAACCTGGATTCTTTCTTGTACCAACGAAGTTCTAGTTTCGACAAGTGAGAGATTGTATGTAGTGGGAATAGGATGTGGAAAGTATTTTTCTTTAAAGAGAAATAAGTGGAGGATGTAGATGCACTCTCTGTTCGTAGCTGTAAATTCACACATGTTGTGATGAAAAAAATTACATATATTGTAAAAAAATAAGCTCTTATATCGGATTTGTATTTTGTTAATTTGGTGTGCAAGATTTGGTTTTGTGGATCTCAGGAACATGTAGAGTTTGGTATCAAAGAAACCAAGATAATATGTTTAAGGGTTTATATGGAGTTGGTTTGTGTTTGGAATGTTTATTGTGGAATGCAGCTTGTTTAAAATGATGCCACTAGTCTGTTATATGGAAATATATCTTATCTATCTCTATATTGCCTTTGAGGGATTTGCATTGTGTTGTATTGATCTTGAGTTTCTGCTGGCCATATATAACGTATAATGTAGATCTTCTCAGCCTTCACCATTTTCTTGCTAGGAATGAGGACCATATATAATATGTTTATATATATGATCCACCTTTGAATCCTTCTTTCTGAATATAGTTTAATTTTGTTTTGTGGGTGATGAAAGTTTAAAATAATTATTGGTCGAAATCAACTTTTTTAGGCATTGTTTGCTCGTGTATTTCATTTTCTATTACAGAGTAAAAACGTTTAAGGTTTGGTCTTTTTGGTAGCTCAAGTAATTGGAGAAGCAGGACTAAACATTTAGTGGTGCACTTCCTTTTGTCGCCTAGTTAATTGTTTTCTAATTAAGAATGGGAGGATGAATTATCTAACCATTTTGTGAGGACTTGAATGGTTGTGTAATACTGTATGTGTTTTGTATAGTCCTTAAACCACCATCTTTACAAGTTGTTACGGCAGATCATTTTTGCAGAAGGAAAATGGATATTGATGGTCAAATTCAATGGCCTGCTATCGTCTTTTATAACATGCACTCTCAGCTGTTTATATGTGAGAATTTTTTAAGTCGAACTTTTATTGGTGTTGGAGGCACTGTTTATATGTGGAAGCTCCTCGGACTGAGCATCATTGTCCCACGCGAACTCCAGTGGTGGAGGAACTCTTCAAGGATGTGGCAGAATAAAGGCAGACCTCTATCGAAGTCGGTTATCGAAACAAAGTGCCGCTTTTGTTTTTGGCTAATCATCTACCTGCAAGTTAACATAAGTGTCAAGAGTGGAACCATTGAAGGACTAGCCTTTTTACCGAAACACTAGCACAATAGCGAGTAGTGTGACTGAGTTGAGAAGGGTGATGCCCCAGCTCCTCCTTCCTGACGGTGTAGAAGTAGGAGTTTTTTTTTTTGTTTAATTTTCCAGAAAGGGTTCCTTCTAAATGGCAACTAAGACAAAACTGGGGCCCTTGCAATTTAGTTGGGTGTCAGAATTTGAGTATTTTTATCTTTGATTTGAGGGTTGCATAAGGAGAAATTATTAGTTACGCGCCGCGCATGCTTACGTGGTCCGCGACACCAATTAACAGGCGACGCGTCACCCGACTCTGGCTCATGGCAGAAAGGAGACGGCCGTCTACGGAGGTAAACGTCGTCGGCTAAAATTTCTTTTCCCGCCTAACCCACTAACACTGAACCCTCTTTTCCCGCTCAACCAAATGCCAACCCACCTCCTTGCCCATCCCACGACCAGTTCACCCCTATCCACCACTTTTCCGATCACTTTTCCGATCATGTTGCCGGCCGGAGTGAAAAGCCCTACGCCTACATCCAACCGGAGCCTCTAATTTTGCAGCTTCTTTGGAGCGCACTCGAGAGAGCTTGCTCGGAACTCTAGCTCCGCCGCCGCCACCTCTGTTCTTTAGCTCTGCTTGCCCTTCCTTGGAGATCCACTCGGCGCCAGTTGCTATTGTGTTCAGTTGATCAGAGCTCTCGGGTTCAGTTGCTACTGCTTCATGATCCTGAGAGGAAAGCTTGTGCCTTTTCTGGTAAAAAAATACTTTTTCAAAATTCCATTGATCAGAGCATTTAGATTGTGCATTGGGCCAATTATTATTCAGGTCTTTGAGCATTGAAATGATAGATACATATGTTCGTTCAGATTCACTTAGTTGATTGAGCTCAAAATTGTTAAGCAACTGAATGGGCTGCCTCCTAACTATTTTTTAAATTGACATAACTAGTAATTATGTAAAAAGGCTGCCTTCAAAGGCTATCTTGTAAGCACCATTTTTCCTTTTCTGTTGTTAGCCATTTTGCATATTTGCTTGTATTTTTCCTTTTGTTTTGGCTACCAACATTTTCGTGATTTTTTTTGTGCTTGAAAATATCTTCTTGATTTTTATTGGCATTTTTGAAGGAAATGGAAAAAGGCTGTATAAGTTAGTTTCAGACTTATTGAATTTGCAGAAAAGTTCTTCCTTTTTTGTTTTGGAGGAAATGCGGCAATGAATTCAGATCTTGGGCAAGTTCCTGTACTTTGATTTGGGAATTTGGCCAGTTGGGTTATGGGCAAAAGAGCCTCTGTCGTCATCTGACCTTGACAAATATTGTGGTTGTTGCAGCTTCTGGCTCTGAAATCTGTTTTTTGTAAATAAATAGAACTTCTTGATTTCACCTCCTTCATCATCATGGCTTCTATATAAGGAATATCATTTTTTGTAGCATGTCACGTTCCACCCTTATTGTGCCATTAAAGAAGATATAAATTCAGTGAAGTGTTTTAGAAAAGTAGATTGAAAATGGCCTTTCAAGTGGTAGCCTTGATGTTACCCTCCATTTTTCATTTGTTACCCATTGGAATTGAATGGATGTGAATAGGTTGTTCAAAGTTGTTGGTTTTGAAATTGGGAAAAAGTTCTGACCTAGAGTGTCCTTTACTCCACTATACGTGAACAATGTTCAAATTTATGGGTAGCAGAAAGGATCCATGGTTCATGAATGAGATCAGACCCTTCTGACTCTGCTGCCCTTTTTTGTTTGAAACATAACTTATTTATGTACATATATATATAAGTTATGTTTCAAAGATGAGGGTATGTAGCATCCAGAGATGTAAAATTTAATAAGGAAATCATTAGAAGAATGACCCTTTTTTGGTGGCCAGCAATTTTTCAGGTGTGCATTTCATAAGCTGCAGTTGAATTTGTGAGACGATTCTATCAGTGTTTGGGTTCTCTTTATTGGTGCTCGAGAAATGAGCTATTCTTTTCGAAGTATGAACCATTTTTCGTGTTAAACCATGTCTCAGTTTTCTAAGTGCCAATTTTTTTTTGCTCAAGTTCCTATTGCATGAGCTATGGGTTGAATAACCACTTAAATGAGTTTTGCCAATGCAATCAACATCATGAGCAGAGATAGAATGAATGTGTATTAAATTATCTGTGTTACTCCCTTTGTACTTTTGTCTTGGAGAATAATAGCTCTTTTTATGCTTATTGCCTGGTTCGATAGTTATATAAAGAACAATGTATTCTGCAGATCATATAATGCTTTGCATGAAAAACCTTTATTGCTTCAACTGATTCCAGCTGTTAATCGATCAAGATAGAGACTTTTACTATGCATAGTTACTTAAGTTGTCACGCCCCGAAATCCCATACCTCGAACGGAGTGCGGAAGCCAATCAATGATATACATTTGGAGGTAGAGAATCTCGGGCGCGAGACCGAACTGTCGAATTAACCACCAATTACAATCATCTCAAAAGGATGTGTAATCGGTCATGCCCATAATCAGTGCAATACACATACAAACATTAATGAATACTATGGAATGGAAATTTACTTAATAATACTGGTAATCCACTTAAGAAAGTCAAATCAAATAAACCTATAAATCTATGGCACACAATTGCCATTAAAGGTCATAAGCATCAAATAAGCAAAGCAAATAATATAAACTCTAAGTCTTCACGGCTCCTGCGACCGCTTCACTACTGCAACTTCCTGATCTCAATTTCCATTTGCGCCTGCATCAGAGGATGCATGAGTATTTCATAGAAACACTCAGTAGGATGTAAAAACCCACTGAATTAGGACAAACAATATGAATAGGATAAGAATAACAAAGGTTTATGAAGATGCCGCAACATCCGGACTAAACCAAGGATTTATACACCTGAAAGGTTAGTCGATAATAATTCCAACCCGCAAGTAGGGAAAACAACAATAAGGCTCCTACTACACATATGGGTAAGGAGGGAATGATAATCATATTAAAAGCTCCAGACATTAAAAGTGAAAGGAGTACAATTTCTGCTCGCTGAACCGATCACCCGCAAGTGACTATACCAGAACCACCCTAGGGGTCCTCTTTTTGGAACCCTGCCATGCGTCTAGGATGCTGGCCCCACCAGTGCTTACGGACACGATGGGCGGAGATTGAAGACCTTCCGTAATGTCAACAATCTGACGTATGTATGTTGCCTCTTTTTGGGCAGTGTGGAACCGCAGTACCACAAATATTAGTGACCCCGCAAGATCAAGCAATGGCATAATGTGAGCATACTATGAATCCACTTCCGGAGAAGTCCCGCAAGACCTCTAGTGGAGGAATCAATCAAATAATCATGATGAATAATAATTCGAAGAAATAGAGGCCGCAACGCTCTAACCACATAAGGTATCAATCACCGGAATGGACTCTCATACGGAGTATAAGTAGAAACGTCACACAAAGAGAATAACACAATCCATACATGCATTCATGCTCAGCCCTAGATGGAAATTCATATGGGTCTTATTGAAATATATACATCAGAGACAAGGTATTAATGAGTCCTAGATGATTTGGATTCCAAATGGAACCTCAAACCGACACAAGCGCTTTATCTTCAAATACACGATTACGGTTTCCTTAACATAGGTATTACCCATCTATCATATTAACCATAACCCAACCTTACTGTGATAATCATAAGGATATAATCCAGTAATAGTTACTGACACGTCCTACCATCTTCACATCATATTAAGTGGTTTTACTTAAGTACTTAGTGTTTTCACTTGGATTCTGCTCACTGTCTTTTGCATAACAGTCCACTTCCGGCGGCTCTCAGACTCTGTACAGTTAATATTATCTTCTGAAATTTTTACTGAGAGTACCCTTATGAGTCTAGTTTCTAACCCCACTGGTTTTATATTTTTCTGATATCATATGAATTAGTTATGAATTATTCACTGTCGACTGTCCGTGCAGAAACAGTTCTGGCCGAAAGTGAGAAACTTGATTAAACTTTAATTAACTTATACCGTACCACTTATAGATGATATTATACTCATGATAGATGATAATACTCCCCTCCTAGATCAATTACAGATCCTGGAATTAACTAGAATTACCAAAAGATTCCCTTTTTATCATGTCTCTTCACATATAACACAATCTTAGACCATAATATCTTTCAACTAAATTGATTTAAGCAAAACGATCATTAAGGCATAAGACTCAATCATTAGACATCATAATCAGAACAATATCAGAACTTTTATCTTCTGTAAAATTAATAAAGCATCCATCTTTGATGTGATTTACCATCTAGACATGAAGCATGAAGGCGTATATGCATGTATCGCAATACACATGGAAAACAAGACATAAATCATTAATCCCGCAAGATTCAAAGCAATACTCCAAGAAAATCAGTAAGAATACTCATCATATAATGTGAGAAAAGAATAAGAAGAGAGGGAAAAACCATCCTACTCTTTATCACCACAAGACGTCGCCTTTCTACGCGATGTTCGTCTCCTCCGCTTCCTTCAAAGCTTCCCGATCCAAGCTCTTGAGCAATTCCCACAAGAAGAGGTCTTCTAAGAGAGGGATGAACGTGGGAAGGAGAGGGGAAAGCCTCTGGACGTTCTAGGGTTTAGTTTTCAAAAGCACAAGCCTAGACTCTATGGGTTTATATAGAGTTTTTAGAAAATCTTTGCCCAATCAATTCTACCATATCTTGGGCACTTTCCACCAATGGGAGAGTCCCTAAATCACCCTAGGAACGTGCAATATAAGTTTAGTTAGGATATGACATCTTTCCCAAACAAATCCGCCTCAAAATTAGGTTAGGATTCGCCAAACCGCAACTGGCGATCGATCGGGCAATACGGCGATCGATCGTCCTGCCCTGATTACCAATCGCGCGATGGCGCCGATCGTATCCGATCGAAGCCGATCGATCGTGTTCCGTAAGCCGATCGATCGTTTTCAGCGCGATCGATCGTGCTTATTCAATTTCCCATATCTTTTTACTCCGAACTCCAAATCACACAAAATTGGTGTCGTTGGAAAGCTCTTCTTACCAACTTTAATTTAAACACAGCACCACACGGTCAAATCAATCATTAAGAGGGTCAAATTTCAGTTTTAAGATACTTACTAATTTTTCGGATGTTACATAAGTAGTTCGACAACACATTTATGTCAAACTCAACATGCAGTTGCAATCTTATGTGCAGGCCAAAGACATTTGGTCTAATCTCTTAAGGACTGGCTTTTTCTTTACTTTCTCATGTACAAACTGTGTCTACAGATACAAGGAGCTTTGCACCAGTGGCCTTGAATTGAAGGACACTTTTCTTGTGCTTTTCAACACTACTATCATGGCAAGGAAGAGATCTCATAAGCATCAAATTCAGTTTCTGGAAGACCTTTCAGATGGAAGATATGTGTTATTTAACCTTCACAGATCAAAAAGATCACAAGTCTAATGTGTGCCACTCTTTCCAAGGACGTTTGCATTGATAATAGACTATTGTATCTAATGTACTGTTACAGAATTATCAACTGATATATGCATACATTCTCGATGAATCAGAATTTTTGCATTATTCAAACAATTATTTGAGCACAATTTCTGAACTTCTCAGTGATCCACGGAGAGTTTTAAGTCAATTATTTAGGTATTAGCCATCATTTGCAACCTTTAAATGGGCAACACAGTTCTAAAATAGTTGAGACCTTAATCTGAAATCATTTAGATAAATATAAACAGTAACTGATGCTTGCAAGAAAAGACGTCTAGCAACCCTTACAATTAAAAAAACCAAAATGGAGGGATTCTGCCACATGTATTTTTTCAAAATGAAATGGTCCACATTGGTGTAAAGTGACAATTAGGCCTCTATATAGAAGAAAGATCCTCATAGAAGGATTAATCCCAGGCCTATCAGAAATAGGTCTTATACATCTTAAAGCTATTCTGAGCATCTTTTTTATACTTTTTGAAGCTGCCTGGTTTGCCATTTCTTCCGTCAGCATAGCATCAAAATAATCAGACCCACGCCCTTCTGCCACCCTTAGTCTCACCCAGTTCGTCAGATCAACACCACCTTCCTCACCTAAAACAACATCTCCCCGTTAAGAGCTCCAACAAAACCACTCCAAATGCATAAACGTCTGATTTAAATGAGGGTGAAGGCTTCTTCGAGGCAGCAAGCTCCAGTGCACGGTAGCCTAGGACACCAGCATCAAGAATCTGTTCAATTGTACCAGCTTGGGTCATAAGCCGGTGGAGGCAGTAATCAGCAACACAAGAATTCAAGCCTGTTCCATCTAGTAGTATATTTGTTGCTTTGAGATTGCCATGTGGGACGACACGGTCAAAATGGAGATAATTTAGGCCTCGAGCAACATCGACAGCAATTTTGAGCCACTGAGCCCATGTCATCTGGTATCAGTCACTTATCGAGAGTTGTTTCCACCTGCACAATAACATTATCGATGACCACACTGCTCCCGCTCCCACACATGTTTTTGAAAATAACAAAGAAAACATCTTTCCACAAAAAAATTATTCTCATGGTAAAAACACAATAAGAAGAGAATCTCTCTCATTTCTTCAGAAATTTCTTGTTATTGAAGGACCATTACATCAGCTACCCATGCGCCTAAACAAAATGGAGTGTTTGAGCAAACACATCTTAACAATCCAAAGACAACTCCTTCTTTGCTATTGTGTGCTGCTGCTCTATCTTCGTAGTGGGGCTATGTTAACTGACACAATTTTGGTTAATTGTATTCCTATTGCTTAGATGTCTGGCTAATCTTCTTACGAGTGTTTATTCCTTCATTGTCCTGATTACTCATTGCATTCATTATTAATCAGTTTTTGGCTCTTCCTTCCCACTAAACATACAACTTGTTGCTTTGACATTGTGCAGAATGGAAGGGCGCGTAACTAATAATCTGGTTTCTAATCACCTTTTTGGGTCTCATTATATTGTTTTCTCATAGCGTGCATCATATTATTTGATTGCATCAATTAAACACCTCTTGATAAAAATGATTAAGTTCATATGGATCCTTTTGTTCAACATATGTATGCATGCTGATTCACATAATCGTCGTTGCTTTGATGCCAAATGTTCTTTTTTTATTCACGTATTATTTTTGTTAACCAATGCAGGTCAAGACAAGTAAAGTATTGCCAACTTCAGACTCTGACTCCATGACATATCTCCACCTATGGCCACCCATTTTGCTCCTGCTCCTCCACATACCAATTCCCTAGGGAAAAATCCCCCAGCAATCATTATCCTCCACCTCGTTTTGCTCACCTTATCTTATATTACTCTTCTGACTATCTAAGTTTCCTTTTCTATTATTTACAAACTTGTTGAGCCTCATTCTTAGAAGGAAGATTCTTCCAATCCAAACTAGTACAAGGCCACGCAAAGACTTAGATGCTTTTCACACAACTAGGACCTGAGATTCAATCCCCTTTTCTCCTGATAAGTCATGCAAGAGAGCACCTTAACTTTGCTTGGTCAGCCCTCAGCTTTGCAGTGCAATTCTTCTTTTCATGTAATTCAATGTTTATCCTGTTAACTCTTCTCCTAGATTACCTTTCTTTTGTAGCCTCTATGGCTTTTTTTTAAGTTTACACTTCAAACAAAAAATGAGCACAAAAGAAGTTAATGCATCATACTAATAGAATTGCAGACATTACAATGGCGCTAGTTTTGCTATCAACCAAGGGGGAAACAAAATTGGCGACAGTTGGAGTGTTGAAAAGTTAATTGTACTCCTTTTTCTTCTGTTCAATTATGTATGTAACCCACAACATTAATCTAAATTTTGAAGTAAATATATTTTGACAATTTATAATTAGTAGGTACTTTAAAAAAGAAAAAATATTCACAAGATCCCCTATAAGTATTCAAAAACGAAAAAGAAAAAGAGAAGGAATTACATGTCATGGACAACGAGCTTGTAACCAGCATTAATCAGATTATTAGCCATATGATATCCCATGTTCCCAAGGCCTATGAAATCCACTGTCTGCAACAACCAGCACACATAAGAAACAAAAAGGATGTGTTTAAATAGTATTAAATTGAAACAAATACCATGTTAAACAGCAATGCACATATAAATCTGAAATTTATGAGCAAGACAAAATGAATAGAGAGAAAGAAAACCATAATAAAAGGCAGCTGGACTAGTTTTGGAAACAGGGTTCTGATATCTGGTGTACTCATATGAGGCCATCAATAAGCAAAGAAAGAAATGACAAGCGAGTGCAGAATCACCTCAACTTGGGGTTGCTGATCATGGCTGGAAGAGAAATTACGCAAAGAAGTCTTCCATGAGAGAGAACAGACAGCAGCCCACTTGAGCTGTGGGCGCACATTTTGAGCTGTTGCTCTGCAGATCGCCAGGGGAATGGATTTCTGCTAGGATCCGTCCTGGCCGCCGTCGTCTTGCAGTGGAGGATCCCCCGGTACTGCCCGAACCTGTCCAGCTCCAGCGCGCCTCCACCACCCCGCCCGTTTCAAATTTAAGTTTTGAAATAGGTTGAACGTGGAAGGCATTTCAAAATTGAAAATGAAGGCTCGAAGCTGAGAATTCATTTGAACGTGACGGCGTTTAGACGGCCGTCTCCTATCTGCCATGAGCCAGAGTCGGGTGACGCGTCGCCTGCTAATTGGTGTCGCGGACCACGTAAGCATGCGCGGCGCGTAACTAATAATTTCTCGTTGCATAAGTAGAAAAAAAAGTATTCAAGACCGCTAGATGAAGGAAAGAGCTAATTCTTCTGTTTCCTTTATTTTGATTAGAAGGATAATCCTCAAGTGCTTACAAAAATCAATTCTTACAAAGGCCCAGCTCATGCGTGAGCCATCAGAGTGAGATACAGTGCTAGTTAAGACAAAAAATAGGCAGGCTTGGATCACCCACCTTTGAGCCCCTAATGTTAACACACCCCACCGGATTGAAGTCGACGGCCAATGAGCCCTTGAGGTACACAGGTGTGCCATAGTTGACGGCCCATGGCTCTTCCAAGGACATCCATCTGCAACATTTGCTTTTCTTTATTCTTCGAGGTATAATCATGGAGTGCCGGCTTATCGCCCGCTACAACGATACCCACCGGTATCATGTTTTAAAAAAATTTAAAATATCGCCGATATACCGTTTTTGCCATTTTTAAAAATAAAAATATTTAAAAAAAATAGATTTTTTTTTAAAAAAAGGGAAAAAATAACTTTTTCGTTTGTTTTCCATCCTAATATACATTTTTATGCATATTTTGAAACCTATACTTTGTCTAAATTAGTATAATTCATTTTAGAAGTTAGATTGTGAAAATATATAATAAAAACTAGTTTTTGACCACCGATATTTTTTACACAATATCTCCGATATATCTCTGATATTTTATCTCTTTGGTGGACCGATATTTTACCAATATCCGATACGGCATTCCATGGGTATAATTCGCGTGTAACGAGGGCTGCTCACGAGCCGAGTCGAGTTGAGTTTTAACTCAGCTCGACTCGAGCTTGATTTTTAGAAATTTGACTCGAGCTCGGCTCGAATCGAGCTTAAGATTTAAAACTCGAGCTTGGCTCGTTATGGAATTTGACAGCTCACGAGCTGGCTCGGCTCGGGCTCGCGAGCCTGAGCTTGTGCCCAAGCTTGCACTCCTTTAACTTCCTCCCTAGCAGGCTGGAGTGGCGGCAGAGTCTCTTTTACACCTACCGGAATAGTCCTCACCCCTTCGTGCGTCAAAGCAGTGGCCGTTGGAGGGCGAAGCATATAACTTTGTTATGCTCCTCTTTCTGCATCAAAACAGCCGCCGCTCACCGGAGCTCTAGACATAGCTGTTGATGGTGACGGTTGATGACACTAAGCCCGCCGGCAATGGGGTTGATGATGCTAAGCCCGCCGACAGTGAAGGTGACGACACAGGCGCCCACACCTCTAGCTTGCAGATACCCGTCCGCCGCGTACCTGGCGTTGAGCTCGTTGCAGCAGCCGTTAAGGTTGAGCTCCGGAATATGGCCGCTCAATGCTGGGAGGGAGAAATAGATAGAAACCCATTGTAAGCATGTCCCTTCAGTTCCTGTGAAAGAAAATGACACTGAAAAGGGAGAAGGAGAGCATATAGATAGGTTGACAGGCTTGACAAACTCCGGTCCTTCATCCTTCCTCACCAGTCACCACCATTTCCCATTCAAGAAGAAACATGCATGTGCGTATTGTTAGTTGAGCTGAGCAGCCTGAGCTGAGTTTGAGTGGTCTCCACTCTCCCCCATTGTCCACAGTCTCCACTCTACCTTTCCTCATATTTCACAACAGTACCCAAAAGAAACCAATCAAATCAAATACATATCAGCAAGCTTTGCAAGAAAGCACGCCCCACTGGGGAATCTCCACAGACCCAACATTAGAAATACATAAAGAAAGCTCTATGCTCACATGTGAACCTTGCTACTCTACTCTCTCTCTTCCTTCTTTCCCCCACGAAGCTGTCTTCTTTTTGTCCTAACGCAATCATTCCTACCCATCCGACAACGACTCTCCTCTACCCTGGCTTCATTAGATAGGTTGGCAGATCCTATAGGTCTGATACCTAGAAAGGGAGGTGTTGACCTTAGATGGGGGAGGGGCGGAGGCAGACGAGTCATGAATAGGGCTGTAAATGGCATCCGGATGGCCGTGTTCGTCCGTTCGTCTGTCCTTTTTATAGCCCAAACGGACATAAAATACTGTTCGTGGCGGCTGCGGACGCGGCCACGGACAGTTGTTTTTGTCCATCATGTAAACGGTTTTGGCTGCGGACAGACTTTGTCCGCGTCCGGAGCCGTCCGGCACATCCGTGTATATAAGCCTAAAAAATCCCTCGAGGGTTTCACTGTTGTGATTGTGGCTGCGGCTGCGATCAGACACTTCTCTTTCTCCGTTCCTCGATTCACTGTTGGCAGCACTCCGGCGTGACTGTGGCTGCGGCTGCGGCCAAACACTTCTCTTCCTCCGTTCCTCGATTCACTGTTGGTGGCGCCCCGGTGGCTAACGGCTGGGAGCCTCTTGGTGGTCGCCGGCGATTGCCAGCTGGGAGCCTCTCATTCAGCACACTTCCCAGCATAAAGTATATCTCTCGACTCTCTGCTTCTGTTTCATACTTTCATTACAGTTTTCTTTCTTAGTGATGAGACGATGACTCTCAGACCTCAGTCTTCCAGACATCTGGTTTTAGTGGAGATAGTGCACCCAAAAGTGCATACTCTCTCGTTCTCTTAGATCTGGCTAGTAGAAAGTACGTAGTTTAATTTCCTATAATTTTCCTTTCCTTAATTTCAATGTTTTTAATTTTATAGATCTAATGTTTTCTTTTCCTTATTTCAGGTTGAATGCTAAGGGATGAAGAATAAGAGTAATCTATTTTCTACATTTTGCCAATTTGGACAATGAATATTTATTTTTTGCAGACACTAATGTTCTAGACACTAATGTATTTTGCTGCTTCATGTTGGTTTTCCATGAGTTTAGTTAAACAGCTTTTTGCAAAAGCTGTTTATATATTTAATTTTACTTGATATTTACTTGATACTATAGTCAACTAAGTTTAGATCTCTCTCCATTGGAAAAGACTAGTTCTGATTGTGCTGCAACTAAGTTGAGAGGTTCCATAATCACTAAAGGAAAAAAAGTTGAGAGATTCATTGAGTTTGTGTTCTTATTAGCGTGTGATCTTTGGCTCTTTTTTCTATTTTTCTTAATTAACTAGCTGGTTTATTTGTTCATTAACTTCAGAAGATCCAACATATTGGTGATCAGGTAGCAGTTTTACTAAATTGAATTATATCATATGGTTTTTTAGCCGACAATATCTTTTGGGTATTGGAACTGGCTGTAGACTGACACTGCTTCAGTTCTGCAAGAGGCAACTGTTTATATCAAGCATCTTCAAGACCAGATTCAGGTATATTTGAACTTCTCCTTTTCTAAACAAATCATTTTCTTTTGATGACTGATCAAACCCCAAAATAGGTTAACAAATTGTAATATATACTCAATGAATCCAAGTGTCGAACCACAGGGAATGATGTCAAAGCTACTTAATTTAAAACTACTTAACTCAGCAAATTAAAGTTCTTTTTAGGAAATTATGTAGAGAAATTGTAATTTAATTAACTACTAAAATGACGATTAAAGATTCAATTAAAATTAACTAGAGATATCAAAGCTTCAAGGATCAATTATTTAATTAATACTTCTATGTCTATTTATTTACTCAATTAGATTCAAATAATGATTTGACCTAATCAGAAAATATTGCATTCAAATTCATCATAATAATTAACATAAAGATTTCGATTGAAATTTCATCATTAACAAGCTTAGTCTACTAATCACAGGGAATTATAAGCATTCGTCGTACCTTACGTTAACGACAAATCAAATAATTTTATAGATTATGACTTTATCAAAACATCGCATTCAACCAAATAAGCAATAAGTAGCTCTTTCATAGACATAAAAATACTAATCAAATAATGTCACCTCTAGCTTTGACAAGAGATTTAGCTATTCATATTCATGAGAAAAGAAAAATCGAATTCGGGAGAAAATCGCATTGGAGAAAATACTGTAGCAGTTTTACTATTCACAATTACTATTCATAGAATTACTGTAGCAAAACAATGTTCACAACAGAAACACTGTTCATTGCAAACTGTTCATCTTCCCAACCCGAAATCACTATAGCAGTTTCGACAGTACTGTAGAAAACTGAAATTCAGTTCAAAATCCGTTCTTTTTCTCCTCTTCTCTTCCTCTTCTTGCCGTCGTCGATTCTCCTTTCCTTCCTCTTCGTTTTCTGGCCAAAATCCCATCGAAACACCACCCAAATCACGACCCAACTACCTCTGTTTTTTTTGTCAAAACAGTCCTGTTCTCCCTCTTTTTTTTCTCTGTAAAAGCTCCTCTTGTTCTGATCCTTCATCTCGATTTTTATAGGCAATTCGAAATAGAGTCCTTTTCCAATCCGAATCCACCTTGAGATGAGCCCAAATCCGTCTGAAAAATCCGAACTTTCCAAATCAGATTGAATTCTTCACATTCCAAATCGAGCACGTCTCATTCGATCCTTGGGCGTTTCCGAGTTGAATAAACCGTCCAAATCCGTCGTCGAGGTCGACATTGCCATCAGCCTCACCTGATTTCACCTCCGTCGCCATGGCCGCCGTCTGGTTCTCCATCGTTGCTCCGCCTCTCTTGATCACCGTCGAACCATCGTCGCCGTGAAACCATCGCCGTCATGAATTCTATGGCTATTGTCGGGTCGCCGTCATCACTCCGCCGTGAAAGCATCGCCGCCGGAAACCAGGGCCGCCGTCGTCCCCTTCACCGGTGCTCGAGCAGAGACTCGAGAACGGTTTGTCTAAAACACCCGAGCTTCGGCTCGGGTTGGTTTTTTTTTATATTTTTTGTATTTTCTTTTCTTTCCACTGAACCGGTTCATTGAATCCAGCTGTTTTCCTTTATTCATTCTTTTTTTTCTCTCGATTAAAACCCGTCGAAGCAATCTCAACCGCCGGATTGAATCTGAACGTCCGTCCTTTACTTCCGCGCCCATCTTCTATTAAATGGATCATCAACGATTCAGATCTTCGATGCACTCAATCTCCGATCTTGGTTTACTCTCACAATTCAAAACCCGCCTAAGTGCTCTTCTGCAGCTGATAAGCATAAAATATACATATTTATATGCCTTATTTACCTATATGCTAGTGTAGTTTTTATGATAAAACATAAATAAAATGGGTTATTTGTGATTAGGGTAGTAATTAGGGGATTAATAATTAATTTACTTTAATTAACTATTTTAGATGCATTAAAGAATTTAAGGAATCATATTTTTATTATGCGTCTAATTTTAGTTTGGTTTTGTTATTGTAGGTTTAAAAATGCGAATTGCAGATCAGAAGCAGACGAGCGCATTAGACGTGTTTTGAAATGCCAAAGTGACCCAAGAGCTGATATCACGCGTATCGAAGATCTAAACCATTGATGAGCTACTTAAGAGAAAACGGGCGCGAAATTAAAATACAGACGTGCAGATTCGATCCGGCGGTGGAGATCGTTACAACGGGTTTTAATTGAGAGAAAAGAAAAAAAAAAGAAAAGGAATTGAATTGGTTCAATTGGGCCTGGTCTGGGTCGGTTCAGAAGAAAAAAGAAAGAAAGAAAAACAACCATAGCCATCGGCTCAGGTGTCGAGCAAAACAGTGCTCGAGCGCCGGCGGTAATGGCGGAATGATACCGGCGAGGCGGAGGTTCTGTGATTTTGGGCAGCTCCGAAGACAGCAACAGTGATGACGACGGCGAAAGGACGACGACAGAGCTTAAGAAGGCGAAAGCGACGGCCATGTCGGCGGAGCTCGAGCTGGAGACGATCGACAAGAGCAGCGGCGATGAGCAGCAATGACGGAAAAATCTGGAATTGACGGCAGCCTGAGCTTGGAGCGGAGATGACAGTTAATGGATTCCGGCAGTCGAAGCTGGGCGAAAAAAACAGAGGAGTTGTGTTCAAATCGGGAAATCAGAAGTCGGTTCGATTTGGGACTCTCTGAAACAGAAAAAACGTTTAAATTGGAGACGGATTTGGGTTCATCCAAACCAGAATTCAAAAGATTAAGGACTCTCATCTCGAAGTCTATAAAAGCCGGGGATTTTTGGGGACGAAAGGACTGATTTTTGACGAACTGGGACAGTTCTGTTTCGAAAAAAGCAGAGCTTCTGTTTTTCGTTTTGGGTGATTTTGGGTCGTGTTTTCGGTGTGATTTTGGCTGGAATTGAAGAGTAAAAGGTGAAGAATTGATAGGGAGCAAGAAGAGGAAGAAATCGAGAGGAAAAAGGGAAGTTTTTGGGCTGATTTTCCGTTTGCTACAGTACTGCTACAGTACCTGCAAATGCTACAGTGATTTCGGGCTGTTGGGGAAGATGAACAGTATTGTTCATTTGCTTATAGTACCGCGGCATTTGAAGAAGACGATGAATAGTGCACTGCTACAGTGTTTTTGCTACAGTAAATTGTAAACAGTACCCCCGTGAATAGTAAAACTGCAACAGTATTATAAATGCAATTTCTTCCAAATCTGATTTTTCTCTTGAATATGAATAGCTAAATATTTTGTCAAAGCTAGAGGTGACATTATTTGATTAGTATTTTTATGTCTATAAAGAAGTGTTTAATGCTTATTTGGTTGAATGTGATGTTTTGGAAATAGTCATAATCTATACAATTATTTGATTTGTCGTTAACGTAAGGTACGACGAATGCTTATAATTCCCTGTGATTAGTAGACTATGCTTGTTAATGATAAACTTTCAATCGATATTTTTATGTTAATGGATATGATGAACGTGAATAAAATATCTTCCGATTAGGTCAAATCATTATTTGAATCTAATTGCGTAATTAAATAGACATAGAATATTAATTAAATAATTGATCCTCGAAGCTTTGATATCTCTCATCGATTATCTTTCCTATCTTTAATTAGTTTTAAATGAATTTTTAATCATCATTTTAGTAGTTACTTAAATTACAATTTCTCTATAAAATTTTCTGATACGAATCTTAATTTGCTAAGCTAAGTAGTATTTAGATTAGTTTGGAGTAGAATAATCCTACATCATTCTCTGTGGTTCGACCTCGGACTTACCGAGTATATATTACAATTTGTCAACCTATTTTGGGGTTAGATCAAATTTTGGCTCCGCTGCCGGGGAGTGAAGTTTAGGATTAATCTTTCAATTAGTTTCTTTCTTTCTAGCATAGTTTAGTTAATTTTCATTATTCTTAGTTTAATTTAGCTTGCTTATTTTGTAGGACATTTGGAGTATTCTGAGGCTATCGGGAACAAAAAGCTGTTCATTGGATTTCTCTTCAAAATTTGGTAACTTCGTTCCATATCTCTCTTTGAAATTTCTGTTGCTTGTGCATGCACTCGTGGAATAGAGATACCAGTGGAAGATTGGTTAGAGATAATTCTGCTATTTTGATTGGGAATCCTTTGTTTGAATTTTCTATTCTATCACACACACCACACAATATGGCTGATCAGGGTAGTAACCCTAATATTAATGAAAATGAGAATGAACATAGTGCACCAATGTGGCCCTTGCGTGAGTACCTGCAACCTGCACGCACTAGTACACCTTCGTGTATTATATTACCTCTACAAGCACATCACTTCACTTTCAAGCCTGGAATGATAAACTTGCTTCCCAAATTCCATGGTACAGATTCTGAAAACCCTTATTTGCATTTAAAGGAATTTGAAGAAGTATGTGCAACATTCGAGCAGGCTTGTAGTGAAGACATTATCAGGCTAAAATTGTTTCCGTTTTCCTTGAAGGATAAAGCCAAAACTTGGCTGAATTCTCTTAAGCCTAGATCGGTAGGAACTTGGAAAGAACTACAGACAGAATTCTTTAAAAAAAATTTCCCAATTCATAGGACAAATGCATTAAAAAGACAAATAACAAATTTTGCTCAAAAACAAAATGAATCATTTTATCAATGTTGGGAGCGATATAAAGATTTGTTAAATTCTTGTCCACATCATGGGTATGAGAAGTGGCGCACCATCAGTTTCTTCTATGATGGGATGACGCCCTCAATGAAACAATTTGTGCAAACAATGTGTAATGGGGAATTCTTTGATAAAGACCCTAATGAAGCCCTTGATTTTCTAGATCAAATAGCTGAAGACTCAGATTCTTGGGATCCCACTGATCCCTCTGATGTTACTAATAAGCCGAAGTCTTCAACTACTAGTGGGGGTCTGCATCATCTTAGGGAGGAGGATAATTTTAGTGCTAGGCTAGCCTCTTTGGCTAGGAAGGTGGAGGCCATGGAATTAGGGAAAGTTAATGTTGTTAAGTCTGTTGCTACAGAAGAGGTCTGTGGAATTTGTGATGTCAGCCAAAATCCCACCGAAACACCACCCAAATCACGACCCAACTACCTCTAATTTTTTGTCAAAAACAGTCCTGTTCTCCCTCTTTTTTTCTCTGTAAAAGCTCCTCTTGTTCTGATCCTTCATCTCAGTTTTTATAGGCAATTTGAAAGAGTCCTTTTCCAATCGGAATCCACCTTGAGATGAGCCCAAATCCGTCCGAAAAATCCGAACTTTCCAAATCAGATTGGATTCTTCACATGCCAAATCGAGCACGCCTCATTCGATCCTTAGGCGTTTCCGAGTTGAATAAACCATCCAAATCCGCCGTCAAGGTCAACATTGCCATCAGCCTCGCCTGATTTCTCCTCCGTCGCCATGGCCGCCGTCTGGTTCTCCATCGTTGCTCCGCCTCTCTTGATCACCGTCGGACCATCGTCGCCGTGAAACCATCGCCATCATGAATTCTATGACTGTTGTCAGGTCGCCGTCATCACTCCGCCGAGAAAGCATCGCCGCTGGAAACCAGGGCCGCCGTCGTCCCCTTCACCGGTGCTCGAGCAGAGACTCGAGAACGGTTTGTCTGAAATACCCGAGCTTCGGCTCGGGTTGGTTTTTTTTTTGTATTTTCTTTTCTTTCCACTGAACCGGTTCATTGAATCCAGCTGTTTTCCTTTATTCATTCTTTTTTTTTTCTCTCGATTAAAACCTGTCGAAGCAATCTCAACCGTCGGATTGAATCTGAACGTCCGTCCTTTACTTCCGCGCCTGTCTTCTATTAAATGGATCATCAACGGTTCAGATCTTTGATGCGCTCAATCTCCGATCTTGGTTTACTCTAACAATTCAAAACCCGCCTAAGTGCTCTTCTGCTGCCGATCTGCAATCCGCATTTTTGAACCTGCAATGATAAAACGAAACCAAAATTAGATGCATAGTAAAAATATAATTCATTAAATTCAATAATGCATCTAAAATAGTTAACTAGAGTAATTTAATTATTAATCCCCTAAGTACTATCCTAATCACAAATAACCTATTTTATTCATATTTTATCATTAAAATTACACTAGCAAATAAGTAAAGAGGGCATATAAATGTATATATTTCATGTTTATCAATGACTTCACACTGGTTCTTGGAGTTTCAGAAGCTTTTGCTCTTGGTCAGTCTCTGGGAATAATAGCAAGCACCCTAACTAGCATATTCAACTCTTCAAGTGCTCACTGTTGGAGTAGGTACATATGTACTAATATTCTACTTGACCTTACAACAAATGTTAGTATCTGCTAGGATGTGAGTCATGTGACGCAGATGTTAGTCATCATCTTTCCAATAATTGGGATGTTCTTTTATCCCATCTCCGTTAAATTATGGTAGTGATACCTACAATCCTGTGCCTGGAGTAATGGAGGGGGTGCCATCTTCAAGGAATTTATGTCGTTTTGATCTAATTCAATGTTTATATGGTTGTTTGATATTTTGAAATTCTGGTTCAGATTGAAAGATTGTTTCTGCAGGCAGCCAAAGCATCGATGGAAACCTTGACCAAGTCCCTCCCATGGCCGCCGGCCACCGACTCCTCCCTCCCCACAAACTTCTACACACATCCTTCATCCTCCATGGCCTCACTGCTTATCTCCTCCAACCAGGTCTCCTCCTCTGCTCCCTCACCCTCCCTCCCCATCTATTGATAAGTAACACATCTCAAAAATGCACTCAAAACTAAAACTCTTCTGCTTCTTGATTGTGTGCTTCGATGGGTACAGAATGATTCTGGGATGTTGCATGGGGGTGCCACGGCCGTCTTGGTTGAGTTGGTTGGATCTGCTGCCATTGATTATGCTAGGCCTCCCTGTCCTGGATCTACTGTGGCTTCTGCTCATCTTGGCGTAAGTAGCTAGACTGCCCAAAACAACTCAAAATTTCTATATTTTCTTCATCTGGGGTACCAAATCACTTTACAGATTTGTTCTTGTCACTTTCCTTTTTAATGCTTTCTGTCATCATATGTGAGTTGTTTCATTGGATGTGAAGGATGAGATTGAGATCGAGGCAAGGGTCTTGAAAGTTGGATCAGTTGTGGGGGTGGCCACTATGGAGATGAGAGAGAAGGAGACGGGGACAATAATTGCCCAGGGGCGTTACACTAAGAACTTGGCTGTCTCTAGCAAAATGTGAAGAGACCATTCATCTCCTAAGTCATACAATTAAAAGCCTTTGATCTATGTCCAACTGCATTTGAGGTTGAAATCTACTTGGGAAGCATAGTGAAAGGAAGTTCGATCTGATTCTCGATCCAAAAAACATGAAGAAGAAGAAGAAGAAAAAAAAATACGGTGATAGAGTTCTGATACAGTGAGGAGGTAATGGATCTTGCTTGCCTTGGGAATTTGTTTTTTTTTTTTTGTATAAGTGCTGTATGTGAGAAGTGATTGGTTTCTTGTGAGAATAAACAATTTGGAGAGAAAGGTGGATGGTGAAGTTGGGTGGCTGGTCATTTCAGTTGGATGGCGTTTGTCTTGTAACTGGACCAATTAACATATTCACCAGTCCTCTTTGCTCAAATAAATCAGGAACTTTTTGTACCTTGTAGCATTATTATGGAATTATTTATTTTCGATGTATAGGATTATGTTCAAATATTGATGCTAAATTTATTCCAAGTAACAATGATAATTATGATCTTCTGTCATATAATAAAAAACCTTCTACACTCACATAAATGTGCCATTCATTTACCGTTCAACAAGAAAATTGGATGTCTAAATATGTATTGATATACATATGGTGTCCGTGTCCGTTCGTGTCTGTCACGGACACATGTGGACGGACACCAGAGGTGTCCGTACAGACGGCGGGCGGACGGACAACTGTTTTTAGTGTGAGCGGATGGCTACGGACGTAGCTTGTCTGCGTCCGTGTCCGTTTGTTTACACCCCTAGTCATGAAACGGTGAGATATCCTGCGAGATTCTTCGAGCTTGAAATTTTTCGAGTCGAGTCGAGTCGATTACGGGGTGGCTCGAGCTCGAGCTTGAAAAAGTCGAGCTCGAGTCTAGCCAAAAATCGAACCGAACCGAGTTGAGCCAAAAAAACTCTACGCCAGGAGTGGGGACCAGGCACCAAGGTATGAGACTAGTGTGTAGAGACTCATTTGAGTATTTTGAGTTATTAAATTGAGTTAGTGATGTGGTACAAGAGCTGTGCAGTATTTTCAGCACATCGGAGCCGTCCATCTGTGTGCCACGCACCAAGCGCAGGAACACCTGAGGGCCAGAGCCACGTGGACACAGCGCCTGGGCACTGTGCACATGGTTGGCATGTGAATATTTGGTTAGGGGAGAGAGAATCAAGGAGAAGAGGGAATTTCAAATTCTTTCCAAATCCGGTTTTAAAAGGAATAAATATCTAGCCCAAAAATTCGATTTGTGTGTTAATTGGATTTGTGATTCTTTTAATTGGTAATTAAGGAATCTAATAGAGGGAGTTTTGGACGTGATTGGTGGGGCAACCTAGGTAGTTATCAAACTAATCTAAGGGCACGCCATGTGGAGATATGAGAGAGTGAAACCGGTTGTCAAATTGGGAGGTTACAACCTTAATTTAAGTAACCAACTGATTGGATTTAAATTCCTACTAAAAAAGGGTGGTAATTAAATTGGATTGTGGATTGATCACGTCCAAGATAGATGGCCTTTCCTTTTTGTGGACAAAATTGTGGCCTTTGATTGCAAGGAGATCAATGGTGAGAGATTGGCTTAAATAAGGAAGTTGCCCTAAGTGGAAAATTAAGGTTTTGAATCACCCTAATTGAGGGGAAACCCTGACTAATGGAGAGAAAAGAGGGGAGCACGTCATGGCAATTTGAAGATCTTATTTGCTAGACCATATGGTGATAGTTGGATTGTAAGATGATCAACGGTGGAGATCTAACCTAGGTAAGTATTAAAACCGTATCAAATTTGAATTGAATTAGGAGGAGATTGTGGGTTAGTTATGGAAATCAACTAATTGTACTTAATTTCCTAACTCATTGGGATCGTAACTGATGAGTAATTGGGGAGTTACCACGTTCTAATTGAAGATCCTCTCTTATCTTGGTCTATTTGTGGCCCTTAGATGATATAAGGATCCACGGTGGTGATTCGTCTAAAGGTAATAGGGTAATTACTATTTAAACTCACTAGTAGAAGGGCCGGCAACCTTTTGGATGTTTTGGGGAGTCGTGCAAGCCAGCAAGAGCTCGTCCTCTCTTCTCCCTCTTAGTCAAAAATTCCTTTGGTGGTGGTGCGAGCCGTAGTGCATGGAATCGCGAGAGCAGCAGGAGGTGATTCGAAGGAGACTTCTCGCGTTAAGGCCCTAAGTCGTCTAAGAGGTAGGATGCTTATTTTTTTCTACAACCTCTGATTCTTGGTTAATTCGATGAGATATATATCGTGAATTGTGAATGATTCTTGAATGTCTATATCATATGAAGAAGTGTCTTGTTTCATGTCACATATCTTGATCGTGTTAAATGTATGCATGAGATATGGTAATTGATAAAGTGAACATTCCTATTTTCAATCTCGTCTTAGTGCTTAGTGTGACATTCCCATGTTGTATACTGTGCAATCCGTGTCAAATCTTGCTGTTGTATTCAATGTTATGCTATGTCCAACAAAAGTTGGCAGCTTTATGGGTCGATCGAGTTGTTTCATGCGGTTTTAGTGTTCTCGATCCAATTTTGGTAATCAGTTGAGATCCTTATACAATCCTTGATCTAATTCTAGTAAAATTAAATATTACTACTTCTAATGTCTCAGCCTACATTCTGGAGTTCATGTCAGTACGTACTGGTGTTGACCAGCATCTGAGATTAATTGTCTTACTTGAGTTCTTTCGGGTTTGGTGAAGAGATGGTTGTATACTCGAATAAGCTGAAAAGATGTGCACAAAGGGGAAGAAAATTTTATGAAATTAGGGTGGATGAGGTTCTGTAAAATACTTAGAGAGTTAATACCTGATGTCAGTGAGTGGTATTAAGTGATTAATTACGAGTTTATCATCAGATACTTAAAGTGGATTAAGATAACTGCTCTCGGCCAGGACTGTTCCTGCACCAATCAGCAGTGATCAGAAAATCATAAGTAAATCTATACAACTCATAAAATTATGATCTTAGATGGATTAGAAACTAGACAGATAAGTATAACTGAGATAAAAATTTCAGAATTTAGTACGTACTGTATAAATAGTGGTAGTGGTTAGAACTTAGCTGTTTTGCATGGGGCAGAACACTGTGTTCATGTTAAAACCCTAAATCGGCTGGATACTATACGCTATAAGTATACGTATACGTATACATAGTATGACGACCTAATTATTATATTGTAAGACTCTGAGGGTACAGGGTACAGTAATATCAGATTATATGAGTATGAACAGTGAGTCATGGGTTCTGTTCGAAATTAATTGTCTCTTCGAGTTTAAGTCTTTGATTGATCTATCGTTTAAGGAATTCTCTCGTACAAATCCAAAAGACTTTGTACACCACGTTTGACCTATTCCTGATATTGGTGACTTTAAATTCTTGTGCATGGGAGTTGTTATATCTAGGGGCTAAGTAGGATGAGGTGATTCAGTATCTCGATTCTTGATGAGTCATGATTGGAGTCATCCGATGTTGATCATTCTAAGAGTTTTGAATACTCCGATGTGAGTCTTTTCTGATGACCTTGACGAAGTTATAGTCTTACTCCTTTGAGAGTCTTTCTTTGATGATGTTGGTCTGGGTCTCTGTTTGAGAGAACCCTCGTTGATTCTAGATGAATTCAGTTCCATATAAACTGGTTCTCCACTAGGAGTTCTGATGAACACTCTTAGTTGGATTCATAGTATGCTCACGAGCTATTACTAGATCTTTTATGATCTCAGATGATATATGGACCTCTGTAGTTCAGCCGATGACAGCAACGCGTGCGCTTTAAACTGTATGATATTACGGAAGGTCTGCAGTCTTAGCCCATTATGCCTGTAAGCACCGATGGGGCCAACATCCCTAGACGCATGGCCAGGTTCCTCTGTAGAACCTCTAGGATGATATGGTATTGATGTCCATAGGGGAAGTGGACTGAACAGAGAGCAGAAATTGTTGTCTCCGACACTCTGGATGTTTGAAGTCAGTATTCTTATTGATCTTCCTGACGCTCTGTACGTTTGGGAACTGAGTTATGTTTATTCATTCTTGACCGCTGATGGTCTCTGATATTGATTTTGAGCAGGTAAGGGAACCCTGTATTTACTCTACCTAATATTCTTAAATGTGTTTCATTTTTACAATATTCTATTTTATTACCTGTTGTGGATTTTTCTTGGCTCCTACTGGGTATTTCTTTCGAAATACTCATGCATCTCTCGATGCAGGAATTAAAGTGGAGAAGAACTAGCAAGGTTCATGTTTGGAGCTCTATGACGGAAGTTGATAAGATGCAGATTTATTTATCGTTTTTATTTTCTATTCGCAGAGAACTTATAAGCCTGTGTGCTAAATTTATTTTGATGTTTAATGAATTATTGACTTGATTATTATAATAGTGTAGTTTGTTTTATTATTTAATATTTTTGAATAACGGATATTGATTAAGCATTTTGGAATGGGATCGTATGTGTTGAGTATTCGGTCGCGGCCCGGGTTTCAGCCTCGTGACCTTAATTGAGTTAGTGCTTCCGCGCATTATTCGAAGTTTTGAAATTTAGGGCGCGACACGGTACTTGACCAATCAAAATCTAATATGAAGCAAAGTTTCAATAGTAGTCCAGAACTAAAACGTGTCCCAAATCTTCCTCATAATTTCAGCAAATTCACTCTCCTCAGCCAAATTGCCAAAAAAATGTCATTGCAACTTCTTTGCCTTCTATTGTACAAAACATCTAGTCCAGAAAAAAGAAGGTAAAAATGGTTGGACGCGGAATGAACCCAGTGATTCCATTCGGTTGATTCTGCTAGCTCTGCAATCGCCACTTATGTTCACTTTTTTGCCTCTACGGCAACTATATTAGCATTCCATTCCACCAAATGGGGCAGAAATCGTCATATTCACTGAACTAGAAGGCCATAGATTTATATTCGTCGACTTGGCTTTATTGTTTTGCAACAATTTTGGATGTGCTTCATAAGCTAAAAGGGGCTTAAAGAGAAGGAAAAGAATATTACTGTTAATCAAAATAGTAAGCATAATGTTACTAAAATGTAAGGAAGCTCCATGGGTAAGGAATAAAGAGCTTGAGCTCAGATGCCAAAAGAAAAAAAATAAAGAGCATGAGCTAAAACCTTTAAAGTTAATTGCACAGTGTTTTTACTTTTTATCTTTGCGCAGTTTTTTTATCTTCTGCTTTCAAAGATCTATTATCTTATGGGCAATTTATACTTTACTCGATTATTATGTCTTATTATGCTTTCCCGAATAAGCTGGTGAAATTTTGAAGTGGCATCCAGTCAGTCCTATATCGACTTGGAAAAAATTCTTTTTTGAGCTTCTCATTGGTTTTTTTATCATCAATAAACTTCAGACCAAGAATACAAAATCATAAAGTCTCATCTAGACCTAGTGATTGTACACCTCCCTGCCGCCAGCGAAATAAAGACTGGATAGCCTCCTTTCCAAGTCACTGACTCTCCAAATATTGAGCATGCAATGCAATAGCATGAGCAACAACATTTGAATCATTTCGAACATGGAAAAACTTCACTGTTTTAGTTTGACACAATTGCGCATTGGTAGCTTTCGCTTCCATGCTCAAGCTCAAGCGTAAATCACTACCTTCTTTGAAACAATTAATGACATCACTTGAATCCCCCTCAATCTCGACATTACAGCATAAAACAATTAGTGAGTTGAAGAATTTTTTATCAGTCCTGTTTATGTAATCCCTGCCTCACAAACAATGGAGTACTAGGGATGTAAATGGACGAACACAGATGCAAACAAGTTAGGTCCGTAGCCGTCCGCTCACTTTAAAACTAGGTGTCCATCCGTCCGTCATCCATGCGGACACCCCTATGTGTCTGTCCGCATGTGTACACTATGAACCACTACCTTAAAAATTGACATGGATATGGACGGCTCTAGACGTAGACACACTCTGTCCGCAGCTGCACTCGCTCAGATGCAAGACCAAAGTTGTCCGTGGCTACGTCTGCAACAGCGATGGACAGATTGTTTTATGTCTGTTTGGACAGTAAAAAAGACAGACAAACGGACAGACACAGAAATTCAGACGCTGTATACAACCTTATGGAGTATGCTAATCTCCATGGACTGCCAGATTTTGATCTAGCAGCGCAATAGCACACGGGTTGGCCGTTTGAATCACCGGTTGCTCTTCTAAGAAGACCATGGGATCTTGATCTATTGGCTCGCAGCGCCCTACTCATAAGCCACGACATATATTGATTTTTTCATCTTTTACCTGCTTTGATGTTAAATTAAAGGGTAAATTGCACATAACCCCCATGAATTATAACGAAAAGCACTTAAGCCCCATGTTTCTATTAAAACGGCCACAATAATAATCATGTCCTAATGATAGAATTTAGCAGTGTGAGGCTAAAATGTAGAATTCTGGGATTACCCTTCACTTATCATCTTCTTTCTAATAAAAAAACCTCATTTCATTTTCTCTACTCTAAAAAATTTGAGTTTTTTCTATCTGTCACCTTGATGCCCATTCTCCAAGCACCTTGACAAATTTAATTTATATGGGTTGGTCGTTTGATTTCTTAAACAGGGATTAAACAATTTATAAACAATACATGAAAGTTAGTTGTTGTTTATAAATAATTCATAGGGGCTGTCTAAATGATACAAGGGCAAAATTGTCTGAAATAGTTTTAAACTTGAAGATATCATCATTTATAGTTAGAAAAGGTTAGGGCGTGGATTACGTGGGGGTTTTGATATTTCATGGGGGTTAAATATTTTTTTTTGTTATAATCCATGGGGGTATGTCAAAATATCCTAAATTAAAAGAGTAAAGTTTATGAGCCTAAGTTCACGCACACAGGCATGAATTGCCAAAATCTGGACTGTTGGATTGTAATCCGATATGCTTAGAATGGGCCGTGATTCAAACCTGCTTGCCTCCCATATTAACACCTGCCGCCTGATTGAAATTCGACATCCCAAATTGTCTAGACTCACAAGATGCGTGCGAGCCATGACTCATATAAACGTGACTCAAAATTAAAAAAAGTTAGCTCAAGAATAATTTCAGGACCTTTTCTATCTTTACATTTGTAGCTGTAGTTCAAGATTGTCCGGACCGATTACGCCAACTATGATTCGATTTAAAGGGAACAGCGACGGCCATACCCTTTACTTTCTCATTTCAATATCCTCCTCACATTCCTCTTCCTCTCACTTACACCATCAAAGCACCAATGGAAGCAGCAGCACTAGCTCACAGCGTTTACATCCTTGCCGCCGCTCCCCGCCGGCGGCGCCCTCCTTCCCTAGCCAACAACTGGACTGCAAGAACGCTCCCCTCCCTCAGCAGCCACCCACAGCCAAGCCCTGCGGCCTCCGCCGGCTGCCGCTGCTCCACTAACCGAGACGTCGACATCGGAAAAACCACCGCCCCTGACGACAATTCCATCGCCGCATTCCAACACGAGGAGGATGTTCGCAATGGCGGCGACACCGGCCCGCATAACCAGCCGGGGCTCGTTCTTGGTGTAGGTGCTGCCGGAGCCTGGGACAGCGGCGACGTAGGGTCGCCTGTTGTCAAGCGCTTTGTCAGCGATGATGAGGAGCGCTGGTACATGTGGTATCACGGCGCACCCTCCAAAGCCGTTGCCGCGGGTGAGTCTGGGGATTCTATTGGGTTAGCTGTTTCTCGGAATGGCCTACACTGGGAGAGGGGTCAGGGGCCTGTACAGTCCGGTGCGCATGTCGGGCTGGTCTTGGGCCGCAGCGATGACTGGTGGGCGTTTGACACGTTAGGTGTTCGTCCTGCCGAGGTACTCGTCATGTCCAGCAGCAAAGTCCGCGCATCCACGGCCGTTTACTGGCTGTACTACACCGGTTTCAGCTCGGAGAGGGTGGATCAACCTGTTCCATCAAGCAACCCAGAAAACATAATAGACCGTGGTGGCTGTGCGGCATTTAAATCCCTGTCGGGGTTGGCGATCAGCCACGATGGCCGGCATTGGGCTAGAATCGAGGGAGACCATCATAGTGGTGCTTTGTTGGATGTAGGTGGTGAGGAGGAATGGGATTCTGTCTTCATTGCCGGCCCAAAAGTCATATCACACCGGACAGGCGATCTTCGGATGTATTACCATTCTTTCGACATCCAATCCGGGCGCTATGGCATTGGGATTGCCCGGTCAAGAGATGGAATGCGATGGATGAAGCTGGGGAAGATACTCGATGGAGGGCCGGCAGGTTCTTTCAACGAAGCCGGAGTGCTGAACGGGCACGTTGTGCGCAAGGATGATGGAGGCTACTTAATGGCCTATGAAGGGGTGGCGGCTGACGGCAGGAGGAGCATCGGAGTGGCGGAATCAGAGGACGGGTTGAAAGATTGGAGGTATGGGGATGGGGCAGTTCTGTTGCCTTCTTCAGCTGAAGATGGCTGGGACAATATGGCTCTTGGGTCGCCTTGCCTAGTTCGGATGGATGGTGATGAGCAATGGAGGCTGTATTACAGAGGATTGGGGAAGAGAGGCAGCGCTGGAATTGGAGTGGCAGTTTGTAAATCTGGTCAGCTTCAAAATCTGCAGAGATGGAATGGATTTTGTGTTTGAAGATGGAAAATCCTTACAAGCCAGAATAGTTGCAGCAGATATTCTTCAGTAAAGAAATTTCCATGTGTACAGGTGTTTTGAATCTTTGTTTCCCTAAATCTGATTTCTGAACATTTTTCAATTTAGGAACAGATCATCTATTTGGTAAAAGGCGCTATTTGATCATGATTATCATTGCCATTATGAAAGAGATCATTTATCTAATCTTTGTCAAGTACCATAGTTGCCTAATTATCTCCAAGAGTGAATGCTTATGAGTTTTTTTTACATCATTGATGAAAACGTAAGATTTAAGAATGTAATCACAAATACCATAGTCCTCAGTTCTGCTCAAAGAGGAAACTCATACGGAAAATTCTACAAGTCAAATGATATCATCCTACTGGAAACTATACACAGATTATGTTATAACTAACAGAAGCTTACCAACAAAATTTAATGTTGACAATAGTTGCTATTTTAGTCAAGACTAAATACTAGAGGAAGAGGCTGTACATATTGAGGAGCAGAAGACAAGGGAATTATCTAGAAAACATTAATTTTTGACAACTTTAAGTGGTCTTTGTTAGCTTTGAATTGCCTTCCTCACTGCAGTACCTAATTTGTATCGTAACCACTTGATAGCAACTGCTGCGCATCGTTGGGCTCTTCATCAGCGATGGAAGATGGTGGATCATGGTCTGGATTTCTTGAATTTGTCGCTGACCCATTTCTACCTGCAGTCCCCGCCATTTTCTGTGCAACAGCATAAAAGCTCAGTAAGCTGAGGCATGCCAGAGCTAAAACTACAATAGTAGCTAAATTAAGAAAGGAGAATGTCTAAGCAACGAGTTAATCTCAACTCTTTCAGGTAATTGTGGACATACAAAACAAAAAAATCAAATTCTATGGTAAATAGGAATGTTTTTAAAGTAAACAATATATAAATAAGTTACAATTGCGGTGCGAGGGCAACAAGTGTCAATTGCAGCAACAAAAAATAGAGAAACATTGGTTATGGTCCAAGTTTTGTGGTACAGTTCTAAGATGAGCTTCATGGCAGCAAGTTTAATTTTAAAAAATGAACAGGTGTACAAAATGTCACATTCTCTTCACGGTCTTGTGCAATTTTACAAATCACCTCATAGCAAAAATGCCAATAGAAGATGGACCGATCTGCTCCAACTGAAAGCTTAACTCTTAATGGTATTTAACTGTAGCTCTGAAGATTATATAGCATTATCGTTCACCTGCTTGTTTGGCTGCATTGAGCGACCACTCATATATATGCTTCCAAATAAGATGCACGCTGCCCATAATAATGCAGGGCCAATTCTTGGATCGCTCAGACGCTCTTGTATGCCTGCAGCATAACTCCACAGTCGTTGCTTCATACCCATGCTTCTGATAGAATGCCTTGGGCACCTATTGACCATATCGGTTCTGCATTTTCAGGAACAAGCTCCGGACTTTTTGCCATCTGCATAAGAAAAGTATAGTTGTCACCATCAAGTAGTTGCCATTCCCAAGAGGCTGCTGTTTGCTTTTTCACTTACAAAGAAGGGAAGATCCCTGGAGCCACCATCTTTGACTATCTGAGAGATCCACTGGATTATCTAATTAAACAAGAGAATATTAAAAAGGGTAGTAAGATAAAAGACAACTCCATTTATTGCTTAACCAATTTGAAAAAAAAAAGTCTGAGAAATCAGTGCAACCACAATCCATACCAAATATTCATTAAGGTGCATTGCCAGTAAACAGAAATTTCAAGTTGAATACTTTTTCATGACACAAAGCAGTGCAAATGAGTAAAAGATGAAGAGTTCAACCAAATAAGCAAATATGAAAACTTGTAGCCAGTATGAAATTTTCTGTAATAAGCTAGTGACAATAATTAGACAGGCTATAATCACTAGCTTATGAAAGAACATAGCATGCTGGTTACCATTCTTTTCACATGTATAAAAAGTCATCCCTACTGATATACACATAAATTTTCCATATCCTCAATTATATTAGGCATAATGTATTTTGGGTATATCATCATTAGCAATAGAATATAGCAACTGGATACCATCGTTTCACAGGTATATATCATCAAGCAAAGTACCTCCTGAGTTTCCACTGAACCATTATATCGAGCAACCAGCTGAGAAGAAAGATTTTCATCTTCCTCGTATACTGACGCCAAACTAGGTTTTGGTTTTTTCTTGAACTCTGTATGATCTGTGGTCGCATTCCTCTCATAGCGTATTATAAGTAGCCGAGGGGAATCAATATCTCCATATCTCTGGGGCCCACAAGTTTCGTAGCTGTCTTCAGTGTGGACATAGAAAAAGCAATATTGCTGGATAAAAAAAGGTGTGTTACTGAATGCACAGAACCCTTTCAATGGTATTCCAAGCTAGAGCTATTATAACTATAGTCATTTGCCATAAAACCACACAGAAAAGATAGTACAAATTTAAGTGACCAATACTGACCTTTTGCACTTCACCATCGAGCCATGTAAATGTCAAATGCTTCTCTTTCAATGCAAGACCACCCGCTGATGGAAGAGTCCTAGTCTCATCAACATTGTTTCCCAGGGCATCATTTAATAATGTGCCTCGAATCCTGTAAATGGTCTAAAAAAATATCAATTCTTATTCTTTGTAATATTTAGGAAGGTAACAGAGAAGAAAGAATAAGCTTATCACTGGCAATACAGTTTAGGGGGAAAAAGAGGATTGACAATATATCGAATTAAGGAAAATCAGCAAATGAATTTCTTTCATTGTCTGGAGCAAAAGAAAGCATTTACACAAAGAAACTTACTTCCCGCATCTTATTAAGCTCAATACTCGGTCATCCTGCAAGAATCACACAATACCAAACCGCTGTATCCTCTCCCGCTCGAGAGTAACCTCTTGCATCACAACCAAGATCCATTGAAGTTACACTTCTTAATTGAGGAAGCTCTGGAAACAGAGAAGAAAAAGTCTTCTAAGCAATTTAATTAAAATAAAGATCTGGAGGATATCTAACACACTGAAAGCATTTCAGACACTACTAGGTAAAGATCAATCAGCTGCTTCTAAGCATCATCATCATCATCATCATACGCCTTATCCCAGCTATCTGGGGTCGGCGGCATGGATTATATACCGCATTTGACTCTTATCAGAATAAAAAATGGTAAAAAATCCATACAAAGAAACATAGTGGCAAGTTTTTATGCCGGATGCCCTTCCTGACGCAACCCACCGAAGAGGGGACAATGATAAGGAGATTCAACATCATCATATTCATCATACACCTTTCCAAATATGTGGATTGGCTTCATGACATGATGGTTGCATATGAAATATTAATATAGCCATCTTCTATCACAAAGCTGGTAATAATGAAAACCAGTCTGCTTTACATGGGAGCATGGCAGAAGAGTAATATCAGGTACCTTGGTGTTTATTTTGTTCCATAAGATCTAAAAACCATGAGCTATTGGCTGTCCCTGCATAGAAAGAATAGTTAGCATGTCCAAAGCAAACGGATAAAAATTTGAGCAAAGAATAAATACATACTCTTGGTGTCATCATACCATGGTATACAGTAGGCTTTACAAAAGGATCCTTCAGAAACACTATAGCTGGTGCAGACTCGACCTCAAGCCTACATTACATCATGCCACTGAATTAGAGGTAACTTCAAGTATCTGGAAACTCAAAATCCACAAAGCTAAGAAAATAATGTTGAAATATTAAACAAAAGCTAAGCTTAGAACTATATCGATCTGCACATGAACAAAATGGCTCTCGCATGTGTAAATACATACATGCTCCACCAAATAGAAGATTCTTCTTCTCGCCACAGCACAAGTGCAAAGGAGGCATAAGCCCAATAGTCTTTGGCAGCTTGTCGTAAGAATGGAGCAGCACGCTCTCCAGTCTTAGAGAAAGTAAATGACTTTTACCTACAGGCAGATATTCATCAAATAAGTAGTAAACCCAACAAGCCAAATGATATCAAACTGGTAAACAAGTAGAAAACGCAGATCTGAAACAATTACCATTAGAAAAGAACTGATAATGAATTTATTCTTAAGAGAAAATGTAGAATCTGTTTAAGGAATTAAAATGAAGTAGATACCTTCTAAGGGATAAAGTAAGACTCCAGTCAAGTAATAGTTTATAATAGTATAGACCATGTTCTTCAGTGAAAATATAGGTATTTTAATTCGGAGTAGAAGATAACATGCAAATGCAGTTATCCGAAGCTAGCATGACTTTCCAAATATTCATAAACGGTAGACTACACAAAAGAACGTGTAAAAAAATGCATACCTTGTGATGACCACACTTGGCAATAAATTTGGGCACCTAAAATTAAACCAGAGTTATAAGTTGCTTTTAATAACTCGATAAAATTATCAAGAGTGATAGGCAACAAACTTAACAGAATAACAACAAAAGTATTTGAAATTCTGGTAATTGTCACACACAGCTGAGGAACTAGACTTTGGCCGATGAAAAATGAACAGTTAATCATGAAGATACACCTTTTGCAGACATTATTATTCTTAATCCAAACCGAGGGCTGGGAACAAAGTTCGGCTAAAACATTATAACAATTAAGTAAAAATTGCAGCTCAAGTAACAAATTTCACAAAATGCAGAAAAAATAACTACATGCCAAAGGTTCCAAATTATATTACATAGAAATCAGTACTTGTACTCCAAATAGTCACAAAATCTTAAATACTAGAGAATCAGTCTCCTCTCAATACTCAATTAGGTCCTACGTTTTACAATCTCAAAGCGCAGACACATCTCAGCTGCCACGAAATAGAGTGTTAACTCTCAGTTGCCAATAAATAGGGTATTCATTTGGCAATTTGCAGCGAGGAGAGAGAGAGAATTCTGAAAGGAACTCCTGACTCCATTTTGTTAACAATATTTTGTATAAAATGCACCACCTTCTAATCCACCCAGATCAGGTGCCTTTTTGCTCGAGTTTCAAGACCTTCATCCAGAGCACATTGGATGAAGACCTCCTCTTCTCTCCTGAGACTAATATCCTCTCTCCATGAATTTCCTACCCTCTCGCACTAGAAATACTTCCTTAAAAGCTCGAGCTGTTAAGGAACAGCCAACTATGTATATCAAGCCTAGGCTGGCCCAAATAGACAGATGCAGACATGGGCCTGACAGATTATCCAACACAAACAACAAAATAAAAAGAATCTAAAAACATGATCAGCAACAACTATGTAACAATGCATCTTCTATATGACACTACAGATAAATGTATCTTACAGATCTAAATAGCCTTTTTATGATTTAATATAAAACAAAGAATTCTAATCTGAAAAAAGCCCCAAACTTGACAAAGATGGTTCATGTACAGGCCTAGAGTAGAAATTGCAATACACCTTAAGAAAATTTTGTAATAGTTTACTGAAAGGTTAGATTACATGGGGTTTTATCTTAGTATGATGTGACCAGGTTTCAAGCCTAATATGATGCCCTTTACGTGAGGAGGGTGCCTTATTTAAGTAAAATAAGCCCTCAATGAGTTGTATCATATTTAAAAAGGGTGTCATTAGTGAGAAAAAAATAAGTGATAGAACTACTATACGAGATGAAAGGATTTAATAATGGCAAGTTGTAAAAGAAATCAGTCCCTTGATGAGTTGTTTACAATTTGTTGTATTGTTAAAGAGCAATAAGTAAGTGATGAGATATACTGTAAGAGATGAAACAATTTAATTATGTCCAGTTCTTTTCTTATACCTTCTCTCCAAACTAACCTTTTATTACCTTTTCTTTCTTCTAATTCCCTCTTAACAACTATATTATTTAGTACAATCTCATAAATGATATTATCAAAGTAATGTTTCAAGTAATGAAGGCGACATAAAATTCAGGGTTTGCTAGATTGCACGCTTGTACATCTCAACTCATTTGGGGGCACATGTGGGCGTTAAAGAATAGGAGCTTTTAGCGGAATTCTCCTATATCACCCATTAGGAATTTCAACCGACCCTAATTTTCCAATTCGCAATCTTTGATCCCTTCCCTTGGAATCTCAACAAACTATAATAGTTGAAGCTCTTCTATTTCACATTTTCCCAATTTGACATCAATCTTCAAACGAGATATTGCTCCATTTAATATCAGCACTCACTAATGTCTCTACCTATGGAGACAATCATAGGACAAGCATTTTGGGATGCTTTAGTAGAACCTTTTCATCCCTTTCGAAGACTCCCATCACTCTTTAAATATCCCATCCAAGAAGTTTCTCTCTAAATTACTCATAGTAGGATAGATTAAAGAATACCAATCTGACTGAATGAATGTCAGTACCAAGGTTCTTGATACCATTAAGTCATTAAGCATCAAATTGATGACCACAAGTCACTTCTTCAACTTCCCAACCTGATGGGGACTTTGAACTTGTCAATGTGGGAATTGATGGTTAAAGGAATATGGCATTAATCAAAAGAGAATTTCCATAAATCAGAGAATATTCTCTGTGCTTTACATGGGCATTACTTTGTATAAATTCCCGTCACCAAGTTGTCATGCCTTTTAGATGTCCTTTTTGCAGATGTTTATTGCATTCTCTTGAAGAAATAAGTCCGGTAGTAGTTATACTGTGATATTATGGGTTTCGATAGTTTGAGTTGGACTATAAATTCTAAAAGGGTGCCAATTAAAGGGTTATAACATTACATGATTCTAGTGTAAGAGATTGATCTGAATAATTAAGTTATGAATGACTTAGTAATAGGGTCTTCATTATGAAGTTTGTCACTATCCCCTGCACTAGGTTCTTTTCTCAAATTCTCATTCCTTACATCCAAACTCTTCTTGACTTCTTCTATTATATTTTTTCTATTATTCTCTGATGGCTTCATTAGGGTTCCTATCACCTTGATTTAAATTTTTCTTTATAGTGCCTTGATTTAAAATGAACAACTCAAAATGCCTCTCACCAAAGATAATGGAGATGATTGTGCAAGTTCAGCCATACGGGATACAGAAAGATAACATGGGTTCCAAACTTTGGACTGAAATCCTGCTACTGACATCCACCCAACAACCAAAGAAGCATGATTCCACTGGAGGAGAGAAGCGTGCTGAATTTTGGTGAGAAGTATTGTCCTTCTAGTACTAGAATTGCCGGATCAGTAGATGATAGCTCTTTAAGGAGAAAAGCACGCTGATTCTGGTGAAAAACAAACTGAATTTTTGGATGGAGATGGAAATCCTTTGAACCCCCTGTCAAAGAGAAGGTGTAAACCAGTCTCATCGTTTTGAAAGGAGAGGACAAGGCCATCCGATTAGGGAATAGGTGAATATGATGGCCCGAAACAATTATCATCAAAGATAAGGGAGGCCCTTGCCTATTGCCTATTTGTAAGAGAGGAATTTATACTCATTTAAGTTAAATTTCTCTAAGATCTAACTAAGGTATCAAAAAATCAAACTGGGAATTAGATGCCAGCAAGAAATGGCACATTCTCTCTCAGATTTGGAATTAAAACTCCCCCAGTTTTCAGCTCAACCGCTTTTTTTTAAAACAAAAATCTATAGACATCCAAATATATATTATATTCATATAAACCGATGAACTGGCCAGACAGATAGATGAAGTCAGAAAGCAACTTCATTGGCAAATATATATAGCTGCAATGAGCTGTTGTAAGATGTGGTGCCCATAAACAACACAAAAAACCAAAAACAAACATGCTAACATACGCAGAAAAGCTGTATTAAAAAAGACTAAATAAGCTATTGGTCATAATTTTCTTCGATGTAAGTGCAGCTTTTAGTCCTAATTCAGTTGGCCCAGTCCATATCAAGCAACAGCTAAATCAAAATAACACTACTACTCTTAACTGAAATGAATATATATTTTTTTCAGAACATTAATGCATAAGGCATATTGACTAACCTGAGGCAGATGCACTCAGCAGAGGAAGCTCAACTTTTGATCAGTATAGGCATATTATTTGATCTTTTAGTAGTAATAAAGTTATAAAACACAAAATCACCAAATATGTCATAGTTTTGCTTCCAAAAGGGGTTGCTCAACAGCTCATAGCCATAGCATATCTGTGAACAAATGAAAAACCAGCAGGAATAAACATAATGAGCATTACAATAAACAAACCAAAGACCCTCCTAATATTAGTTAAATTATGAGGTGATAATATATTTTCATTACTTGAACCTCAAACTGATTCTTGTCAAAATAGCACATTGCTTCAAAAATGTTACACGATTGCACCATAAATGAGTGTGCATCAAGCATGTCCCTTATCTGTACCCTTGTTTATTGGATGAGGACATGAGTCATATGAGAATAGGCTCAGAGAATTTGCACATATATTTGCACACAGACAGTTTTCGAACAATTTTTATCTCCGACTTTCCACTAGTTTCTGCGCAATTTCAACTTGAGCAAGATTCCAAAGTAAAAGCAACTCACTTTGAGCCTCATGTAATGGTTCAAACTTAAATATTTTCATACACCAATCAATAGAAGTTGACACAAAGCACCATGTGCGTGCAATCATGAAGTAAGCTAATTTTAGTGCTGTGATATACTTGCCTTGAGAATATCCGAGTTCTTTGGAATCTCACCACTGGAGTTCCTGGAAGTTTTTCAACCATATATTAAATGTGAGTAACAACAATGCCAGATGTAGGTTCACATACATCAAGCAACTAGAAAAGAAGAATCATTTCTTATTTGTACAAAACATCATTAATCTAAGTTCATTTTTAAAAAAGCAAATTATTGCTCCAGAAAAAAAAATGAAATTGAATTTAAAAGAACTTTGAAAACTGTGCAAGGGCATCTTGAGGGGCTGAATGCAAAAAGATTTCATTCAAAAGTTCCTCTAATTTTTTTCTTTAAGTGGATAGTAAAATTACAAATTTGTCACCTTTTCCCTAAAAGCCAAAAGTGATACTAGGGTTCACACTCCCCTACCAGGCTATATTCAGGATTTATATAAAAGAAAAAACCAAGACTGCCCCTAGGGTTTAGTCTCCCCTACCGGTCTAATATTAACAACAAAAAAAAGAAAAACTAATTTTCTCTTCCATGTCCACTGGTGCAGGCCGAGGGATATGGCCAAGGACAGGCCGCACGTGGCCTGACCGGTCGCAACTGGGTTGTGTCCAGGCTCCGCGAGTGGATCTGGTTGCCAGTGCTTGGAGGAAGCCAGGGAGCAGCGGCGACTAGGATTTCCAAAGTTGAGGAGAATAATTTTGAAAAATTGATCTCAAGTGGATGGCAGTTCTGTCCTCTTCAAACCATTTACTACTTAACGTAAACAATGAGTGCCTTTTTTTACTAATCCTCAAGTCCATTAAAATTAATTAAAAGACAAATTACAGATAATTCCTCTCGTAATAATGTAGCACTAAGCCTCAGTAATAAGGATATCTAAGCTTTACTAATCAAGCTATGGGGCCCAATAGAAGGGCACTAGAACCCTAGGGCAGCTCATAACACAGAGCACAGTATGCAGTTTTTGTGATTTTTCAAACTTGCAAATCTGCTATGGCAGTCCAAATTATTGAGCAAACACACGAGATAAGTATTATCCAGTTTTTTTAAATATATAACAACAAGACATAACAAAACTTTCTGTTGTGACCCGTAAGGATCACAAGTACTGGAATCCGCAAGAGGAGAAGAGAGATTTGAGAGGGAAGGGATAATTCTTAATATTGCATACCCAGAAGGAAGAGGACGTCCTCCTTATAAAGAAGGAGAGGCGCGTCTTCCAAGACTGATTACAAGATGTGACTTTTCATATTCCTAGACTGACTCTTCATATTCCTAGATTGACTCTTCATATTCCTGACTCTTCATTTTCCTAGACTGACTCTTCATATTCCTAGATTGACTCTTCATCTTCCTAGACTAATTACAACTGAGTACAACATTCCACCACGCTCCGCTGCAGCCTTGTCCTCAAGGCGAGAATGTAGGAAATCGAGTAAAGAAATCATCTTCTAATTCCCAAGTGGCATCGTCCAAAGAATGATCTTGCCATGCAACTAGCACCTCATTCACCAAGCGTCCAAAACGACGAACCCGGCGGCGATCTAAAATAAACGCAGGAAAGGCAGGAGGATCCTCCGGCAAGAGCAACGGTGTAGGCACCCCACTAGTAAGGCGAGAAGGATCCCCCACAAAGCGCCGTAGACGAGACACATGAAAAACCGGATGAACCTGTGAAGTGGGTGGCAACTGCAAACGATAAGCAACCGGCCCAATACGCTCCAATATCGGATAAGGCCCATGGAACCGGTGTGCCAATTTAGTAGAAGCAACAGCCGCCAAGGAATGCTGTCGATAAGGCAAGAGGTTAACATAAACCAAATCCCCAACAGCATACTCCCTATCCATATGAGAGCGGTCATACACCTGCTTCATCCGATTCTGAGCAGTCGCTAGGTTAGCCTTTAGTTGACGCAAGACCTCATCGCGCGTCTGAAGGGCATAGTCTACCTCACCCACCGAAGAGCTAAAAGGTAAATAACGGAGCACCGTAGGTGGAGGCCGGCCATAAACTACTTCGAAGGGGGTGAAGCCTGTAGAGGTGTGATAAGCAGTATTATAGGACCATTCAGCCCAGGGAAGAAGTTGGAGCCAACGGCGAGGTTCTTCACCAACAAAACAGCGCAAGTACTGTTCCAAACAACGATTGACCACCTCCGTTTGGCCATCACTTTGGGGATGATAGGCGGTACTCATGTGCAATTTAGTATCCTGTAATGCAAAGAACTCCCTCCAGAAAAGAGATAAATATTTTATCCCTATCGGACACAATCGTCCGAGGCATGCCGTGCAACTTGGCCACTTCGCGCACATAAATTTCAGCAACAGCCTTCGCCGTATAGGGGTGACCAAGGGCGCAAAAATGAGCATATTTAGAGAGACGATCCACTACCACAAGAATAACTGATTTACCTTGGACCACAGGTAGAGCCTCAATAAAATCCATGGAGACATCCTCCCATACGCGATCAGGAATAGGGAGGGGTTGCAGAAGGCCCGCAGGAGTAGTAGTGGAGGCCTTCGCGCGCTGACAGACATCACAAGCAGCCACATAAGAATGGACTTCTTTTTTTATTCCCCGCCAAAGAAAATTCTGACTCACACGCTTGTAGGTGCGGAAGGACCCTTCATGACCAGCACTAGGGGTGTCATGAAAGAAGGAAATAATAGTCCGCCGTAGTATCGGACTTGGGGGAACCCATAGGCGCTGCTTCCAGAAGATATAACTATCCTGCAACACAAAAGAAGGTAAGCAGGTCGGGTCAGCCTGGAGTCGCTGTAAGATGTCCGTGGCCTCAGGTACGTCCTGGTAAGTCTGCAACAAATCAGTCATGAAGGGAAAGGTAGGGACAGAGAGGCCCAATAAAGACACCTCTGCGTCGCGTCGAGAGAGAGCGTCGGCCACGGTATTCTCGGACCCCCGTTTATAAACCAGATCATAATCGTAGCCCATGAGCTTCGTGACCCAACGTTGCTGGGCTGGAGTGGAGATCCGCTGGTCATGAAAATATTTTAGGGGCTGGTGGTCTGTCCGAATAGTGAAATGCCGGCCCAATAGATAGGGGTGCCATTTCGTCACGGCGTGCACAATAGCGAGCATTTCCCTTTCGTAGGCCGATAACCGGAGAGAGCGCCCCGATAAAGCCTTACTAAAGAAAGCAATGGGCCGGTCATCCTGTAGAAGGACAGCGCCCAACCCACTATCGGAAGCATCAGTTTCCACCACAAACGGCTGAGAGAAATCCGGCAAGGCTAAGACTGGGGCGGATGACATAGCCTGCTTTAGAGAGTCGAAGGCCTCTTGGGCGTCAGTACTCCAAACGAAGGCGCCGGTCTTTAACAAGGCAGTAAGAGGGGCGGCCAGAGTACCATAATGGGCAATGAAGCGCCTGTAATAGCCCGTCAGCCCAAGAAAACCTCGTAAGGCCTTCGGTGATGTAGGTGTGGGCCAATCGAGCATAGCGGCCACTTTGGCCGGATCTGTAGAGACTCCATGTTCCGCAATAATATGGCCCAAATAATCAATCTGAGGTTGGCCAAAAGACCATTTGGACCGTTTCAACAAGAGAGAGTGCCCGACCAAGAGATCAAAGACGGTCTGCAGATGGCCAATGTGATCTTCCCAGGTAGCGCTGTAGATTAATATGTCATCGAAGAAGACTAATATGAACTTGCGCAAGAAAGGCCGAAAAATATCGTTCATTAGACTTTGGAAGGTGGCTGGCGCATTAGTCAACCCGAAGGGCATCACAAGAAACTCATAATGACCGTCATGTGTACGAAAAGCAGTCTTATGAATATCCGCTGGGTACATCCGTATCTGATGATAGCCGGAACGTAAATCAAGTTTAGAGAAATATTTCGCACCTGATAACTCGTCGAGAAGCTCCTCAATAACGGGAATAGGATACTTGTCTTTCAATGTAATAGCATTTAAAGCACGATAATCGACGCAGAACCGCCATGTCCCATCCTTCTTCCGAACCAACAAAACGGGAGAAGAATACGAGCTGGAGCTGGGACGAATAATACTGGTTGCCAGCATGTCAGCCACCAAACGCTCGATCTCAGCCTTTTGCACATAGGGGTAACGGTAGGGCCGCACATTAGCTGGGCTCGACCCTGGGAGTATGGGAATCTGATGGTCGTGCCCACGCGTAGGAGGTAGTCCGGTTGGCTCTCCAAAGAGGGACCCATAGTCGGTCAAGAGAGCAGTCAAGTCGGCCGGAAGGGTTGGCAGGGTCGAGTCAGATATAGACATAAGTTGCAACAAAAACCCATTGGCCGAGTGCCGAAAGAAAGACCCCACAGCCTGGGCCGACTGGAGAGTACCGGGAATGGACCCTTGTAAACGAACCTGCTGATCAGCCACCCCAAAGGACATGACTAAATCTTTAAAATTCCAGACCACGTCCCCAAGTTCTTGGAGCCATTGGACCCCCAATACAATATCAGCTCCTTTTGTGGGTAGAAGATGGAGATCCACCACGAAGTCATACCCTTGAATATGCAAGGATACGCTGGGGCATAGGCCCTTGCTGCGCATGTGTGTGCCGTCACCAATAAGAACGTCAAAAGCACATGCCTGAGCAATATGACATCCCATGCGCTGCGCCACCCTATCATTAATAAAATTGTGGGTACTCCCACTATCGATCAAAATAGCAACTGGCTGGCGCTTTAACTGACCTTGTACGCGCATAGTGTGAGGCGTGTATGTTCCCGAGAAAGCATGAAATGAGATCTCAGCCGTCGAATCGACATAAGCGTCCTCGACCGGTTGATCAATAAAATCGTCCCCCTCAGGACAGGACTCCTCCAAGATGAAAGCGGTAGGGGGCGTGCGACAGCGATGTCCGGGAACGTACCTCTCATCACAGTTGAAGCAGAGGCCTTTGGCCCTTTTTTCGTCCATCTGGGCCTGGGATAACCTGCGAATAGGGGAAGGCAGGGTGGCTCCTGCTGGTGGTCCAAGCCTAGAGCTGGTGGCGGCCCCAATAGGAGGAACTGGCCTCGGGGCCGGTAATCCAGGAGAAGACCGGAAGGGGGGGTCGAACCACACGCCGTTGCCGGTTCAACCGTTCTTCCGCAACTCGAGCATGCCCAATGATATCTTTCATAGATTTAGGCCGAAACTGCCGGATTTCATCAGCAATGTCAGCCCGCAAGCCATGCATGAAGGCCCCCACTAATGCCGCCTGGTCCCAATTAGGTAGCCGATTAGCTATGCGCATAAATTCCTGATGGTAAGCGCGCACCGATGATGTTTGACGGAGAGATGCTAGCAACTCATTAAAATCAGCATAATTGTTTGGCCCGAATTGTACGCATAACTCATTCACAAAATCAGCCCATGTCGGATGAAGCATATCCCTCTCAAAATATTGGAACCAGACTAAGGCATCGCCAGACAGATGGAAGGCCGCGATGCGCAATTTATCAGCTTCCGACTGAGTGCCATGATACTCAAAGAATTTATTTGCCTGATATATCCAATCAATAGGGCTATCTTCCCCACCATACTTAGGAAATTGAAGTCGGGCCAATCGAGGCTCAGCCGAGGCCCGTCTGAATGGATCCTGAGACGGGGCCTGAGACATACCTGGCGGAAAGTTGGAGAAGCCAGTAAGAGTTGGTCCCCCAATGAATGGCCCATAGGCCGGCACATCTCCCTGCGACTGCTGATGTGGTCGGCCAGTATGATGAGGAAAGGCACGCAGATGAGTGCCAGCTGCCCCTGGTGGCAAGATATTAGTCGGGTCAAAGGAGCCAAACATAGTTGAAGACTGAAAGGCATGGCCTTGGGGGTATGGAGATCCCTGCGCGGCACCGGCGGTGGGGTTGTGGGACAAGGGAGAGCCCTGTGCTGCACCAGCGGCCTGGCCCTGCGGCCTAGGTTCTTGTTGAGAGAACCCATGCGGTGGAGGGGACGAGTAACCAGAGAACGACGGGGTCTGCAGAGGAGGCCCTTGAGCCGCAGTCTGCAGAGGAGGCCCTTGAGCCGCAGTGGAGGAAGATCCTTGCAGGCCGGTGGTCTGTTGATGCTCCAGCCCAGATGTGGGCGGGGGTGGCGGCGCTGATAACCGCTCCAACATAGCCTGCTGTGAGATCTGCATGGATTGCATCATTGCCATCATGTCTGTCATGGTCTTGAGGAAGGCCGGGTCCATGACTGCAACTGGTGCGGCCTGGCAAGTGGGCGCCTCCTCGTCAGATTGGAACGATGGACCTTCTGGATTGTCCACAGCCTTCTTCCGAGCCATAGCGTCGGAAGCCAGGAGTCGATCGCTCTGATACCAGTGTTGTGACCCGTAAGGATCACAAGTACTGGAATCCGCAAGAGGAGAAGAGAGATTTGAGAGGGAAGGGATAATTCTTAATATTGCATACCCAGAAGGAGGAGGACGTCCTCCTTATAAAGAAGGAGAGGCGCGTCTTCCAAGACTGATTACAAGATGTGACTTTTCATATTCCTAGACTGACTCTTCATATTCCTAGATTGACTCTTCATATTCCTGACTCTTCATTTTCCTAGACTGACTCTTCATATTCCTAGATTGACTCTTCATCTTCCTAGACTAATTACAACTGAGTACAACATTTTCTTGCCACATCATTCAACTCCTAGCAGAATTTCAAGATGAAGAAAGACCAATGCACTAGAATATTACAAAATCCCAACCGACTTAAAGTAAAATCACAGGCAAAGGTCTCCAAATATAATCAAACTGGACCATCGCTAAAATCATTAACAAAATCTAGTTGAATAATCATTTTAGGTTTCCAAATAAAATCAAACTGAACCATCACTAGAACCACTAACAAAATTCAGCTGAATTACCATTTACTAGTTTAAGCATTATAGCAAATACCTCTCACAAAAACAAAGGAAAAAAAGAAGAAAGAAACCTCTCACCAACTGGATGACAGTCTCTCGTATGCTTCAGAAACTTCCTCGACCGATCCAAATCGGTTGATCCCAAGAACTGGAAAACAATCATCACAACTAACTACACTCAAAACCAATTCAAACAGAAAAAAAACATAAAACGCAAAAAAAAAGAAGAGAGCAAAGATGATATGCCATCACAATGGGAAGTGGCGAAAGAAGACGGAATGACGAAGAGCTGGAAAAAGATGGAGCGCGCGAGCAGAGGGAGCGGTAACTTGTATCGGCGCAAGGAGACAATCGCCGCCATTTTAGTGCCCCGCCGGCGATGAACAAAGGATGCCCTAGCGGGAGGGGGGGGAGGAAACTCGAATCTGTCAGCAAATTTTGATTCGGTGACGTTGGCTTCTTGTCTTTAGGGGCTCCCGCGCGAGGAGGGAGGGAGGGAAGAGTTTTTTTGGAAAGTTGTGTTTTATTGGAGTTGTATTCCACGCGGAAAGGAATGCTTCTGCTGGAATCTGTACCGTACGGCGTGACTCATCATTGATCTGAATGGATCTGTAGGTGGGGCGTGGGGCCATATTCCTGTCGGTAGGTCCAACCGGTGACAAAAAAAAAAAAAAAAAGGAAAAAAAAGAGAGGGGGGTTTCTCTGTACACATGCTAGCACCCCGATATTTGGTAAAAAAAAAGTGCCCATCTCCACTTTCTTTTCTTTTTTAACTTCATTCTTATTAACCCTCCCTCCACATCGGGTCCTCTACTGACTTCGGAGCTCCATCGATGCCTCCACTTCCACCTCCTCCTTTTCCGTCATCGTCATACATCCTCCACTTTCACACCCACCACCTCTTTCACACCCACCACCACTATCAGCTATAACAAGAGATCCTACCTTAGAATACAAGGAGAAGTAGAATCGTGCAAAAATAGCTTGAATGGTTTAGAAATTGGTTTTGGCATTTTGAGGACGAAATGTTTTCTAAGGAGGGGAGGATGTAACACCCAAAAAATTTGTGTACTTACTAAAATTGATTTATCTAAAAATATTAATTTTAATGCTTGTTTTGCTATGTTCTGCACTTTGGAGTTAAAGTATGTGAAGAGAGCTTTCCAACGCCACCGACGGTGCGCAAATCGGAGTTCGGAGCATAAAGTTATGTTAGTTTGAATTTTGGTACGCAGTCGGGGTATGCGATTGATCGCCGAGGTATGCAATTGATCTGGCGGGGTACGCGATAGATTGCAATGGCATTGAATACGGAAATTGCGTTTTGAGTGGATTTTCTTGAGAAAAAGATACCAAATCCTAACCAAACTTGGAGAGGATGTACATGATGAGATTTTGGAGGATTTTGGTGGATTCCTATTGGTAGAAAGAGTCCATAATTTAAAAGGAATTATTTAAGAAGAGATTTCCCTAAACTCTATATAAACCCATGAGAGGGGAGTGCTTGGGGGATTCATATCAAACCCTAGCTTGTGCTTTTCTCCTTCCCACGTTCACCCTTCTCCCAAGCCTCTTCTTGGTGTGAGTCTTCATCCAAAGCTTGGAGCGGAGGCATCGCTACAAAGCGAAGAAGGCGAACGACACGTAAAGGGCGAGACTTTTGTGAAACTAAAAGTAGGATGATTTTACCACTATTCTTTGTGATTTATTTCAATCATATGAATGTTTATGATTCAAGTTCTGATGTCAAATATATGACCTTGTTTGGGAATGAATATGTGTGGTATTTCTATTCTTGAGTTGATTATGATTATGCTCTTATATGTGAAGATGTAGGGGTCAATTGATATATGATATGTAATATGATAAAAGGGCATACTTTGGTAATTTTAGATAATCTTAGGGTTTATAATTGATCTAGGAAGGGAGTATGGTTGTCTGTTAATAATATATTATCACATATAATGTGTTATTAAGTGAGATAATCGAGTTTAATGAAGAGTCTTAATCTCGCCCAGAACTGTTTCTGTGCTGACAGTCTGTAGTAAATAATTCATAACTAATTCAAATAAACTCGGAAAAATATGCCGTCTATTGGGTTAGAAACTAGACTCAAAGTACTATATACAGAGAGTAATTCAATATGTGCTGACGCCGGAAAGAGCCGGAAGTCAACTGATATGTAAAAATTGAATACTGTAATTAGGGTAAAAGTTGGAGAAACTTTAGCAAAACATTACCCTATGCTAAAATAAGTATACTATGAAAGTAATATGTGTTATGCAAGATCTTCCAAAAAGAATTACAGAAGAATGGACTAAGTATAATACTTTAATATCATGGGCTAATGGTGGGTAGTTTGGTGTTTAGTAAGTCCTATGTGTTTCATGGTTGATATTGACTAGACTGCATTTTCAATTGGAAGCCGAATCATCATCCTCTTTGACTAAAGTCTTAAACCATGAAGTTTGGATCAATGTTTCTATGACCGAGTTGAGTATTGGAATAGTTCCACCTATGTTAAAGCAATGTGTGACACTTCTGTTGTTGACACTTTATTTTGATACTTTTATGGTTAGTTATGTGACGATAGAGATTAAGTAATCTCATTGGTACTCCTTTTGTGAGTCAGACTTTTGAAAGAGTATCGAAATCTTTGTTGTACTTCTTTCGTGAGCTAGTTATCAGAATGAATATTTTCTTCATAGAGGATCCTTTTCCTTCGAGTAAATAGTTACATCAGAGATTTGTTATAAGAACCTTGTGAGATTTTGCCCAAGAGAGGTAAATTAATTTCCCAGGATGAGAGATAGGTAGTCTCAATAGTACCTGAGTGAAGACATTCGTAGTATGCTGGTAAAAGCCATAATAGACTCCGTCCAGTTGAGAGTTGTAGAATACTCAAAAGCACTTGGATTAGGAGAGACTCTGTCTGGTTGAGAGTTATAGAATACTCAAAAGCACTTGGATTAAGAGAAACTCAGCCAGGTTGAGAGCTAATGATACTCAATAGCCCCTGTGTTAAGGGAAACTCAGCCAGGGTGAGAGTTAATGATACTCAATAGCCCCTGTGTTAAGGGAAACTCAGCCAGGGTGAGAGTTAATGATACTCAACAGTCCTTGTGTTAAGGGAAACTCAACCAGGGTGAGAATTAATGATACTCAACAGCCCCTGCGTTAAGAGAGATTCAGCTAGGGTGAGAGTTAATAATACTAAAAAACCCCTAAGTTAAGAGACCCTGCCAGGATGAGAGTTAATAAGACTCAAAAGTCTCTGTGTTAAAAAAGTATATCTTTGGACCCTTGTTAGGTTCTCGCCCAAAAAGAGGCATTCCATAAGTATTGATAGAGCCAGTATTCTAGACATGACAGAGGGTTCCAAGGAGAGAACCTCTAGGATAGTTTGACAAGAAACCACATGGAAGTGGTGATATATGAGAGTGAGAGTTGTAGCTCCATACGCTTGTGATAGTTGAAGTCTCTGTGAATGATGTTTTTCTTATGCACTCACAATATTTGGATAATTGATTAATTATATTATCTCCATACATTCTAGCTGTTTTGGAGTCTTAGTGACTGATGATGATTTCTGGTCATGCAATTCCTTATATTGGATATTGATATTGTTGATTTGTCAGTTGTTGTTGAAATCTTATGCATTGTTATATATTGTATCTTTTGCATTTGTGTGGGTTTTGCATCCTACTGGGTATTTCTTCGGAATACTCATGCATCCTGTGATGCAGGCTTGGATAAAGATTAGATTTGGAGAACATTGCAGCAAAAGGAAAAGCTCAAGAATTGCAGTCAGAAAGATTCAAAGTTTATGTTGCTTTTGAAATAAATAGTTGTGACATTAATGGCCTGTGTGCCAAGAAGTTTTAGTGATTTTGTTAAGAGATTTTAATGATTTTTATTTTGGGATAATTTGAGATTAAGAATTTTTATTTCATATGGTTTAATGATGTTGATTCATATGACTGAGTGGGTTTCAATTACACATCCTTTTGAGATGTTGTGGTTGACTGGTGAATGGGTATTCAGTTGCGTTCCCGAAATTCGGCTTCAAGAATTTCTCACCTAAGGGTCGACTTCCGCACTCCGTCAAGGCTTGAAATTTCGGGGCGTGACATTTTCCAACAGTTCGAAATAGATATTTTGTTGTGTTGATTGTACTGTTATCATGGGTGTTGAGAAATCTCTGAAGCCTGATAAGCTCGATGAGAAGGATTTTAAGCATTGGCAAAACAAGATGAGGTTTTGGTTGACTACGCTTAAAATTTTTTATGTGATTACTGATCCTGAACATGTTGTCAATCCTGATGAGTATGAACCTGATAGATTTGCAAGTTCTAAATTCCAACAAGACAATTATTTGTGTCATGGTCAGATTCTAAGTGCTTTGAGTAACGAACTTTATGATTTACATTATAATACTTCTTTTGCCAAATTACTATGGGAAGCACTTGAAAATAAATTTGGAAAAGAGCATGTGGGAGAAGAGAAATGTGTGGTTGGAGAATATTTGGACTTTAAAATGGTTTAGGACAAATCTGTCCGGGACCAAGTTGTTGAAGTACAGAACCTTGTGTCAAAGATTGTTGGTAAAGGTATTCCCATAGATGAGAGACTACAGGTTCCATCCTTGATTGATAAACTTCCTCATCATGGAGTGACTTTCAGGTTACCCTAAAACATAAGTGAGAGGCTATGACTATGGATGATCTGATTATTGCTATCCAAATTGAAGAGAAGAATAAGGGTATTGTAGTCTCTTCTAATGAAGCAAATGCAAATGCCAATGTTATTGAGAAGCAACGACCAAAATGGTTTGGTAAGAAGAAGAATAATAAGAGGAACAACAACAACAACAAGAGTCACCTCAAGCCTAATATTCAGATCCAAAAGGACCAAAAGAAAAAGGGCTGCTATGTGTGTGGTGTAGTTGGACACTATGCAAGGCAATGCCGAGAACGTAAAGATAACGAGAAAGGCAGCAAAACAGAAATGGTGCAAGCTCTTCTCAGGCTAACATTGTAACATCGGGGACTGGCTTTGCTAGGACCGATGAAAGGTTAGTTATTACCCTTCCTGAAATTTATTTGCGTGTCAACCTATGGATTGGTGGGTAGACACAGGGGCTACTGTCAATATTTGTAGTGATGTTTCATCCTTTTCTTTCTTTCAGGAAGTAAGCAGAAGAACTGTGACTATGAGCAATTCCTCGGTAGCACAAGTTTATGGAAAAGGAGAAGTGGATATTCATTTCACTTCGGGGAACACATTGCCTCTTCACAATGTGCAACATGTGCCAGATGTCAGGAAGAACCTTGTCAGTGTTGTTCTTTTGAGTCGAGAGGGTTTTAAATTAGTGTTTGAGTGTAATAAAGTTGTTATTTCAAAACATGATATATTTGTTGGAAAGGGTTATGTTTGTGATGGCTTATTTAAACTTAATGTGTTGGTTTGTAATAACTATAAGTTTAATTATGTGGATAATGTTTTGTTGAATGTTGAATCTCATGATTTGTGGCATTATCGACTTGGGCATGTGAATTTACAAAGTGTTAAAAGGATGATGAATCTAGATTTAATTCCAAGATCAGATGTGAATACTCTTGGTAAATGTGAAATTTGTGTTCAAACCAAACAACCTAGGAAACCATATAACTTTAGTCATCATGCTTCATCTCTTTTAGAACTTGTTCATAGTGATATATGTGAACTAAATGGTCATAAGACAAGAGAAGGAAAGAGATATTTTGTAACTTTTATAGATGATTATTCTAAATATTGCCATGTTTATCTGCTTGCTAAAAAAGATGAGGCTTTTAAGAAATTTAAGATTTATAAGAATGAGGTGGAAAATCAAACGGATAGGCGGATCAAGAGAGTGAGATCTGATCGTGGTGGGGAATATTGTTCCTTTGATTTTAACAAATTTTACGAAGATCATGGAATTATTCATAAAACTATAAAGCCTTATATACCTTAATCTAATGGAGTGGCAGAAAGAAAAAATAGAACTTTCATTGATATGATCAATTCTATGTTATCTAGTTCTAGTTTACCCAAGAACTTGTTGGGATAAGCTTTACTTTCTGCTTGTGTGATCTTAAATAGGCCTTATAAAAATAGTGAGAAAACTCCTTTCGAGCTAATGAAGGGAAAACCTAGTTTAAAACTTAATTAAAGCGTGGGGATGTCTTGCTAAGGTAAAAATTCCCAGCCTAGTACATCATTAAGTCCTATTATTAAAACCAATATGTCTTGTACTAATGAGGAGGTTAGAAGGAGTAAAAGCCCTAGAATAGACAAGAAATTTAGAGATGATTTCTATACATACTTAAAAGGAGATGATCCTTTGACTTATCGAGATGCTATAGCTTCTAGTGATGCTTCTCTTTGGAAGGAGGTTATACAAAGTGAGATGGATTCCATACTTGCTCATGGGACGTGGGTCTTAAGTGATCTACCTCCGGGGTCTAAACCAATTGGATGCAAGTGGATTTTTAAGAAGAAACTGAATCCTGATGGATCCATTGAAAAATATAAAGCGAGACTAGTTGCCAAAGGGTATAGTAAAAAAGAGGGTCTAAATTACTTTGACAAATATTCTCCTGTGACTAGAATTACCACGATTCGTGTGCTTGTAGTACTGGCGGCCCATTATCATCTAGAAATTCATCAAATGGATGTCAAGACAGCGTTCTTGAATGGTGAATTAGAGGAAGAGATATATATATAGATCAGCCATAGGGCTTTGTAATTCCTAGTCAAGAGAAGAAAGTATGTAAGTTGGTTAAATCTTTCTATGGTCTTAAGCAGGCTCCTAAACAATGACATGAGAGGTTTGACAATGTAATTGAATCTAATGATTTTAATGTTTGTGTGACGGATAAATGCCTTTATTTTAAACAAGCAAATAATGCTTATATTATTTTATGTCTTTATGTTGATGACATACTTATTGTTGGTAATGATGTGAATGAGATTCTAGAAACTAAAACTTTCTTAAATAAGAATTTTGATATGAAGGACCTTGGACATGCAGATGTAATTCTGGGAATTAAGATTCACAGGACTCCAGGAGGCATAGTGTTGAGTCAGTCACATTATGTGGAGAAAATACTAAGGAAGTGTGGTTACTTCGAGTGTAAACCTGTGAATACCCCATATGATCCCACGTGTAGGTTGAGGAAAAATTGTGGGGATGGTGTGTCACAACTTAAGTACTCCCAAATTATTGGAAGCTTGATGTATTTGGATAACTGTAGTATACCATATATATCCTATGCTGTTTGGAGACTTAGTAGATACACTAAAAATCCAGATGAATCTCATTGGAGAGCCATTGAGAAGTTGCTCAGATATCATAAAGGTACAATGTGCTATGGAATATGTTATCTAGGTAATCCCATTGTGTTAGAAGGATATAGTGACGCAAACTGGATTACAGATTCAGAAAATACTAAGGCCACTAGTGGATTTATATTCACTTTGTGTGGTGGAGCAGTAGCTTGGAAATGAACTAAGCATACTTTGATTACAAGGTCTATCATAGAGTCAGAGTTAGTGGCTCTAGAAATGGCCGGAGGAGAGGCTGAATGGCTCTAGATGACAATATGACAACGATTGCTGAGCTTCACAGTAAGAATCATAATGGGAAATCCTCAAGGCATATAGAACTCAGGTATAAAATCTTGCGCAAGTTGAACTCTTCAGGAGTTATTACCTTGAGTTATGTGAGATCAGTAGATAACTTGGCTGATCATCTCAATAAGGGATTGTCGAGAGGACAAATCCTAAAATCATCGAGGGGAATGGGGTTAAAAGCCCATCAAGAGCCATAGTTGGCAGCAACCCAATCTATCGGCATAGTGATCCTACAAAGTAGATTCAATGGGAAAAACAAGCTAATGATTGGCTAGATGAGTACTCATAAAATTCACTCCTTCCCATATTGATGAAAAGTACTCAACTGTCTAGGTCAGGGTGACGAATGTCTTAATAAAATCAAGGCCTGTAAGGCAGGGTATTATCCAGACAGTATACCCTTGGAGATTGTCACCTATATGAGTGTACTGTGAGGCAGCAGTTAATGTGGACCTCTGGGCTGATTCACTTGAAGATGCACTAATGAATACGAGATACCTGTGCATGGCCGTAAAATGTTACCTTGTGAGAACTTCAGAGAAAAGTTTATACTATGTGTTAGGTATGTCAAAGCTCTTACTCTAAGGTCCAAGGTCAAGACTTAGATAACTTCGAGCTTGTAAGAGTGGTGCATAGCCAACTAGATGGAGGTTCAAACCCGAAAGGTACCTATGACCATCGAATACTGATCGTTTAAAATTAAACCCTTGCAAGTGTACAATGCAATTGTACTACAATGAGTATTAAAGGGTTGTCGAACTTTAGGGACAGATGAATAATCTTTCCAAATTCAAGAGAAGAAAAGTTATAGTTTGATTTAATCTAAGAAAGCAATAAAATTTAGCTATTGAAATGAGTTTAACTAATATGGAGTTTAGCTATTGAAACGAGTTTAACTAATAATCTTTCCTTTTTTTTTTTTTTTCTTTTTCTTGAACCGAACCGAACTGGAACAAAATCGGTTCAGTTCTATTCTTTTTTTCTTTATTAAACGAAAACCCGTTGTATCGATCTCATTCATCCAATCTCATCTTAACGGATCTTCTCTTTAGTCATGTCTCTTTCGCGTGTTATATTTCCAATGATCATAACTTTTTACTCAAAACTCTGAATTGTGAACGGTCAGTAGTGTTGGAAAACTGACTTCTTGAACTTTAACATAAAGCTTAAATCAGTCCCATCAGAGATACACATCCGAAGTAAAGATTCAATCATTAGAGTCATTTTTCATTATATCTGCATCTTGCTCTTGTTTCTTAGAAAAATCAAAAACTATATTAAAGTAGTAGTAATTCTAATCTAACACTAGCATAAACATAAGTTTATGAGATAATAAAATGTATATTTCATGACTAGATCACACCTCCAAACCTACATTTTGCTAGTCCCTAGCAAAATAAAATAAAATAAAATAAAACAACTAAAGGAACTAAATAGAAAAGTAAACACCACTTTCGTAGGGAACACGATTCCATTGAGCGTATGCAACAAGCTGTTAAACCTCTAGGTGTCCCTAATAGGACGAGTGTTGTCTCGTGAGGGTTTGCAGCCATGCTACCCACAAACATGTACTTATTAATCTAATTAACCTAAGTAAAAAAATAAAACAAAAATAAAACATTACAAAACAAGCAAACCTATTATACCTATAAATGCATACCACAATGCTTAAGAAAATCAACCACACATACTTGGTTCCTAATCAACGGGAATATAGAAGCCCTCAAGTAAGTGGTTTTATTCCACACTTTCATCTTAGAAATTTCTGCTCAATATGGTATAGCATAATAATGTAAATAGTAAAAGTGTAGAACATTGTAGCAATACATTCTAAATTTCTGTTTTACACAGATCCAATGTTACCCATTAACCAAAGAACATCAATATCTACATAGACATCGTAATTTTTAGGTTCATGATAGCACAAATCTGCGCGCCTCCTTCGGGTCCAACATTCTAGATTTGAGAAGATAATACACTATAGATTTTTTTAATAGGACTGTATAATGCCTGACTTCAAGATGCTTAGGTTTAGCAATGACTCAGGCCAATGACTCCTAACCAATTTGGCTTAAGGCATTAGGTTTTAAGAGACCGCTTCGGGCCCGAGCAGCCCCTTTCTTTTTTTTTTCTTTTTTTTTCATCAATTTTTTTCAGCATATATTTTCAAGCATCTTTATTTTGTCCAGGTTGTATTATACTCTCAACCTATTTTCGGTTCCAAGCCCTTGCCACTGCCAAGTAAATGGTCTATCATGATCTTTTAAGCTCAACAGACAACCACATATCAACCAATGACTCTGACTAAAGACATCCCACTGAAGATTAGTATTTAACAAATCTCTAGATGGTATTACTTTATGTACTAGTGTGTGTGAGTGAGTTTTCTTAGCTCAAGCACCTGTTCTAAGAGGACCAGCAATCTATTCTCCAGCAATCTATTCTAAAGATACAACGGACCAGCTTGTCAAGCGGTGCACTTCTTCTCGTCAAACTAGAACTCAGAGAAAAGAATTTGTTGCCTTTTTGAAAGAAGAATCACCGATGATGAAGGAAGAGAAAACCAAGAGCAATTTGTGTTTTCTTTTGCTTAATTCGTGTTTTCCCTTCAGAATATATAGTATAACTCGATTGGGTTCTTTTTGTAAAGAAAGAACACAACTTTTCGAAGAAAAATGGTAAAAACTCGCACGTAACCGCATAGGCGATCGATGGCTACCATAGGCGATTGATCGCCTCGGGTAATTTTTATCAATTCGTGAAATCACAGTAGATATGATCGATCACTTTTGTGTCTGATCGATCGCATTAATATATGCGATCGATCAGCTCCTAATTTCCACAAAATGATTAGCCATTTGATAAAAAATCAAAGGCTCTAGATGCGAGTGCGAAGTGCTAAGTGCGCCACAATGCACCCATTCGCCCACGCCACGCGTGCGTACACCATGAATTGGGGAGAATCTCCACTACCATAAGATATACAAAGAGGAAGACTCATTCCTCGTGCATGAGAGGATGGTAATATCTATTTCAAAGTCAGCAGTGTAATCGCTGTGCCTCGGACGTGTGGATTTCAATTTCTATTTCAGGTTCTATTTGAGTATAAATCAACACCAACGGTAACGTGCATTCCCTCTTGAGTACTATCATACATATTTTCCAACAAATGGTCACTCGTCTTCACCAACACCCTTTACTCCCTACCAAGACTCCTAGTTCAGTCGACAGACGATGCAAAAATGGTAATTTGCATTCTTTTTATAATGAATGTGTTAGAACATTAAGAGGTTATTATTATTAAGAAGAAGAAAAAACTCTCAGCATAGTTCCCGGAGGAGATGCTGGTTCTTCTTCATACCCGTCGTCGGCGTTCTCAGTGTTGGGATCCCGGGCCTTGCTGGAGTTGCCGGCTCACAATTGTGCCCAGTCTGCTGAGCACTGCCGCAACTCCCTGTGCTGTCGCTCCCCCGATTTGGCCACAACCAAGGCGATTTGGGCCTCCACTGCCACCACAGCATGCAGAGCCTGACCGTGTCCTTTAAGTGGGAGTCCTTGTCCCTCCCTATAAAGAAGGAGAAAGGATAGCGAGATGGATCCCACAGGCAGGAAGCAGTGTGACACAAAAGAGCAGCAGATCCAAGTCTGGGGAGAACACCGCAAAATAGAAAAAATGGGAGTGGTTTAGAGTTTGATTCGCATGGGCAGTTTTGGTATTAAATTTTTTTTGCTTATTAGTCAGTGGCATACCGCTGATACCCATGAAATGTTGTTTGGGCGATATATCGATATTGGGCCCCACCTAATAAAATGATACAGATTAATATCATTTTTTCAATTTTTTTAAAATATCGCCGATAACTGATATATTGCCATTTTTAAAAAACAAACGTTTTAAAAAAAATTGGGAAGTATTTTTTTTAAAAAAGCAAAAAAACAACTTTCCTGTTTGTTTTCCATCCTAATATGCATATTTGAAATCTATGCTTTGTCTAAATTAGTATAACTTATTTTAGAAGTTAGATTGTGAAAATATATGGTAAAAATTAGTTTTCGACCACCGCTATTTTTTACACAATATCTCCGATATTTTGTCTCTTTGGTCGACCGATATTTTACCGTTATATGATACGGAATTCCTTGGTTAGTACTGGATAAGAGTCTATTAGATCCTAGATTCATAAGTGTACTTTTAAAGGGGAAGACGGGAGATTCAAACCCACCAACTAGGTATTAATAAAAATGCTTCTTCTCCCGCTTTATTTTCGCAGACACCTCATGTTCCCTTTATAGAAATGTTATGGCCCTCACATTTTATTTCCTTTCACCACACTAACACGTGAGGTTGTTTGTGATAAAAAAGCGGGAGGAATAGCATTACTCAGGTACTAATGCGCATCACTAGGTTGTGATTCAAAGTTGCCCTGGCAGTTTGAACATTTGATATTATTACCTATAGTGTGTACCAAAACACGATAGCACTATAATGTGTTCAAACTAACTGTAGCACTACCTATTGTACGTAGGAACAAAAGATAATACCACAATGTGTCATGTGATTGGTCACACAATAGGACTAATCAATCATAACACGGCTGAACTGAAAATACAAAATATGATTTTTTTTAGTGGAGGGGTGCTTTTGTTTTTTTTAAGGGGTTTTAGACTGATAAATTTAACTTATTTTCAAATGCAAATAGGCCTCATTGGATGGTGGGTGAGTTCAATGTCCTAGACTTGGAAGAATTAAGAGTTCCACAGGCTATAAGAATAGCATCGTTCATGGAAAAAAGGCTAAGTTGGTTTTTTTTATACATTAAAGAAAATAAGTTAATTCTCAGTGTAATCGTAGTGTTACACTGTTACTCATTTATTATGTCGTCGCAAAAGGGATGGTAATTATTCAATTAGATTAAATATTAAAATAATCTTTTTCTACTAATCGAGTTTTTGGGAAACTTGGTCATCTTACAAGGTATTAGAGCTGAGGTCTTCGTTTCAAATCTTGTAAGGAGTAGTTGGGTTAAACCGTTACACATTAAAATAACCCTTTCTGCCATCATCTACTGCATAAAATCGTCACCGAAGAATCAACATGTGAGTGCAAGGGTAAAGTTTTCTTGAGAATTCATAAAAAGAAAGTTTCCTGAGAAGAACCAACATGGGAAGGGCAAAAATGATGATTTCTACCACTTAATAAGAATCAACACGGGAATAGCAAAAATGATGATTCTCGATGAATTTTCCTACCACGAAATGTAATTCTGTTTAGTTTCTTTTGGCACCACATGAGCTGATCCCCCGTTGTGTTAGACATCCTTAATACCCTTGAAACCAGCCTCATGTCGACCAGGGCCAAGAATGCAGTCTGATGATGCCGTGCTTCTTCCTGACTGTGCTTTTGCAGCCTCTTCACCAAACACTGACCAGCTCTCATTAGATCCTTGAGCTTCCTCTCCTTCTGCACCAGGTAAAATAAATTGACTTTCGTTAGTTCAGGTTAATACCGGTCGCAATTTGGACGTGATTAGTCTGATTCGTCCCATGGCATGGTACATAGAAGCCTAACATGGTACACGGCTACATAGTGTAGACCTAGCACTAACTATGTACTGTATTAGGCCTCTATGTAATACGTTGAGGCAACATTTTGTTATATTATCTTACACTTTTGCCAAACACTGACCAACTCACCTTGTGCAATTCCGATCGAACCTCCGAAAGAAGCTTCACATCTGAAGGACTTGAAATGAGAACTTCTACTTCCTCTTTGTCTGCATGAATGAATTGCCAGAAAATCCTCATCGACTCTTCCATCATCGTTACTGCCATTAAACTTGTAATTCCTTCTTCTTCACCCCTCAATCTTCTCATCCTTTGCGCCGCTTTATCCTCGTAGCAATCTTCTGTACTAGGAAAATAATTTCCATTAGACCATATTAATATTATGAGGGAAAATGTTTTCTTAATTGATTAGGCACCATAAACAGAGTCTATGACATGGTACATTGGAGCCGCCCTAGCATGGTATACGAATTCCTAACGTCGTACATAGCTAGTGGGTGACCATGCTATGTATCTATACGACGTTAGGTCTCTGTGTACCATGCTAATTAGACCCTCTGTACTATGGTCACTGACTCGATTGGATGAACGAGAGCTTGATTGACAGAGACTAGTGCAACCACCATACCTCGTAGAGATGGAACCTGAAGGAGGTTGCGCAACATGCAGCGGGACTTCACGTAATTCTGGACACGAGGGCCCTGGAAGGGCTCGTTCTCTAAGAATCTCTGGAGCACCACTTGGAACTGTTGCAGCTCGCCGGCGAACTGGTTGAACGGTTTCCGGCCATGTGGATCCGACTCGGACATTTCCCAGGCCTTGTCGTACTGCCATTGCAAGAACTCCCACGAGAGGCAGGCTTGCCCGACGTAGACCGTCTCCATGTCGTTGTGCAGCTCTACGGCCAGCTGCCTCAATGGATGTGGCTCAGATTTCCTCGGTCGGCAGAAGCTCAAGTTGTGAGGAAGAAAGGATGGGAGTGTGCTTTTCCGAGTGCTCGACCCTGGAAGGTGGTCTTTGAGGTTCAGAAAGCCTGATCAAATTCATAATATTGTTAGTTCACATACGGAATTTACTTCCTACATACCCACTAGTAAAGTGAAACATTAGACAGCAAGTGTGATGGACCTTTTTTGTGCAAAAAGGTGCACATGCTTGGCTATGTATTTAAAAATTAGTTTATTTGGATAGGAAAAATGCTTATTCTTCCGCTTTATTTTCACGGCCACCTCACGTGCTCCTCATGAAAATGCTGCCGGCCTCACATTTCATATCCTTTCACCACGCTAGCATCTAAGGTTGGCCGTGATAAAAAAGGTGGAAGGAATAGCACTACTCTTTGAATAGTTCATTGAAAATCAATTGTATTGTCTCAAAAAAGAAAAAAAATCAATTATATCTATTAAAAGTGCCGGAAGGGAAGTAGAGATTTTTTTAGTTTGACCACGTGTTAACTAGTTCTAGTCCGGACAATCTCCTGGTAGGGCTGGACCAGGTTCGACAGGGCGGGCAGTTGTTAAAACATTTAAAACAATGGTGCAAATGAACTGCAGTATGCAGGTGAAGGTTTAACTAATTTGTGTGATGACTATTCGGCAAGATTGTGTGACAACTTCAACAAAAAGGTCTCTAATTGTATTCTAATGTTTGAACAGAACTTCTAGAACCTAGAATACCAACGACTAGCGTGCTATAAACACATAACTCAAGAAAGATACAGATGCATTGACTAAGAGCATTCAAAGAGATGTGGTCATTTTGACAAGTCTAGTATTATGACATATTGCACGCGTGACTCTACGGAAGGAGCTGGACCTATATGAAATTGAAGATATATTTTTGTATTAAATTGATAATAGTTAACATGCGCCAGGTCACATATTATAAAAGTTTATACATGTGCATCGAGAGCTGTCGGATCGAGATCCAACAGCTTGCGTGGAAGGGCACCCAAATACACCTTCCCCTCTGCACTATTGAAAGTGTCTAACCAGAAATTGCCCGACACATGTCGATGCTGGTGAGGTGCATTATAAATGAGGTTTTATAAATTTGCCATTTTTATAGAGTTATTCAATGCTACTATATGAAGAGAATCCTTTTGATTAATGATCGAGTTATGCTAAAAAAATGTATAAAGCGGGAGCCCTACCCAGGCTTTAGGTGGGCCCCATAGGTCTTCTAATATGTGGGACCTACCATTAGAACAGTCTGCCCTACTACCAAAGCTTATGCACGCCCAGAAATTATTAGGTACGCACTGCGTACCGGGAAGTCATGCTCACCATGACACGACTCCCCTACTTGTAATAAGGGCCCGTAAAAGACCCACAAATTGAAAATTGTGTCAGTCACCAATTGGTGAGGAGCACAACCTTCAGATATGTGCGGCATACCTAAAAACTTCTCAGGCAGGCCGATGTATCCCATAACTCGTTATGTTATACACCAGTAACCTACTTGTGTAGCAGGCTTTAGTGGTAAGCCCAACCAATTTAATGGTTGGGCCCACATATTAGAACCAATGAGATTTGTAGGCCCCACTAAAAGCTACACATTTTTTCTTACTGATCACTTAATTTCTATTTCCTCCTCTATATATATGGAAAAATTCTATACTCTCTCCGTCCTGGTTTAATAATTCCCTTAGAGAAAAAATAGTCCGATGCTCCATCGGGCTCAATTTAGGTAGATTTTGAACCACTTCTTGACCCTAACATTAGTCTTCGACCCCAACAGTAGTCTCTTTGTTGTGGTTTCCACCCTTCAATAAAAATCACTATTTTGCCCAATGGAAATATTAAAGCAGTTTGAAGAGAATGTTTAAGAAGTCATTTTTTGATAAACAAAAAATGCTATAAAAAAATGTGGAACCGGCCTCTTTCATCTGTAGAGCTACCGTTCAAAGTTCAAACCGGACTATGCATAAGGAATAGAAAGAAGAAAGGAAAGCAGCCACTTACCAAGAGCGTACATTTTCTGATAACTCAAGATGTCAAACTTCCTCATTCGTTCCCTGTAGCTCTTGTAGAATTTCTGCAGCTCGTCCATGGGGTCCTCCTGCAAGAACTTCTCCTCAAACTTCCACGGAATCGATTCCTCCATCACCTTCGGGCTCTCCGGCGACTCCTCCAATATCGTCGGCAAACCAATTGACCTCACCTTCTTTATCTCCATTTTCAGCTGCTCAATCAGATCCTGATGCTCCCATAGTGACTCCAAGTTGCTCTCATCACTCCACTCTGAATCCAATTCATTCTCCAATTTCCGCAATTCATCCTCATTTGATTCATGGTCATCTTCCATTTCTTCAATGCCTTCCACAAATTCCTCTGAATCAGATGAATTCTTCAAGTGGGTCCCTTCTGATTCAGACAATTCAGGGCCTGAATTGGATGAATTAGGTACATGGGTATCTTCCATTTCTTCAATGCTTTCCACTAATTCCTCTTTTGGATGGGGCATCATGGGATCTGTGTCAGACTCAGGTTCTTCGAATAAAGCTGAATTGTTTATGTTATCAGTTCCACAAGAAGAATCGTATTCAAATGATTTATCAAAATTATGCAAAAGGGTCGCCTCTGTTTCATCTCTATCGGACATCGACGTATCGCTGCTGCTGGACTCTGCCTCTTTAAATCCATGCACAAATATATCGTCCTCTGATTCCACCTCTGCACAAATAGAAGGAAAGAAGTCTTTCTGATACAGAAACTTTGCCTTTATAGGCTTTTCTATCTGCCCAGACGGATTGCCTACTTGTAATTTAGTAACTTGCCCGACGGAGACCGGAATTTCGATCGAATTTTCTGTTTCCAATTCACAATCGTTGTTGCTTCCTTTCTTAGAAGCTCCAAAATCTTCAGAACTGGATGAATCATTTGCAGAATCTTCATGCCTCTCCTGTTCTTCTTCTTGTGTAAATGTGAATTCGCCTAAGTTTTCAGTCTCTAATCCACCAATCTTGTCTTTCCTACTGGAAGTATTATCAAAGTCAGTGGTAGAAACAAAACCTTCATGGACGTTGTTTTCGCACAATAATTCCTTTTCGGTCCACTCTTCTTCTTCATCGATCGAGTAGCGTGGCTGATCCAAACAGGCGTAGGCCACGCTCAAATTCACTGCCTCCGGCTCTTCCACGAAACCGATAAAAGCTTTTGCCCCCTGAAAATAATACTTTTGGGCCGTTGTAGCTGTCGTTGATCGGCCGGCGCTCTCCTCCTCGCCTAACTCTTCCACCGCTTTCCTGATTTCCTCCGCGCTCATCACCGGAAACTTGAAACTGAAGCTTGGACCATCTTTCTCCTCGTCCTCGAGCCTGCCATACTCTGTTCTCTCCAATTCCATCTCTTCAGCCCCTCCCTTATCATCGTACTTCCCATGAAGTAGCTCCTCTTTTAATTGTTTCTCGCGACTACTCTTCTCCAAACGATAGCTGTCAAACACATATATACTTAAAAGTTTAGGAACAAACTGATTACATGTATACTAAAAAAATAACAAACTGATTACCGAAACGAAAATTTAAAGATTACGTACCGTAAAAAGTATGTCCGGAGAAGCACGAGCAGGAAGATTAGAGAACCAGAGAAGAAGCACCAGAAGCAAGCAAGCGAGGAGGCCATGAACCTTTGTAAAGCGTAGCTGGTCGACCCCCCATGCAGGAAATCCCAGCGGGTGACTCCCCGGTTGCCCATTCAATTCAATCCCCACCCAACTGAGGGAGGTTTCATTTGGAAGCAAGACTTAAGAGAAGGAGAGAGCGTTGGTCTGAAGAATAGTTGGGCACTCATTCCTCAAACTCCACAAATGAGCACTCAAACTCATTCATTCCAGTTTGGAATTCTTTGAATGAGATTGCGACCCATATAGAACAATCTTTACAAGAAGCACCAAAAGAAGAAGCCGTGTAGTTCAAAGAGGTTGAAGTCTGACCTAATTTAGGGACAGTAATGGAGAAGATTAAGCTGGGATTAAGGTGGTGAGGGATAACAACCTCTCAGCTGACTCGGCCACCACCTATTTGCTTGTGTTATAGCCAGAAGAAGAAGATCTACGTTGAGGTTGAAGTTGACAAGTTCTCTTTTTGGGTTGATTCTACCCAACGTTGGGTAAAATTGGAAAGTTACGCCACCTAATGGAAACAACTTAAGTGCGATATTTTCTGTTTCACTGTTATGCGCCGTGTCTGCCGATTCTCTGTTCTCTTTCGATAGAAATGTTTGCCAATTCTTTGGTACGCGTCAAGTGCGCTCATCTTCCATTTTGTATTAAGCGATTAGATGGCTACACGTGGAGTTAAATCGCACGGCTGGGTAGTGCACCACCTTACGGTCTGGCCAGCCCACCCCTACTATACACAATCCACTGTCTAAAAAAATATGGACGGTAAAGATCCACCGAGCATGTAAAGGGTTGGGCCCGCTAAAACGCGGGGTGGTGAACTACTCATGAAAGTAGATCACCTCTGTTGATTATGTATATTTGTTTTGTGTATGTAGGATAGTTTGTAATTCTATATCTTGGGCATTCTCATGAAAATTCGAATTCCAATTTCAATTGGCTGAGGGTTGTCATAAATATGGATGAATTTGGGAAATTTCCTAATAATTCAGGCCCCATCAAATAAGAGGTTGGGATTTAGTCCTTTGAAAAGATTCGCCGCATTCGGCAGGTTTAGAGGTCACATATGGGGTTTGGAGTGGGCCATGGAATGGATATGACTAAGGCAGCCGATGTCACCGGTTTTACTGTGCAAATTATACTATGCGATTCAATCTAATCAATAGATAAATAAGCAGTTCGTCTAGTCCGACCAATTTTTATTACCAGCATCATATCACCACCGATGAGACTTTACCACATCATCAAGAGAGAGGAAGAAAGGGCTGAATAAAAGAAAAAATTACAACTTTATCTAAATTTTCAGAGCCCCTGTGGCCTTGGTCCTTCTTCCTGGTAAGCAAAATATTTTTTATAAATAAGTTGATACTTTTATCTGACTGTACCCAATTGGGACACGGTCCCTAACCAAACCATCTTACCATTGAAATATCGAAACTCCAATCTCCTCAATCGGGTGGAACCAACCCGACCCATCTAAACTGTTATCACTATACAACACCACCTATTTACTAATAAAAACCCTAAAAGGCTAGTACCCTATTGCCCCAATTTCAAACGACACTTCTCTACTCTTTCTCCGGTCTTCATTTACACGTCCTCTCCGTGAACTGAAATTATGTTGGACATTGATCTGTAAATTATAATAGCTTTGACTTGGTAGGCAAGGAATGTGATCTTGTTGCTTTCTGTAAATGTAGCATTGCAGTCTCTAGTTGTGGTTCATCTTATTGTGGTTTTTAATATGTTGGAAAATTTCTGATATGGTATTAAGATCTTATAGACTACTGAAGTAAAATTCTTTTATACTTCATGTTTTGGTGATAGTCTTAATGGTATAAAATGCATCTTTCAAGTTGATGTTTCACAATTGATAGTTAGTATGGATGATGGTTAACGATTAGGCTAATAATGGAAAGATTATGGAATAACTTCTATTGAATAAAAGACTGAACCATTAAAGGAAAAAAAATGAGAAGCAATTATATATGGAAGTGAAACAAGTTTACTACAATCAACTTTGTTTCGTTGGCAGCCCTAGATACGATACAGTCAACCCAAGTTTGCACTCTGGGCAGTCTCCTTTAATGTACAAATACAACTCTGTAAGTTTTCAAAATCCATAAATGCCTGCAAACGCCCTCTCAGTTGACTCAGCTGTGCTTTTTTGGAGAAGGCTTCAAATCGTTATGTAAAATTCGAAAGTGCACCTAAATTCCAAATGAAAGCAAATAAATGCATCATTTTCAATTAGCTGTTCCCCTAGCCTCTTTTGGGGTTATAATTGTTTCTTAGCTCTACATCTTGCTCGAAGCACTTCAACTGGGGCTTACATCATCTAGGGAAGATATATTATGCGAAAGTGAATAGATACATCACCTAGGAAAGTCAATTCTTAAGTGATTAATTTGCATTGGAAGTGTGAGTAAGTATACTGGAGGATAGATACATTTAACTGAGAATATCTTTCTGTTACAGTCCTCTTGGAACAAGTGCTTGAGCTAATAAAACTCACACACACACACACACACACACACACACACTAGTACATAAAGTAATACAATCTAGAGATTTGTTGAATGCTAATTTTCAGTGGGATATATTTAGTCAGAGTTATTGGTTGATATGTGGTTGTCTATTGAGCTTAAAAGATCATGATAGACCATTTACTTGGCAATGGCAAGGGCCTGGAACCGGAAATAGGTTGAGAGTATAATACAGCCTGGACAGAATAAAGATGTGATGGAAAATATGAATGGTGAAAAAAAATGAAAAAAAATAAAAAATAAAAAATAAAAACAACAAAAGAAAAGGGGCTGCTTGACTATTATAGAATTAACATAGGCTGATGCTCAGGCCCGAAGCGGTCTATACTTAAAACATAATACCGTAAGCCAAACTGGTCGGGAGTCATTGGCCTGAGTCATTGTTATACCTAAGCATCATGAAGTCAGGCCTTACACAATCCTATTGAAAAAAAAGTCTATGGTGTATTATCCTCTCAGGTCTAGAATGTTCGACCCGAATGAGGCGCGCATGGATTTGTGCTACCATGAACCTAAAGATTACGATGACTATGTAGATTTTGATATTCTTGTTTAATGGGTAACACTGGATATGTGTGAAACAGAAATTTAGAATGTATTGCTACAATATTCTACACTTTTTACTATTTACATTATCATGCTATATCATATTTAAGCAGAAATTTCTAAGATGAAAGTGTGGAATAAAACCACTTACTTGAGGGCTTCTATATTCCCGTTAATTATGAACCAAGTACGCGTGGTTGATTTTCTTAAGCATTGTGGTTTGCATTTGTCGGGATAATAGGTTGATTATTTTCTAATATTTTATTTTATTTTTTTTGAACTTTGGTTAATTAGGTTTATAAGTACATGTTTGTGGGTAGCATGGTTGCAAACCCTCACGAGACACAACTCGTCCTACTAGGGACACCTAGAGGTTTAATGGCTTATTGCATAAGCTCAATGCAATCGTATTCCCTACGAAAGTGACATTTACTTTTCTACTTTAGTCTTTTGATTGCTTTAATTCCTTTAGTTTGTTTGTTTGATTTTGTTTTATTTTGCTAGGACTAGCAAAATGTAGGTTTGGGGGGGGGTGATCTACACATGAAATATGCATTTTATTATCACCTAAACTTATATTTATGCTAGTGTTTGATTACAATTAGTGATACTTTAAGGTAGTTTTTAGTTTTTGTAGGCAACAAGAGTAAGACGTAGAAATAAGGTGAAAAAGAACTTCAATGGTTAAATCATCATAACTTCGTATGCATATCTCTGATTGGACTAAAGCTTTATGTTAAAGTTCAAGAAGTCAGCTTTTCAACGCCACATAACGGGCGCAATTCGGAGTTCGAAGCAGAAAGTTATAACTAGTTAAAAATTATAAACAGTAACTACAATCGATCGGAATTCTATACACGATCGATCGCCAGAGCCGAAAATAATGTTAATGAAGAAACCGATCGATCGGTTGTCAAAATGATCGATCGTATCTACTGGAGTTTTTGGATGTGCACAAGACAGTAAACACGATCGATCGGGCATAAAATGATCGATCAGTTGATGAGACAAAACAAACGATCGGCGCGACAATGTTGAATTTAATGAAGGAAAGCGAAGCGATCGATCGGTTATACAGGCGATTGATCGGTTTGTGCGGTAAACCCTAAATCAACCCTATTTCGACTCGGATTTGGAAGGGAACTTCGGGGTTTCTCTTCAAACATATAAATAATCCTTAAGGGAGAACGTATTGAAAATTAAAGAACCTATTTTGGAAGCTAAAGAAGAGCAAGAGAAGGAGTCTTGTGGAGGCCAAAGAAGGAGAAGAAATCCATGCTAATGGAACTATCAAAAAGAGCTTTTCTTTTCTCTCTTCCTATGTGTAACTAAATTCCTTGTCAAAGGTAGATGAAGCCCTAGATATGTGTATTGCTACTCTTGTTAGTTTCATTTAATAAAGTTGATTATGATTCATGCTTAATGCTATTTCATGAGTTTCTTTTGAGTGCTTGACCATAGATTTGATAGATATGAATGAAATTAGATCTTTTTAATCCCTGTGTCTGACCAAGAACAGGTTTGTGATTGATTCTATGTTTGACCAAGGATAAGATTAATTACACAATAGTGGATGAACTTTCGTGTCCGACCAAGAACGTTAGTGAATTCATTAGTAATTCGTGTGTCCGACCAAGAACACGAATTACCATATCATGTCAATTTGTGTGTAATAATAATCAAGAGTAGTAATTGAATATCTAGTGGTGGATTCAATATGCCTTGATAATTCTCTATACTGATTTAAATCCTTTATAAGTAGTTAAAGTTTATTGCTTTCCTTAGAGTAATTAAAACTGCAACTTTCTCTTGATTTTGGTAAAGTATTTAACCGTCCCTGAGGTTTGACAACCCTTCAATACTCGATGTAGTACACAACTTGCAATGGTTTAATTTTAAATGATCACTCAACTCTGTTTTTATAGACTGCAAAAGAAAATCGTCATTTTCGTCCCTTTCCACATTGAGGATGAGCCCGAATCCGACACACCAAATCCCATTCAAAATCCGTGGAAAGAATCCAAATTGAAGGCAATCCAAACCGAGCATGATTCCATTAGAAAATCCCGTATCCATTTGCTTCCAATTTGAGCCCACCATCTGCAGATTTGACTTGCCTTGCTTGTGTTTCTGAATCTGTTGAGCACTCGAGCAATCCTTTTAGTTTCCGAGTTGAGGACGCCTTCCAAATCCGGAATCGCAACTTCCTATTTGAGTTGATCCCCTTACGCGGCTTTCCATAATCAGAACTTTTGTGTCTGCTTTTCCTCCTCGCCATGGCCGACGCTGGGTCCTTCCTTTATCGCCGTCGTCGTGCCTCAGCCCGCCATTGCCATCGCTTTGTTCCCGAACCTAGCCGTCGATCTCGACCGACGTCCTTCCTCACGAGCCCTCGGACCACCGTCGCTTGAGCAGAGCCCAAGCTCTACTTTGGCTGAACAGACCACCTGGCCTTTTGGCTCGGGTTCTTTTGATTTTCTTTCTTCAAACCGAACCAACAAAGCATTTCTCTTTCTTTCTTTTTTTTCTTTTGACTTAGTTGAAACCCATTATAAAAATCTCATCCGCTTGATCAAATCTGAACGCCCGTACATTAATTCCGCACCCGTCTTCTTCATCAGCGAACATCAATGGTTCAGATTTTTGGCGCACTTGATCGTAGCTCTTGGGTCATTTTTACACTTCAAAACCCGCTTAATTGCTTTAATTTGGCTGTTTTGTAGTTTGAGTACTTGAACCTACATAAATAAGATATGTCCGACATTAGACGCACCAAATAATTCATAAAATGACAGAACATATTGAAATTTGAGCCATTTAGAGAGCATTATTTATTGAATTCCTAATTACTACACTGATTACTAATATTCCACTTTATTCTTTATTTTAACTAGAAATTAAGACTAACAAATAGGTAAAAAGGCATATAAAAATGTGTATTTTTCATGCGTAACAACATTCTCTCATTTCACAAATACACCATAACCTGATCCCCCTCTACAAACAATTGTTGCCTCCTGTGTTGATTAACACTAGTAATTAGCATTAGCAGCAGCTAGGTGCCCTTTCACAGTAGAATGAATAAGAGGAAGGTGGTCGACTGTTAGTTTGGATAGATTTAGGAGTCTTCTAAGCATGGAAAGGAGAAAGTAAATCAAAAGGATTGCTGGGATTAGAGACATAAACAACCTCAAATGGAGAGTAACTTGTGGACGTATTTGTAGATGAATTAAAGGCAAATTCCTCCTAAGAGATGAAGATGTCCCACTGTTTAGGTCTCTCACCAGCCAAACATCATAATAAATTGCCCAACACCCTATTAATAACTTCTGTCTGACCATCAGTTTGAGGGTGGTAGTGTTGAATTGCAAAGTTGTACCAAACTGTTTCCATTAAATCTCCCAATCAGCTGCTATTCAGTTTCTTTCACATTATTACAAACCAACAATTTTTAAAACTCTTGTGCATACTCTGACACTTCTGATGCCTTGTTTACATTTTGATACTTTTGATAGAGGACTTGCTCATAATCTAGAGGAAGATAATGAGATCTCATTAAGTGCTTTATTTTGGACCAGGTACGAATTGGTGATTTGCCTCTTTGTTTCCTATTCATCTGCACCTATTCACACCAGGCTGAGGGCCCCCTTTTTAGTTTATAGGCTACTACTTTCACCTCTTTTTCAATGGAAACTTCCATGCCATCAAAATATCTCTCTACTTCCACTAGCCAATCAAGTAAGTCTTCAATGTGTAGCATTCCATCAAAATCAGACAACTCTAATTTTGGGCAGAAAGACTGATGATGAAATTCATGACCAATCAAGTAAGTCTTCAATGTGTAGCATTCCATCAAAATCAGACAACTCTAATTTCGGGCAGAAAGACTGATGATGAAATTCATGACCATACCTCTGATTATTCCTCACATCCTGACTTCCAAGTTCAACAACATTCCTTTGAGATCTTTGAAACCCTAGATTTTCACCTCGAACTTGATTTTCTGTAAAACCTTCTGGTTCTTCATTGCTTGAACTCCCATCCATCGTTGGCTGACCAAAAGAACTTAGAATATCCCTTCGAGCCATTTTTTAAATTCTAAGATCTCTTCCCGAAGTTTACGGAGACAACTGATTCATGCTCATCTGTTGTAACTGAAGTAAGATCCGCTGCATTGTATGCAAGATTTGCTGCTGAGTAACTTGATCCTCACCAAAACCTCCGATTGCCATAGAAAACAACTAGTCCGAGCTCTCATACCAATTCTTATGTCAATAATTTCACAAAAAGCTTGCAAACAATTTCCCAAACAACAATTACAGAATCTATGTAGTAATTTGAGACCAAATTAAGAACAAAATGATAATAGTTGTATTCCAAATCGAAATTTATACAAAAGAACCCGAATCCACAAGCTTAATGTGCTAGAATCCACCAGAGAAGAGAAGGAGTCCACCTTTGAGGGTTTCTGATCAATCAATAAATCGAAATGCCAAAAACCAAGCAACTGAGATGCTGCTCATCTCATTTATACAACTAAAGAAAGCAAAAGACTCTTATACTCTCTGGCATGACACAACTAACTAACTAACCAGAGGTATTTTAGACAACACTTGATTTTAATTGAAGTAGTTAAATTGAGAAGCACAACTCCTCTGCTCTAATGAAAACAACTCTCTCTGCTTCAGACAAATCATTTCCAAACTATTCTACGACCTTAACACATCTTGTTGACAAATTCGAGTTATTGTGATCGACGCTTATGTGACTTGTATATCAGCTTGGCAGATACTTGATTCTCTTACTTCATGATATGAATACTGTAGTTTTTCATCCTACAAAATATTTGTAGAAATACTCACACATCCTTTGATGCTGAGCCTGTGGCAGATTCAGAATAGAGGGTAGCGAATTGGCTCAGAGTGGAGTAGAGTAGTTTGTAGCCGTTAGTTAATTCTCTTTCTGTTTATGTACAATTGTTGTAATAAGGCTCTAGTGACCCAATAACCATTTATGTTATTTTTATTCTATTATTTATTTATAAATAGCTTATCCTGGTTAATCATTATCACATCCCTTTTCATTATTAGTCTTGATAAATAGTAGTGTGATTGATGGTCTAAAAATAATGCCTCGAGTTTTCAAAAGATATAGGAAAAAGTTTAAATGAGATTGTTCTCATATAGCTTATATGATAATGATTTCATTTCTAGCTGTTAGATTCGATCCAGTGGTTGTCACCCTACTTCAGCTAACTCATCTCAACCCAACCCAACCTATCCCTCTTTTCAGTTTTGACTCTTTTCCTCCAGAATCCTCCGGCTTCATTTTTCCCGGCCTTGCCATACGCAGCCTCATCCTCCGTACTCCACGCGGCTCACCTTCACCTCCGGCCTCCCTATCCATGGTGCCTGGCCTTCCCCTCTGACTTCTTCATCTACTAGGGTTGCCTTCATTTGCGGCTTCCAATCGCCTCTGCCAGCGAGCGTGGGTCTACCACTGCCTCCCACCGCCTCTCCTCCTCGTTTGCAGCCATTGGTCACCTCTCTCACATGAAAGGTATTAGCTTGACACCCCCAACACCACACACAGAGAGCTTGAGTTTCCCCCTCTGTTTTTGTGAAGTTCAACTTTTATTTTAGTTTTTCACCTGTTATTTCTTAAATCGTTAATGGACTGTGGCGGATCAGCACATGCCAATTCTTACAAAGCATTGGGTGTGCCATTCCATGGTGCAATGCATGTTGAAATGCCATTAAGTAGAAATGGTCATTACATTTTCTTTCATACTCATCAGTGAGACATTTAATTAATGATAAGATGATGGTCATGCCAATTCTTACAAAGCATTGGGTGTGCCATTCCATGGTGCAATGCATGTTGAAATGCCATTAAGTAGAAATGGTCATTACATTTTCTTTCATACTCATCACTGAGACATTTAATTAATGATAAGATGATGGTCACTAAAAGATGACAGATTGACAGGTAACTTTAAGGAAATGTAATGACCCTTAAAAGGGAAGAAATGAGTCAGAAGTTGTTTATTTTAATCTGTATGATGATGAGTTTTCAAAATTCAAGTCTTTTAGTAGGGTGGATGTCTAATTATGAGTTGTATCCAATGATTTAGCATTTACTACTGCATCAGTAAATAACTCAACATGACATATGAAGGTGGCAGCGGCGGCATGAGAGCGGCCACCTGGACAAGCAGCTGGCTTGTTGGAAGTCTGTTTGGAATGCAGAGGATGAGCGACGCGGCGGTGGTGGATTGATCGTTTAAAATTAAAACCTTGCAAGTGCACAAGGCAATTGTGTACTACAGCGAGTATTGAAGGGTTGTCGAACCTTAGGGACAGATGAATACTTTACCAAATTCTGAGAAAAGATGCAGTTTTTATTTAATCTATGGAAAACAGTGAACTTTAACTAAACTAAGCTAAGATTTAATCAATATGGAAGATACCAAGACTTCAAATCCACCACAATAAACTAGTATATTGTCTCTCTCTCTCTTATGAATAAATTCTTAATTAGCTAGCATATTCTTCTCGGACATACACTTCTCAACTCAAATTATAGTGATATCCTCTCGGACGTAACACATAAATCAATTTAGCACATGGAATTGTGATCTCTCTCTCTCGTATAAACCAATGAATCCTTACTAATATATAATACTTCAGACCACTCACGTTCCTCTCGGACACACAAATGCTCTTTTTTCATTGAAATCCAATTAATTCACTCTTGTCTCTCTCGAGTACAAAGAACAAACTTCAATGAATTAACTTTAATTGCATAATAAAGAGTCATATACCAACTAGAGTAAAACATAAGATGAGAGAAAAGAAACTAGACAAGCAGTCTATTAGGGCTTTATCTACGCCTTGGAAAGAAGTCTAGCCTCTCATTGGAAGAGAAACAATCATCATGTTCTTCATCATCTTCATCTTCTTCTCTCCTTTGCACTAGCCTCCAAGGTCTCGAAAGGAACTCAAAACTCTATTATCTAATGCCCAATACGTTCTCCCTTAAGGCATATATATAGGGGTGAAGGAAACCACGAAATGCCCTTCCAAATCCGAGTCAAAATAGTCTTTATTTGAGTTTTGCGCATACAACGATCGATTGGCATTGTTTACAAATCTCGAGAGGGTATTACTTTGTGTAACTAGTGGGTGTGAGTGAGTTTTCTTAGCTCAAGCACCTGTTCCAAGAGGACTAAAATAGAAAGATATGCTCAGTTAAGTGTTTCTATCCTCCAGTATACTTACTCACACTTCCAATGTAAATTAATCACTTAAGAATTGAAGCATGCATTATCACGGGATAAACTATCAAAACCTATGAAAAAGATTAACAAACAACCTAATAATTAATCAAAATTTTATATATTTTTTTATGCAAGCAATATTCCTCCCCCAAACCTATTATGAACATTGTCCTCAATGTGAACAAGATATAAAAAATGACAATGATTATATAACAAAGAAAATAAGAAAAGGAGAGAATACACCTGAATACGTGTGTTGCCTCCCACCTAGCTCTAAGTTAAAAGTCTTCAGCCAGACTAGGCCAAGGACTTTTGTAGGGTTCAGATTATCTATTCATCAACTCGGATCAATAAAATGATTGCCTTAGACACTCCTATCCTTGCTGCCTAAGTATGGAGCACATCGTGGAATGAAGGGATGGAGTGGTGGGTGGGGAAGCATTGGAAAGAGGGGTCCCCGCATTAGCCATGGGAAAAAGTCATGAGAAAATTTTAAAATAAAGGGATCCTCCTCCCCCAAATCAACTAATTGGGCCATAAGGGCCTCTTCTAGTAACACATGTTGGAGAGGTTTCTCAATTAGTGGAACGAATGTGCAATCGATAGAATATAAGTCACTTTCAACAACCATAGGGTAAGGTCGGTCTAGACATTATACAAGTGGTGCTTCGAGAACAGAAGGTTCCGTTAGTATTGTCATAGACGGTGACTCCTCAAAGATTGAAGGTTTAAAATTTGGTTCTAACGACTCATTCACTTCTTCTTTACTCTCCACACTTTCCTGCTTATTTTTTACAATACATCCAACCTCATTTTCAAATTTTTGATCACTCAAACTGGCTCGCAACTCTTCTCTCTTTTCCTTATATCCAGTTGTCAGCTCAGTTACAGCCATAAGGATTATTTGACTCATTTGATCTTCCAAGGTAGATTGTCTAATGGATTGGTCAAACTGAGGAGTAGAGGCTGGTTGATAAGGCAGTTGTGGGCTTAGAAAATCCTGTCGAGGGGGCCTAATTAAGCTGTGTCCAAGGGGAAGTAGGATGGTCCTCCCTCCTATGAAGACCTTGAGCCTCATTCACATACTTGCGTATAAAATCTGGGTACTCATGGGCCAAAGGGCACTCCACTGGGGTATGAATAGGACTTAAATAGAGGGCATATGGTTCCGACATAAAAGAAGTTGTGGATTGTAGGGAAGATATACTACTCCCAAAGTTAGAGTGATTATCCCAACCATGGTTGTAAGTATCATCATATAAAGGATATGGGTGGTAAGGTACTTCAAAGGAAGGGTAATTAGGTGTGTGTGTGTGGAATAATAATCATTGAAGCACATATAGAGGTCCTCATGGCTAAATCCATAGGGAGATGAAGGCATTTCTTCACCATGCATTCATCAACATCCGAACCACAATATCACACATCCACAAATAAAAAAATTGACCCTAGATATCCACAATTAGCAATCAAAAGTCCTAGATATCGACAACTAGCAGTCTTAATAGCCACAGCTAGCACAACATGCTTTCACAGAAAGAAAGTAAAAACAATTAGCACTCAATTAAACTAAAAATAATCAGGATAAGAGAATGCAAACAGTGGGAAGAGGTGGCCCTTCCATGTTGGCGAGAATTCCACGTCGGCGAGAATTCCACGTCTTCTCTTCATCCTACACAAAAAAGCAAAACACAAATTAAGCTACTGAAATAAAATTTAAGTTCAGACTCACTAAACTACTCTAAAATTAAGCTATACTGAGAATTTGGTAAACTATTGGCTTCCGTCCCCGGCAACAACACCAAAAACTTGATCGTTTAAAATTAAACCCTTGCAAGTGCATAAGGCAATTGTGTACTACAACGAGTATTGAAGGGTTGTCGAACCTCAGGGATGGATGAATACTTTACCAAATTCAGAGAAAAGTTGCAATTTTTATTTAATCTAAGGAAAGCAGTGAACTTTAACTAAACTAAGCTGAGTTTTAATCAATATATAGAAGATACCAAGGCTTCGAATCCACCACAATAAACTAGTGTATCATCTCTCTCATCTTAGTTCACTCTTGTCTCTCTCGAGTACAAAGAACAAACTTCAATAAATTAACTTTGATTGCATAATAAAGTGTCATACACAAACTAGAGTAAAATATAAGATGAGAGAAAAGAAACTATACAACCAGTCTATTGGAGCTTCATCTACGCCTTGGAAAGAAGTTTAGCCTCGCATTGGAAGAGAAACAATCATCATGTTCTTCATCATCTTCATCTTGATAGTAGTGAACCACTTATCAAAGTATGCTCACTTCTGTGCCTTGAGCCATCCTTTCATTGCCCGAGCTGTTGCTGAAATCTATGTGAAGGACATCGCTAAGCTGCATGGCATGCCTCGAACTATTGTATCTGACAGGGATCAGGTCTTTCTCTTCAATTTTTGGCGCAAATTCTTTGCTCTACAGGGTACGGCACTACACATGAGCATTGCTTATCACGCCCAGTTGGATGGACAGACAGAGGTGGTCAACCGGTGTTTAGAGCAGTATCTACGATGTTTTATGGGGATCAGTGATCTACACATGAAATATGCATTTTATTATCTCCTCAACTTATGTTTATGCTAGTGTTTGATTAGAATTAGTGCTACTTTAATATAGTTTTTGTTTTTTGTAGGAAACAAGAGTAAGACGCAGAAATGAGGTGAAAAGTGACTCAAATGGTTAAAATCATCATAACTTTATGTACATCTCTCTGATTTGACTGATTCAAGCTTCATGTTAAAGTTCAAGAAGTCAGGTTTCCAACTCCACCGACTGCGCATAATTCAGAGTTTAGAGCAGAAAGTTATAGCCATTTGAAAATTATGAACAGTACTTACGATTGATCGGTATTTCATACATGATCGATCGCCAGAGCCAGAAAAATAGTGTTATCGAAGGAAATGATCTATCGGCATCAAAACAATCGATCGTATCTACTTGAGTTTTTGGATGTGCGAAATACAGTAAACACGATCGATCGAGAATAAAAATGATCGATCGGCTGACGAGGCGAAACGGACGATCAGTGCGACAATGCAGAATTTAACGAAGGAAAGCGATCGATCGGCTATACAGAGCGATCGAACAGTTTATGCGAAAAAACCTAATTCAAACCTATGTCGACTCGGATTTGGAAGGGGACTTCGGGATTTCTCTTCAAACATATAAATAAGCCTTAAGGGAGAACGTTTTTTAGTATCTTGAGCTATTTTGGAGGCTAGAGCAAAAGGGGAGAGAAGAAGAAGAAGAAGTTGAAAAACATGATGATGGATTCTCTTCCAATGCGAGGCTAAACTCCTTTCCAAGGCGTAGATGAAGCCCAATAGACTGGTTGTATAGTTTCTTTTCTCTCAATTTATGTCTTACTCTAGTTGGTGTATGAACCTTTGTTATGCAATTAAAGTTAATTCATTGAAGTTTGTTCTTTGTACTTGAGAGAGACAAGAGTGAATTAATTGGATTTCAATCTGAAAGGGCACTTGCGTATCCGAGAGGAACGTGAGTAATCTGAAGTGTTATATACTAATAAAGTTTCATTGATTTATACTCGAGAGAGATAGATCACAATTCCATGCTTTAATCATTTTATGTGTTACGTTCGAGAGGAGAGCACTATATTTTGAGTTGACAAGTGTATGTCCGAGAGGAATATGCTAGCCAATTGGAAATCTTTATTCACAAGAGAGAGAAAAACGATACACTAGTTTATTGTGGTGGATTCGAAGCCTTGGTCTTCTCCATATTGATTAAATCTCAGTTAGATTAGCTAAAGTTCATCTCTTTCTTTAGATTAATTAAAAAACTGTAACTTTCTCTTGAATTTGGTAAATTATTTAACCGTCCGTGAGGTTCCTTTCAATACTCGCCGTAGTACACAATTGCCTTGCGCACTTGCAAGAGTTTAATTTTAAACGCTCAAGTTTTTGGCCCCGTTGCCGGGGATTGTAGGCATTTTCCCTAATTTTTAGGATTTGTGTTCATACGGTGAACTATGTTTTGTTAAAAAAAAATTCCCAAATTAGGCCTCCGGGATACACACCCCTCTCATGCATACTTCTGTATTGATGATTGCGATTGATATGCATGTGATCCCTCTGATTTTTTTCGATTTACTGTGTTTTCATCAAATTTTTATTTTTTTTCCTATTTTTAGGAATTTCGTTCATATTTTCTAAAAAAAAATTCAAAAATTGTGAAGTGGATCTGGTGTTTGGGTCATCTACTGTTGCATGATTGCTGTGATGATAAGCTTAAAGTTACATGTTGGAAAATTGTACTTTGCTGTGATATTCATTATTATCTTTGGTTTTCAGGTACAATGCCTCAAAAGATGGTCGCTCAGAAATGCCACAGGGGTGAGACATCTACGTCACGCCTTGTTCCGTCCACTCTTGCACCTGAAACTCCTCCACCGCCTCGCCCAATTTAGTATGAGAGGTAGGTCATACTTAACCCCTACATTCCCGATCTTTCGACGCAAAGATGAATCGAGGAGCGACCGGACTGGGTGCAGTATTTCACCCACATCGCTGAGAAGAGGCAAAATGTACATCCAATGGTGCATGAGGATCCGGTCCGGGAATTTTATGCGAATGGCACCATTGAAGATAGCGAGGATCCATAACGGGTGGCCATCCGGAGTGTAGAATGTGACACTCCCGTCTGGGTCCGAGTCGCTGATATTGTGAGTGCCATGGGGTGTGAACGAGGTACTATTCATCACTCCGATTTTGATGGATATAAGTTTCCACTCTTCCGTAACATCACATGACAACTGATGGGATCTGCAGTAGGGCCCGAAATCAGGGCATAGCTCTCTGCCATTTACATGCTACCTGAGTTCCGCTTTGCCTTCTTGATTTTACAGCATGATGTATGGTCGGCCCGAAAGAAGAAAGTCGACCGAACTATGACTGATTTGCTATATGTATTCGGCGACGACACCAGGCGCCACTATCTTGACCTACCTTCATTTGTCTTTGGCCGAATGAAGCAGATGTTGGTTGGGTGAAAGGATGAGAGATTACCATATCCGTACATTCTAGAGCGGGTATTTCTGGCCCATGGGATATGATTTCCAGATCATTCTAAAGTCTCTCGGGGACTTGGGCCCATTGGTATTGATGGTTATTACCGGATGATGGGCCATACTCGATGCCCAGCTTGGCCATGTGTACACCGTCCTGAGGAGCAAGCCGAGCTACCCGAGGGTCAGCCAGTTCAACAACCACCTTGGGCAACTATGCAGCAGCAGATCACCGACCTCACTGGACATGTGCTGGAGATTTGGCAATCCCAACAGGAGATTCGCCAATCGCAGCAGGAGATTCAAGCATCACAGCAGGAGCTTAGGGATTCTCAGCATGCTGTTATAGAACTCCTCGACTCCATAGTCGATTTTCTTCATGCATGGCATTTTCCTCCAGGCCGTGCTGATGTAGATGACCGGGATTTCTAGTCTACTTCCTATGATGTTTTCCTACCTCTTTCTCCTTTACTTTTATACGATGATTGTAGTTTTATCTTTTGTTGTGCATTCAGGACAATGTTTATATTAGGTTTGGGGGAGAGGATGTGCTTCATTGTAAAATCTGAAAAGAAAAATAAAAATAAAAATTTGAGTAGTTTATATTTTTAAGCTGTTTTTTAGTATTTTTGTTAGGTTTTAATAGTTTATCCTCTGATAATGCATGCTTCAATTCTTAAGTGATTAATTTACTTTGGAAGTGTGAGTAAGTATACTGGAGGATAGAGACACTTAACCGAGAATATCTTTCTGTTACAGTCCTCTTAGAACAGGTGCTTGAGCTAAGAAAACTCACTCACACACACTAGTACATGAAGTAATACCGTCTAGAGATTTGTTAAATGCTAATTTACAGTAGGATGTCTTTGGTTAGAGTCATTAGTTGATATGTCATTGTCTGTTGAACATAAAAGATCATGATAGACTATTTACTTGGCTATGGCAAGGGCTTGGAACCAGAAATAGGTTGAGAGTATAATACAACTCGGACAGAATAAAGATGCTTGAAAATATATATGCTGAAAAAACAATGAAAATGCGAAAAATGAGAAAAATAAAAGAAAGAAAGGGGTTGTTTGACTATTATAGGATTAACTTAGCCTGATGCTCAGGCCCGAAGCGGTCTATATTTAAAACCTAATGCCATAAGCCAAACTGGTTGGGATTCATTGGCCTGAGTCATTGCTAAACCTAAGCATCTTGAAGTTGGGCCTTACACAATCCCGTTGAAAAGAAGAAGAAAAAAAAGAGTCTATGGTGTATTATCCTCTCAAATCTAGAATGTTGGACCCGAATGAGGGGCTCGTGTATTTGTGCTATCATGAACCTAAAGATTACAATGACTATGTAGATTCTGATGTTCTTTCGTTAATGGGTCACATTGGATATGTGTGAAACAGAAATTTAGAATGTATTGCTACAATGTTTTATACTTTTTACTATCTACATTATCATGCTATATCATATTTGAGCAGAAATTTCCAAGATGAAAGTGTCTTCCTGAGATACTGGTATCTGAGATACTGGGGCCTGCTGAATCTAAGGAGCTCATTCCTGCATCAATTATTGACAAACGTAGGGTGCATCGTTCTGGGCGCATCGTTACTGAGATACTGGTAGCTTGGCGGGGCTAACTGCTGGAGGAGGCCATGTGGGCCTTTAAAGATAATTTTTTCATGCATTATCCGACCTGGTCGCCTTGAGGACAAGGCAAAAGCCGAGCGTGGTGGAGTGTTGTGTACATCAGCACACAGGACATCAGTACGTGGGATTATTGATCTATACATGAAATATGCATTTTATTATCTCATAAGCTTATGTTTATGCTAGTGTTTGATAAGAATTAGTGCCACTTTAATTAAGTTTTTGGTTTTTGTAGGAAACAAGAGTAAGATACAAAAATGAGGTGAAAAGTGACATAAATGGTTGAATAACCATAACTTCGTGTGCTTATCTCTGATTGGTCTGATTTAAGCATCATGTTAAAGTTCACAAAGTCAGCTTTCCAACGCCACTGACCACGTACAATTCGGAGTTCGGAGCAGAAAGTTATAGCTATTTAAAAATTATGAATAGTAACTACGATCGATTGGTATTTCATACACGATTGATTGCCAGAGCCGGAAAAACAGTGCATCGAAGGAAACGATCGATCGCCTGAGAAAAAAATCAAAATTTTTGAGATCGATCATATCTACTGGAAAATTTTCATGAACAGTTTTGCCCTATTTTTGATCGATCGATCGTATCTATGCAAAAAATTGCGTTTTGCCCGATTTTGACTCGGATTTGGAAGGGGACTTCGGGGTTTCTCTTCAAACATATAAATAAGCCTCAAGGGAGAACGTATTGGGCATTAGAAAATAGATTTTGGTGGCTAGAGAAAAGCAAGAGAATGAGTCTTGTGGAGGCCAAAGAAGAAGAGATCCATGCTAATGGAACTATCAAAACAGGCTTTTCTTTTCTCTCTTCCTATGTGTAACTAAATTCCTTGTCAAGGCTAGATGAAGCCCTAGATATGTGTATAGCTACTCTTGTTAGTTTTATTTAATAAAGTTAATTATGTTAATGCTTAGTGCTATTTGATGAGTTTCTTTTGAGTGCTTGACCATAGGCTTGATAGATATGAATGAAATTAGATATTCTTAATCCCTGTGTCTAACCAAGAATAGGTTTGTGATTGATTCTATGCCCGATCAAAGATAGGATTGATTACACAATAGTGGATGAACTTTTGTGTCCGACCAAGAACGTTAGTGAATTCATTTGTGATTCATGTATCCGACCAAGAACACGAATTTGTGCGTAATATTAATCAAGAGTAGTAATTGCATGTCTAGTAGTGGAGTCATTGCCTTGATATTCCTCTCCATTGATTAATCTCAGTTTAGTTTAGTTAAAGTTCATTGTTTTCCTTAGAGTAATTAAAAACTATAATTTTCTCTTGAGTTTGGTAAAATATTTAACTGTCCCTGAGGTTCGCATTCACTTTGAAAGACAGGGCCAAAGAATGGCTATACTCCCTGGAACACAACTCTATTTCCACTTGGGAGGAACTTCAGACCGAATTCTTTAAGAAATATTTTCCTGAAGGGCAGACCTATAAGATCCGCAATGAAATCATTACCTTTACCCAACTACCTAATGAACAATTCCATGAAAGTTGGGAAAGGATGAAAGCCTTACTCCGGTCCTGCCCACACCATGATGTGCCTAAGTGGTAATTAGTTCAAAGATTTCATGAGGGTGTGTGCGATCAGCACAAGACCCTAATTGATGCCTCTTGTGGAGGTACATTCATGAAGAAAACTCCGGATGATGCTTGGGATCTACTAGAGGACCTGAGCGAAAACTTGTTACACAGTGCCACCCTTTATAGATATGAAGGCCATATGCCTGGTAAAAGTGCCCTAAGGGGAGGCATGTACGATGTCAAAGCCACCACCAGTTTAGAACACCAAGTGGCATCTCTGACCGAGAGGTTTGACAGGTTTTTCTCTCAGACTCCACCTTATACCTCAACCTCTCAAGATGCCTGTGCCATTTATGCCAGCCCGATGCACACCATAGTTGATTGCCCCTCAGCCACCCAGTATCCAGATCTTGTATATGAGCACGTCAACCTTGCACAAACCTACCCTAGAGCCAACAACCCCTACTCAAATACCTACAACCCGGGGTGGCGAAATCATCCAAATTTCGCCTGGAGACAACCTCACCAGGGGCCCACTTTTAATCAGGCCCCAAGACAGGAATTCCAAAGCCAACCTCAACCTTACCAACCATCATCAGCTCCTTAATTTGGCTAGTCCATCAAGAAACCATCCTTAGAAGATCAGATGAGCAAAATCATAGCCACACTAACTGAGATGAAGACAGACCAAAAATCCTAGGCCCATTGTCCATTCCCATACACAATCCATTGCCAAAATAGAAACCCAATTAGAACAGCTGGCCCAATCCATGAACCGTAGGGAAGCAAGTACCTTGCCCAGCCAACCACAACAGAATCCTAGAGGACATTTTGCCGTAGAGGGTTCCCACTATCTAAATGAGCAGATGCAAGCCATCACTACCCTAAGGAGTGGTAAGCAAGTTGATAATCAGGTTAGGAACCCATCCATTATTATTGCGAATGAGGAAACTTCCTTAGAGAGACCTAAAGAACCCACTCCTACCAAACCTATCCCTGTTAGACTTCCACCACAGCAGGATGCCCCATCTGAACTCAACACTGTTAAATCCTACATACATAGGGCACCCTTCCCCCAATGCCTCAACAAACCCTCCACGTTTAGTAAGTCCCATCAGAGAATGGAGGAAATGTTAGAGGTGTTCAAGCAGGTTAAGATCAACCTTCCCTTATTAGATGCCATCAAACAAGTGCCTGCCTATGCTAAGTTCCTGAAAGACCTGTGTACCCAAAAGAGGAAAGCCAAATCCAATGTCACTAAAAATGTCTTCCTGAATAACCAAGTGAGCTCCTTACTGACCAGTGACATGCCACCTAAATATAAAGACTCAGGTGTCCCTGTTATTTCTATTGTCATAGGTGACTATCCCATTGGTAGAGCTCTCTTATATTTAGGGGCCAGCGTCAACCTCCTCCCATACTCAGTTTATGAACAACTTGGCCTAGGAGAGTTGCAGCTCACCTCAGTCACCCTTCAGTTAGCTGACCGATCCATTCGCAGACCTAGAGGTGTTATAGAAAACGTTCTTGTTGGAGTTGACCAGTTCTACTTCCCTGTTGATTTTGTCATCTTAGACATGGAACCTGTTGCCAACTCCAAATCCCAGATTCCTGTTATCCTTGGCCGCCTTTCCTAGCCACAGCCGATGCCACAATTAACTGTAGGTCAGGGCTCATGAACGTCTCATTTGGGAACATGAAAGTTAAGTTAAATATCTTTAGTGCTTCCCAACAACCCTCGAGTGAAGCTGAGTGTAGTTGACGACCTAGATAACCTAGTTCAGGAGTGCCTTCCCTTTGTTGTGCTTAAGGATGCCCTAGAGCATACCCTTTTCTATGACTGGATAGACACATATGAGGGAACACCTGACCTTGAAGAGGTCCATCACCATTTAGTGGCTGCCTTACACCCTGGACATGTCCCATGGAGACCCCACCCTGACCCTCTTCCTGTGTCCACCGCCCCACCACTACAACCTTCCATAGAGTCCCCCCCCACACTTGAGCTGGAACCTCTTCCTAGCTCCCTAAAGTATGCCTTTCTAGGACCCAACGACACCCTTCCTGTGATTATCTCCTCGAGCCTATCTAGTGACCAGGAAGCCCAATTGTTGGAGTCCTTACCACGCACTGACGAGCTATAGGATGGACGGTGGCTGACCTTCGGGGTATAGATCCCTCTGTGTGCATGCATAGAATAAACCTTGAGGATCAGGCCCAACCTTCTAGGGAGGGGCAGCGACGGTTGAACCCTCACATGAGAGAGGTAGTGAAACTCTTAGACGTTGGAATCATATATCCTATCTCAGACCGTGAGTGGGTGAGTCGCATCTAAGTTGTACCCAAGAAGTTGAGCTTAACTGTGAAAACAAACTCTGATGGTGAGCTTGTGCCTGTGAGAGAGACCACGGGCTGGTAGGTGTGCATTGACTATAGGAAGCTGAACTCCAACAGCCGTAAAGACCATTTCCCTCTCCTATTCATTGACCAAATCCTGGAGAAGCTAGTGGGCCAAGAGTTTTATTGCTTTTTAGATGGGTACTCAGGATATAATCAGGTGTCGGTCTTTCCAGGGGCTCAGGAGAAGACAACATTTACATGTCCCTTCGGTACATTTGCATACCATAGGATGCCTTTTGGTCTTTGCAATGCCCCAACTACATTTCAGCGCTGCATGATGTCAATTTTTTCTGATATGATTGACAAGTTTATAGAAGTTTTTATGGATAATTTTTCGGTCTTTGGCGCTTGTTTTGATGACTGCTTACACAAACTTACGTTGGTTTTGAAACGCTGTGAGGAAACAAACTTAGTGTTAAGTTGGGAAAAGAGCCATTTCATGGTTCAATAGGGGATTGTGCTTGGACATGTTATATCAAAAAGGGGTATAGAGGTTGACAAGGCCAAGGTTGACCTGATTGCTAATTTAACACCACCTACATCAGTTAAGCAAATACGATCTTTCCTTGGCCACGCAGGGTTTTATCGTTGATTCATCAAAGATTTTAGCAAGATATCATGTCCACTATGTCACCTTCTCGGTCAGGATGTGCAATTTGAATTTGATGAGTCGTGTAAAGAAGCCTTTACCACACTAAAAACCCTCCTCTCTAGCTCCCCCATCATTAAGCTCCCTGACTATACACTGCCCTTCAAAATAATGTGCGATGCATCCAATTTTACTGTAGGGGCAGTGTTAGACCAATGCATTAACAAAATTCCTCATGTTATGTACTATTCTAGCAAGACACTCACTGATGCTCAATTGAATTACACTACCACAGAGAAAGAATTGCTTGCTATTGTATTTGCATTAGATAAGTTCAGGTCATATCTCCTAGGCAGTAAGATCATCATTTTCTCTGATCATGCAGCCTTGTGGTATCGTCTTTCCAAGAAGGATGCCAAGCCAAGGCTGATTCGTTGGATCTTACTCTTGCAGAAATTTGACTTCGAAATTAAAGATAAGAAGGGATTTGAAATTGTCGTGGCTGATCATTTATCCCGAATTCCTACTCATGATTTGTTCAGCCATGAACCTTTGAGGGATTCCTTCCCTGACGAGCAGCTCTTTGCTGTCTCCACCATATCCCCACCTTGGTTTGCACATATTGTAAATTATCTTATTGTGGGTCAAATCCCAACCTTTTGGTCTAAACATGATAAAGACGTGTTCTTCTCACGCGTCAAACATTTCTATTGGGATTACCCTAATCTATTTAAGATATGTGCTGATCAAGTCATACGATGATGTGTCCCCGAGAGTGAGTTTCATAGCATCTTATCTTTTTGCCACTCTCAAGCCTGTGGTGGACACTTTGGGGGAAAGAAAACAGCGGCCAAAGTGCTTCAAAGCGGTTTTTATTGGCCAACGTTATTCAAAGACGCCCATGCTTATTGTCAATCTTGTGATAGGTGTCAAAAATTTGGAGCTTTGTCTAAAAGAGATATGATGCCCTTACAATCTATTTTAATTGTTGAGTTATTTGACATTTGGGGCATCAATTTTATGGGACCTTTTCCGTCATCTTTTGATCATACATATATTCTTGTTGCTGTGGATTACGTGTCTAAGTGGATTGAAGCTGTTGCCACTACTACCAATGACCATAGAGTTGTGCTGGAATTCCTAAAATGTAATATTTTTAGTAGGTTTGGCACTCCTCAAGCTATTATTAGTGACGGCGGTTCTCATTTTTGTAACAGGTCTTTTGAGGCTCTTCTCAAGAAATACTCTGTGACCCACAAGGTTTCCTCACCATATCATCCTCAGACGAGCGGCCAAGTAGAGGTCTCCAATCGCCAAATCAAGCAGATTCTTACGAAGATGGTTCATCCCGATAGAAAGGATTGGTCCTTGCGATTGCATGATGCATTATGGGCTTACCGGACAATGTCTCCTTATAGACTGGTATACTGCAAAGCTTGCCATTTGTGGAGTTGGAACACCGGGCTTATTGGACTATTAAAGCTTATAACTTTGATATGGATAAAGCCGGTGAACAGCGAAAACTCCAACTAAGTGAATTAGAGGAGATGCGTTATGAGGCTTATGAGAACGCCAAGTTATACAAAACAAGGACTAAAGCTATCCATGACAAGATGATTTCCAGAAAGTCCTTTCGCCTAATCAGAAGGTACTACTTTACAACTCTAGGCTGCACTTATTCCCCGGGAAGCTCCGCTCGCGGTGGTATGGTCCATTCATTGTGACACAAGTCTACCCCCATGGAGTTGTGGAGATTCACAATCCACAAGATGGGCGTACATTCAAAGTCAATGGCCACCGATTGAAACCGTATATCGAAGCTGCAGTAGACATGGATGTGATGATTGCTTACTTGGATAATCCAGACCCTACAGCATGATAGTGGCTCTTTTTGGCTGAAGGCGTTAAACTTAGTGCTTGGTGGGAGGCAACCCACGTATTCAGGTGTATTCTCTCATTTTCTTATTTTCTTTGTTATATGATCATTGTCATATTTTTTATATCTTGTTCACATTGAGGACAATGTTCATAATAGGTTTGGGGGAGGGAATATTGCTTGCATAAAAAAATCAAAAAATTGAAAAAACGATAAAAATTTGATTAGTTTTTAGGTTGTTTGTTAGCAGTTTTTCATAAATTTTAATAGTTTATCCCGTAATGATGCATACTTCAATTCTTAAGTGATTAATTTACATTGGAAGTGTGAGTAAGTATACTGGAGGATAGATACACATAATTGAGCATATCTTTTTATTACAGTCCTCTTGGAACAGGTGTTTGAGCTAAGAAAACTCATTCACACACACTAGTACATAAAGTAATACTGTCTAGAGATTTGTTAAATACTAATCTTCGGTGGGATGTCTTTAATCAGAGTCATCAGTTGATATGTGGTTGTCTGTTGAGCTTAAAAGATCATGATAGACCATTTACTTGGCTATAGCAAGGGCTTGGAACCGTAAATAGGTTGAGAGTATAATATAGCCTGGACAGAATAAAGATGTGCTGGAAAATATGAATGCTGAAAAAAAATAAAAATGAGAAAAATGAGAAAAATAAAAAGAAAGAAAGGGGTTGGTTGACTATTATAGGATAAACTTAGGCTGATGCTAAGGCCCGAAGCGGTCTATACTTAAACCGAATGCCATAAGCCAAACTAGTTGGGAGTCAATGGCCTGAGGCATTGCTAAACCTAAGCATCTTGAAGTCAGGCCTTACACAGGCCTATTGAAAAAAAAATCTATGGTGTATTATCCTCTCAAGTCTAGAATGTTGGACCCAAATGAGGCGCGCATGCATTTGTGCTATCAGGAAGCAAAATATTATGATGACTATGTAGATTCTGATGTTCTTTGGTTAATGGGTAACACTGGATATGTGTGAAATAGAAATTTAGAATCTATTGCTACAATGTTCTACACTTCTACTATTTATATTATAATGCTATATCATATTTGAGCAGAAATTTCCAAGATGAAAGTGTGGAATAAAACCACTTACTTGAGGGGTTCTATATTCCTGTTGATTATGAACCTAGTACATGTGGTTGATTTTCTTAAGCATTGTGGTTTGCATTTGTCAGGATAATAGGTTTGTTTATTTTGTAGTGTTTTAAGTTTGTTTTTGTACTTAGTTTTAATTAGGTTTATAAATACATGTTTGTGGGTAGCATGGCTACAAACCTCACGAGACACAACTCGTCCTACTAGGGACACCTAGATGTTTAACGGCTTTTTTCATACGCTCAATGCAATCGTGTTTCCTACGAAAGTTGCATTTACTTTTCTATTTAGTCTTTTGATTGCATTAGTTCCTTTGTTTATTTTGTTTTGTTTTGTTTTGCTAGGGACTAGCAAAATGTAGGTTTGGGGGTGTGATCTATACATGAAATATGCACTTTATTATTTTCTAAACTTATATTTATGCTAGTCTTTGATTAGAATTAGTGCTACTTTAATATAGTTTTTGGTTTTTGTAAGAAATAAGAGTAAGATACAAAAATGAGGCGAAAAGTGACTCAAATAGTTAAATCATTATAACTTTGTGTGCGTATATCTGATTTGACTGATTCAAGATTCATGTTAAAGCTCAAGAAGTCAGGTTTCCAACGCCACTGACCACGTACAATTCGGAGTTTGGAGCAGAAAGTTATAGCCATTTAAAAATTATGAATAGTAACTACGATCGATCAGTATTTCATGCACGATCGATCTCCAGAGCCAGAAAAACAGTGTATCGAAGGAAACAATCGATCGGCTGAGAAAAAAATCAAAAATTTTGCGATCGATGTCGCCGTTTGATCGATCGTATCTACTGAAAAATTTTCATGAACAGTAACCGATCGATCGGTAAATAGTACCGATCGATCACCGTATGTGAAAAATTGCGTTTTGCTGTATTTTGACTCGGATTTGGAAGGGGACTTCAGGGTTTCTCTTCAAACATATAAATAAGCCTTAATAGAGAATGTATTGGGCATTAGAGAATAGATTTTGGAGGCTAGAGGAGAGCAAGAAAAGGAGTCCTGTGGAGGCCAAAGAAGAAGAGATCCATGCTAACGGAACTATCAAAATAGACTTTTCTTTTCTCTCTTCCTATGTGTAACTAAATTCCTTGTCAAGGCTAGATGAAGCCCTAGATATGTGTATTGCTACTCTTGTTAGTTTTATTTAATAAAGTTGATTATGATTCATGCTTAATGCTATTTGATGAGTTTATTATGAGTGCTTGACCATATGCTTGATAGATATGAATGAAATTAGATATTTTTAATCCTTGTGTCTAACCAAGAACTGGTTTGTGATTGATTCTATGCCTGACCAAGGATAGGATTGATTACACAATAGTGGATGAACTTTCGTGTCCAACCAAGAACGTTAGTGAATTTATTAGTGATTCGTGTGTCCGACCAAGAACACGAATTACCACATCATGTCAATTTGTGCGTAATAATAATCAAGAGTAGTAATTGCATGTCTAGTGGTGGATTCATTGCCTTGATATTCCTCTCCATTGATTAATCTCAGTTTACTTTAGTTAAAGTTCATTGCTTTCCTTAGAGTAATTAAAAACTGCAACTTTCTCTTGAGTTTGGTAAAATATTTAACTGTCCCTGAAGTTCGACATCCCTTTCTATACTCGCCGTAGTATAATTGCCTTGTGCACTTGCAAGGGTTTAATTTTAAATGATTAATTATCTTTGATTAGGATTAGTTTCCCTTTCTAAAATCTATTAGTGATTGTAATAAAGGCCTGATTAGATGTAACGGGCTGTAATCATGGCCCGTTAGCTGGGACCATTAGCTGGTATGCCTCCCTAGGAGACGCGCCCCATTTCTTTATAAGGGGGTCTCCTTCTCCCTTGATGGTTATGCAATTAAGAAGTCTTTTCTCTTTCACTTGTTCTTCTCCTATTCTTCCCTTTCGACATTCCGATTCCTTGTGACAATTGCTCCTAGTAAAATATCACTATTTCACTCTTCTCTAAAGCTTAATGAGTTTCATCCTAATTCAAGTAGAAACCAACAGAGAAAATTTGCATTTTTGAGTGGGCATGTATTGGAGGGGCTGTTCAGGTTTATAAGTTGTTGCTTCTGCTGATCAGTTGCTGACATTTTTACAAAGTCCCTGCCGATAGTTGGATTTCAACAATTATGAGCCTATCTCATGGTCCGGTTTTGAGATGCATGAGAGTGAAGAAGTAATGTATGTTGAGTTTTCCTATGTATTCTGGTTATAATGTGTCCCAGCCCATTAGGTCCAAGGCCCATGGGCCATTGTCCTCTGACTAGCAAAAATACAATAAGCTCAGGTCTGTTTATACCACCCTGAAATGAAATCATTTTTTTCCTTTATTTTTTCAGAGGGTGAATCCTTCGTCACAAAGGCAAAGGGTGTTAGTTTCATATAGTTGATTGTGGACCGACAAGCATCCATGGATCGAGCCATCCAGCCCCAAAAAAAGGGAGATCTAGGATGCGTTTGGTTGTTGGAAAAAATTAGTTTGATTTTTTTCAGGGTGAAAATTATCATGGGTGATTGATGACTTACATTTGGAAGTAGAAACCACATTGGATTGACAAGTGAAAATTTTCAGAGTGATTTGGCTCAACTGATTTCTATTTGGGAATATGAAAATTTATCAGCATTATTTATGTTTGGGGTGCTAAAGTGAGAAAAAGGTTTTCAGGAAAAAAAATGTATGAAAATAGCCCTGTATTATATTGGATTGCCAACAAATATCCCCGACATATAGACCGAAGGGGTTTGGGGCAGGAGAAGACGGAAGTGGCAGATGGTGGCTTGCTGGCGGCTCACATCAATTGGATGTCGTCCATAGAAGGCGGAGGATCGTAGTCTTTTCTGGCGCAATAGCAACAGCTTCGCTGCGCCTCTCACAACATTCTCTCCGAATGCTATCGACTTCTCCTGTGCCCGGCGGAGATCGGGAGAATGTATCAGGAGATTGCACGACATTCGTGGACGAGTTCATTAGGGACAACCAATGCACATGCATCTTTTATGGAGGATAACACTAGCCTATCGAGTAATTGATAAAATGGAAGTCCTTCATATCGTGTAATCGATTACATGATATCCCTTCATATTCTGTATCGAGCTATCGTGTAATCGGATACACGATAGCCACCATATCTGTGTTCTGCTATCGTGTCATCAATTACATTCGATTACACGATAGCCACCAAGGAGAATGGGGCACGAGGAAGTTAGAGATGGGTTGTTTTCAAGACTTTGTTGAACTGGTCAAAGGGATAGATAGGGATCATACCACTTCCAAACTGTGGAGTTTATCGGTTTTGATGGTTTCCACATTGCAGTCATCTTATGGCCTTTATTCAGCAGTCCAGATATCCAACAGTTGGGAGTCTTTGGATGGTTACTGTTCAGATGGCACGATTTTGCTATCCATGTCAGTCAGTAGACTCAGTAATTAGTAGCTTTGAAGATTTACCGTCAATCGTAATTCATACTGTTATCAATACCATCAAACTGTTACATTACGAATTTAGAGCACAAAAATGGGTAGGGTATAGCGGTGCTAATCGTATAATCGATTACGCAATAGCGGCGCTATCGCATAATCGATTACATGATCAGCACGTCATTTGTGTCATTCTGGTAGCGTGCCATGTATGCTTCAATAGCATGTAAACTTGCTTTACAACAATTTTGTCACTTGAAAGTATTGGCAGTGCGGCGAAAGAGGGTTAGGGTTTGCGATTGCCAATCCAAGAATTAGGGTTTGGGATTGTCGGTGGCGGAAGACGGTTAGGGTTTGCTCCTCGATGATTAAACTTGGTAGATCCGCCAGATAGACGTAGAATCAGGGTTGGTTCGCGTTAGCTGGCAATACAGCAAGAGACACTGCCAACTCACTGGTAAGATTAAAATCTCAGGTTCTTTGTTTATTGATTGTTAAATTTTTTATAGAGTGGTTGATGTCATGTGTCCGATTGCACGATAGCCTTATCATATCATGTCACTGCCACATGACCATACTGATATCGTCTAATAGGAGACCCGACTGTGATTCCAGAACAGATGGATACACAACAATCTTCCACCCAAGAGTCTACGCTGACTAATGGTGGGTTTAATAAATGCTAATCTTTTGCTATGATTTCTTTGGGTTTCATCTTATAATGATATGTGGATATGTTCTGGAATATTTGATGGGTTTTTATTAATGTTTGAGGCATGTATTAAGCTTTCAAGATTTGTTAATGAAGTCTCGGTTTTTGAAAATTTGAAAATTTGAGAGATGACCCGCGATCATCTTTTCGGTTTTGATTTACAGCCCAATTTTCAAATAAGTATAACTTTTTACTCCGAACTCCGAATTGAGCATGGTTGGTGGCGCTGGAAAGCTGACTTAATAAACTTTGAATCAATCCAATATGATATCTGTGCATGAAGTTATGAAGATTTAAATATTAGAGTTACTTTTTACCCCATTATTGCACCTTACTCTTGTTTTCCTATAAAAACCAAAAATTACATTAAAGTACCCCTAATTCTAATCAAACACCAACATAAACATAGGTTAAATGACTTATGAAATGCATCATTCATGTGTAGATCATATTGCTTATGAGTAATTGAGGTGATCATATTATGGTTTATTGTATGGTAAAAGAGCATGCTTGTCGGTGAAATGCATCATTCATGTTTAGATCATATTGCTTATGAGTAGTTGTAGGAGTAAGCCTTCAACTCTACATGGATGGATTAAGCTAAGTAGGGTATGTGATATTATTGCACATGTTGATAATGACACATGTTGATATTGAAATTATATCATGGTAAAATCCTTGTGAACAAGCATGTTTCCGGCAAAGTTATGATATTGTGAACTATGAGATGTGCTCTTTTATGTCAAGTATAGTTTTATTGAGAATTGTGATTTGAAATGAGATTTAATAATGCATTTAATGTCTTATGAGGTTATGTCAAAGCATATTGCCATGTGATTAGAATGTGTATGAACACACACATATTTGGGAGTTTATCATGATATTGTAGTTGATATATGCTTTGATTATGATGCATGAGGGGATGGATTGGGAGGACGTTCCATGTGTTGGAACCTACGTAGGATTGCTCACGGATGTACCATGATAGCATGCATCATGTATTGGACTTCATGGATAAAGTTTTATCGTTGTTTAAAGGGAATTGATTGATTGTATGCAATATGTGAGATTGTATGCCGGATTAATCGATCGATGGATTGATCAAGACTTGGTTGGTCCGAAAGGACATGTTTTCGATTTCGTTCCCTCCTAGAACAGGTTCACTCCCCGGGTTGAGTTTTAATTGAGATATATGGGGGGTGAGTTGTGTACTTGCCTTGCGAAGATTATTGAGATGTCAAAAACTGGACACTGATCACCCGGGTGGTATGCTTTTGTGCACCAGCTACCACGTGTTCTAGTTTGTCTTCGTGAGATTCGGGCTCTCCCCCACTGCAGGAGACTACCCAGGGTGAACACACCTGCTCTAGTTTCTCTTCGTGAGATTCGGGCATCCTTGGCTAGGATTGTCCAGGGCGAGCAGCACTTGGGATTGACAACCCCCTTGTTCCTGTATAGGAACCGGACCATGATACGCCTTCGTGGCCTTGATTGTGTCCCGCTTTAGTGGCAGATTGTGTTACTCCTTGATGGAGGCATTCACCATTGTGATGATACATGCTTATTGCGATGTTATGCATGCTTATACCATGTGTTGGTTATTTTGGACATGCAGGGTGAATTTACGAGATATGAATGCCTAATTAGATGGAAGTATGTGGATGAGATATCATGTTACAGGATTATGTGTTATGAATGCATGATATGAGAGTTTGTGAATGAGATTTGGTTATACAGTTTTATGTGTTATACATGCATGACTAGATAATGGGATAATCATGTCGATTATGGATTTTCAGCTATGATATGATGCCTTGTGATTTCTGATTATTGTCAATTATACAAAACCATTACTGAATTTTATACTCACCCCTCTTTTCTTGTTTTGTTTTGGGGCTACTTGGTGCAACACGCAGACGGACAAGATCCTCTATTTGAGGAGCGGTCATAGAGAGAGAGGGATTAGGCGTGGATGCCTTAGACTTGATTAGTTTATTTTTTGGAGTTGCTATATTTGGTATGTTGAGACTTGTAGACCCTTTTGATTCGAGCTGATGTGTTGGCTCAAATTTGTATTTTGTGGGTTTAATGACTTGTCGATCTACTTTGAGTTAGACTCTACATTTATTCCTCTTATTTACTCTTGCTCAAAACTGTTTATGCGTAACTCTGTTAGTGAGACCGCCCGTAAGAGGGGCATAAGTCTTCCGCTATATCTCTTAACGTCGCCCCCGTGTGCCGGTTCGACTCTTTGACCGTTTTTGGTTCGGATCGGGCGGTGCCCGGGGCGTGACAGCTTATGTATTACATCTTATGTATTATAGTGTAATCGATTACACAATAGGCACCTCTATCGTGCATTCGATTACACAGTAGTCACTGATATTGTGTAATCAATTACATAGTAGGCACCGATATCGTGTAATCGATTACACGATAGTGTTGCCTATCAAGTATTGGATTTTCTAAAGCAGTACTTAATTCATCACTGACTAATGATTTTTATTTGATTACGCAGATATGGTTCTTTGAGCACACAACAATTTTTCACTCTAGCATGGGTCCCTGTAGTCCGAGAGTTAGAAGGTGACCCATATCTAGTTGTCTTGTGGTTAAAGCAAATAAGGGAATCAAAGTACACCACCGATTTTGACAATATTACGTCGACCTATTTGAGAAGTTGCATGTCGAAATAGAATTAGTGGATGAGATCTCCCCATTGTCCGAAGAGTCATACCTCATTCCACAAAAGCAACCTCATACTCCGTCATCACCGAGGAAGAGGACGCCGAAGACTGTCCAGCATCCAGCAACGTCCATACAGGGTGTTCTTCAGGGTGTTATTTCCCTAATTGATGTCGTCCTCGAAAAGTTTGAATTGATGGAAAATCAGGGCTTCAGAGTAGGACCTATAATTGAGGGTCTTTAGAGAATGAAGGAGTCTTCAAACTCAGTAAGGGTGCTAGTGGACAAGTTGTGTGAAGACAAACCACAAGATTCCCGACAACCACCACAGAAGGCTCATAAGCCAGTGATTGTCAGCCGAAAGTGGCTACACACCGAAAGAGGTGAGAAGAGTGGGAAGAAAGCCACAATAGATGAGCAGGCAGAACCCAGGAAGGCATTTAGTGAAGCCAAGCGAGGTTAGAAAGACCCCTCGAGTAGCTGTACCGATTGAGGATAAGGCTCTTTCTTGATATTCAGCTGAAGGCAGGCGACAAGCATATTAGAATGGGAAGGTGCCTGAAACACATGAAGAACGTCCTCTTCAAGACCTTCCCAATGACTACATGGGTATTAAGGTATGCTTCAAAATGGCTATTTTGGCAGAAAATGATCGAAATACAACTATGAACCGGTTGAGGCACCCAAGGCAGAAGTATTCACTGGACACACTCACTGATACAGACTACTTGAGTGTGTTGCAGACGTCTGAAATAAACTCCATGATAAGTATATATCATTGACATTTTTCGAAGACACGACTGTGATTGGACCCCCTATTCGAATGCCTCTTATTGTATTCAAATACATGCAGGTCATTGATGATTTCTTCAGATTGCTATGGAGGGACATGCTAGGAACGTGGATGTTCTGCTGTATCCATACTACTTCTTTGGAGACATCATAATTTCTAAATTTATTGAATACGTAAGTTTGCTATAGTTACTTATTTTTACACTGGTGCTTTAAGCAATGAAATATACTACCCATTACAAATTTTACTATTTTGTAGGAGTTCATCCCCGATGGGGATAATACAAAGCTGGCATGTAAGTTGGTAGAGAACCTGGAGACAGGAATCGAAAAACACATGACATATGTGTTCTTCCCAATCCATATATCCAAGCATTTCTGCTTGCTGATTCTACACTTCCCAACGCAGGGTTGGCAATTCTACAATCCTCTGGGGGGAATCCAGCGTTGCACCCACACCATAAGGAGGCTGCTAGAATTGCAGTGGAGTTCATGAATAATCAGCTCGAAAACCATTTCAACATGAAGGGAGCTAAGCACTGGAAGATGTCCCAGATCAGGGATGCACCTTTCCAAAAGAATTCCAAAGAGTGCAGAATCTACGTAATGATGCACGCAACTCAATTGGCATCAAGGGTACACAAACCACTATTTGATTAGACGACCATGACAATGCTATTTCGGCCTATGATCGCTGCAGGTTTGCTCAGGGGAAAGATCGAGAGGGACTTTGTCATTCAAAAAGACACAATACTAATTGCAAAATGCACGTGTAACTTTATTCTATTCAGTTCATATTCATGATTGTATTATACACATTATATTTTTAAGATATATAACGATAGACATTCATTTGTTCATGTTCAAGTATGTAATCGACAACTTGAACGTTTAAAGAGAGTCCAAGGCTATTCTGTTCCAGGCATGCAATCATGTAATCGATTACATGATAGACACTGCTATCGTGTAATCGATTACACGATAGCCCTGGTGTATTGTATAATCGATTACATGATATCCATTAAGACTACACGGTATTGCCATAATTGTGCACTCATATAACAGATATTCAATTTCACAATCTCAAAGACAAGTGATCGTTTAAAATTAAAACCCTTGCAAGTGCACAAGGCAATTGTACTACGGCGAGTATAAAAAGGGTTGTCGAACCTCAGGGATGGTTAAATGATTTACCAAATTCAAGTGAAAGAAAGTTGGATTTTTAATTTAATCTACGGAAAGCAATAAACTTTAACTACTTTAAATGAGTTTAACTAATATGAAGAAGTGCCAAGGCAGCGAATCCACCACTAAACATGCAATTACTACTCTCAATTATTATTAAGCATAACTTAACATGATATAGTAATTCGTGTTCTTGATCGGACACACGAATTACTAATGAATTCACTAATGTTCTTGATCGGACACGAAAGTTCATCAACTATTGTGTAATTGATCTGTACATGAAATATGCATTTTATTATCTCCTAAACTTATGTTTCTGCTAGTATTTGTTTAGAATTATTGCTACTTTAATATAGTTTTTGGTTTTTGTAGGAAACGAGAGCAAAACGCAGAAATGGGATAAAACGCGACTCTAATGATTGAATATTTACAACTTCGATTGCATATCTCTGATGGGACTGATTTAAGCTTCATGTTAAAGTACACGAAGTCAGCTTTCCAACGCCACTGACTGTTCGCAATTCGGAGTTCAGAGCAAAAAGTTATGATCATTTGAAATATCGCGCGTGAAAGAGACACAATGAAAGAGAAGATCCGTTCAGATTATATCCGGCGGCTGAGATTATGACGACGGGTTTTAAAGAAGAAAAAGAAAAAAAAAAGAAAAGGAGCGCTGAACCGGCTGGTTCAGTGCCGGTTCAGTTAAAATAAAAAAAAGAAAAAAAAAAAAAAACCCGGCCCGAGCCGAAGCTCGGGCGCTCGGGCTTCGTCTCTTTCAGAACAGAAGAGCGAAGCTCTGTTTTGGATGAGCTCGCCGGAAAAGCTCGAGCTGGGGCGGCGGACGGCGAGCTGGGTCTCGACGGCGGATGTTGCTGAAGCTGGGCGAGGCCAAAATGCGTTGACGGCGGCGAGCTGGGCGGTGGAGCGAGGTTGCAGGTTCGATCGATTTGAAGACGGCGGCGAGGCAAATGAAATCGGCGGCGATGGGTCATGGCGAACGCCGGCGAAGAAGCTTCGTTCTGGACGGCGGGGCCTCGGCGGCAGGTTTCGACGGCAGAGGAGTTCGATTGGCAGAGAAGGAAGGTGCTTGATTTGGAAATTTGCCAAATGGAAAATTCGAGGCGTGCTCAATCTGGAAAGGATTGAAATCGATTCGATTGCAATTGGGGAATGATCTTGGATTGGAAGGCATATAAAAGAGAGAGACAGACAGAAAGACGAAGACTCGACAGACAGAAACAGAAGAGAGCCAAAGAGCCGCCGACAGAGGGAGAAAACAGAGAGAAAACAGAGCCGCCGACAGAGCTTGAACGGAGCTGCGACGGCCGGATTCCGTCGGGATTTTGACCGGAGCAAGAGGCAGGTCTCGGCCGGAGTAAGAGGAGGAGGAAGAGAGAAGAAAAGGGCCAGATTTTGTTCACAAAACAGTTTTGCTACAGTACCGTTTGGGGGGTGCTACAGTGCGTGTCTCAACGAAGAAGACAGTGAATAGTGCGCGTGAATAGTGGCCGTGAATAGTGCAAATGACTTCTCCGACGAATCAGGCTTTTTCTTCCCTTATTTCTACGTCTAGCTAAATTTCATTGTACTAAGATTAGATGAAGCCCTGCTGATTGTTTGACTCTCAATACTTATTTGCAATTCTAAAGTTGTGATTTTTATTCCATATGCTTATTATTTTGCTATGATTATTCTGTTGCTCGAGAGAGGGTAGAGTAATTGTTAGTTAAGGGTTTGTTAATGTTCGAGAGATCTTAGCGAATTCCAAGGTGTTATTTGAATAAAAATTGCATTTTTATGATTGGTCTTTGCTCGAGAGAGGGAGATTAATTAAGTTAGATTTAATTGTTTAGTTGCATGTTCGAGAGGGCTGCACACATTACGATTATTTGTGACTTCGAGAGGGGCACGGGTAATTGATCACTTAGAATTGTACGGGTTTAACGGAGAGGATAGCTATTTAGTTTGGGTGGATTCGAAGTCTTAGTATATTTCTCATCATATTATTTCACATAAATTTCATTGCTTTGTTAAATTAGAACTTTTCATTCTGTTATAATTAGTTTCATAAAAAAATCAAATCTTTCATTAGAATTAAGTTGAATCAGTCCAAGTCCTTTGGGTTCGACCTCGTTACCACTAGACTATACTGAGTCTCGTGCGATTGCGAGTAAAAAAGTAGAAAAATCAATCAATCAATTGGCGCCGCTGCCGGGGACTTGGTAACGGTTTGACTTAATTCTAATTAGTTTAAACTTGTCTTTGTAGGATTTTGATACTTGATTTTCTTGTCTTTGTAGGAGTCAATTTGGAGAGGCGGATAGTGAAACTTGGAACTCGCCGACGTTGGAAAGGACACTCCTTCCCCTCGTTTGCAATCTATCAACCTTTCTTTTTAAGTAGATTTGAGTGTTTTTAATATGTTTCTTTTTTATTTCTGTGAATGCATGCAGTGCTAGTTGTCAATAGCTAGGTTTACTTGTTGTCGATATTTAGGACTCTTGATTGCTAGTCGTGGATATCTAGGGTTGTTTTGTGTTGTGGATGTGTGATAGTGTAGTTATGGTATTGGTGATTGTGTGGTGAAAAAAAAAATGACTTCACCTTCCTATGGATTTAGCCATAATAACCCATACATGTACTTTAATGATTATTATTCCTCACACACACCTACTTCCCCTCCCTTTGAAGTATCATTCCCTCCATGTCACTCATATCTTGATACTTATAACCATGGGTGGGAAAATCAATCCAACTTTGGGAGTAGCATATCTTCCCTACAACCCACGACCCCTTTTATTTTGGAACCATGTGCCATTTGCTTAAGCCCTACCCATACCCTAGTGGAGTGCCCTTCGGCCCATGAGTATCCGGAATTGGTGCGCGATCATGTACGTGCGGCCCAAGGTCTTCATAGGTGGGATGATCAATATAATTTTTCTTGGCACACACTCAATGAAAGGGCAATGTTTGAACCAACTACTACTCCACCATTACAAGGTATGTCATGCCCTGTTCCACCACCACCACAACCCCAACTCCAATATGCCCAACCCACATGGAATCTTAGCTTTGAAGATAATATCTTGTCAATGTTAGATACTCTAATTGGGATTTATAGTAGTGCATGGGGCGTTAGTAATGAAGTAAACACTTTACCTATCCGACCACAATACCCGATGGGCCAATTTATTGAAGAGGGGATATGTTTTTCCCCTGACCATGTTCAAAATGGTACAACCCTTCGGAGTACACAGAAATTTGACAATGAGGTTGGATACAGTGCAGGAAATAAGCAAGGAGGGGTAGAAATTGAAGAAGAAATGAATGAGTCGTTAGAACCAATTTTTAAATCTTCAATCTTTGGGGAGTCACCGTCTACGACAATATTAACGGAACCTTCTGTTCCTGAAGCACCACCCATACAATGTCTAGACCAACCTTCCCCTTTGATTGATGAACGTGACTTAGAGTGTTCTATCGATTGCCCAGTCAATCCATCATTTGAGAGTCCTCCCCAAAATGTGTTAAGAGAGGAGGCCACTAAGGCCAAATTGGGTGATGTGGAAGAGGAGCCCTTCATTTTAAAATTCTCTAATGACCTCTTTCCATGGCTAATGAAGGGGGCTCTATTCCCAAAGCTTACCCACCCACCACTCCACCCCTTCATTCCACGATATGATCCGTACTTAAGTAACAAGGATAGGAGTGTGTGGGGCAATCATTTAATTGATCCAGGTTGACTTGTTGGGGGTTACGTCTGGCTGAAGACGTAAAACTTAGCGCTCTTGGGAGGCAACCCAAATTTTATGTTCTTGTTTGTTTTCTATTTGTTTTTGTTATTTTAGGTTCTTTATTACCTATGTGGGGATGCTACCATCGAGGTTTGGGGGTGTATTTAATTTTTCCATATTTATCTTATCTCCTCATTCTTCGCTTATGTGTTTCATGCTTTACATCTACCATGAGGCTCTCCATTCAGGTGACTTCCTTCCTCACTCCTTTTCTTTTACTATTCATTGTAGTATTATTTTGGTCAACATTGAGGACAATGTTTAGTTTAGGTTTGGGGGTATAGAAAAGAAGTGTTTATCATATGTTTCTGTTTATGAAAAAAAAAATTAAAAATTTTTAAAAAAAAATTTGAAAAAAAAAAATAGTTTTTAGGTTGTTTGCTAGTATTTTTATAGGTTTTGATAGTTTATCCCGTTATGATGCATTTTACAATTCTTAAGAGATTAATTTACATTGGAAGTGTGAGTAAGTATACTGGAGGATAGAGAACTTAACTGAGCATATCTTTCTATTACAGTCCTCTTGGAACCTGTGCTTGAGCTAAGAAAACTCACTCACACACACTGTTACATAAAGTAATACCCTCTAGAGATTTGTTGAATACTAATCTTCAGTGGGATGTCTTTAGTCAGAGTCATTGGATGATATGTAGTCATGTGTAGATCATACCCCAAACCTAGATTTTGCTAGTCCCTAGTAAAACAAAACAAATCAAAATGAAACAATCAAACTAAGGAACTAATGCAGAAAAGTAAACACCACTTTCGTAGGGAACACTATTGCATTGAGCATATACAACAAGCCATTAAACCTCTAGGTGTCCCTAGTAGGACGAGTGTTGTCTCGTGAGGGTTTACAGCCATGCTACTCACAAAAATGTATTTATTAACCTAATTAACCTAAGTGAAAAAATAAAACAAAAATTAAAACATTGCAAAACACACAACTTATTATCCTAATAAATGCAAACTACATTGCTTAAGAGAATTAACCACACGTACTTGGCTCATAATCAACAGGAATATAGAAGCCCTCTAGTAAGTAGTTTTATTCCACACTTTCATCTTGGAAATTTCTGCTCAATATAATATAGCATGATAATGTAAATAGTAAAAGTGTAGAACATTGTAGTAATACATTCTAAATTTCTGTTTTATACAAATCCATTGTTACCCATTAACCAAAGAACATCAGAATCTACATAGTCATCATAATAATCTTTAGGTTCATGATAGCACAAATCTGCGCGCCTCATTCGGGTCCAACATTCTAGATTTGAGAGGATAATACACCAAAGACTTTTTTTTTTAAGACTGTGTAAGGCCTAACCTCAAGATGCTTAGGTTTAGCAAAGTCTCAGGCTAATGACTCCCAGCTAGTTGGCTTAGGGCATTAGGTTTTAAGAGACCGCTTCGGGCCTGAGCATCAGCCTAAGTTAATCATATAAAGTCAAGTAGCCCCTTTCTTTCATTTTGTTTTAATTTTTTCGCATTTTTATTTTCAGCATTCATATTTTTTTTTCAACACATCTTTATTTTGTCCAGGTTGTATTATACTCTCAACCTATTTCCGGTTCCAATCCCTTGCCATAGCCAAGTAAATGGTCTATCATGATCTTTTAAGCTCAACAGATAACTACACATCATCCAATGACTATGACTAAAGACATCCCACTGTAAATTAGCATTCAACAAATCTCTAGATGGCATTACTTTATGTACTAGTGTGTGTGAGTGAGTTTTCTTAGTTTCAAGCACCTGTTCCAAGAGGACTGTAACAGAAAAATATGCTCAGTTAAGTGTGTCTATCCTCCAGTATACTTACTCACACTTCCAATGCAAATTAATCTCCTAATAATTGAAGCATGTATTATCACAGGATAAACTATCAAAACCTATAAAAATTACTAACAAGACAACCTAAAACTAATCAAATTTTTATGATTTTTCAAATTTTTTTTTAATTTTCTAATTTTTTTTTCGTTTATGCAAGCACTATTCCCTCCCCCAAACCTATTATGAACATTGTCTTTAATGTGAACAAAAATATAAAATGACAATGATCACATAACAAAGAAAAGAAAAGGAAAGGAGAGAATACACCTGAATACGTGGGTTGCCTCCCACCAAGCGGTAAGTTTAACGTCTTCAGCCAGATGGAGCCATGATCCTCTGTAGGGTCTAGATTATCAAATCGTCAACCTGGATCAATTATTCTAACACTAGCATAAACATAAGTTTAGGAGATAATAAAATACATAATTTAATGTGTAGATCAACAAGTAACATCATAATACAACTCAGCATATAATAATACCTTTAGATTGTTACTGATGAACCAAGACTAATTACTCATTATTTGAATAGTTGCCTTTAGTTATCTATTTCATTCTTTTTACTTGTAATTGTAGTATTACAAGGTCGAACCTCAGAGATTGACTAGTGTGATTAAGAAATCAGTTCAAAGTAGCAAATAAAAAAAAATAAGAGTGAAGTAGAATAGAGAATTCAACAAAATAAAACACCAAGGCATCAAGGTTAGGTCATTGTAATATCTAATGAGGTACTTCATGCATCAACTTTTCTCAATTAGGGGTGAATGAAGATTCTCCCTAATTGGATAATATGAACATTGAGAACAAACAACAAAACTATCACTTTGGCTAAATGAAGGATTATAATATTTAAGTCTTCAAGAATTCTATGTATCAAAATCACAAAGGATCAAGAAAGAAATCAAGTATCCTATGTATGATGAAAACAAAGAAGCAAGAGATAAACAATAAAACATCACTTCAAATATACAACACATAATTATAGCCCAATAATTAACATGAAAAAAACTTCATTAAAGTATCACATATCCCTCCCTCTACCCTAAGCTAGGAGCCTAGCCAACCATTATAATAAAATAAAATAAAACTTACAAGGGAAGAAAATAATGAAGAAAAGTTGAAAAGAGAGAAAGAAGTGGTCGTCCTTGGAAGAGGTAGAGAATTTGATGCCTTGAAAAGAGCTCGGGTACTGCTTATATAGTGATTGGAAAAGATCAGCAATGGAAAGGCTCTAATCTACACATGAAATATGCATTTTATTAGCTCATAAACTTATATTTATGTTAGTGTTTGATTAGATTTAGTGATACTTTAATATAGTTTTTGGTTTTTGTAGGAAAATAAGCGTAAGATGTAGAAATGAGGTGAAAAATGACTCTAATGGTTGAATCTTCATAACTTCATGTTTATATATCTGATTGGACTGATTAAAGCTTCATGTTAAATTCAAGAAGTCAGCTTTCAAATGCCACCGACCGAACACAATTCAGAGTTCGGAGCGAAAAGTTATGACCATTGGAAAATTGGGCTAAAAAGTGAAACCGAGATAGCGATCGATCGTCCCATATTGGCAATCGATCGCCTGATCGATCGCCGTGTGCACAAAAGTGAAATTTGACCTATTTTGACTGGGATTTAGAAGGGGTCTTTTGTGTTTTCTACCCAACTATATAAATAGGCCTTAATAGGAACGTGTAGTGCATGGGATAACCTATTTTGGAGGCTAGAGCAAAGGAGAGAAGAAGAAGAACTTAATGGTGATTTCTTGCCCAAATACAAGGCTAAACTCCTTTCCAAGGAGTAGATGAAGCCCAATAGACTGGTTGTATAGTTTCTTTTCTCTTATAGTATGTTTACTCTAGTTGGCGTATGACTCTTTATTATACAATTAAAATTCATTCATTGAAGTTTATTCTTTGTACTCGAGAGAGACAAGAGTGAATTAATTAGATTTCAATATGAAAGAACACTTGTGTGTCCGAGAGGAACGTGAGTGGTATGAGGTGTCATATATTAATAAGGTTTCATTGTTTTATACTCGAGAGAGATAGATCACAATTCCATGTACTTAATTGATTTATGTGTTACATTTGAGAGGAGAGTACTATAATTTGAATTGACAAGTGTATGTCCGAGAAGAATATGCTAGCCAATTAGGAATTTATTCACAAGAGAGAGAGAGAGAGAGACGATACACTAGTTTATTGTGGTAGATTTGAAGCCTTGGTATCTTCCATATATCGACTTAATCTCAGCTTAGTTTAGTTAAAGTTCACTGCTTTCCTTTGATTAAATAAAAACTGTAACTTTTCTTTTGAATTTGGTAAAGTATTCATCCATCCCTGAGGTTCGACAACCTTTCAATACTCGTTGTAGTACACAAATGCCTTGTGCACTTGCAAGGGTTTAATTTTAAACGACCAGGCTCCAATCAGATTTCTTGTCATTACTCCATGATTGAGTCTTGACTGATTTTGAGCAACACTAATTGATTTTGTCTAGCTTCCAATCGAGCATTCATTGGCTACATGAAATAATGTTGCCTTTCTTCCTTCAATCACAGCTCTTCATGGTCCTTTCTTGATTGCCAGAATCAGCTCAAAATAGATTGCCAATGATTGCCTTGATTAGCTCATAATTGATTGTCAATGATTATCTTGATTAGCTAGTAGTTGATTGCCAATGATTGCCTTGGCTCTTTCCAGCATATCTTCACAATCTTTCAAATATGGGCTTTAGAGCTTCAAGATTCACAAGTCGGCCCATCAAAGAATTACCTATAACACACAATGGGCTTACATAAGTTGATATTAAATTCACAACACTAGATCCATAGATAAAAAAATAGTTGTGGCTAATTTATTTCTGTTAAAGCCCAAATAACATTGAATGTCACATGGTAATGCCTTAACTTAACAAATATCCATTTTTCCTAAAACTCTACCTAGCCTTTAACTAACTGCAAAATAACATAAAAAACATGGAGTTCAAGTCTTTTTAAATTAACATAATTTGTGCACATCAAATACCCCCCCAATTAGCATATTGCTAGTCTCTTGCAATTCATGCGTTATTATCAAGAAGAAAACAACTAAAAATGACACAAGAAAAGAATGCCACTTTCGTAGGCCTCGCGACTACATTTAGCACATGCAGCAAGTCGTTAAACCCCTAGTGTGACCTACTGGATGAGTGGTGTCTCGTGAGGGTTTGTAGTGAATCTATCCACAAAATTCGTGAACTCATGGGTTGCCTCCCAAGTGTTTTACGTCTTCAGTCGGACGAGGACATTGTGAAGGAAGTAACTAAAGTGGTGGGAGTGGAGTACAAGATAATAAATGTAAAGCAAGACTAAGAACCACTTCAACTCGACATAGCAATATCAAGGCTCCAAAACACTCAACCACTGGTTTTCGAAAATCTATTTTGAAGTGTATTCATGATAGAGTCCAAACAATTAGATTTCTTTTTAGAGGAACTTTTGACCCAATGTAACATTTAATGTAGTGTGATAGTGTCGACCAAATGACTAGAAATCAGTCGCCTACAGTGGTACTGCTCATCCATTTACCAAGAGATGCTCGAATAACCAAAGAACAATTCGAAACTAAGCAACCTGTCCGGGAGGGTGAATGGTTTGGATGTTCACTTTAATACCTTGTGGGTTTTATCTATGATATTCCAGCTTGCTCGCTTTGCTACACTGACGGCTTCACCCTATCTTACACAAAGGAACATTATAGTTGATTTTTTTATAAACACCGTCGACTTCATATCCAATCATCCCTCTACAATAACATCTTCTCATCATCATTCATATTTTTTTATAGGCAGCCCTTTTCGACGTACCCGGAGACCCTGCCAGGATGAGAGTTAATAAGACTCAAAAGTTCCTGTGTTAAGAGAGGCATTCCATAAGTACTGATAGAGCCAGTATTCTAGACATGACAGAGGGTTCCAAGGAGAGAACCTCTAGGATAGTCTGACAAGAAACCACATGGAAGTGGTGATATATGAGAGTGAGAGTTGTAGCTCCATACGCTTATGATAGTTGAAGTCTCTGTGAATGATGTTTTTCTTATGCACTATCAGTGTTTGGATCATTGATTAATTATATTCTTTCCATACATTCTAGCTGTTTTGGAGTCTTAGTGACTGATGATGATTTTTGGTAATGCAATTCCTTATATTGGATATCGATATTGCTGATTTGTCAGTTGTTGTTGAAATCATATGCATTGTTATGTATTATATCTTTTGTGTTTGTATGGGTTTTGCATCCTACTGGGTATTTCTTTGGAATATTCATGCATCCTATGATGCAGGCTTGGATAAAGATTAGATTTGGAGAATGATGCAGGAGAAGGAAAAGCTCAAGGATTGCAGTCAGAAAGTTATGAAGTTTATGTTGCTTTTAAAATAAATAGCTGTGACAATAATGGCCTGTGTGCCAAGAAGTTTTAGTGATTTTGTTAAGAGATTTTAATGACTTTTATTTAGGGATAATTTGATATTAAGAATTTTTATTTCATATGGTTTAATGATGTTGATTTATATAACTGAGTGGTTTCAATTACACATCCTTTTGAGATATTGTGGTTGACTGGTGAATGGGTATTAAGTTGCGTGCCCAAATTTTGGCTTCAAGAATTTCTCGCCTAAGGGTCGACTTCCGCACTCCGTCGAGGCTTGAAATTTCGGGGCGTGACAAGCACTGAAAACCGAGAATTTATAACAACTTAGCAATCAAGCTAGTAACTGGAGTGAAAAACTGAACCTATACATATGAAGGCCTAACATGGGATATAGCTGAAGGGAAGACCTAAGCCTAGGAGGGTGACTTCGGCGACCTCGACAGTCCTCCCCTGATCCCGGCCGGCTTCTGCCTCTGCCACCTCCCCGGTTCCGCCTTCACCACCTCCACTCTTCACCATTCACGCCCTCACCCTTCACCCCTTCTCTCGACCACACCGTCCACCCCCACCCTCTGCCGCCTCGCTGCTCCGCTAACCCTTTGCGCCCCAGCCTCTGCTCCCGGCTCTGGCCATATGAAAAAGAGGCTTGGGAAGTGTAAAGGCACTGCCTTTCGGGCGCGCTCCCAGCCCCAGCCACCTCCGCCGCCACATTGCCCTACTCTCCATGACACCTGCCCCTCACCCACTCCCGTCCTGCCCCTTCATTTACCCCTCAGGCACACCCCCACCCCCCCTCCACGTCTTCGCCGTCCCCTCGCCACTGTTTCTTCCCCCGCCACCTGTTTGATAAAATGCCTAGGTGGGACAGCTCGAGGAAAGCCTAGAGTCTCCCGCTCAACCCGGTGAGCAAGACCATGGCCTCCCTCGTCCACTCCCCTGGCCTTCCTCCCCCCCGCAACCACCTCAACCTCAAATCCCTCCCCCACCTCCCCACCAAAACCCCTTTCTTTCTGGCCTTGCTGCAAATGCCTCCTCTTCTGGGGCCACGCTTGGGCCTTTCTCATGGGCAAACCTCTTCTGGGGTACCTCAGAGGCATCCAACACACTCACCTTCCACCCAAAGCTGAAGGGCATGACCTCCGTCAGAATTCTACAGGAATTTGTTGACAGGGAAGCACTACGATGGACCAACACCCTTGTTGGGTATGCTATGGGGAAGCGTCCATCCTTTGTGTGGTTCAAGGAATACATATCCAGGATCTGGAAGCCGGCTGGGTCCTTTGAAATGCATGTAGTCTCTGACGAGTGGACTTTTCATGTTCAAATTCACTTCCCCTGAAGATTGAGAGCGAATCCTAAATTCTATATGGACTGTGGGAGGAAGGCCTTTAATTCTGTGCAAATGGCATCCAGGTATGTGCCCGGTTCGAGAGCTGTAGAAATTAGTCCTGATTTGGGTGCGCTTCCCAGACCTCCCACCCCAGTATTTTGCTAAAGAAAGTTTGAGTATGGTGACCAGTCTCGTGGGGCATCCATTGTTCTCTAATAGAGCTACAGCTGATCGATCCCGACTAGAGTATGCTCGGGTCTACATTGAAATCAATTCTGATTTCAAGTTTCCCCCTGTTGTTCTTGTTGCCACTGGAGATGGGTCTTTCTTCCCACAACCTGTGGAGTATGAATGGAAGCCACATATCTGTTCCAAATGTAAATGCTTTGATCACACCACCAATGCTTGTCGGTCGAAGGAGGTTTGGCTTGAGTCTCAGAAACACCTTGCTCCCAAAGTCGCAACCGTTGAAAGCTCTAAGGACTTGATTGTGATGTTATGGCACACACAAGCACCCCTAAGCCCGTCACAGTGGGCCCCACTACTCAGGCCTCCAATGATGAGATCCAAAGCACCAATAATCAGAGGATGACCCTGGACCACATCTCAGACCTCAGCCGATCTATCATTCATCCGTGCTTGCCAAATTTGGATGAGTCTAGGATGCAACAGAATTCAAGAACAGAGTTACCGGAGGCCTCCCTCGGGATCAACCCAATGGTCAGTAATTGAGAACTCAATTACTCGATTCGGAGACATGAGGTCAGTAATTGAGAACCCACCAACTATGCTTGGACATGTGCCATATATGGTCTTGGGGAAGCACGTACGTGCACATGATGGCCCGCCACTATATCTCTTTGCAACACCATCGGCTACATTGGACGTGTTTACGAACCCCCAACTTGGGCACACAAACCAAAAGGACTAACCCCTCTTGCCTCATCCACCCACCAGGACAGTAGCTTCGGAAGCCTCTAGGGACACTTTGGCTCAGGCCCAATGTTCGCATGACTAGAGTTCTCCTAGAAAGCGGGGGGTAAAACCCCTGTCTAAGCTAGCGCAGGAACGTTGTGCACTCTATAAATCCCTTCCATCTAATACAAGATAGTGATGAGTCGACTTCCGAAACTTCATCCTCTTTGTCGACTGCAATAAGGAGAACTCAACCGGCTCGAGCTGTGGCCCAAAACAAAAGCAACAAACAAAAGAAGCTAACAAACAAAGAGGGGGCATCAACCCTTAAACCCCTATAAATGTCTGTCTGTAACTGGAATATTTGTGGATTGGGCCACAGGAGTAAAAGGTCAGCCGTGCAAGACCTTGCTAGAGAAGAAGATGTGTTCCTTCTGGCACTATGCGAAAATAAAATCAAGAGAAGACATGTCGATAGACTTAGCAGGAAAGTTATTATTGGATGGCAATCTGTGAATAATTTGAGGTCAGATGAATCGAGCAGAATCATAGTCCTCTGGAACCCCAATGTTGCTATTGTTCATAAGTTACAGGAGAAATCACAGGCACTTCATTGTTTTGTCACATGCTCCTCAGGTGAGTCATTTCACTTCACAGCTGTTTATAGTTCAAATGATGCCCAGGAGTGGAAGAAATTGTGGACAAACCTTTGCCATCTCACCAACATAATAACTGGGCCTTGGATTGTGATGGGAGACTTCAATGCTATTCGCCACGAGTCAGAAAGAATGGGGAGAGGCTCCGCGCCCCAAGCTGACCTAAGAGCTTTTAATGATTGTATTTCATAGGCTAGGCTACAAGAGATCCCTTCCTCACTATCCTTCACATGGAGTAACAACCAATCGGGTAACAACCTTACTCTTGCTAACCCTGAATGGTTCATGAGCTTCCCTACCGCTAGACTCCACTGTCCACCTCCAGGCATATTAGATCACAACCCCATTGTTTTCAGAATGCGCTCCTCCCTTCCAAAAGGCCCGAAACCTTTCAAGTTCTTTGATATGTGGATGCAAGACCTAAGTGTGTGAGAGGTTATTTCCAAAGCTTGGGAAACACCAATTCAAGGTCAGCCCCTATTCATAATGTTTAAAAAGTTACAGGCGTGCAAAGAGTCTCTTAAAATCTGGAACAAGGATCACTTTGGGGATGTTAATGAAAGATATAGAACAGCTGTCCATGAGCTCCATGCCTTGCAATCTGCACTGCAAAACTAGCCCTTTGATGATGAATTGAGGACGCGCGTCAATTTGGCGAGACAAAAAGTATGTGAAGAGGATGGTATAAGAGGAAAATTTTACCAGCAAAAATCAAGAGTCAAGTGGCTCAAAGAGGGAGATAGATGCTCCAAGTTTTTTGTTGCCTCTCATTGTGTCCGGAACACTATCCATGAGATCATTGATGACTTGGGTACTCGCTTAGAAACCCCCCAGGAAAATGGGGGCCAAGCAGAGTTGTTCTATGAGAAACTGTTCACTCCTACCGCTTCAACCCCCCAGGTAACACTCCCATTTTCCCAGACTCTAACCTAGGATCAATCTACTTTCTTGTCTAGTGATGTGCGTGACGAGGAAATCAAAGGTGCGGTATTCCAGGCACCCAATGGAAAAGCTCCAGGCTCGGATGGCTTCCAAAAAGAATTCTTCACTCACTTTTGGGATATTGTTGGCCCAAACTTCCTACAGGCAGTGCGAGACTTCTTTAAGAGAGGGTATATGCTCAAGGCTCTAAACCACACATTTCTAACCCTCATCCCAAAAAAGACAGATTCAAGGAGTTTAGACCAATTGCCCTTTGCAATTTCATCTACAAAACCATATCAAAAATTATGGCAAACTTGCTGGCTTTAGTGGTTCATAATCTGATTAGCCACAATCAGTCGGCATTTGTAAAAGGGGGAATAATTGATGAGAATATTTTGCTTGCCCATGAGTTAGTTCGTAATATGCATCGGCAAGGGGGACAAAATCGGTTCTGCTTAAAACTGGACTTGAGGAAAACTTACGACAAGGTGAGATGGGATTACATTTTCTATGTTCTTAAGGCAATTGGTTTCGATGATAAATGGTTTCACTGGACCAAGCAATGTTTATGCACCTCCACTTTTAGTGTCTTGATTAATGGTTCGAATTATGGGCATTTTTTCAGCGCAAGTGGTCTTCGGCAGGGATGTCCGCTATCCCCTCTCCTTTTCTTACTATGCATGGAAGGTCTGTCAGCTATGTTAAATCAGGCCTCAACGAATGGCAACCTCAAGGCACCAAACATTGAGGGAGGTTTTCCTATCTCACACCTACTTTTTGCTGACGACGTTCTCCTCTTCTCTATGGAGGAGGTGCAATCGGGCCTTCATGCAAATATTAGCAAGAGTTCTATCTTCTTTTCTGCATGATGCCAGGATAAGTCAACTATACTACAATTGTTTGGATTGCAGGAAGGGTGTTTTCCAATCAAATATTTGGGTATGCCTCTCTCCTCTAAGAGTATTTCCTATTCAGCATGTAAACCTCTTCTTGACAGGGTCACAGGCTGAGTCAATGGGTGGAAAACAGCACTCTTATCTTATGCAGGGAGACTACAACTTATTAAGTCGGTTATTGGTGGTCTGAATGTCTTCTGGACATCTTGCTTTAAACTCCCTAAGAAAGTTTGTCGAAAGGTGGAGGGCATCATGGCTACATTTCTATGGAAAGGCACTACTCATTCTAATGGTTTTCATAATATATCCTGGCAAAAGCTATGTCACCCACTCAAAGAAGGAGGTTTTGGGGTTAGACGCATTCAAAACATAAACAATGCAAATCTTGCAAAGCTCTTTTGGAGGTGTAACTGGTAAAGAATCTCTATAGTGTTTATGGATTCATAGTGTTTATCTTAGAAACAACTCTATCTGGATGGTTAGGCCTCAACATTGTTCTTATGCTTGGAAATCTATACTTCAAATGCAAACTTTTATGCTGAAGAAATGTGTTCTCAACATTGGAAATGGGTGCACAATATGAATGTAGTTGGATCCATGGAGTGGTCCGCTTGCTCTTGTCCGAAAATTTTATAACAGAACTGTTCTTGAATTGGGCGGCACTATAAATGAATCACTTGCTGACTGTTTAAACTCTGAAAAACTCCAAAGCGAGCAACTACTTTCAAGAAGAGGGGATCTTGCTAAGGCGGAAATCCTAGATAATATTCTTGTGCTTATTGAATCAGAGGATCCTTATGGGTGGCTTAATCAATCCGGGAAATTCACTTTTAAGAGTTCCTGGGATGCAAATAGAGTGAAATCTAGCAATGTTCCATGGCATGACCTCATATGGTTCAAGCATCGAATGAACCGTTACTCTTTCTGTGCTTGGATGGCACTCAACGATGGGCTACTCACTTTAGACAATTTGAAAAGAAGGGGGATCCCTTTAGTAAACAGATGTGTCTTAAGCAGGAAAAGAGAAGAATCAGTCAATCATCTACTGTTTGAATACATCTATGCTAAGGTGATCTGGCATATTTTCTTGCGCAAGTGCAACATTTATCATACAATCGGGAGCTGTTTGATGGAACTAGATTGGTTGACTCAGTTTGCTAGAAACAACAAATATACGGGCTATATAATCCAGGTGAGTTCACTAGTTTAATTACAATGATCTGGGAGGATAGGAACAAATGAATTTTTGAAGATAAAAAGCTTGAGACCTACATTGTGGGATAAAACCTCATCCATATAGTTAAGGAGATCCTCAACGCCTTCCAGCTTAAGGATATTTGCCTCATACACTGCCCTTTCGTGTATACTATGTGGGAGGAGCAGAATTATTGAGCGAAGAGAGTGTGTGGATCAAACCATGACAACACAGATTTGGCATGAGTGGTCACTTTTGTTGGGCTATTGATATTTCGGAGAAGCAGTGATCCGTTGGTACCACCCGATCGATCAACCTCTCTGGTATGTGATCTTCCTCGGCATTGATCCAGTCACTGGTGTGGTCAATTCGCCTGGGTCCAAAAGTTTGAACAGTTACTGTTATGCAGATGTGATCGATCACCTACTATCAAATATAGCAGAAAGTTGTGGGGCCCCGATCGATCGTATCTACTGGAAACATTGGTTTGCATTGATGTTCGATCGATCCCCCCCCCCCCCCCCCCCCCCCGCGATCGATCGTTTCTATTGGACTTGCTGTAAACATGAAATGCGATCGATCGTATCTACTGGAATTTGATGTTCAATGGGCACGATCGATCGCCCTATTCTGGTGATCGATCGCCAACCACTTGGTCAATCGCGTCTAAGTGTACGATCGATCGTCTCTCCCCAGTGCAAACTGGGGGCGTGAGAAGCAAGATAAAAGGAGAAATTTGCATGTATATATAAAGAAATGTAGTTGGGTTTTAGTCTAGTTAGGAGACACCTTAAAGTATGCCTTGATTTGGTTTAACTTTCTAACTAGAACACCAACTCAACTTGAAAACTGTTTGGGAGGTGGGGTTCCCTTGTTTTAGTGATAAGAGTATTGAGTGAAAAGAAAGAGAATCCATGGATTCCTAGGTGGTGTGATTAGTGTTGTATTCATTTTGCCTATATTAGAACCAATCCCAAATTTAGTTACTTACATTATGAAACTACCAAAACTTGACTATTACTAATAAAATAACATATAACATTGAAGATTGAAGATTGTCAAATAAGCAAGAATAGTGAGACAAAATTCCTCCAAATAAAAAGGGGTGGTTCCTTCCCAAGCAATTTAACGCTTAATACTATGAGAAGTACCTATGAATGATTAAAAACAATATATAGCTAAAACATTCCTAGATTTTACACCTTTGCATCAATAGCTTGCACAACATCTTAAGCAAGAAGAATACTGTGTAAAATAGGCCTCCCTTTAACAAAGGCATTTTCCTTTGTGGAAATAATTTTAGGTAGAATATCAGCAAGATGGCTATTAATCAGATTAGAAACAACTTTCATGCTGAAATTACAAAGCTAATTGGTCAATAATAAGAAACAATAGATGGAAGTTGGTCTTTGGAATTAGTGCAATGAAGTTGGAAGAATAAGCTCTGGCGAGGGGACAACCGGTAAGAAGGCTTTAATTGATTTGAAGAATTCTGAAGTGATAATCTCCCAACAAGCCTCATAGAAAGATCATCCAAAACCATCCAGACCCGGAGCACTATCACCATCCATTTTAAAACAATTTTTGCTTTATCTACTCCAAATCAGGGAGTTTGGCCAAAGCAGCATTGTCAGAAGGAGAGACATTGGAAGGGACGCAATCCATGATGGATGAAGTAGAGGTAAAATCAGAACTGAAGGCACTAGTGAAATGCAATCCATGATGGATGAAGTAGAGGTAAAATCAGAACTGAAGGCACTAGTGAAATGTATGACAAATTCTGGACGCATTCCTTGATGGATGAAGTAGAGGTAAAATCAGAACTGAAGGCACTAGTGAAATGTATGACAAATTCTGGACGCAATCCTTGATGGATGAAGTAGAGGTAAACTCAGAACTGAAGGCACTAGTGAAATTTGAATGACAAATTCTGTAGCTCAGCACCCTCCTCACCCCCCCCCCCCCCCCCCCCCCCCATTTATTACCCAAATACCATTTTGATCTTTAATCCTGCTGGTAAAAATTTTAGAACATCTCACTTTCACAAATGAATGGAAAAACTTAGAGTTTATCTCTCCATATTTAAGCCATTTGATTCTGGATTTCTGACCCAGAATTTTTCCTGCTGAAACATACATAACTTCATTAAGATGAAGAATTCCCTACGCCAGATTTTTAGCATTGTAGGTGGAAGGATCATTGTCAAATCTACTTGAGCTTTGAGCACCTGGATTTCTGCCTCGTTTACAAGTGGTTGATATCACCAATGACCAAACACATCTTTGATCCAAGTTTTAAATAGACCTTCACCCTTTTTAGCTTAGAATAGGACACTTGCAAAGGGTCGCCAAAAATAGGAATCTGTCGCGATTTACCGGGTGTGTATGATATGTCCTAACAGATCGTCGTCTCCCCTCATTAAAAAAAACAAACGAAAAATAGCAATGTCCTTATATTCTTCCCAGACCAGGACATCATTATCACAATCAGATCTGTTAAGCCATATTACGCATTGCACGAATTCTCCATTATTGCATTAAAACTGGCTCAAATGGATAGATGAGTATGGAACTAATTTTGCACTAACAAATCCTCATGGGCCACTAACTAGGTTCTTTGGATCCATGTAGACAATGCTGTTGGATCCGTTGGAGATTTTGGGATCTTTTTTGGATATAAGTACATTACAACATAAAATTTGAAAAGAGCTAATAGTTATATTAAACCTTCAATTCCTCACAAAAGTAAACCCTGACAGCTTAGACTGGAGTTGATGATTAAGCTGAAGAAGCTTCCACTACCTGCTAAAGTTACAAACACTGAATTCTAGTCGCAAGCAGCAGCTTTGCTTCCATTTATTCAAGATTGGACTACTTCACAAAGGACTCCTATTTTGTTCTGATTTCAACCTTGAGTCACTCTTTGGTTATGTGCATCTGCCAAAGAGCTATATCCACCTACAATTGGAAGATTCTGTACAACACCAACTCAGAAATCTTAAAAAGCACAAGTTTGTCATGGTTGACTGTGTCCATCGCTTTGCCAAACGGCAGGAGTCTTGAATCTTATGTTTGTTACGCTAAGAAACAGCATTGCTTGTGTCACTGCATTGTACTTCTTTTAAGCATTCTACATACAACTCCTTGAAGGGAATAAAACAAAGAATTTGGAATCAAACTGTCGTATTAGGCTAAAGAAGCCAAATTGCTTGCATAAGGTTTTCACACGAATTTCTCAAAAACAAAAAAAGGCGTTCACACGATGACCATCAAACGCGACAATGTGACCACAGTATTTTTTTTTGTGAGCGTGACTACATTATTATAGATATATACAAAAACTGAAAAGATGTCAGCACTTGTGAAATTAATATAAAATACTCTATCCATTCTAAAATATTGTGTATATTTGAGAAAATTATTATTTTTATTAGACCATGGGGCCCACAAAAAAGTCACGTAACTTCCTCTCCCTGATATCCACAAAAGCACTGAGCACCATGGAAAATTGTCTCGCCGATATATCGCTGATATATTAGTATCGGACACAAACCGATACACCGATACCACATAATCTCAGTTTTTTAAAATTTTCCAAATATCGGCGATATATCGCCAACATATCGGTTTCGGACCGATATATCGGTATTTTTTGAATTAAAAATAATTTTTTTAAAAAAAAATTGAAATTTTTTTTTTGAAAAAAAAAAATTTCATGTTTGTTTTCTATCCTAACATGCATTTTTATGCATATTTTGAAATGTATTCTTTGTTTAAATTAGTATAACTCATTTTAGAAGTTAGATTGTAAAAATATATAGTAAAAACTAGTTTTTAACGACTGAAATTTTTTACACAATATCTCCGATATATCTCCGATATTTCGTCTCTTTGGCCGACCGATATTTTACCGATATCCCGATACGATATTCCATGCTGAGCACCGCCGTAAAAGCGAATTCATTCACTTCCAATAAAAAGTGCTTCAAAGCCACCTCCGCTTGCCTCTCGACCTCGTACCAGGAAATCATTGCAGTCCATGAGACAATGTTTCTATGGGGCATTCTGTCAAGTACTTTTCACGCCTCGCATAATAGTCTCACATTGGAGTACATGTTCAAAAGGGAGCTGCCCACAAGCACGTCCATGTAGTAGTCAGCCATAATGGCAACATCATGCGTTGCATTCCCAGAAGCAGAATCGCACAACTGAGCAACAACGGTGAAAACGCGGCAAATGTGAAGGGATTGGGGGTGGAGTAATCGAATGCGAGCATTCTCCGAAAGAGCCGGAGGACGATGGAGGCAGGGGGACTGTCATCATCGGAGGAGGTTCCCATTTGGGTATATCCAGTGATGAGGCAGTTCCAGGAAACGACGTCGAGGTGGCGAATATCGGCGAAGTGGAGCTCGGCGTCGGGCAAGTCATCGGCATTTGGCATAGAGGTTGAAGAGGAGGTTAGAGAGGAAGTTGTGGGAAGAGGAGAGGAGGAGGCCGGTCTTGAAGATGTGGGCATGGAGGCCCCTGCCATTAAGAACGTCTCTATTCTTAGTGAAGTCTAGGAGGTGCCATTAAGAATGTACCTCAGCTTCTCTGTCTCATCATCGTACGCATCCATGTGGTCTAGCGGCTAGGATGGTGGCGGTGGAGACGACAGTGGCCGAGCCTGAAATCATAGCGGATGAAATTTCCGCGCTTTTCTCGAAGACTGATGGGGCTGAGGATTAGACGAAGATGGGGGAGAGAAGTCTGGGAAAGAGGAAGTCACATTAGCCAAAATGTACATAGTATTTTAGAACAGTAAAAATTCTTAAATATATATAATATTTTAAAACAGAAAGAGTAATTTACTATATTAAAAGTAAATAAGGTTAAACGGACAATTATAATTAAACAGTAAAAATTCCCTCATAATTAAAAAATTATTATTAAATTATCCATCAATGTGAAGACCACACGTAGAAGACGGTTTTGGATGTACAAGACAGATGTGTTCGAGAAAGAATCTAATTAGCAGTGGAAAACCAAAAGAAGTCATGATTCAAGTTTTGGATTATAGCAGGTTCATTTTGAGCGTGCAGTTTTACTGGTGTTAATAAAAGGAAAGCATAAATTTTAACATAAACAATTAAGTACATCTTCTCTCAAAATGCTTACTCAATCCCAGGTTAAAAAAGCTAACAATGTTTCCAATGATTTAAGCTCCGATCTGGGATGCGCGAGGGTTGGGAAAAAAACCCACTCGCAGAAGAATCAGGCTGTTTTATTAGAAAATATTCTCTTCACGTTATTGCAATCCTTGAACCTTTTATTAGTGCTTCTAGAGGTAATAATTTATTTAGAAGTCTTGGTTTCTCTAAGTTCCTCTCTTATGAAGACATAGGGAGTAAAATATGGGTTTTCTGCAAGGATGGCATTAATGCAAGTATGATCATGCAGTCTGAACAGTGTTTAACTAGGGATTCGAATGGAAGAGTTATTTCTTTTGTGTATGTTAAATGCACTGTTGGCGAAAGACAATAGCGTTGGGGTGAATTAGTATATATTAATACACAAGTTGGTGGAGATTTCCACATTGTTTGTGGCACTTTAAAGAAGGTAAGTGAAGTGGAAATGCATCTATCAAACCATGGGTGTGGTTTGATAGATACAGATTACTCTGGATCTAAATATACATGGACTAACAAGCAGGCGGCAGATAGGAGTATCTATGAATCAAAATTGGATGAACACTTTGAATGTACCAAAGTCACCCACGTAGCCCGTACTTTCAAAATTGGCCAAAGTACCATTAAAAAATCTACTACATTCAAGTTCCAAGATATGTGGCATGGTCCTGGTCATCCCACGAACATCTGGTAGGTTAAAATTGCTAAGTGTGTTAGAAAGTGATTAAAGAAAAATCTTGTCACCTCAAAAAGTGGTCTGCTGACTGTTGGAGGGTGACTCAATTGCCTATAGAAATTTTACATCAATTTATATCTCCTCAATTTGTGATAATTTTGGCAACACTGAAAAGATGCTAACTAGATTGTTGTTTGGTAGAGAGTCAACAGAGTATACCCCATCCTTAACTTCGCTAGCAGAAATCGCTATCTTAGGTAGGAATAGACTCATGTGGAAAGAGATAGCTTTGTGTGTCCTACTGTGCACGAAATAATGCAAATTGTCTTTTATTCCCCTTCTTTGGCCCATCATTATCCATAGTAGGACACACTTAGAGGTTGTCAAAGCAAAACGTTTAGCCTAGTAAATTTATAAAATAACAAGTGGTTTCTCTACAATCGAAGGAATTCCGTATCGGATATCGGTAAAATATCGGTCGACCAAAGAGGCAAAATATCGGAGATATTGTGTAAAAAAATATCGGTGGTCGAAAACTAGTTTTTACCATATATTTTAACAATCCAACTTCTAAAATGAGTTATATTAATTTAGACAAAGCATAGATTTCAAAATATTCATAAAAATGCATATTAAGATGGGAAATAAATAGGAAAGTTATTTTTTTTCTTTTTTTTTTAAATGGCGATATATTGGTATCGCCGATACATCGGCGATATTTAACAAAATTTAAAAAACGATATTTATCCGTATCGTTTTATCGGGTGGAGCCCGATATCAATATATCGGCGTGCCAATACAGAATTCCTTAGTACAATCTAGTACTTTATCAACAACTTTGTGTCCTTGCCACCGGAAACAAGCACCCGATTGGAGATCCACTGGATGGGATAGGTTGGGGGTACGTTGAAATCACCAACCTCTCCCTATATTAAGGGCGTTCAAATCTGTAGCAAGCTAAGCGGGACAGATGGGAAAAAGAAGAAAATATGGTAAATATCAATGTGCTATACCGGTGAACATCATCAACACAGGGAGGGATTGGTGTACTCATTGTTAGTCCCAACCTGTCTTGAGCAGTTGATCTCCAATTTTGACGTTGATTTCCGCCGCCGGTGCAACAATAGACACTGAAAGGTGCTATAGGGCAGAGAAGGCTCTCTAAAACCAGTGGTGGGGTACCTTTTTCCTAAAATAATTTGATACACAAAATCACGAAAATTAGTTCATTTCAAAAATGGTAAAATTACACATAGCCCCCATGAATTATATCCAAAAAAGCACTTAACCCCCGTGTACCTTATGCTCTAACCTTTTCTAACTACTAGAAATGATGATGTCATCAAGCTTAAAACTTTTTCAGATAACTTTAACCTTATATTGTTCAAAGCACATAGTCCCTATGAATTATGTATTAACAACAGTTAACCCCTATGTATTATTTTTAAATTATATTTAACCCCTAGTTGTTATTTATATATTGCATTTAACCCATGTATAACAAACAAATGACAAATCCGTATTAGATTTGGGAAGGCGCTAGGAGAGTGGGCGGGAAGGTGTAAGATGGAAAAAGTTGAAACTTTTTAGAGGAGGAAAAAATGGAATGAATTTTTTGTTTTAATTGGAAATGAGACAATGAGTGAAAGGGGTAATCCCAAAATTTAGAGTTTTAGCCTAGCACAGTTAAATTCCATAGTTAGGGCGTGAGGGTCATGTGGGTACATGAGAATTAAGTGTTTTTTGTTATGATTCATTGGGCTATGTGCCATTTACTCTTTTGAAAAATCAAACAACACTCTTAATTAATATGGAACTGAGTGAGTACTATTTATGGCCTTCGACATTGTTCCATTTTTTGAGAAAGTTTGCGCTGCTGCCAAAAAGCAAACTTGATTCCTTGAACTATGCCTAAATGTGCACAGAAAATCCTTGGTGAAATCGTCTGGGATGGGACTCTGGCTTTATCACACTCATAGGTTGTAATCTCTCCTCTCTGGCCATGCTTAATTAGTCACTACTCTTCCCTATCTGACCTCATTCTAAGTTGGCTTAAGGACATAATGGAACATACTCCCTTCTTTTGATTGATCTCTTCTTAATCAAAATATAATGAAACACTCAAGGGGTAAGTGATAGCTATAAGTTAATGTGCCTCAAGTTCCCAACAAAGAGTTGCTAAGACATGTAACTATATTAAAAGAAGAATAGGGAATAGAATGACACTTAAAATGAGGCACAAACTAGCCCAATAGGATGACCCTTGAAGCCTTTGAGGCTACACCATGGAGAGGTCCTTGAATGCTTCCTCTTGTTTCTTTCATATATACTTCTTTGGCCACAGAAACTGTGTCAATTTTTTTTTTTGATAATTGAAAATTTTATTAGAAAAAACAGAAAGATACAAAGCAAGGAACATACACAACCTCTCAAAAACAGAAGAGGCAAAGAGAAACTAAAAGAAGATGTATGGCCAAGAACAAACCACAAAAGAACAAGCCTTGACTAAGAATTAATCATTCCAAGGCTCATCAAGAAAAGGACAAGAAAATAGATGTCAATCTTCCCAGAAAGAGTGTAAGAAGTCATAGTGCATGAGACATAATTCGTTCAATTTGTAAGCCTCCAAGATATATCAAGATTGATGAATCATAAAGGCACCCAAATCAAGGCTTTGAATGATCTTGTCCTGAAAAGGACGATAATTTCTCCCATGCCAAATCAAAGTAGTAAACATAGTGAACACCGTTTGGAGCACTTTTCTAGCTAATTTATTTGCTTAAACGAACTGAATCACTCATTGAAGTTCAGCATCTGCTACTCCAGTGGCAAGCCTTATACTTAACTTTTGAATGGCAAATCTCCAGACAGTCTTAGAGTAGTGGCACTCAAACAGAAGATGCATAATATTTTCTTCAGAACATATGCACAAGTATCACATGTTCGGAAGATAAAATCCTCTTTTGACTAGAGAAGCTACTGTCAAAAGACCTCCACATAATGCCATCCAGGTACAGGAGGAGTACCTATTTACACGATGTTTGAACCAAACTAGAATATGCTAATCAACCAAATCAGATTTATGTCGAAAGAATTCCCATGCTCTTTTAAAAGTAAAATTACCACTACTAGATAACCATCCATAAGAATTTGGAAGAAGTGAAAATTGAGGTCGATGGAGTGTTAAAAAAGATCAACTGCCTCCCACATTCAGATTGTAAAATACTGAATAGAGTGTCAATGGTTGAGCCGAAAAGTATCACATAGCCTATCAACCAAAGAACCTCCCAGAGATGTGATAGTCCTTAAATCCAATTGCCCAAGCAAAGGAATTTGGTTTAGCTAAGGGTCCAACCAAGTTAAAACCGATTGTCTTTTACCAATTTTGATGAAATAAGCATGACACATGAGATTCCTGATATTCACGATACACTTCCAAGCATAGGAACTTGAGTTTGCATTTATTGTCCATATTGAATTATAGTTAATATAAACCCCATGGACCCATTTACACTGAAGGGATTCCTTAGATGTAATCAACTGCCAAAATAGCTTGCCAATGCCTACATTGTTGATGTCTTTAACACGACGCATACCCAATCCACCCTCTTTCAAAGGTCTACAAATTTTCTGCCAAGGTACATTTCTGTAACCAGTGGAAGAGGATACACCTTTCCATAAGAAGGAAGAAAACATGCGCTCAAAACGTCTATAGGATCGCTTGGGCAATTTGAAGCAAGATGTCCAAAAAAGAGAAAGGCCTCTTCACACTAATTTAATTAATTCAACTCTCCCAACATAAAATAATAAGGAGAACTTCCAACCATCAATACGAGACATTACTCGATCAAAAAGAGATTGACAAGCTACGAATGTGATTATTTTTAAGAAAGGGGCAGACCTAGGTACCTAATAGGGAGGGCGCCAACCTGGAAGCCGAAGAGCTGCTGGATCTCATCTTTGGTGGTACAGTTGGCTGAGAAGAAAATAGAGCTTTTTGAAATGTTAGCTTGTAAACCAGACAAATCAGCAAAGATATCTAAACGTTCTTTAATGTGGGGTGCAGACATAATATTTTCTTTAGAAAAAATAAGGACGCCATCTGCAAATATAAATGGGAAATAGGCGGGCCATTAGGAAACACTGGAGCATCAATACGACCATTTGTGCATCTAACATTCATCAAACATTTTAATCCTTCCATGCATAAGATAAAAAGAAGTGGAGATATAGGGCAGCCTTGACGCAAACCACTCGGACTTCTAAAATATCCATAACTAGAGCCATTGAGCAACGCACTGAGCATTGGAGTGGATAACATTCTTTAATCTAGCCCATCCATTTGTGATCAAACCCAAGAGTAGAAAGAGCCGCCAAAACATATTCCCACTTCACTTTATCAAAAGCTTTCCTCATGTCCACTTTGGATACAAAACCTGTGCTCCCCTCCATGAAGGTGATAGTTACGAACCAATTCATGCGCCAAAAGCACATTCTTACCAATCAAATGACTTTTGATGAAGGCGGACTGGTTATGGCTAACAAGAAAGGATAACACCTTGGATAACCTATTAGCCATAATCATAGTGATAGTTTTATAAACAAAACTACACAAAGAGATGGGACAAAAATCATCAAAGGTTTTAGAGCCGTATTTCTTGGGAATAAGAGTGAGAAAAGTATGATTAAGACTTTGTAAGGGATGCCCTGTATTAAAAAAGTAGTGAACTGCTTCCACCAAGTTAGAGCCCACAATATCCCAAAAAGATGTAAAAATTCTTTCGGAAAACCATAAGGGCCGGCGCCTTGCCATTAGGGACCTAAAAAATGACGGATTTAATTTCATCCACATCCACAGGTTGAGACAAAAACTCACGTCGATTATCATTTAATAAACGGAATATTAAATATACCTTCTGTAGGTGATGGACTAAAGATGTTTTTATAATAGGCTTCTGCCTCTCGAGCAATTGCTTCTTGGTCATTTAAAGTCTCCCCGGAACCGTTTATAACCTCATGGATAGCATTAGCAATACTATGAGAGGCCACAGTAGCATGGAAAAACTTGGTACAATGATCCCCTTGAGTTATCCAATTGACCCTCAATTTTTGCCCGTAGAAACTTTCTCTAATTTCTTCTTCATAAAGAACCTTGTGCCTGGCATTTTTCTCCATTTCTCAAAAACTTGCATTAGAAGGATGACCTTGAAGACATAATTGGATATCATACAATTCAGCCACAACCTCATTATACATTTTATTAACATCCCTAAATTAAGTATGATTCCATTCTTTGAGTGTCTGCTTCACCGACTGCAATTTTTTTAGAATAACAAACAAAGGTGCCCCTACACTTGTAAGTTCCAAACTTGCTGAACAATAGGTTTAAGAGAGTCATCCTTCAACCACATAGTAAAGAATTTAAAAGGTTTGGGACCCTTAGGAAAAGCCAGCTTCATAGAGAAAATAATACGACAGTGGTCAGATATACCTGCAAGAGGACAAATAAGAATTACAGAGGGAAACTTTAAAATCCACTCCGCATTGCATAGGGCACGATCAATTCTACTCATTATGAGCAGACCACTGTCTCTATTATTGGTCCAGGTATAGTCAATCAGACAAGGGATCTTATGAAGACCTGTTAGATGAATAAATTTGTTAAATTTGCGAGTTTCCAATGCGGGGGAATGAGGCATCCCACACATTCTGAATCACACCAAATTGAATTATAATCACCCATCAAAATCCAAGCGCCATTAATATGATTAAGAAAAGAACCCAATTGTCGCGAAAGAACTAAACGCTCTTGACCAAGATTGGAACCATATACAGCTGTGTAATAGAATTGGTCACCTCCTCCAATAGGTGTAACTAAACAGTGAATGAATTGACTAGAATGAGTTAATTTTTGGACATCAAAGACACTAGGATTCCATAAAACCATAAGCCTACCACCATCATCATCTTCCAAGTTATTAAGAGAATTCCATCCCCTCACAATCTTGTGCTGAAGACGATCCATCTTACGGGATTTTATTTTGTGCTCACAAATACTAATTAGGTAAATAATATGAGCTCAGACAAGGTCTCCAACTACAGACCTTTTTGCACTGTGGCCTAACCCACAGATATTCCAGCAAGCAATCGACATCAGGATGGAGGAGGGGGGGTCCCCTCTTTTTTGTTTTTATTCTTCAATGTGGTTGGACATGACAGTTTGAGGAAATAGAAGATGTGGAAGTAGCATCATCTGAGTCTCCCAAAAGATCATCTTGAGTGCTCAACAAATTGAAAGCATTCCTGACCTCTGGATCATCTTGCTGTTGAGTCAAAGTGCTCATAAATTTAACACTACGCTTCCTTGCAGGTTGTCAGTTATGAGTTAAATGCGCTATATTTGGTTCAGAAAATAAACCAGAATGAGAACCAGGTTGAGAGGGAACGAGAGGCACACAGGAGGGGTGATCGTTTAAATATAAAACCCTTGCAAGTGCACAAGGCAATTGTACTACAGTGAGTATTAAAGGGTTGTCGAACCTCAGGGACGGATTAATATTCTACCAAATTCAAGAGAAAAGCAGCAGTTTTTAATTAATCTAGAGAAAAGCAATGAACTTTAATTAAACTAAGCTGAGATTAATCAATAGGAGAAGTACCAAGGCTTTGAATCCACCACAATAGACTAGTGTATCGTCTCTCTCTCTCTTTTGAATTCAGATTTCCAGTTGGCTAGTGTATTCCTCTCGGACATACACTTGTCAATTCAAATTATAGTGCCCTCCTCTCGGATGTAACACATAAATCTATTAAAACATGGAACTGTGATCTATCTCTCTCGAGTATAAACCAATGAGACTTTATTAATATGTAACACTTCAGAGCCCTTACGTTCCTCTCGGACACGCAAGTGCTCTTTCAGATTGAAATCCATAAAGATCCACTCTTGTCTCTCTCGAGTACAAAGAATAAACTCTAATGAATTAACTTTTATTGCATAACAAAGATTCATACACCAACTAGAATAAAAACATAATATGAGAGAAAGAAACAATACAACCAATCAGTTGGGTTTCATCTACGCCTTGGAAGAGAGTCTAGCCAAGCATGGGAAGAGAATCCATCAACAAGTTCTTCTTCTTCTTCTTCTTCTTCCTTTGCTCTAGCCTCCAAGGACTCCAAAAGAACTCAAAACTCTATTCTTGCATACCCCATACGTTCTCCCTTAAGGCATATATATAGGGATGAAGGAAAGCCCTCAAATCCCCTTCCAAATCCGAGTCAAAATAGGGTTAAATTGCGTTTTCCGTATGCACCGATCGATCGCCTTCATAGCACGATCGATCGTTTGACGAACGTAGCCGAACGAAGCCGTTTTCCTTTGTTAATTGCTTCCGATCGATCGTATTGCGAACGATGCCGGACGAATCCAATCGATCGTTTTTACTGTCTTCGCAAGTCCAAAAATTCCAGTAGATACGATCGATCGTTTTGGTGTCCGATCGATCATTTTCTCCAATGTAGTGTTTTCGCGGAAGACGCGATCGATCGCGTAAGGATGCGGTCGATCGTTTTTACTGTTCGGAATCTTCAAATAGCTATAACTTTTTGCTCCGAACTCCGAATTGTGCGTGGTTGGTGGCGTTGGAAAGCTGACATCTTGAACTTTAACATGAAGCTTGAATCAGTTCAATCCGATATTTGTACACGGAGTTATGATAACTTGACCATTGAAGTCCGTTTTCGCCATATTTTTGTATCTTTGCTCTCATTTCCTACAAAAACCAAAATCTATATTAAAGTAGTAGTTATTCTAACCAAACACTAGCAGAAACATAAGTTTAGGAGATAATAAAATGCATATTTCATGTATAGATCACACCCCCAAACCTAGATTTTGCTAGTCCCTAGCAAAACAAAACAAAACAAAATCAAACAAACTAAGGAACTAATGCATAAAAATAAACACCACTTTCGTAGGGAACACGATTGCATTGAGCGTATGCAACAAGCCGTTAAACCTCTAGGTGTCCCTAGTAGGACGAGTGTTGTCTCGTGAGGGTTTGCAGCCATGCTACCCACAAACATGTATTTATGAAACTAATTAACCTAAGTTCAAAACAAAGCAAAAATAAAAACATTGCAAAACACACAAACCTATTATCCCGATAAATACATACTACAATGCTTAAGAAAATCAACCACATGTACTTGGTTCATAATCAACAGGAATATAGAAGCCCTCAAGTAAGTGGTTTTATTCCACACTTTCATCTTGGAAATTTCTGCTCAAATATTATATAGCATGATAACATAAATAGTAGAAAGTGTAGAACATTGTAGCAATACAATCTAAATTTCTGTTTATACAGATCCAGTGTTACCCATTAACCAAAGAACATCAGAATCTATATAGTCATCGTAATCTTTAGGTTCATGATAGCACAGATCTGCGCGCCTCCTTCGGGTCCAACATTCTAGATTTGAGAGGATAATACACCACAGACTTTTTTTTTTTTTCTCTTTTTTTTTTCGCTAGGACTGTGTAAGGCCTGACTTCAAGATGCTTAGGTTTAGCAATGACTCAGGCCAATGACTCCCAGCCAGTTGGCATAGGGCATTAGGTATTAAGAGACCGCTTCGGGCCCGAGCATCAGCCTAAGTTAATCCTATAAAGTCAAGCAGCCCCTTTTTCTTTCATTTTGTTTTCATTTTTTTCGCATTTTTTCATTTTCAGCACATATTTTCAGCACATCTTTATTTTGTCCAGGCTGTATTATACTCTCAACCTATTTCCGGTTCCAATCCCTTGCCATAGCCAAGTAAATGGTCTATCATGATCTTTTAAGCTCAACAGATAACTACACATCATCCAATGACTATGACTAAAGACATCCCACTGTAAATTAGCATTCAACAAATCTCTAGATGGTATTACTTTATGTAACTAGTGTGTGTAAGTGAATTTTCTTAGTTCAAGCACTTATTCCAAGAGGACTGTAATAGAAAGATATGCTCAGTTAAGTGTATCTATCCTCCAGTATACTTACTCACACTTCCAATGCAAATTAATCTCCTAAGAATTGTAACATGCATCATTACGGGATAAACTATCAAAACCTAAGAAAAAGTACTAACAAGTAACTTTAAAAACTACTCAATTTTATTTTCAATTTCTTTTTCTGATTTTACAATGAAGCACATCCTCTCCCCCAAACCGAATACAAGCATTGTCCTCAATGCACAACAAAAGATAAAAAGGCAATGATCTGAGATAAGTAAAGGAGAGAAGAGGAAGGAAAACCACCAGAAAAGAAAGGACTAAGAGTCCTGGTCGTCGCCATCGCCATCGTCCGTAGGAGGGAAACGCCAATCATGGAGAAAGTCAACAATAGAGTCTAGGCGTAACGTGATAGCATTTTGGGACTCTTGATATGCCTGCTGGGTTGCAAGAATCTGTTGCTGTGTAGCCCGAATCTCCTGCACATGGCCAGTGAGATCAGTGATCTGCTGCTGAATAGATTCCCAAGGAGGCTGCTGAGTAGGCTGACTCGGAGGTGGCTCGGCCTGCTCCTCAGCACGGCGAGCCTGTGGCCAAGTATGTATACGTGTGTGGGCGATCATACGGTTAAAGGCGTCAACTCCAATCGGACCTAGTCCACGAGATAAACGTGCATGCTCTGGAAAACGGACCCCACTGGTCTGGAATATGCGCTCAAGAATGAAAGGATACGGTAGCCGTTCATCCTTTCTCCCCACCATCATCTGCTTCATCCGCCCAAAGACGAATGAAGGTAAATCAAGGTCGCCCCGCCTAGCCTCGTCGCCGAATACATAAAGTAGCTCAGTCATCGTGCGGTCAACTTTCTCCTTCCTGGCGGACCATACATCATGCTGGAAAATGAGAAAGGCAAATCGGAACTCCGGTAGCATGCTAATGGCCTGGAGATAAGTGGTCAGGCAAGGTCCTATGGGCGACCCTGTCAAGCGACCCGTAACAATGCGAGGCATGGGAAGTTGATAACCACTGAAATCTGGATGCCGAATGGTACCTCGCTCGCAGCCCATAACTCGAGCTATGTCAGCAGCCCGGATGCGTAAAGGAGTGCCACCCACCAAACTGCGAATGGCAACTTGTTCATGATCCTCGTGGTCGTCTATAGTGCCATTCAAATAGAACTCTCTGACGGCGTCCTCGTGCACCAAGTGAGGCACATTCCCCGTCGTAGAAGCAATACGGGTGAAGTAATTCACCCAGTCTGGCCGAGTCTTTATCCATCCTTGGGTCGGTAGATCAGGAATATATGGATTTAGGAGAACCTGACGCTCATATTGAAGTGGCCGTGGTGGTCGAGTAGCAGTAGGTGGAGGTGCAGGGGTGGAAGCAGCATGTCGTGAAGTCGAAGCTTCACTCCTAGGGCGTTTGTGAGCAGAGGATTTCTGAGGCATCGTTCCTGAAAATCAAAGGTCATAATAAAAACCCTTATAAAGATAACTAATGCACAAAGAAGTATAGATCATCAGCACAGCAGGCATATCACAAATAATGGCATAGGAAAGCTCGTTGGCGCTGTTTTTTTTTTTTTTTTTTTTTTTTGAAAAAAAAAAATAAAAATAAAAAAAAAAAAAATAAAAAAATAAAAATCGGAGATAGCAATCATGAACATGCAATGGAATCAGCAATCAAAAGTATGCATGAGAGGAATCGAAAATCCGGAATGTCTCACTTTCGGAAATTTTTTTTTTTTTTTTTTTTTTCGATTGAAAAACAGAACTGTTCACGCACAAAAATCATAAGATTTGGCGAAAATGCTGAGAATCAAAGGCTGAACTCATACACAAGTATCACAATAATCAATTTAAGAGCAAGTATGAGACAGATTTCAAAAGTACCTAACAGAAACTAAGAAAAATCAGTTTTTTTTCGTTTCGGCTTACCGGAATAAAAGCTCGGGATTGCGATGAAAAGAGACGGAAATCTCAAAAACGGCCACCGGAAATGGATTCTCCGTGCAAAACTTCGTCGGGGGCCGGAGTCTTAGCTCAAACTGGGGTCGGAGGCGGCGGTGGCGAGCGAAAATAGGTTTCGTTCGCCGCCGCCGCGCAGGTTTTAAAGACGAAGAAGACGACCCGCGATTGATCGCACAAAAAGCCGATCGATCGTGTTAACCGATGATGATCGGCGCCCGTCCCAATGTAAATAAAAAATAAAGAAGATGAAAAGGGAAGAATACACCTGATTACGTGGGTTGCCTCCCACCAAGCGCTAAGTTTAACGTCTTCAGCCAGACGTTGATCCATGCTCATGTTGTACTTGTTGAACCAGCAAAATATACCGGCATCTCATCCTGGTCACTAACTGCCTCCAAATAAGGTTTCAAGCGATGGCCATTTACTTTGAATTTGCTCCCATCTTTTGGATTTCGGATCTCAACAGCACCATGTGGAAACGCTTCGGTCACAGTAAAAGGTCCAGACCACCGAGTGCGAAGCTTCCCAGGGAATAAGTGCAGCCGAGAGTTATAGAGCAACACCTTCTGATCAGGCTGAAAGGATTTCCTGGAAATCATCTTGTCATGAACCGCCTTAGTTCGCATTTTGTAGAACTTGGCATTCTCATATGCATCAAGGCGCATTTCCTCTAATTCACTCAGTTGGAGCTTGCGCTGTTCACCGGCCTTATCCATGTCGAAGTTGTAGGCCTTAATAGCCCAGTAAGCCCGGTGCTCCAACTCAACAGGTAAATGGCAAGCTTTGCCATATACCAATCTATACGGAGACATGCCAATCGGGGTCTTGAAAGCTGTCCGGTAGGCCTATAATGCATCATTGAGTCTCAAGGACCAATCTTTTCTGTCGGGGCGAACCGTCTTCTCGAGAATCTGCTTGATTTGGCGATTGGAGACCTCCACCTGGCCACTGGTCTGAGGATGATATGGTGTGGCAACCTTGTGGGTGACGGAATATTTCTTGAGAAGAGCTTCAAATGACCTGTTACAAAAGTGAGAACCTCCGTCACTAATGATAGCTCGAGGAGTTCCAAACCTGCTGAAAATGTTAGTTTTCAGAAATTCCAGCACAACTTTATGATCATTGGTCCTAGTGGCAACAACTTCAATCCACTTAGACACATAATCAACAGCAACAAGAATAAATGTATGACCAAAAGATGGCGGAAAAGGTCCCATGAAATCGATACCCCATACATCAAATAAATCAACAATCAATATAGGTTGTAGAGGCATCATATTCCTTTTAGACAAGGCTCCCAATTTTTGACACCTATCGCAAGATTGACAATAAGCATGGGCATCTTTAAATAGAGTTGGCCAATAAAAACCACTTTGAAGTACTTTGGCCGCAGTTTTCTTACCACCGAAGTGTCCACCACAGGCCCGAAAGTGACAAAAAGATAAAATGCTATGAAACTCACTCTCTGGAACACATCGTCTTATTACTTGATCCGCACATATCTTAAATAGATCAGGGTCATCCCAATAGTAATGTTTGACTCGTGAGAAAAACAAGTCTTTGTCATGTTTAGTCCAAAAGGTGGGGATTTGACCCACAGCAAGATAATTCACGATATGTGCGTACCAAGGTGGAGCAGTAGTTGAGACAGCAAAAAGCTGCTCATCAGGGAATGAATCCCTCAGAGGGTCATGGCTGTGCAAATCAGGAATAGGAATTCTGGATAGATGATCAGCCACAACATTCTCAGAACCCTTTTTATCTTTAATTTCAAAGTCAAACTCCTGAAGAAGTAAGATCCAACGGATCAGCCTTGGCTTGGCATCCTTCTTGGAAAGGAGGTACCGTAAGGCCGCATGGTCAGAAAAAATGATGATCTTACTACCCAGGAGGTATGACCGGAACTTATCTAATGCAAACACAACAGCAAGCAGCTCTTTTTCAGTGGTAGTATAATTCAATTGAGCGTCAGTGAGCGTCTTGCTCGCATAATATATAACATGAGGAATCTTGTTAAGGCGTTGGCCTAACACTGCACCTACAACAAAATTAGAGGCATCGCACATGATTTCGAAGGGCAGTGTGTAGTCAGGGGGCTTAATAATGGGGGAACTCGAGAGGAGGGTTTTTAATGTGGTAAAGGCCGTTTTGCAAGAATCATCAAATTCAAATGGCACGTCCTGACCTAAGAGGTGACAGAGTGGACGTGATATCTTACTAAAATCTTTGATAAATCGGCGATAAAACCCGGCATGGCCAAGGAAAGACCGTATTTGCTTCACTGAGGTAGGAGGTGGTAAATTAGCAATTAGGTCAACCTTGGCCTTATCAACCTCTATACCCCTTTTTGATATAACATGTCCAAGCACAATCCCCTGTTGAACCATGAAATGGCTCTTTTCCCAACTTAACACTAAGTTTGTTTCCTCACATCTTTTTAAAACCATAGTAAGGTTATGCAAGCATTCATCAAAACAAGCGCCAAATACCGAAAAATCATCCATAAAAACTTCCAAAAATTTATCAATCATGTCAGAAAAGATGGACATCATGCATCGCTGAAATGTAGCCGGAGCATTGCAAAGACCAAAAGGCATTCTTCGATATGCAAATGTACCAAAGGGGCATGTAAAAGTCGTCTTCTCCTGATCCCCTGGAAAAACTGGCACTTGATTATATCCTGAGTACCCATCTAAAAAGCAATAAAACTCTTGGCCCGCTAGTTTCTCTAGGATTTGGTCAATGAATGGGAGAGGGAAATGATCCTTACGGGTATTGGAGTTCAGTTTCCTATAATCAATGCATACCCGCCAGCCCGTGGTTTCTCTTATTGGCACAAGTTCACCCTCTGAGTTTGGTTTCACCGTGATGCCTGATTTCTTAGGGACGACCTGGATGGGGCTCACCCACTCGCTGTCAAAGATAGGGTATATGATACCTGCATCTAGGAGTTTCACTATCTCTTTCATCACCACCTCTCTCATGTGAGGGTTCAACCGTCTCTGCCCCTCCCTAGAAGATTTAGCCTGGTCCTCCAGGTTTATGCGATGCATGCACACAGAGGGGTCTATACCCCGGAGGTCAGCTACTGTCCATCCTATAGCTCGCCGGTGTGTGGTAAGGATCTCTAATAACTGGGTTTCCTGGTCACTAGATAAACTTGAGGAGATAATCACAGGAAGGGTGTCATTAGGACCCAGAAAGGCATATTTCAGCGAGCTAGGTAGGGTTTTCAGATCAAGTGTGGGAGGGGACTCTATGGAAGGTTTGAGTGGTGGAGAGGTGGACACAGGCAGAGGGTCGGGGTGGGGTCTCCATGGGATATGGTCAGGGTGTAAGGCAGCCACTAAATGGTGATGGACCTCTTCAAGGTCAGGTGTGCCCTCATAGGTATCAATCCAGTCATAGAAAAGGGTGTGCTCGAGGGCATCCTTAAGCACAGCAAATGGGAGGTATTCCTGGACCAGGTCATCTAGGTCGTCAACCATAAGGCATTCAACTTCACTCGAGGGTTGTTGGGAAGCACTAAAGATGTTTAATTTAACTTTCATGTTCCCGAATGAGACGTTCATGAGACCCGACCTACAATTGATGGTGGCATCAGCGGTAGCTAGGAAAGGCCGGCCAAGGATAACAGGAATTTGGGACTTGGAGTTGGCAACAGGTTCCATGTCTAGAACGACAAAGTCAACAGGAAAGTAGAACCGGTCATATCCGACAAGAACGTCTTCTATAATACCTCTAGGTCTGCGAATGGATCGATCTGCTAACTGTAGGGTGACTGAGGTGGGCTGCAACTCTCCTAGGCCAAGTTGTTGATAAACTGAGTATGGGAGGAGATTGACACTGGCGCCTAGATCCAAGAGGGCTCTGCTAATGGTATGGTCACCTATGACAATGGATATAACAGGGGTTCCCGGGTCCTTGAATTTAGGTGGCACATCACTGGTTAGTAAGGAGCTGACTTGGTTGGTCAAAAAGACCTTTTGGGTGACATGTGATTTGGTTTTTCTCTTTTGGGTACACAGGTCTTTCAGGAACTTGGCATACGCAGGTACTTGTTTGATGGCATCTAAGATGGGAAGATTAACCTTAACCTGCTTGAACACCTCTAACATTTCCTCCATTCGTTGGTGGGACTTACTAAACGGGGAGGGTTGGTTGAGGCATTGGGGGAAAGGGGCCCTAGGGATATAGGATGTATCCTTTGTGGGTTCCCGAGGGGCTTCCTGTTGCGGTGAGAGATTAACAGGGTCAGGCATAGTAGGAGTGGATTGGTTCTGTTTCTCAAGGAGAGTGTCCTCACTCGCAATAGGTGGGTCCCTAACCTGATTGTCCACTTGTTTTCCATTTCTTAGGGTAGTAACGGCTTGCACCTGCTCATTTGGATAATGGGAACCTTCAACGGCGAACTGGCCTCTAGGGTTCTGCTGTGGTTGGCTAGGCAAGGTTCCTACTTCCCTACGGTTCATAGATTGGGCCAGCTGTCCTAACTGGGTTTCTATTTTGGCAATGGATTGTGTATGGGAGTGGACAAGCTGGGCCTGGGTTCTTAGCTCACCTGTCAGCTCTCTATGTTTGGTTTCTATCTTGGCGTCCACCTTGGCTTCCATCGCATTAAAAGCTGAGAGGAGGGTAGATTGGGTGGCTAGCAATTGGCTCATCTGATCTTCTAGGGATGGTTTCTTATTGGTTTGGTCAAATGGGGGAGCGGTAGCTGGTTGGTAAGGCTGAGTTGGGTGTTGGATTTCAGGTCTTGGGGCCTGATTGAAAGTGGTCCCTTGGTTAGGCTATTTCCAGGCGAAATTGGGATGATTTCGCCACCCCGGGTTGTAGGTATTTGAATAGGGGTTATTAGCTCTAGGGTAGCCTTGTGCAAAGTTGGCTTGCTCCTGTACAAGATCAGGATACTGGGAAGCTGAAGGGCAGTCAACTACAGTGTGCATGGGGCTGGCACAGATGGCACAGGCATCGTGAGAGATAGGGGTCTGAGAAGGGAGCTGTGAGAAAAAACGGTCAAATCTCTCGGTCAGTGATGCCACTTGGTGTTCTAAACTGTTGGTGGGCTTAACATCATACATGCCTCCCCTTGAGGCACTCCTACCCGGCAGATGGCCTTTAGTTCTGTAGAGGGTAGCACTATGTAGAGAATTTTCACTTAGGTCCTCTAGTAGGTCCCAGGCATCATCAGGGGTTTTTTTCATGAATGTGCCTCCACAGGAGGCATCAATCAGGGTCTTGTGCTGGTCGCACACACCCTCATGAAATCGCTGCACTAGCTGCCACTTGGGCACATCATGGTGGGGACAGGATCGGAGGAGGGATTTCATTCTTTCCCAACTTTCATGGAATTGCTCATTTGGTTGCTGGGTAAAAGTAATGATTTCGTTGCGGATCTTATTAGTCCGCCCCACAGGAAAATACTTCTTTAGGAATTCAGCTTGTAGTTCCTCCCAAGTAGAAATAGAGTTATGTGCAAGGGAGTAGAGCCATTCCTTGGCCCTGTCTTTTAAAGTGAATGGGAAAAGTCTAAGGCGCACCTGGTCATCCGATAATGTGAGTTTGAATGTGGTGTTAACCTCCAAGAAATTTTGGAGATGCCTATAAGGATTCTCATTAAGTTGGCCGTGATAAGTGGGCAGCATTTGGATGATGTTTGGTTTGATTTCAAAATTGGCCACGGTAGCAGGTAGTAGGATACAGGAAGGGGAGGTGTAGGCTGTTGGACGGTAGTAATCTTGCAGGGTTCGGGCATGGGGGATTAATGGATCCTGGTTTAGACCAGTACCATCCCCGAGGTTCATGTTGTTCGCCATATGTTGGATTTCAGGAATTGATTGTCCAGGAGTTCTCAAAATTCTGTAGAGTCGCTCAGGATCAGGGTCAAAAGCTAGGTCGGGGTTTAGGGAACGACGACCATGCATGCACAAATAAAATCAAACAAAACCTGTGCAGTCCTAATAGCGACAACTAGCAAACATCAACCCTAGATAGCGACAACTAGCAACCTAATAGCGACAACTAGCACGTCATGCAATCCCACAAAGAAAAGGAAAACACCAAGCACCCAAATTTATTCTAAAAGAGGGTTAAGAGAGTGCAAACAGTGGGAAGGGATGGCCCTTCCAACGATGACGAAAATCTGCGTCCTCTCTTAATCCTGCAAAAAGGAAGAAGAACGAAATTACGCTACTGAGAGTAAATCTAAATTTAATGAAACTACTCTAAAACTAACTATGCTAAGAATTTAGTAAACTATTGTGCCGTCCCCGGCAGCGGCGCCAAAAACTTGATCGTTTAAAATATAAAACCCTTGCAAGTGCACAAGGCAATTGTACTACAGTGAGTATTAAAGGGTTGTCGAACCTCAGGGACGGATTAATATTCTACCAAATTCAAGAGAAAAGCAGCAGTTTTTAATTAATCTAGAGAAAAGCAATGAACTTTAATTAAACTAAGCTGAGATTAATCAATAGGAGAAGTACCAAGGCTTTGAATCCACCACAATAGACTAGTGTATCGTCTCTCTCTCTCTTTTGAATTCAGATTTCCAGTTGGCTAGTGTATTCCTCTCGGACATACACTTGTCAATTCAAATTATAGTGCCCTCCTCTCGGATGTAACACATAAATCTATTAAAACATGGAACTGTGATCTATCTCTCTCGAGTATAAACCAATGAGACTTTATTAATATGTAACACTTCAGAGCCCTTACGTTCCTCTCGGACACGCAAGTGCTCTTTCAGATTGAAATCCACAAAGATCCACTCTTGTCTCTCTCGAGTACAAAGAATAAACTCTAATGAATTAACTTTTATTGCATAACAAAGATTCATACACCAACTAGAATAAAAACATAATATGAGAGAAAGAAACAATACAACCAATCAGTTGGGTTTCATCTACGCCTTGGAAGAGAGTCTAGCCAAGCATGGGAAGAGAATCCATCAACAAGTTCTTCTTCTTCTTCTTCTTCTTCCTTTGCTCTAGCCTCCAAGGACTCCAAAAGAACTCAAAACTCTATTCTTGCATACCCCATACGTTCTCCCTTAAGGCATATATATAGGGATGAAGGAAAGCCCTCAAATCCCCTTCCAAATCCGAGTCAAAATAGGGTTAAATTGCGTTTTCCGTATGCACCGATCGATCGCCTTCATAGCACGATCGATCGTTTGACGAACGTAGCCGAACGAAGCCGTTTTCCTTTGTTAATTGCTTCCGATCGATCGTATTGCGAACGATGCCGGACGAATCCGATCGATCGTTTTTACTGTCTTCGCAAGTCCAAAAATTCCAGTAGATACGATCGATCGTTTTGGTGTCCGATCGATCGTTTTCTCCAATGTAGTGTTTTCGCGGAAGACGCGATCGATCGCGTAAGGATGCGGTCGATCGTTTTTACTGTTCGGAATCTTCAAATGGCTATAACTTTTTGCTCCGAACTCCGAATTGCACGTGGTTGGTGGCGTTGGAAAGCTGACATCTTGAACTTTAACATGAAGCTTGAATCAGTTCAATCCGATATTTGTACACGGAGTTATGATAAATTGACCATTGAAGTCCGTTTTCGCCATATTTTTGTATCTTTGCTCTCATTTCCTACCAAAACCAAAATCTATATTAAAGTAGTAGTTATTCTAACCAAACACTAGCAGAAACATAAGTTTAGGAGATAATAAAATGCATATTTCATGTATAGATCAAGGGGTCCACAACTTGTGCGTCTAGGGTCAAGATCTTATGTCCGACATTTGGTGTGGCAATTTGGGTCATATTTGGACGTCACACTTGTATGAGGGAGAGATCGATTGGATATGGGAGGATTTTGAGGAATTGGGATATTAAGGGAAAGTGGCATGGTTTGGGTGGCATGGTTTGGGTGGCAGGTCTAATAGTAGAATCAATCAAAATAGGAAGCTAAATATTTGTAGGATTACCAGTAGGGAAAGGGGCAAATTTAGTTAGGGGAATTAATTACTGATGTATCCAAAGATGGATTGTTGCCAACTAGAGATACTGGAGGATCTTGAAGATCTTGGATGAGCCTGATTGGATTCTCTTTCCTTTGGGACGCTGAGAATATATTCTGATGTGGCAAAGTCTGAGTTGGCCAGGATTGGTGGGGACAAACTCACTTGGCGCAATATTAGTGGGATCCATCTGACGTGGAGAAAGATGAGTTGTAGATTGCAGTTGTAACTTTGCCATATCATCATCTTCAACCTCTCGATCTCGTGCTGCCATGTTTGTTGGCCCTTCTTCTGAGCATAGAACCTGGCACCAAATTGTAGTGGTTGGGCATGAATCTGCCACATGATCAAAACATTTACACTTTGAGCAGATTTGTGGCTTCCACTCATAAACCACTTTGAAAGTTTCACTTGTATTATCTTCAAAATCCACGGTAACATGATCTGGGAATTGGAATTCAGGATCTATTTCAACTCAGATTCATTGTAGACGCATCACAATGCAGAGGAGTACCAAGATTACTCCCAATCAGACTAAGGTTGTTGGTGTTAAAGTGCTCTACCGGGAGCTCTGGCAAGCGCATCCATAAAGGAATCGATTTTATAAGTTGACGTACTGGTTTCATACCTGGTTTCCAGGGCCTCAATATCAATGGTCGCCCTCCTACAACCCACAATGAATTGTAAATTCTTTCATAATCCTGAGTTGAGGAGAATCTGAATAGGAAAAATCCCTCTGAGAGAGTCTGCATTTCAAATGATGTATTCCATGCCTTAGTCAGGGCATTCTTCAACCAAACATACCACAGACGCTTGCCAAGAAGATAACCCATGAAAGATTTTTGCCAACAAACAACATTACATTGACGAATTTCCTCCGGTATTCGAATGGAAGCCTGACGGAGAAGCTCTAAGTAGTGAGAAAGCTTTGCAGAGGATGATGCATGGGAGAACAAACCACTCCAATTGAGAGAGGGAGACGGTGAGGCCAAATGGACTGGTCGAGAAGAAGAGGCTAGCCATGGAGGCCGGTCAGTGAGAGAGGCCAAGATTTTGGGAACTTCAAGTCGCCCTCAGAATCACCATCAGAGCCCTCAGCACATGTTTAAGGTTACACTGCAAGATTATTGAAACTGTGTAAAATTGATTGGGGATGTATACCAATGTCAACTAGTCATTGTCCTTTGATTGAAGACATAGAAAGGAAAGAAATCCAATTCAAGTACTCACCTTGTGCAATGGGTAGATCACTTCCTATAGATTGTCATGCATATGCTTCCATGTACAATCTTATTTTCCACTTCTATCAATGGAGGGTCCCTATCATACTGCTAAATCCTCATGATAATACTTTTAGCCAGACATCACCCAATTTTCTGCTAGTGATTTCTAGTAGACCATTGTTCGATCTATATGAATTTGTGTATCTGAAAACCTAACTCTAAGAAAACCATCGGTAATTTGTTTTAGTCAAATTTTTGGCTCACATCCGGCTTGGTGTAACTCATAACTATTTGCAATTAAGCGACCAATTTTTCATGAATTATATGATTATTATTGGTAGCTGTCTACAGGAGATGCGATGCATTTCCCCATGCTCAATTATATAACAACATTTTGGCTACCTCTCACCAATAAGCAGTCCTCATGGTATAAGTGGATTCGTAGGGTTTGCTTAGGGTTGTTTGGTAGCAGATTCTTGGAGTGGGAAAGCGGGATTCTAAGGAAGAATTAGAGGGGTGGAAAATGAGCATTTGGTTGGGAAGAATCTGCTTTTGAAGAAGAATTAGGGTTCAATGGTATATTTTGTAAATAAATATAGAAGAGAAAACGTGTTTTATGCTTTTATATACCATTGTCTTATTTACAAAATTACGAGATATGTCACTTAAAAAAGTCAAAAAATTGATTCCTCACTTCTTTTGAAGTGATTATTCTCTATTTTTGAAAAATCTCATTTTGAAGAGATTTTCCTAGAGAATTGTTGATTTTCCTAAGAGCAGACTTTGTAGTGGCAACCAAACAGTGGCAACCACATCTTGCTCATATGCTTGGAGGCATATTCTTGGTATGGGAGACATGATTGTAAGAGCTTGCGAAATGGAGAATGGTATGTTAGTACTCCTTCCATGCGGAAAAATATCTACATTATGGAAAATTGCCTTCTTAAGTCACAAAGGGGCTCTCAAGTGAAAAGAGGCTTAAAACTTCTAGCTCAGAACATACCCCTCTAGTTACCCATATTTACTTGCAATCTGGGCTCTCTAATCTCTTCAATTTTAAATAAACCTCAAGGTGAAAAGGTACAGCCGTAACTCTAGTCAAGTCCAGTGGCAATCACTTCACTTGAAGTTGGCTAGGATGATCTACTGGACATGACTAGAATTATGATATACCTTTGCTTAAGCTCCATTTTTATAAGTAATTGTGGCTTTTTTTTAAAACAAATCTTTTGCAAATGTAGATTAATGCTTGGATATATTTTGCGCGACCCTTTGGTTCTTGTGTCTGCCTTGTAGCGATTCCCATGGGCTGCTGAGCAAGGGAGAACTGTATTTTTTTTTGTTTAAAATTTATAGGAGACTTTGTGATGAGGGGTAGAGAGTGCAAATTGTAGCAATATAAATAGATGATTAACCAAAGAGGTGTTGGTGTGATGGCTAGGGCAAGCTTCCTGAAGTGGAGGTCCTGAGTTCGAATCCCCACTCCATTGGGCACCTACCCGGGAGTATATCATGATTTATCTGGTGGTGCATATGATGGGTGGGCCTTGTATGCACCCGAGGGGATTGACGGTGGCATACAATGTAAGAGGTCGGTTGCCCTGCCTCTTCTAGTCGGGTCCTAAGGACTCGGACACCCCTCGTTATAATAAAAAAACTTTAGATGATTAAAAAAGTACCATTTGGGTAGTAATGTGTCATGATTCTTTTTTAAAAAAAAATTTGAATCATAATGTTTCATGATTCTGGATTATAATAAAATTGATTCTACTTTGCTATAGAAATATCATGAAATACTAATTTGCAATTTTCTAGCTGCTTGATTATATGTCTGAAGCTTATCTGATAATGAATTTGCTCTTAATTTATTGTTTGCACGTTTCCTGTGTTCTTATTTTCATTATAATCAAATTCTCCATCTATCCCACATTAATTATGAGGTTTGGAAATCCAAACGAGAATTAGTTCATTTCTGTTTTAGAATCCAGGCAATAGTATGGACAAAGGGAGTACAACCGTTTGAGGGGCAAGTCTAAAATATATAGGCTAAATAGAGGTGGGGTACTACTAGTTCGTCTAGTTAAATAGTAATCATAAACAGGCTGTGTCTCTAATTACATAGGTTGTCCCAACTTCATAATGCAAACAAAAGTTCTATAGATTATAAATGAAAGCATTTCTACCCATGCTGGGACTGAATATGGGTTCCCACCCAGTAGCTACCATGCCAGTTAAGGTATCTCGTGGACCCTCATGATTCTCCATACATGGGACACTTAATGCATGGATTAAGTGAAGGTCCCTCTTGGCAGGACAGCGAGTCCCACTACTTGTAAAGCAGTAACCTAACCTTCCTGGAAATGAACTTGCCTCATGACTTCTGAGGCATCTTCTGCCACATGCATGGCTGGGAGCGGTGGGTCTGGATCTTATTAACTCAATATTGGTAAGTAGAGAGCTCACTTTCAGACTGTTACTTAAGACTTCACAATAAAACCAATAACCTCATTTCCTTTACCAAGTGGTCATGATCCTCATGAATGGAGACTTAATACCCTCAAGCGCTTTTACAGTTAAGATTTCCATCCACGGTCAGTATGCGCCAAGTCTAGCTCGTAAAAAGATTAAAAGTCAGACATATGGCATGTGATGAATTTAAGGCCACCTGCAGATTTCCAACACAATCCCTACCTTATGATTCCCCTCCAATGCTTTAAGATGCCAATATTCAATATGCACACAGATTTCTCAAGAACCCTTTTCTTTCTTATCAGTAACTGGGGGATATGACGCTTTTCAATTAAGCTCAAAGAGGAGAAACAAAAGCTGATACTAATCTTACAAGAGAAAAATGAAAGCAAAGATTACAATCTCCATCTCTCAAGAAGAAAGGACTTTTCTCTCTCTCTCTCTCTCTCTCTCTCTCTCTCTCTCTCTCTCTCTCATGACCAACTCTTCTCATTAGTCTCATGTGCTGCAACAACCTCATCAAAACCAGTACCTTCTTGCACTAAAACCTGCCTAATAATCAATATCTGTAACATGCAACTTACGGAGGATATGGTTGCATTGTCTTAGGTCTTAAACATCTGTCAATATGAATAACTTAAACTGCTGAATTCTGATAATTTCGTCACTTAAATTCCCTTGAGAAATGAAAGCTACAGAACTTAATAGCTGGTATGGATTTGACCCATGACAGCCGCACACCACTCTATAAAAGTCAAACCCTAATTTTCCGTTCACACACCCCATTTGGCCATTACCCACCTGTCATCATATTAGTTTATTTAATATATCGTCTTTAATTCATCTTTTTAGTTTCTTTAAGAAAGAGTCTTCAATTCACATTGATACGTCACTTGGCAATTGCAGAGAATGCATTTATGATGTGCCTGTTGTTTACCACTTGCGGGAGAGCACAAGGAAAAGAGTCAGGACCCGTGCTTTTACCAGTTGTATGGAACAATTATCTTACAGCTCATTTACTGCAAGCTCGGTCTTACAGTAGAAAGACTTCACAATATAAGTGACCAAATACGTAAAACAAAAGAGCAGTGTACTTGAAGTAACAAGATACCATGGATATATATGGTGTTTAGATAAAAACAGCAACTAAAGAGACTTCACAAATTTGATATGTAAGTATCAGTGTCAATATACATAGAACAAAAGAGAAGGGTAGTTGAAGTAACAAGATACCATGGATATGAGGTTGGATAGAAACAGCAACTAGAGAGACTTTTCCAAATTTGATGACTAACTATCAGTGGCAAAACACATACAACAAAAGAGCAGGGTACTTAAAATAACAAGAAATCAGGGATATGTTGGCAAACAAAAAATGAAACAAGAACCATATATTGATATTCACTTGTTCTTAGGGATTCCATACATATAATGGCCTAAAAATAGATTTTTTTTGTAATTTACACTTGGTTTCACCCGGAATACTTCTCCAATCAGGCTCTGCCGCTCTAGTACCCTCATCAGTTTCAAAGGTCTTCACATAAAAACAAACTAGAGAAAGAGAGAAGAAAATAAAAGAAAATAGCAAAGAGACCTAAATGAAACAAACTTGTCAAAACAGCTCACTACCCTCATCTAGTGAGATGCCCAACATATGATCATGCCCTGAAGCCAATGATTCATCAAAAAGCCACTTCTCAAGCTGAGAAAAGGGTGCAACTGGCGCCTCGAGGTTCGGCTTGCTCTCAGCTTGGAACAGCTCCATTGAAGTATCTGTGGTGGAAGACTCAAAGCAAAAAAGGGACTGCAGAGCTTCCGGTGATATGATATCGGCGTTGGTGGTGGCACTGGGGGCAGTGCCGGAGCTGGACGTTGAGCCATCTATCTTAGAGGAAGAGGTATCCGATGTCGACTGGCTCGGCTTCTGGTCGGAGCTCCGCCGCATCCAGCCTTGGAGCAGCCTCGAAACATTGTCGGTACTCCACGCGTAAGGCGAGGACTGGATGGGTTTTTTCTGAGAATGGGATCCATGGGGGGAAGTAAGTCCAGAATTAGGGCTTGTTTCTTCAAGAGACAAGGCCTCACAAAGAGCTTGCCTCGCCGTGTTGATGTCAGTCTGCAGCCTCCTTTCCCACTGCCCTTTGACCATCGGCTGAACAGTTGAAAACCCGTTTCCGGGACCGCCTTCCAGATTGGTCTGAAGCTTCTTGAGCTTCTTCTTCAGATGGGTGTTCCAGTAGTTCTTGATGTCATTATCTGTTCTTTGAGGCAGATAAGAAGCTATTGCAGCCCACCTATACATTCCAATGCATATATTACATCAGAATCTGACTGTTACTTGAAAAATTCAAAAAGATGAACAACAAATTTCTATTAAGTAAAAATAAGGCATATTAATTACCTATTGCCTAAAAGTGCTTGGAGGTGGATGATCATCTTCTCTTCATGATCTGTGAAATTTCCTCTCTTTATTCCTGGCCTAAGATAATTAGTCCACCGAAGTCGGCAGCTTTTACTGCACCTTAGTAAACCTGAAAAAAACACATAATTTTTTATTAGCTTCACTCAAACTATTGTCTCCTAAAACCACAAATAAATCTGTTCATAGAAATACTAAGGCATGAACAGAGTCAAATTTTTTTTTTTCAATATTTTCTATGTATAATATAAGGGGATTGTACCTGTGTTGGTAGGCACAGCCCTCCAATTCCCAGGACCTTGTTCTTGAATGTAAGAGACCAAGATGATGTCTTCCTCAGGAGTCCAGGGGCCTTTCTTCATGCCGATTTTGTCACAGCAAGGAGGTCTCCCCATCTCACCTTTTTCTCTCAGATGTTTCCTTGTTATGGATGGCCGGACAAGCCCTCAAGCTGCAAAAAATCCGTTTGATTTTCTTCACAACTAGTCCTTTCTCTGGACTGCAAGCTCCTAAACTCCCCACTTGATCCTAAGAAGCGTAGACAAGCGTCCAAGGCAGGGGGTTTCTTCTCCTTTATATACAAAAAGACTCAGAGGAGAAAGAAGGTGTCAAGGGGTCGCTGACCCATCATCAAGAAATGGTTCCGATGAGTCAAAATAAGCCAGCAAATAACATTTACTCCCCGAGTATAAAAAAGTCAACTGGTGAAGGGGCCACTCCCTCACAAAACCGCGTGCATTCAATGTGGTGTGCACCGGGAAAAACCCTAATTTCTCACTCAAACCCTAAGCTAATTCAAGCTTTTTCACAGGTTAAAGCAATGCCTCTCTTTGATCTTCCCATAATAACAAGATATGATCACTCTTGCATGCTACTTTTGTTTGGCACTAATTGATACTTACCACTTGCTATCTTTCAAAGCACCAAATTTTGACTGTAGTCATGAGCTGATAATTATAAGGGTAAGTTGATCTAGCTGGCTTAAATGGCATGTTTCTCTACAGTCCAAAACACTAGTCCTTAATCTAACCTAATGAACTTGGAAGATATAGATGAAAGAATCAAGAGTGCATGTGCCTCACTGACTCAACTGGTGCTTCGGTGCAACAATTGAATTGATCATAATGTGTTATCTATAGTAATTATTTTAAAAAATAGGGCACTGAGCTGATAAGGTGCCTATCTGCACTACTGGGACCCATGGTATTTTTTTTTCAACATTAATTTAAATCTCATACGCTTACTGGGTATACAATGTCAACTTCATTGGTTGGTAACTCATTCTAAAAGATGGGTGGGCCTCATAAGTTAGTGTATTTGGTTGCCACCTGTATGATCACAGCTCAGAGCATGTATAGTCAGCTTGTATTCTCCATTTTATATATTTTGCATGATTTGAATGTAATTACTCTCATTTAATAAAAAAATAGTGTTCCATTGCCTAGCAAAAAGTCTCAATAGGAGGAGGGTACATGTACAGTGGTCCACAAACAAGGAAAAATTAAGGGATGCGTCTAGCCTGACCGGGCTCCATGCCCATAATATGTATGGGTCCCAGCATGGTACATAAGTGGCCTAAAAAAAATAGCATACACTGATGCATGTGTTTCAGCAAAAAAAAGAAAAACACTGATGGATGTCTGCCGCGCTCATTTTGGCCGCACAATTTTGATCTCTTGGTATGGCCGTTATTGCATACACGGTGTCAAATCACCCACCGTCCCCGTTCTACGCAAGCCGCTAATATCAATCCGGTGGTTGACAATGGACCAAGCGCATATTTCAAAAGATGCAACCGGGCATGCATAAACTTTCTAATAATTCAATTCAAGCTTTCGCACCTTTATACCTTGTGAAGTGGTGGCACCGAATGGTAGATTGGTTGGTCCAGGACGGCTCTTCGTCGGCCGTCATGGGTTTAATGTCTTGCTTGGCTGACTCCAATAAATCTAGAGAGTGATAGAGGAGGAGTTATGATCTTAGTAGAAATATTGCTCCTTCAGTCTTGTGCGTGGCCATTGCTTCAGCAAATTAAAAGAGGAAAGGTCAACCCTATTCTGAAGAGACCGGCTAATTAATACCAGGGCCCTCTTCTTTCCATGGCTGCATTACATTAAGTGATACCTAGCTATGAGGGACTCTTATTGTTAACATGACTAAGTTTGCTGTGGAGAACAGAAAAGATGATCTACTAAGAATGACACTAAGACAAAAATGTAAAACCTATGCGGCTATACAAGAGATGTGTGAGCCAAGTCTGTTGCAGCTGATTGTAGGTTATGGTGGTGAAGGCGATTTGTCAGTAAAAGCTCCCTAAGGTTACTTGTCCTCATTCCTTCCACCACTAGTCGTTGACTTCGGCGGTGGGGAACTAATAGGCCATAGAATTGTGTGTGTGATGATACAGGTTTGCCGAAGGCTGATGGCGGTAATAGTCTCAGTCGTTGTCGCCGCCACACTCATCGTCGGTGGCCAACAGGGACGGAACCGGAGGCCTAACGGGTTTGTGATCCTGATTTCGTTATCTGTGGTACCATGTGGCCCTAAAGTTTTAATTCTGTAAAAAGTTTCCCTGCCGGGATTCCATGAGAATGGTACGTTCATAGGGGTTCTAGCATGGTAGATACAGGCTTAAGACGGTACATAGCTAACGGGTAACTATTCTGGGACCATGCTATCTAGTCATGTACTCCCTTTGTCCCACCTTTGTAGCTTTCAAAATTTTTAAAATCTAATTCATTTTTAAAAAAACTACTCTATAACAGAACTATTTGAAATGGGATGGTGAGAGTGCTATTTTTAGGCCATTTATATACATACTACGGTCATGGAGCAGGCTGGGCGAAATCCTTTAATTTTTCCTTGTATGTGGACTGCTGTACATGTACCCTCCTCCAATTGAGACTTTTTGCATTGCCTCCACACAAGAAATTTTCCTGGCTCTGTCCAAGGCTGCCGACCTGAGTCTGCATGGGGACTGAAGGTGTGGAGCATGAGACGGCGTAGAAGCTTGTTGATGGAGTCTGCATAGCAACAGACCTGTACATGGAAGCCATGCGCCTGGGAACATGGAGAGAATGAAGTCCATGAATAGCACACCAGCCGAACGACTAAAGTTGAGATGCCAGTTTGCTTTGGCATGATGCATGTAGCATTACTTTGTTTTTTATTCCTTGTCTTTGAATCTCACATAAATTACCTCTATATTACAATTGGTTGATTTAGGTAGGTGACTGAGAAGTAGTTCTTGTTGGAATATAAAGTAAATAAATGAGATTTTCATTTCCTAACAGCTAGAACTTTTGGGAAACTATTTTTTATGGTATTGGAGCTCCAGGTTACGGAAAGTCCTGGTTTCTAATCTTGGTGGAAGCATTTATATCCCAATTGTATTATATGTGACTATGTGTCATGCTTGGTGGACGCTTGCAGGTGTTGGGGGAGGGGGAGTATAAAGTAAATAAATAAGATTTATGTATAAGATTTTTATTTCCTAACAACTCAAGCTTTCTTGCAGGGGGTGATTTATAAAGTAAATAAATAAGATTTTTGTTTCCGAACGACTCGAGCTTTTAGGAAAGCTAGTTATCTTAGAGCATCTCCGACAACGTTCGTCAAATAGAGTTGTTGGAGTTGCTTAGTTGGCAAAGATGCCTGTCTATGTGGCAATTTGAGAAACTAAACTCCAACAATGTTTGCCAAATGCCTTACAAAGAGAGATAGCAAATGCCTTTTTGGTTTGGTATCTTTGAGAAACCAAAAAGGTTTTTATCATCCACATGTTAATAGGAAAGACGGTTAGAGATGGGCCTTTGCCAACGCATTTGACAAAAAGAGTTGGAGATGCTCTTATAGTTCATACTTATATGCCGCCTATCCTGACATCTACCTAAATTGCATGGGCCCAAAATATATGGGCCCCCGTTTAAAAAGTCATGATCATCAATAGACACCTTATCCAAGCTATATTATCGGAATCAAAATGGTATAAAATCCATACAAAGAAATATAGTAGCAAGTTTTTACGCCAGATGTCATTTCTGATGCAACCCTCTGAGGAATGGACGGTGATAATAAGATTCAACATCATCATATTCATCATACATATTTCAAAATATGTGAATTGGCTTCATGACATGATGATTGATGTGAATTGGCTTCATGACATGATGATTGCACATGAAATATTAATATAGCAATCTTCCATCACAAAGTTGATAACAATGAAAACGAATCTGCATTAACATGAGAGTATGGACCATCACTAGGTTTACCATCCCCTTGTTCCGGAAATCAGGACTCTTGGAAGCACCTAGGATATTCCGCGGTCTCCCAAACGTTACTTTTTCCATCCTCCATCTTTACTCACCTTTTTTTCGAGTGAAAAAAAAAAAATTCACTCACCTCTCCCAGTTCCATTAAATTGACTCTCTATTAAATCCCAAAGTGCATTCCCCATGGTTGCGCAACCTTGAGCAACTGGGATCGCTGCATATGAGCTTCCGCATTGAGGGAAAAGTCAGGTCATCTCATTCTTTTCGGTAACTTGTAAGTTATTGACCTGCTATTGTCAAAACTGTTGTTGCACTACAAATGTAGAGTGGCTGCTACTAAATAGGGTTGCATCTGGAGTTCCTCGCCTCCATGGAGAAGATACCATGGCTGTCACACCCCGGGCACTGCCCGATCCGAACCGAAAACGGTCCAAGAGCCGAACCGGCACACGGGGGCGACGTTAAGAGATATAGCGGAAGACTTATGCCCCTCATACAGGCGGTCTCACTAACAGAGTTACGCAAAAATAGTTTTGTGCAAGAGTAAATAAGAGAAATAAAGGTAGAGCTTAACTCAAAATAAGTCGACAAGTCATCAAACCCACAAGTACCATTTTGGGCCCACACACCGGCTCGAATCAAAAGGGTCTACAAATCTCAACATACCAAATATAACAACTCCAAAAGATAAACTAATCAAGTCTAAGGCATCCACGCCCAATCCCGCTCTCTCTACGATTGCTCCTCAAATAGAGGATCCTGTCCGTCTGTGTGTCGCACCACGCAGCCCCAAAACAAAACAAGAAAAGAGGGGTGAGTATAAAACTCAGTAATAATTTTGTATAATTGACAATAATCAGAAATCACAAGGCATCATAACATAGCTGAAAATCCATAATCAACATGATTATCCCATTATCTAGTCATGCATGTATGACACATAAAACTGTATAACCATATCTCATTCACAAACTCCCATATCATGCATTCATAACACATAATCTTGCAACATGATATCTCATCCACATACTTCCATCTAATTAGGCATTCATATCTCATAAATTCACCCTGCATATCCAAAGTAACCAACACATGGTATAATCATGCATTCATATCTCGTAAATTCACCCTGCATATCCAAAATAACCAACACATGGTATAATCATGCATTCATATATAGTATAATCATGCATTCATATCTCGTAAATTCACCCTGCATGTACAAAATAACCAACACATGGTATAAGCATGCATAACATCGCAATAAGCATGTATCATCACAATGGTGAATGCCTCCATCAAGGAGTAACACAATCTGCCACTAAAGCGGGACACAATCAAGGCCACGAAGGCGTATCATGGTCCGGTTCCTATACAGGAACAAAGGGGTTGTCAATCCCAAGTGCTGCTGGGCCTGGACAATCCTGGCCAAGGATGCCCCAATCTCACGAAGAGAAACTAGAGCAGGTGTGTTCGCCCTGGGTAGTCTCCTGCGGTGGGGGAGAGCTCGAATCTCACGAAGAGAAACTAGAACACGTGGTAGCTGGTGCACAAAAGCATACCACCCCGGGTGCTCAGTGTCCGATTTTTTACATCTCAATAATCTTCGCAAGGCAAGTACACAACTCGCCCCCCATATATCTCTATCAAAACTCAACTCAGGGAGTGAACCTATTCCAGGAGGGAATGAAATCGAAAACATGTCCTTTCAGACCAACTAAGTTTCGATTAAACCATCGATCGATCAATCTGGCGTACAATCTCACACATTACATACAATCGATCAATTCCGTTTAAACAACGATAAAACTTCATCCATGAAGTCCGATACATGATGCATGCTATCATGGTACATCCGTGAGCAATCCTATGTGGGTTCCAATACATAGAACGTGCTCTCAATCCATCCCCTCATGCATCATATTCAAAGCATACATCAACTACAATATCATGATAAACTCCCAAATATGTGTGTGTTCATGCACATTCTAATCACATGGCAATATGCTTTGACCTAATCTCATAAGATATTAAATGCATTCTTAAATCCCATTTCAATCACAATTCTTAATAAAACCATACTTGACATAAAAGAGCACATCTCATAGTTCACCATATCATAACTTTGCCGGAAACATGCTTATTCACAAGGATTTCACCATGATATAATTTCAATATCAACATGTGTCATTATCAACATGTGCAATAGTATCACATACCCTACTTAGCTTAATCCATCCATGTAGAGTTGAAGGCTTACTCCTACAAGCATGCTCTTTTACCATACAATAAACCATAATATGATCACCTCAATTACTCATAAGCCATCTAATCTATACATAAATTATGCATTTCATAAGTCATTTAACCTATATTTATGTTGGTGTTTGATTAGATTTAGGGGTACTTTAATGTAATTTTTGGTTTTTATAGGAAAAAAAGAGTAAGATGCAATAATGGGGTAAAAAATAACTTTAATATTTGAATCTTCATAACTTCGTACACAGATATCATATTAGATTTATTCAAAGTTCATGTTAAATTTTACGAAGTCAGCTTTCCAACGCCACAGACCATGCTCAATTCGGAGTTCGGAGTAAAAAGTTATACTCATTTGAAAATCGGGCTGTAAATCAAAACTAAGAAGATGATCGCGGGTCATCTCTCCCATTTTCAAAATTTCAAAAACCGAGACTTCATTAACACATCTTGAAAGCTTAATACATGCCTCAAACATTAATAAAAACCCATCAAACATTCCAGAACATATCCACATATCATTCTAAGATGAAACCTTAAGAAATCATATATATAGCAAAAGATTAGCATTTATTAAACCCACCATTAAAGCCCTCAAGAACACCCATTCAAATAAAAACTATTAAAACAAACCATTCACTACCCAAAACTGAGATTGAAGAACCCATTACCTTGATTTGATGAGAGAAACCTTGAACCACCTTAAACACCTTTCAAACAAAACGATTTTATATTAATACTCTATTAATCATTATTAAGCATTGAAAAACAAATGTTAAACCTTAGATCTAGGGCCTTTTAAAACATAGACATATGATTTTGAAGATTAGGCTTAGTAGATAAATATAAAACAGTAGTTTTTATGCTTTCAAAATGGATTAAAACATTGAATGAATCAAGATTAAGAAATGATTAAAAGATTTTTAAAGAAAATAACAAAGATTAAGCTAAATACCTTTAATCCCTTCCTTTTTAAGCAAGGGGAAAGAGGCTCATAATTATCCCAGCCAAGCCTTTTTCCCAAATTGGGAAAGAGCACAACGCTTTCCTTTTATAGAAAAATTTGGGGTAGCCCTAATTAAAGTTTGGGATAAAAATAAGGTTTTTGGCTAAACTTAGATAATTTAGCGATTTTAATCCGAAATTAAATCCAGAAAATTTTGAAAATTTTTATAATAACTTTCTATAATATCTGGGGAGTTTTGGTCATAAAAATTTAATTTCGACGACGGGGCCCGCGGGGTCCCGTCAAACCCTAATTTTCAGAAAATTAGTGAAAAATCTGAAAAATTTCAAAAATGTAGGTTTGATCTAAAATCACTTGAAACACATTAATGTGAAATCAGTTTTGATTAAAACCATTGTAAATTCATTTATTTTTGAAAATAACCGAATTAAATCGGAAATCACTTAAACCACGTGATTAACCAATGACTAATATTAAGATAAACCGGTTAAAAGGTTAGGGTCCTTACAATGGCTATTGTGGGAGAAGGGAGAAGCTGGAATTTTTTTACATATTTTTGACTTTTTAACTCTTTAGATTGTCTGTTAAGAAGGGTTCACTTCTCCTATACATTACATTTTTATTCATTGGGTGCCCCTCCTGATTCTAAAATAAGGTAGTCTCTAATGGGCACCCTGCAATTTAGGTGGGTAAAGATAGGTGGCCATACTTAAATGTTAGGGCATGGATCTTAATTGTGCGAATACGGGATCAGCTATGTCTCAGACTTGACACTGCATTATCCAAATGCTAAATTTTTCTGTATCCTTTACCCTAGTGCTATGATTTACACTTTCTTTGCGTGATCACAATGTCTTCCTCTTTAATTTGGCAGCTTGCGAGTTGTGAGCTAGTTGATGTTCTAATATCTTTTGCTATTGAAAAGAAGAAGGCATTTTTCTCTCAACTATTCTACTCGAGATTTCTTTTTTGTGTACTTTCCAACCTGGAACCGGAGGCCCACGGGGTTTTGTGATCCTCTTGGCTTCAATGTCGGTGGGACCATGTGCCCGTTATTTGTTTGAAAAATATTTTCCTAACCAACATTAGGTGACCAGAGACCAAGGGACAAGTGGATGGGGGACCCAAGAATCTTAGGTAAAGATGTAATTTTTCCATTTATTCCGCCCATTTTTCCTCTCCTCTGATGATGTGGCAAGTGATAATGTCATGTTGGTAATGAAAATCGCTAGACGAATTGTATTTGTTTTAATTTTGCAAAATACTTTCCTCATAACAAGAATCGGTGACCATGGTTATTTGTACATAGGGTGCTAGTATAGTATGTAGAAGCCTAAATGGTACATAGCAATTACCAGAGATTATATTAGGACCATTTTATCTGCCTATATACCATTTTTTTGGGTAATTGCTATATACCATTTTAAGCGACTCTTTTTTTTTCTTGAAAACTATGTACTATGCTAGGATCCATATATCATGGTCATGGATGCTGTTCATGGAGCCGTGTTCAGGCTAGACGCATTAATTTTACCTTGTATCATGGACTACATGTACGCCCTCCAATTGTGACATCTCAATTTGGCCCCCCATTGGAAACTTTCTCGGTCTTGTCCCAGGCTGCCAAGCTGGGCCTGCATGAGATACTGAAAGTGGGGCATGGGACAGAGTAGAAGCTCCTCGATGCAGTCTGCATACCAGCAGACTTGGACACGGTAGCCATGAAGTCCAAGACTAGCAGGCTATCCCCATGACTAAGTCAAGGGGCCAATTTGCTCCGGCAGGACGTAACTATTGGTAATTTTACTTTGTTTTATGATCCTTATCTTGGACTCTCAAATGTATTTGCCTCCCTTTCAATTGGTTAATTTGGGTAGGTGATTTGAAATTAATTTCACAGAATTACCAGTACGCCATCGGCCTTTAATTTAGAGGCCATTGGTGCCTGCCAGCTAGTTGATGTTCTAGGATCTTTTTTTTCTGCAACATAATGTTCTAATAGCTTTTTGCTATTGATAAAAAGAAGAGACTTTTTCTCTTTCAACCATCCCCTCTAGAACCATATGTTGCATTCTACTTTGCCATTCAAGTTGCGTTTGTTAGCATACAATGTTCATGCAGTCACAAATCTGCCACCACCCTCGTGACCAAGGCCATTGCTACATTCAAATTCGATCACAAATTTTCTCCAACGTGGGGTAAATGATGCAGCAAAAAAAAATCGTGTTTTTTATCCAAGTCCTAAGTTTGCCCAGGTTTTATAACTGTTTAGTTTTGTTGTTCACGGCCCACTACGTTTTTCTTTTCATGGTTGTTTGCATGCGAAGGCCCAACTAAGGGTTGACCGAAGGTTTTTTTTGCATTAACTTGGAGAATCAATTCTGTGTGATGACATGCCACGTGGAATTTGCACCAAGGTGAGAGGAAGTGTAAAGCCTTTGGTCGAAACTCCAGCCATTACTGGCTAATAAAAATTGGAGCGCACGCCCCTAGCATTGTACACCGCTTTTCAAGATCCACCACCCCTGTCATGGGAGCACAAATCCCATGCGGCAAATTGGGTCGTACAAAATAATTTTGTGCTCACTATGAGAAATTATTGGGTATCCTTATATATTACTTGAAGACAGTTTACATGAGATCGTTCTCATACAAGGAGTATGAGGCCAATCTTTTAGGTTGTTATATTCTGATCTGATGGTAGGTATCAAATAAGTGGGTAGGTGAGTATGTCAAATCAGTAGTTAAGTGAATTCCTGTAGTTGTTTGTAGCCGTCAGATCAAGATCCAATGACTACAAATTGAATTGGCCTCATATAAGCTATATGAGAGCAATCTCATTTGAACTTTTCTCATATTACTTTGCTGCAAAATAGCTAAAGCGCGCATAGATAACATGTGCGCCATTGATAGATTGATAGCTTCTTCGTGGCTAGACATTAAGCTAAGGATGTTGGACCCAATAATTTCTCATTCACTGGACCCCATGCCTCTTGACTAAGAAAACTTCCCCTCAATCTAACTTTCCATCACCAGGCTGGCAATAGAGTCTTTCACCATATTGACCCTCATGTTGACGGTATACCCAAAAATGGCCCTCCATAATATGTATTAGCAAGATTGACCCTAGGCACATGCGAACACCTACACATGTGGTATAAAAGTCATAACTGTCCATCTCCTCTTTCCCTTCCTTTTTACTTCATTCCCACTCGCCCTTCCCTCCCACATCTCTAGGTCTTTTCTCGACTCATGCTCCGATGACTCCCCTCCTTATCCAGTGCCTTCGTCTCTGCCTCCATCTCATTCCCTGACTCCACCACCTCCCTCCTCCTCCACCACCACTATCAACTCCTCTTTTGGTGTTGCCTCCTCCTCCTCCACTGCTACTGCTACTGCTACCACCACCACCGCCAGCTCCTCCTCCTCCTCCACCATCACCTCTTCATCCTACACGACCATTACCTCCATGTCGAGGGCCAAAAATGCAATTTTAAAAGTACCCTTTTACATATCTCATGTCACATATTATCATATATCATCTATCGCAGTTCACATTTTGCAGTTTACTATTCACATTTTACATGTTATTTGGATATTGTTTGAAGTACTTATCATATGGCTGAAATTATGTGTCACGCCCCGAAATTTCAAGCCTCGACAGAGTGCGAAAGTCGACCCTTAGGCGAGAAATTCTTAAAGCCGAAATTCGGGCATGCAACTTAATACCCATTCACCAGTCAACCACAACATCTCAAAAGGATGTGTAATTGAAACCACTCTGTCATATGAATCAACATCATTAAACCATATGAAATAAAAATTCTTAATATCAAATTATCCCAAAATAAAAGTCATTAAAATCTCTTAATAAAATTACTAAAACTTCTTGGCACACAGGCCATTAATGTCACAGCTATTTATTTCAAAAGCAACCTAAACTTCGTAACTTTCTGACTGCAATCCTTGAGCTTTTCCTGCTGCTGCAACGTTCTCCAAATCTAATCTTTATCCAAGCCTGCATCACAGGATGCATGAGTATTCTGAAGAAAAACCCAGTAGGATGCAAAACCCACACAACACAAAATATACAATATATAACAATGCATAAGATTTCAACAACAACTGACAAATCAGCAATATCGATATCCAATATAAGGAATTGCATTACCAGAAATCATCATCAGTCACTAAGACTCCAAAACAGCTAGAATGTATGGAGAGAATATAATTAATCAAGGATCCAAACATTGAGAGTGCATAAGAAAAACATCATTCACAGAGACTTCAACTATCACAAGCGTATGGAGCTACAACTCTCACTGTCATATATACCACTTCCATGTGGTTTCTTGCCAGACTATCCTAGAGATTCTCTCCTTGGAACCCTCAGTCATGTCTAGAATACTGGCTCTATCAGTACTTATGGAATGCCTCTCTTTGGGCGGGAACCTAACAAGGGTCCAAAGATATACTCTCTTAACACAGGGACTTTTGAGTCTTATTAACTCTCATCCTAGCAGAGCCTTTTCACTCAGGGGCTTTTCAATATTATTAGCTCTCTCCCTAGCTGAACTTCTTAACTTAGGGGCTTTTGAGTATCATTAACTCTCACCCTGGCTGAATCTCTGTTAACGCAGGGGCTGTTGAGTATCATTAACTCTCACCATGGCTGAGTTTCTCTTAACAAATGGGCTATTGAGTATCATTAGCTCTTACCCTGGCTGAGTTTCTCTTAACACAGGGGCTATTGAGTATCATTAGCTCTCACCCTGGCTGAGTTTATCTTAATCCAAGTGCTTTTGAGTATTTTATAACTCTCAACCGGATAGAGTCTCTCCTAATCCAAGTGCTTTTGAGTATTCTACAACTCTCAACTGGATGGAGTCTATTATGGCTTTTACCAGCATACTACGAATGTCTTCACTCAGGTACTATTGAGATTACCCATCTCTCATCCTGGGAAACTAATTTACCTCTCTTGGGCAAAATCTCACAAGGTTCTTATAACGAATCTCTGATGTAACTATTTACTCGAAGGAAAGATATCCTCTATGAAGAACATATTTATTCTGGTAACTTGCTCACGAAAGAAGTACAACAAATATTTCGATACTCTTTCAAAAGTCTGACTCACTAAAGGAGTACCAATGAGATTACTTAATGTCTATCGTCACACAACTAACCATAGAATTATCAAAATAAAGTGTCAACGACAGAAGTGTCATACATTGCTTTAACATAGGTGGAACTATTCCAATACTCAATTTGGTCATAGAAACATTGATTCAAACTTTAAGGTTTAAGACTTTAGTCAAAGGGGATGATGATTCGGCTTCTCATTGACAACGCAGTCTAGTCAATATCAACCATAAAACACATAGGACTTGCTGAACACCAAACTACCCATCATTAGCCCACGATATTTAAGTATTATACTTAGTCCATTATGCTGTAATTCTTTCTGGAAGATCTTGCATAACACATATTACTTTCATAGTATACTTATTTTAGCATAGGGTAATATTTTGCTAAAGTTTCTCCAACTTTTACCCTAATTACAGTATTCTATTTTTGCATATTAGTTGAATTCCGGCTCTTCCCGGCGTCAGCACAGATTAATTTACTCTCTGAAATTTTTACTGTATATAGTACTTTGAGTCTAGTTTCTAACCCAACAGACGAATATTTTTCCGAGTTTATTTGAATTAGTTATGAATTATTTACTACAGACTGTTAGCACAGAAACAGTTCTGGCCGAGATTAAGACTCTTCATTAAACTCGATTATCTCACTTAATAACACATTATATGTGATAATATATTATTAACAGACAAACATACTCCCTTCCTAGATCAATTACAGACCCTAAGATTATCTAAAATTACCAAAGTATACCTTTTTATCATATTACATATCATATATCAATTGACCCCTACATCTTCACATATAAGAGCATAATCATAATCAACTCAAGAATAGAAATACCACACATATTCATTCCCAAACAAGGTCACATATTTGACATCAGAACTTGAATCACAAAGAATAGTGGTAAAATCATCCTACTCTTAGTTTCACAAAAGTCTTGCCCTTTACGCGTCGTTCGCCTTCTTCGCTTCGTAGCGATGCCTCCGCTCCAAGCTTTGGATGAAGACTCACACCAAGAAGAGGCTTGAGAGAAGGGTGAACGTGGGAAGGAGAAAAAGCACAAGCTTTCTAGAGCTAGGGTTTGATATGAATTGCACAAGCCCTCCCCTCTCATAGGTTTATATAGAGTTTAGAGTCTCCACCTCTTATGTAAATCCTTCCTTATCATGGACTCTTTCCTCCAATAGGAATCCTCTAAAATCCTCCAAAATCTCTTCATGAACGTCCTCTCCAAGTTTGGTTAGGATTTGGTATCTTTTTTTCAAGAAAATCCACTCAAAACGCAATTTCCGTATTCAATGCCGTTGCAATCTATCGCGTACCCCGACAATCGATCGCGTACCCCGACAGATCAATCGCATATCCCGGCGATCAATCGCATACCCCTACTACATACCAAAATTCAAACTAACATAACTTTATGCTCCGAATTCCGATTTACGCACCGTCGGTGGCGTTGGAAAGCTCTATTCAAGCTCTTTAATACCATATACAAAAATAGAATTAAAACATGCATCAAAATTTCATATATATAGATCAATCTCTTAAAATATCAATTTTAATAAGCATGCAAATTTTTCGGGTGTTACATCCTCCCCTCCTTAGAAAACATTTCGTCCTCGAAATGCCGAACCAATTTCAAAACAACTCAAGATATAGTTTTTTTTTAAACACTTTCTTCTTCTTCTAGTATTCTAAGGTAGGTTTTCTTTTTATGGCAAATTGCACTCGCCAAATATTGTGCTAACCCATCTAACTAAGCACAAAATCGGAGTCATGGTAGTAAGTAATATCAATGCAGAAATCAAAACCCTATCCCCTACTACAGTGGGGTTTTCTATAAACATTCAAGTACATCAACCAGAATCCCAACTCTAACTATCAGGCATGGACAGTAGAGTACCTTCATTACCCTCGTTTGAAACTTTTGCGTCTTCTGACGTTAATGCAAATATCTGGACTTGACTCTTTTGGTTTGATTCAATTTTATTCATCCTCTCTTTACTTGGGCAATAGGTGGAGACGTGTCCCCATTCTCTACATATGTAGCATCTCCTAGGATCCTTTGGACATGGTTTTCCTTGATGATCTTGTTGTCCACAAAATCTGCATCGATTTTCCTTTTGATATGACAATTCTTGCCCACTTTGCTGTGGTAGCGACTTCTGCCGTTTAAATGGGCGACTGTCATTCCCAATACGTTTTCCATTCTGATGCTTGGAGTTATTGTCCTGATCTTTTGTGAGGCTAATCTTCCTCTCCTGCATCCTCTTGAAATCATCCTCCAAGATAGAGGCCAACTCAACCGCCTTCGCTACAGTTGTAGGCTGAGAAGCTAACACCTTCGCCCTCAACCCGTCCTTCAATCCATCCACAAATCGCTGAGCCTTGACCAAATCATTAGGACAGGCGTTTGTGGCAAACCGTTGTAGCTGCTCAAATTTAGTCTCATACTGGAGTACCGACATTGAACCTTACACTAATTCTAGGAATTCTTTTTCCTTGCGGCGTTGGACGTGGGGCAGAAAATATTTATTATTAAAAACTTGTTTGAACTCATCCCAAGTAATGTCTTGATCTTCCGCAAAGTTGTTACGTTCCGCAGATTCCCACCAGAATACTGCCTCGCCAACAAATAGAAAAGTGGCAAAAATAACCCGCTCAGCAATAGGCACTTTCATTCCTTTAAGAAGTCGCTCAACTTCAACTAACCCTTTACGCGTCGTTCGCCTTCTTCGCTTCGTAGCGATGCCTCCGCTCCAAGCTTTGGATGAAGACTCACACCAAGAAGAGGCTTGAGAGAAGGGTGAACGTGGGAAGGAGAAAAAGCACAAGCTTTCTAGAGCTAGGGTTTGATATGAATTGCACAAGCCCTCCCCTCTCATAGGTTTATATAGAGTTTAGAGTTTCCACCTCTTATGTAAATCTTTCCTTATCATGGACTCTTTCCTCTAATAAGAATCCTCTAAAATCCTCCAAAATCTCCTCATGAACGTCCTCTCCAAGTTTGGTTAGGATTTGGTATCTTTTTCTCAAGAAAATCCACTCAAAACGCAATTTCCGTATTCAATGCTGTTGCAATCTATCGCGTACCCCGCCAGATCAATCGCATACCCTGGCGATCAATCGCATACCCCGATTACATACCAAAATTCAAACTAACATAACTTTATGCTCCGAATTCCGATTTACGCACCGTCGGTGGCGTTGAAAAGCTCTATTCAAGCTCTTTAATAGCATATACAAAAATAGAATAAAAAAATGCATCAAAATTTCATATATATAGATCAATCTCTTAAAATATCAATTTTAATAAGCATGCAAATTTTTTGGGTGTTACATTATGAATGCAAGAGAATTATAAAACTTAGAAGCGAAAGTGAAGGTGGTCCTAAAATTGATGGTGCTTGTTGTTCATTTTGAGATAAGTTAGCGTTAACTTATTTTATTGTATCTAAATAAGATTTCAAAATGTGAAATATGAGATTTAAAAGGTAATGAAAACGCTCTAGGTTAGAAAGTGCTCAAGTCGATGTCGGAGAAGACCTCAATCTAGGCAAAAAATGTTGGCTTCTGTTCTTGAGGTCGATGCAACTAAGGAGGAGTAGGTGGAGGAGTAGGCAATGATAAAAGAGAAAGACATCGCTACCTCTAACCCTCCTCTGCCATATTTTGTACTCTCCTCCCACTGGGCCTTCCCTCCCACTTCTCTAGGTCTGCTCCTCCACCTGCTATGGTGACTTCGCCTCCACCATTGTCGTTTTCACCTTCCCCAACTCCACCACATCCTTTTCTACCATTGCCCTCTCCTCCACCACCACCACCTCCTCTTCCTCCGTTGCCTCCTCCACCACCACAAGCAGCTCCTCCTTCTCTTTCCATGTTGCCTCCTCCTCCTCCTCCTCCACATACTCCACCACAACCACCATTGTCGCCACCACAACCTCCTCCTCCACTACTACCATCACCTACTGTTGTGAACGCCATACCAGGCCTGTATGCATACGCCAGCGGGCCAACGTCTGCAGCAGTCATCATGCCAGTAGGATAGTTGATTAATATTGCGTATCTTATTGTAATCAGGCCCGTTTAGGCTAATTGTAGGTAACGGGCTGAGTGAGAATAATTAGGCCAATTAGTGGCCCATCAGTTTGGCCAGATGGCGCGCGCCCCTAGGCAGGCGCACCATCTATTCCCTTTATATGTTGGAGGTCTTCCTCAGTTGGTGGTTATGCAATAGAAAAATATTTCATTTATTACTTTTCTTCTTTCTTTTCACTTTTGCCGTCGAGATACCTTGTGACCATTGCCGGTCACAACACCTACTCTTCATCCTTCACGGCCACCCTCTGAGTCGAGGGTCCACAATCCAAATTTAAAACCACCCTCTTACTCGCATTGACCTCAAAAATAGAAGGCCACACTTTTTCTTGGGATTAAGATCTTCTCTAGCATCATTTTAAAAAATTTCTAACCTGGAGGCATTCATATTAAAATCTCATATTTCACCTTTGGAAATCTCATTTAGATCCAATAAAATAAGTGACACTAACTTATCTCATTTAAATCCACAAGCACTATTAGTCTTAGGACCACCTTCATTTTGGCTTCTCCGTTTTATAGTTCTATTGCATTTATGATTTTAGCCATAAGATAAGTATTTTAAAAAATATCCAAATAACAGGTTAAATGTAAGTGTGAAGTGCGAATTGTTAACTATGCTATATGATATATGATATGTGATATCTGACATGTGATATGTAAAAGGGTAATTTTAAAATAGCATTTTTGACCTGCCAATGTGGACGTGGTGGTGGTGGGCGTGGAGGATGAGGATGTAATGGTGGTGGAGAGGAGAAGATGAGATGATGGTGATGGAGAGGAGAAGAGGAGTTATTGTGGAGGAGGTAGTGGTGGTGGTGGTGGTGACAATGGTAGAGGAGAGGCGGCACCAGAAGAAGAGGAGGTGGTGGCAATGGGCAATGGAGGAGGAAGAGGCCCTGATGAAGATGAGGAAAAACTGGTGGTGGTGATGGTATTGGTGGCAGTAGTGGAGGAAGAGACGGCGCCGGAAGAGGAGGTGGTGGTGGTAGTGGAGGGTTATCTTCTATTTCTTTTTTTTTCTTTCGCCCCGACCGAACCACTAAACCGGTTCGGTTCGAGCTTTATTTCTTTTTTTTTTCTTTGGCTCAAATAAAACCCGTTGTAAGAATCTCATCCACCGGATGAAATATCAATAGCCTGTACTTTAATTCATCGCTTGTCTTCTCTTAAGTGAACATCAACGGTTTATATCTTTTATGTTCTTGATCTCAGCCCTTGGGTCACTTTGACACTTCACCTAATAACTTTACTTCGGCAGTTCCGCAGTCTGAGCACTTGAACCTAGATAAATAAAATACGTCTCACATTAGACACATCAAATAATTCATAAAATTACGGAACATATTTAAATTGACCAATTTAGAGCGCACTAATTTTTAATTCTCAATTATTAAACTAATTATTATAACCCATTTTATTCTTAATTTTAACTAAAAAATATGACTCAAAAATAGGTAAAAAAATATATAAAAATATGTATTTTTCATATATAACGGTGGTGGTATTGGTGGCAGTAGTGGAAGAAGAGACGACACCAGAAGAGGAGGTGGTGGCGATGACAGAAGAGGAGGTGGTGGAGTTGAAGAAGGAGATGGAGACAATAGCATAAGCATAGGAGGGGGGAGTCACTTGAGAGAGAGCAGGAGTAGAGAGTAGACATGGAGAATGAAGGCAAAAAAGAAGAGAAAGAGGAGAGGGCACTTATGATATTTTATGCTTTATGTGTGTGGGTGTTCGCATGCGCCAGTCAATGAAGGGCAAGCCTCGTGACAATAACAACCAGAAGAAGTACAAACTACAAAGAGTGGAGGTTGAGGCGTCAGGATGTATTTAACAGGGGACAGAACCCACCCTTCAAATGTAGTACCTTCTAATGTCGCATCGTCCTACGCTTTCACATGGCATTGTCTCGGCTTGTGACAGGTCTCCTTTGTCCACTTCTCTATTCATTTCATCCCTACACAATCTTGTGTGCTCCCTTTCCAATGGTTTATTGTCGGTCTATAAATCAAGATGGGACTATTAATGTTGGACTTGGACAGAGGGATTATTTCACTAAGAATCTTTTACTTTTTTATTTTTTTATGCAAAAGCCCCCCTCAGGGCAATAACAACTTCATTAACAGTTTATTCTTTTGTTGATTGGGTCAATTGGGCTATCTCTGGCTGTGGGGATGAATTAATGCCTCATTTTGGGGCGTCTGTACTTAACTTCTGTCGGACAATTTGGATAGCCAGAAATAGATTCATATTTTGTGAATGTCTGTAAGGATTCAATATGGTTGTCATCTGCAGGCTGACAGTTTGCTCATGGGTTGTTTAAAAGTAAATAAGGCATCTCCTGGCTCTCTCAAGTCTTTCAAGCTGGTGTCGTGGTGTTCTCCCCCTAGGGGATTTGCAAAGATTAATTTTGATGGTGCATCCAAGGGTAACCCTGGACCTGCTTTTGTGGGTGTTGTTGTTCGGGATAGTTCGGGTCAATGGATTGCGGGTTCTGCACATTTGGTGGAAGCTTTGGCATGCATGGAAGGGCTGAGGTTGGATCGGTAATTGGGTATTACAGCGGTTCAGGTGGAAGGTGACTCGTTAGTGGTGATTAATATTCTTAAGGGCATTTTCCACAGTATTCCAATCTCAATTAAGACCATTATATGTAATATTAAGACCTTATGTGTGGATTTTCACTCCGTTTCCTTCATGTGTATAGGGAAGGAAATAGGGTGGCAAACTCGTTAGTTAACTATGTTCATCTTGAAGGGGGTGGAGCTTAGAGTCCTTTAGTACCAAAGAAGTTTATACACTGTGCAAGGGTTCAACAAAATTTCATATGCGAATCATATATGACATTATTGAGACCTATCATAATGGCTGAACTGTTAGTGGTAAGTGGCAAGGCCAACTAACATCAAACTTTGCAAACCAACTGTATGCAGGAATCTGGGAGCGACCTAATCAGCACGTAGAATTGGGACAGAAAAATGAAAGATAGACTAAAGAAATTGAAACTTTACATGATTAACTCTTGCAGACAGCCCCGAAACACGTTGGTGCATTGGTCTTCAGTCTTCCATGTAGTTGGGAAGACCTGTGTTCGAATATCTGACCCAGGCACGAGGGGGGTCTTAGAACAGTTTGTGTTGTGTGTGTGAGGACTCTAAGGACAGGATATTTCAGAACAATGATGTGTCAGCCATAATCCTGGAGGCGGACCATCTAGGGTAGGGAGATATACCACGTAGTGAGGATAATGACGAGCAAGTCCTGTGAGGTCAAATAGAGTTCACTGCCTTGAAGAGTTGTAACCAAATTAAGAAAAAAAAAACTTACCAACAGACCATCCCCTTCGCTCAAAACATAACTCGTATCAGAACCCAAGTTATCTAGAAAAACCTTCATAATCAACATATCATTCCACAGGCCCCATAAACACCATTTTACACCTCTAATCTATCCAAGCCAGGTACAGACCCTTTTTCTAAGCTGCAAATTCCTCTTCTCATACATTAACTGCAACGACAAAGGTACATCAAATGTTCGGTATAAAAATGACTTAAAGCCACTAATAAGCAGCTCGTTATAATCGCAATATCTTTACTCTGTGTATTATTCTTGATGGCCCATATAAATGGCTAGAACAAATAATTGGGCACTGAAAACCCTTGATCAGACAACCTCTTGCAATAGAATAGAAACTCAATTTCTTTTCTCAAATATCTCACCTAAAAAGTCGTAGAGAACATCCGCAACAATGACTGGGTATTCTTCCTGTGGGAGAAGAGCTCCAGGCACTTCCACATACTTCGTGACCCCTTGAGCATCTCTAAGAGCCTCCATCTCTGCTTTCGATCTCTTAGGAGACCCACAAGTTGATACAACCAAGATTGGTATTTTCCCATCCATACTTGCAAACAGATTAATAAATTCTTCTCGAGACGTCACTGGGTCAAGTACGCCTGTTAAGAAAGCAGCCGGAACAAACCTTGCGCCTTTCCTCTTGGTCAGTGCATATCGACTCTCAATTATGGCCGGTGTAACATTTTCGGGATCTGCATAAACATGAGATTTATACTGAGATTGGATGGCCTTCTCATTGCTGACAAGCATGTTGTACATCATCCACCCGACCGCAGGGGCCTTTAAAGTACCCCTCAGAAACCCATACCTGAAAGCAAGTTTGCATTCAGAAACAAAATACAATTAGAAAAAAATTTATGTGCATGCTCTCCATCTATAGCTCAGGATAAGAACATCTACTCATAGACCTCAATTTAACAAAAGAACTATGAGCATGATCTTTCTTTATATATATTGGCATAAAAAATTTCTATTTAAGGACCTTGTTTCCATGTCACTGCTCCGGCCAAAAACTATGGGAAGCGGACCTGCCCAAGTAGGTGCTACAGCAGCAATCGCTGATGGTCTCACCAACTCTTTTTTTGCTGCACGGAGTACCAAAGAGGCAGCATGACCTCCAGCAAATACGACTGGTTTCTCTTCTGCTTATCCATCGAAAGTGAGGAATAAAAGTAATCAGTCAGCGCACTAATACAAGATAATTAGTCATCTACTAAGTATCTTAACATAAAACATCCAATACTATCACAAACTACCAACATTTCTAAAACTTTACTTGCCTGAGTCAGTCAAAGGACCATCGGATGCATTAATAAAGTCAACCAAAAACTTCTCCATGATATCTGCATTGTAATCAACTGATGGCCTATCTGAATAACCAAGGCCAGGCCAATCAACAATTGTTGCTCGCCAATTAACTTGCCCACTTCGAGTAACAATATCTTTGGCTATTGATTTCCATTCTTCCACAGTACTTACATCTGAAATTGTCGGTATCATAAGGATATTTTGACAAGGTTTGGAGCTATCTCCTTCATGATTCTCGTAATATATGTTCACTGACTTATCTTGAAATTTCCACTGCCAAGTACCTGTCTATAATCCACAGTAAATAATGTTCATAAAAAATCTCTTCTTTCATTGCCAAGAAGAACTCAAGATTGTAAAACCGAAAAAAAAATTATCTAAATGGTGTATGCTGGTCAACTTTCCAACTGATGCACCTAAACAAATCCTAATTCTTAGTTACTTTGCATAAAAGTTCATATCAATAGGGAAGCGATTGATTACCTATATCAACACTTTTAACACTCTACAGATCGTGCAGGCACCAGTAAGAGTAAAAACACAGTACATGTCCTCATATGACCTGAACCTAAAACCTTAGGCTCTAAGAACCATATTAACTAACAAATGCACCTAAAGCTTAAATTGTTAATGAAGCGATAAATACTATATTTCAGAATTTATGAAACCGTGAACCAACACTCAGAAAATTTTCTGTTTACTAAGAACAATTTTAAACTCTAAAGGCAATGCTTAATTTTAACAGGATGGAGGACCAATAACCAGAACGAGGTGAAACTTTGTTGTATCCAAAATGTGAAGCGAGGATCAGTCCACAAAATATTAGAGTATAAGAAGGCTAACTCCTTCAAATATTTGAATGCAGACAACTGGAGGCCTTAAGGTCATAATAAATGAATGGAAGATCTTCAAAGGCATTAGCTATATATATTTTTTGTTATTGCACATTGAAAAACTGATCTTGCAACATGTTCCTATGTGCTTAACACATATGAGCATAAAATGCTATCTGGCCAAGATCTCAATGCTCATTAGGCTGTCGCCATGGAATATAGTGGGACAAACCAAATTTCCAACTTTCAGCGAGATGCAAGAAATTGGAGAGACATGGCCAAACCCACACCAATTCTTGCCCAAATGCAAACTTTCTTCATAATTTTCTATGTCTAGTCAAGGTACTGGGTTCACTAGGCTGTCCAGATGTCCTTCGTGTGGCTACTCCAGGTGGCTTTTCTCTGGCCTCACCCAACAAACAGACAGTAGACGTAATTCTATTCAAGGCAATACACTGTTGGAGGTGGCACTAGTAATTCTATTCAAGGCAATACACTGTTGGAGGTGGCATTAACTATTTGATAGAAAACCAGAAAAGTAGATGGTAAACCGTTTCCACTTAGCTACTAACCATGAAACAGAGTTGTAAAAATAGAGATCCGAGAGTGAGTTGGCTGGCCACAAAAGGTGAATCAGACCAATTAATACTGATTCAAGTCGATTCAAATACAACAATAAATTTGTCACTTGAATGAATAAAGATAGTTCGTAGGTAGTACAAAACCAGGAATACACAGAAAAATAGTAAAAACATGCCGGTGTACAAGAATTAAGTAAAACTGATACAAATAAATTGTAAGAGAAAAATATCATAGAGTTAACAAAGAGATCTCGGAGGTCCACGGAGAGATTCCCAAGAAATCCACGAGAGATATCGTAAGATTGGAAAAGTAATTTCAACCGAGAAACAATACTTCCGTATATAAATTTGCTGTATTATAATAAACATCTATAAGTGTACTACCATAAAACAACCACCAAATGGCATAAAAATGCGACTATTTGAAAAAGATTTTCTAAGTGAAAAGAGAGAAGTAGGAAACGACAAGAAGTGGAAATAAGTAAATCGAATCACAAAATGAGCATAACCCACAGAATGAAGATAAAGAAATGGGTAAGAAAAACCAGATGGGTGGCAGCTGAAATGTCCACCCCAAATATGCAGAAACCAACACTAAGCTGCAATCAACTATCCCACCCCAAGAAACAATAGCACAAATTGATTTATTCAATAGTAATGGCACATTGTACTAGTCATCAGGTGTTTAAAGGTTAGGAGAAATTTTGTTTTGCACAAGAGCCTATCAGAGTATACACGCACACCATTGTTCTCTTTTTTTTATATAATATTGCTTTCATTTATATCTAGTTGTGTATCACAATCCTTAAATGACATTCATATCTTTTGGTGAAGCCACATAATGGGCTAACTGTTGTCCCAATGATAGCTAGACTGTTTTGTAAAATTTTATTTATTTCTGCATGATTTGCAGGATATTTGCTTGTTTGAAAGGCTGCATCAGGAAGAAAAAAATAGATTCATTTCTATTATAATTTTCTCTGTTGGTAATCGCATATGCATTCTGTTTTCATGGAGTGGATAATACAAATTGAGCCAGATGAAAGTGCTTCTCTATCCACTTAGCACTATTGGCAATACATGAAGTGTTTGGGATCTTCTTTATGGTCCGACTATATACATGCCTTAATACCTTTGTTTCCAGAAGATAAGAATATAGTGCAAAAACTGAAGCAGAAGTCAATAGGCCAAATACTGTTAACCATAGGAATTGTATGTAGTTGTAGCTGAAAGCATAAGCGAATGGCCCTCATCTTCCAAAACAAGCTAAAAGAGTAAATAGATGCTGAAAGCTATGTCTACAAGAACAGGACTTCCAATGAACAAAGTGAAGGATGTGAGAGAATGATAATAGGAAGAAGAAAAATTTGCTTGAGAGGTACTCAGTTTAAATATTGCCAAAACCAGAAAACATGTAGTTCAAGCTTTCTTAGCAAAAAGGCATATGTAAGTTCGAGATCAAACAGCAAATTATTTAAAGTGGTCTGGGAGAGATCTTGGCTCAGTCATGGACCATGATTCAAAATTTCTCCAAGATTGCAAACCTTGGGGCCAGCACTGTACGAATAAGCATGGTAAGTTAACTAATATTTAATCAATTGATAAGTTTGAGCTGACGCCATTCAACAAAAACGTTATAGGATACCTAGTTCCATTATTAAACCTGGTGCACAGGAATTTTCAGTCACGGATAATGCATTAATCTTAGATAGTGATATTCTCACTAAATAATGGATGTAGGTCAAGTTGGACCAAATTACCATAGAAAACTCTTACCCCTACTCATTATCCTCTTTTGTCTTTCTTTGTCTACAGTATAAGACCCGGGAGAAAAGGCTCAATCTTCCATACATATATACATACATACATATATACATACATATATATATATAGACCAATTTTCTTTTTGCTCAGTAAGCTGTGGGAGTAGTCCCTATTTCATTAATAAAACAGGGAATAGTACATGCGAGAAGAATTACCTATCAATGGCAGAAAATATGAAGGGTTACAAACCCATCTATTCTTCCAATGACAAAAGGCTGAGTTTTCTGCCACATACATTCTTGCAAGATCGCTTAGGGATTTCAACAAACATGGACATCATAAGCAACACCCTTGACACAAGTGTGATTGGAAATTCTTAAAGATGTGGATTCAATATGTGAATTGCATATTGGTAACACTTCGTGCATATAATATTTTGAATTGCATCAATAAGAAACACTTTGACCCTACTTAAGATGGACCTGTTCTCAAATCATTTAAACTTTTTTAGGTTTCAAGATTCAAAAGGTAATTGTTGTCAATCGGTAGGTCGTGGATGTACCCTTTTTTTATTGCAATGGCATAGAAATGTTTTGAATCAACAAACTCAGGTCCAATGTCATATAAAAAGAGATGTAGTTTTTTCTTTAACATTCTTTGGCGTAACTGCCCATTTTCATAACAGAAATAAGACGATCCAATGGCAACATCAAATAATTTTATAGATATTTGAACAAATGGCTCATTTGGAATACCAAACCCAATCATATGGGTTGAAGGGTTGCATTCATTAATCATTTTGTTTTCCCTCGGTTATGCATTATAATATACAAAAGGTCCTTGTACCCATTAGGGTATCTTTTCCTCATCTATAGGAGAACTTAAAAGATGCATAGTATTCAAATATTTGAGAAGCTTTCAGACCTCCTTATTTTTATTATGAAAATGAGGTACTTACGCCAAAGAATATGAAACTACATCACATTACTTATGTGACATGGAACCTGAATTTGTTAATTCAAAGTACTATGACAAGTAGACTGTACATCCACAACCTACCGACTAACAACAAATACTTTTTGAACCATGAAATCTAAAGAAGAAAATAATTAAACGATTGATAATAGATACTTTTTTGGGTACTTGATATCTCTACTTTGATTGGATCACCTTTTACAACCAGTATGAAGATTTTGATGTGATTCAAGTTCTGATATAGATGAGGAAAATCCAAACACACATCTTCTGATGAATCTTCATTGCCTATGAGGGCAAGGGAGTGAGTAGAAGGACCATCCACATATTATAAAGCACAATAGAGGGAAAATAAATTGATTAATCCAAGCAGACCATCAACCCCATATGATTCGGTTTGGTGTTCCAAATGAGGTATCTATTCAAACATCTAGAAAAGTAGCTGATGGTGCCATAGGACCGCCTTATTTCTATTGTGAAAGATTTTCTGACATCTAAATATTAAGCATATTTCGAATTCTAATATAGATGAGGAAAAGCCAAACCATTGTCATATTGATGATTCTTCACTTCCTAAAAGGACAAGGGAGTGAATAGAAAGGCCTTCCGTGTATTATTAACCACAATAGAAAGAAAACAAAGTGATTAATGGATGAATACCATTAACCCATATGATTGGGCTTGGTGTTCCAAATGAGCCATATTTCAACCATCTAGAAGAGTACTTGATGTTGCCATTCGATTGCCTTATTTCTATTATGAAAATAGAGTACTTACACCTATGAATGTTTTGAAACTACATCGCATTACCTATATGGCATTGCATCTTAAAATGTTGATTCAAAGTACTTATGCACCACTACAAGCAAAAGAGGGAATATCCACAACCTACTGATTGACAACAAGCACTTTTTTTAATCTTGAGACTGAAAAAATTTAATGATTGACAACATGTCATTTTTTGGGTACTTAATATCTCTAATTCGATTGGGGCTCCTTTCACAGCTAATATACAGATTTAGATGTGTTGCATCTTCCAAGTAGGAAAAGCCCCAGCCTTGTGCTGTAACCCGATAGGGTCAAAAGGAATGCCTTGACGGCAGGGGAAAGGAAGAAGAAAAGGAGGTAGAGGAAATAATGTTTTCTTATTGCATAAGTCCTAAAGGAGGAGGAAGACCCCCTTATATAGAAGACTCTAGATGACATAATGACGACATGATATGACGTCATTACGACGACATCTTAGGACATTATACATCTAATTACAGAAACATCACTATGACGACATAATAGGCCATGATTACATCCAATCATGGCCTTTATTACAATCACTAATTGATACGAAAAGGGAAACTAATCCTAATCATAGAATCCAGCGATATTCATCCTACGTGTGCATGACATTCACAACACTCCAACGGTTTGCCCTGCCATGCCACGAGCACCTGCGTCACAATACGCCCAGCGCGACGCACGCGACGTGTGTCAATAACCGAAGCTGGTACTGGCTCATCAGATTCAGCCGGACCCATGAGAGGAGGAGGCGCAGAACCAGCAATCAAGTGAGGGTCCCCCACAAAGCGACGGAGGCGAGAGACGTGGAATACAGGGTGCACCAAGGACTTGGCAGGCAGAGAAAGACGATACGCCACTGGGCCCACCCGTGCTGCTATGGGATATGGCCCATGAAATCGAGGTGCCAACTTCTGGTCAGCCCTATGCAAAGAAGTTTGGCGCTGGGGAAGAACTGACAGATAAACCATATCGCCCACCTGGAACTCTTTGTCCGAACGCCGTTTGTCGTACAGTTGCTTCATCCGGTTCTGGGCGGACGCTAAATTGAATTTCAACTGACGAAGCACCTCATCACGAGTCTGTAACATATAATCCACCTCGGCGATGGAAGAACGATGAGGAACATAAGATAGGACAGATGGAGGGGGCCGGCCGTAGACAATCTCAAACGGTGTAAAGCCTGCACGTGTGTGATACGCCGTGTTGTACGACCATTCTGCCCAAGGTAGCAATGAGAGCCAACGACGGGGTTGATCCCCCACAAAATAGCGTAAGTACTGCTCAAGGCACCGATTCACCAATTCCGTTTGGCCATCTGTCTGGGGGTGGTAGGCCGTGCTCATGTGAAGTTTTGTTCCCTGCAACTTAAAGAATTCCCGCCAAAACTGGGAGATGAAGACCCGATCTCTATCAGATACAATAGTACGTGGCATACCATGCAACTTCGCCACTTCACGCACATAGAGTTCAGCAATAGTACGGGCGGAGTACGGATGACTTAGGGCACAAAAATGGGCATATTTAGAGAGACGATCAACCACCACCATTATCACCGTCTTGCCCCCCACTGCTGGTAAAGCCTCAATGAAATCCATGGAGACGTCATCCCACACCTTGTCCGGAATGGGAAGGGGCTGTAGAAGGCCCGTGGGAGAAGTAGACGATGCTTTGGCTCGCTGGCACGTGTCACAGGCGGCCACATAGGCATGCACTGCTTTCCTCAAACCGGCCCACAAAAAACTTTGGCTGACCCGTTTGAAGGTTCGAAACGTACCTTCATGCCCAGCAATCGGAGTATCATGGAAATGAGCAATAACCCGTTGTCTCAAGTCTCCCACATCCGGCACCCAAAGTCGATCTTTCCAAAATAATAACTGGTCGCGCCAGTCGAAGGGGGGTGCCGCAGAGGGGTCGCTCTGAATACGACCAATCAGTTCCTGGGTAGGAGGATCCGCCACATATGCCGCTTGCAAGTCTGGAATAAACGGGCAACAAGGGACGGAGAGTGCGAGGCAGGCACCTTCTTGGGGCCGGCGCGATAAAGCATCAGCCACCGTATTATCAACGCCCTTCTTGTAGACCACCTCATAATCGTAACCCAGTAGCTTACTCACCCAGCGTTGTTGAGACGGAGTTGAAACGCGCTGCTCCAAAAAATATTTAAGAGGTTGGTGGTCGGTCCGAATAAGAAATCGTCGGCCCAACAGATAAGGCCGCCACTTAGAGACGGCGTGCACAATGGCCAACATCTCCTTTTCGTACGCCGATAAAGATAAGGACCGGCCCGACAGTGCCTTGCTGTAAAAGGCGATCAGGCGCTCTCGTTGGAGTAGGACCGCACCCAGGCCCAAATCCGACGCATCCGTCTCAACCACAAAAGGTAGAGAGAAATCAGGGAGAACCAATACCGGTGCCTGTACCATTGCTTGTTTCAATCTATCAAATGCAGTTTGGGCTTCATCCGACCATACAAATGCACCCTTTTTTAGCAATGATGTAAGCGGCCTAGCAATTAGCCCATAGCGCTCAATGAACCGACGATAATAGCCGGTTAGGCCCAAGAACCCCCGGAGAGACTTCACACAAGTGGGCGTGGGCCATGACCGCATGGTCTCCACCTTGGACGGATCCGTGGCCACCCCTTGAGAGGAGATAATGTGGCCCAAATAGTCGACCTGCGCGCTGCCAAAAGAGCACTTCGAACGTTTCAAGAAAAGTGTGTTAGCCTTCAGAATAGCAAAAACTGACCTGAGATGGTCAAGATGTTCCTCCCAGGACGAGCTATATATCAATATGTCATCGAAGAATACTAGCACGAACCGGCGGAGGTATGGGCGAAACAAGTCATTCATCAGGCTTTGGAATGTGGATGGCGCATTGGTCAGGCCAAAAGGCATGACTAGAAACTCATAATGGCCGTCATGAGTCCGGAAGGCTGTCTTATGGACATCATGCGGCTGCATACGGATTTGATGGTAACCAGAGCGCAGATCGAGTTTACTAAACACCGCTGCCCCTGCCAATTCATCAAGGAGCTCCTCTATTACGGGAATGGGGTACTTATCTTTTACTGTGATAGCATTAAGTGCCCGGTAGTCGACACAGAAGCGCCAAGATCCGTCTTTTTTACGCACCAACAGGACTGGTGACGAAAAAGAACTGGTACTGGGGCGTATGATACCCGACTGCAACATTTCTTGAACTAATTTCTCAATTTCAGCCTTCTGCACATGGGGATAGCGAAAGGGGCGCACATTGGCCGGCGGGGCCCCAGGCGCGATAGGAATGGAATGGTCATGGCTTCTGGCTGGTGGCAGCCCCGAAGGCTCAGTGAAAATGTCGGCATGCTCATTAAGGAGGTCAAGCATGGCTGTGGCCAAGGGCAGTTGATCCACATCCATAAGTGCGCGCTGCTGTAATAAATAACCTTGAGGTGTGAACTTGAAAAGGGAACTCACCCCCTGCGCTGTATGCAAAGTGCCTGGCTGTGCCCCGTGAAGGCGTATGCGCTGGCCATCCACTTCAAAATCCATAGTTAGATCCCTGAAATTCCATATCACATCTCCCAGGTCTTGTAACCACTGTACACCCAGCACCACATCTGCACCCTTCGTGGGTAGAAGGAACAAATCAGTGACGAACGAGTGCCCTTGGATCCTTAGCTCGATCTGAGAACACACCCCCATGCTGCGAAGGTGCTTGCCGTCCCCAATCAAGACATCAAAGGGTTTGGACTCGGAGACATAGCACCCCAGGCGTTGCGCCACCTTGTCATTGATAAAGTTATGTGTTGACCCACCATCGATGAGTACTGCGACCTGTTGGCGTTTCAGCTGACCCTGAACACGCATGGTCCTGGGGGTAAAGGTACCCGAAAAAGCATGGACAGAGATCTCCGGCTGAACATGGTCATAGAGTCCGGCACTCTCTTCTGAGTCATCCACTCCTGCGTCTTCCACTTCTTCAATGAGTAGACTTCCCTTGACAGAACAGCGATGGCCCGGGACGAACTTTTCATCACACCGATAGCAAAGTCCTTTCACCCGCCGCTCCTCCATCTGGGCGGTCGTCAGACGGCGAACAGGAGTGGCTGGAGAGCCTAGCAGGGTTCCTGGCAAAGTCTGTCGGCTGGGACCTGGGCCAGACGCTGGGGCTAAGACAGGGTTCTGGCCAGTGTACGTCCTCAGAGGCAACCCTCCACGACCCCCTCGTCGTTGACGGGCCAACTTTTCTTCTTCAATACGTGCATGACGCACCACTTCCCGCATAGTCTGGCAGGGGAAGTGTCGCATCTCATCAGCAATTTCTGGCTTCAAGCCCCGTTTGAATGTTCCCACGAGTGCAGCCATTGGCCAGTCCGGTAAACGATTGGCAATTTTCATAAAATCAGAGTAATATGCTCTCACCGTGGTAGTCTGACGCAGAGTAGAGAGCATCTCATTGAAGTCCTGGAATTCATTTGGACCAAATTGGATGCATAGCTCGTCAGAAAAGGAGACCCATGTTGGCCGACGAACCTCTTTTTCGAAGGCTCTAAACCAAACTGATGCATCGCCGTCCAAGTGAAAGGTAGTGACCCGAAGTCGTTCTTCGTCAGAATAGGTTCCCTGGTAGGCAAAGAATTCATCAGCCTTGTATAGCCATTCGACCGGATCATCCTCTCCACTGTACCTAGGAAACTGCAGTCGAGCCAATCTGGGTTCAGCGCTGTTCCGCTGTCCTCCGTGGAACCCAGAGAACTCTTCCCAGTCCTCCTCCATCTCACGCTGGATATTGCGTGTTCTTACAGTCATTGAGCCATTTCCTCGAGCACCTTCTGTGGCTTGTGTTCCCTGGCCCGTGCGACCTGCTTCCATCTCAACGTGGATTGACCCAATGGGAATGCCTTGAGAACCAGGATGGCCAAAGGGTTGGCCTAGCAGAGAACCACCTACCGGTTGAGAGCCCCCTTGTTTTGGTGGTGGCGGGGTAGCATTGGGGCCAGTGTGCATGTCCTCTCGCGCTGCCCACCTGGTCCTCTCTTCCTCGTGCGCCACATTCATCACCTTTAACTGCTCTTGAATCCCCAATAACACAGAAACCAAGGTTGCTTGTGTGGGGTCAGGATCAGCCTTCGGGCTTGCAACATCGTGTGCCTGTTCTTGCTCAGAGGACGTCCCCGCGGCCATGGTTGGCTGCTTGCGAGGAGGCATGAGGCTCCGCAGATCGGAACTGCTCTGATACCAGTGTTGTAACCCGATAGGGTCACAAGGAATGCCTTGACGGCAGGGGAAAGGAAGAAGAAAAGGAGGTAGAGGAAATAATGTTTTCTTATTGCATAAGTCCTAAAGGAGGAGGAAGACCCCCTTATATAGAAGACTCTAGATGACATAATGACGACATGACGACATCTTAGGACATTATTACATCTAATTAGAGAAACGTCACTATGACGACATAATAGGCCATGATTACATCCAATCATGGCCTTTATTACAATCACTAATTGATACGAAAAGGGAAACTAATCCTAATCATAGAATCCAGCGATATTCATCCTACGTGTGCATGACATTCACAACACCTTGTCATATGATGAATCTTTCACTGCCTAAAACAACAACTGTGTGGGTAGAAGGCCATTTGTATGTTGTAGAGCACAACACAAGGAAAACAAAGTGATTAATGGATGAAAAATATCAACCCAAATGATTGGGTTCTAAACTTTGTGCATTTAATATTTAAATCACATCAATAAGAAACACTTTTCCCCTAGTTAAGATGTTTAAGGAATTAGCTTTAAATTGGTTGAATTTTCTTTTAAGCCATATCAACACCCCATCACCACCCTCCCCTCCGTCCACCCCCCTTCAAAAACAAATAAAGGATAGGACTGCAAGTGAAGCAGATGTCAGAAGCTGGGAGAGAGGACAGATGGCCAAGTCACTACTCCACGAGAAGGAGAGGGACCAAGCCGTTCCCTCTTTATTCATGTAGTAGAATTGGGAACATTATAACCCTCTACCTCAACCAAATATGTAAAAAATAAGAGTCTACACCAATTGGTCATTTAAAAAAATTGATTTGTTCTGATAATAAGTTACAAAATCAATCAAAATCCGCCGATCCAAGTGCCAACAGAAAAGGTTCACTTTGCATGCAAAATCTTTTGTATTCTTCTATTCCTATATAAATCAACAGATGATACAACTGTCCTAACACTGCAATGGGAATCTCATGTCCACCTACTTCCAGGAAGACATGATTTTGAAAAAAATCCATTAAATCATCAAACAGAAACTATCATTTACATTCTGGATGACTAAGGGGCCAATGACGTTGTAAACTTGCCACCTTTGAACAATTAATTATATTCATTAACATCAAAATGATAGCATTTATTCTTCTCAAAACCCAAGGTCAGTAGTTACATGTTGTGACCGGCAATGGTCACAAGGTATCTCGACGGCAAAAGTGAAAAGAAAGAAGAAAAGTAATAACTGAAATGGTTTTCTATTGCATTACCTCCAACTGAGGAAGACGTCCAACATATAAAGGGAAGAGATGGCGCGCCTGCCTAGGGGCGCGCGCCATCTGGCCAAACTGATGGGCCACTAATTGGCCTAATTATTCTCACTCAGCCCGTTACCTACAATTAGCCTAAACGGGCCTGATTACAATAAGATACGCAATATTAATCAACTATCCTACTGGCATGATTACTGCGGCAGACGTTGGCCCGCTGGCGTATGCATACAGGCCTGATATGGCGTTCACAACATTACAGAATGATAATTTGATACTACAAACAACGTTTTGGACCGAGATGAACTGACATTAACTAGCCTTCTACATTGAATCACTTCCACTCATTAGAATATGATTAGTTTAATTCACAGACACAATAAGGATAAAAAATATATTCCCTCCATCCCATATTAAGTGTCCTATTTGGTTTTCAAAATGAACTAATTGAAAAACCATATAGCACACTTGATAGGGGACAGAGCGTGTGTATGTTCTCTATGTGTACTACAAACCAGATGCTCAAATACATGAACCCAGATATAAAACCACTGTAAATTGTGGCCCCTTTAAGTGTCCTATTTGGTTTTCAAAATGAACTAATTGAAAAACCATATAGCACACTTGATAGGGGACAGAGCGTGTGTATGTTCTCTATGTGTACTACAAACCAGATGCTCAAATACATGAACCCAGATATAAAACCACTGTAAATTGTGGCCCCTTTATATAGACGGTGCTAATATTTAATTTGTCTAAAAAGAAGAAAGCCGCTGGCTTTGTCTGCTAATTTCCCAAACGAAATAGACCAAAACTTGAAAACTTGTTCCCTCCCTTGAGGATGTCAAACTTAACTACTCTCACATATAATAAATCCTTGCAGGCCATTCAATTCTATTTAAGCACTATATGAGAATTTCTACCAAATTCAAAGCGAATCTGACTCAATTCAGAAGAATTTGGGCTGAATTTGAAATTTCATTCTGAATGTGGATTCTTCCCCATTTCAGTCTGAATTTAGGTATCTAATCATGAGGAGATCCCCAACTTTAGCCTGAATTGTGGGAAAATCCACCTTCAGGCCGATTTTCCAATTCTTGAGCCAAACAGAATTCCAATTCTCTGCCCTTCGGAAAGAATAAATCCTTCTAAATTGAGATTCGAATTCTGCTAAATTCATGAACCAAACAACCTAATTATTATTGGTATTTTGCCACTTCCAAACCAGTAAGCTAAGACATGAAAAATCGGATCAACAATGTCAATAGCTCATCCACGATTCCACGTTTCTCAGAACCACAGGGCATTAGCCCATGAATAAAGATAACATGCCTTGGTTCTTTTAGTATCTAAACATCACTTAGCCTTTCAAGAAATGAAATGAACAGATAGGAAACCACTCACAGAAACAGATCCGAATCATCTCCAAACAAATCTTATTTGGTGACAAACAATCAAGACGTACTCTAAAGATTTGCATATGGGCACATGCAGGGAAAATAATTCTAAAATTAGAACAACTAGACAACAGAAGTCTCTTACCTTGGACTGGATAGACGACTTTCCAGGGACAGTAGCTGTGGAGGAATCCAGCGACGACGCAGACCTTATTTTCAGGGTGCAGCGACGGTGAAGCCTCGGTCGAAGACGATGGGAGGAGAGATTAGGAGAGCAAAGACTGTTATAGAATACTGCAGAGGTAGCCATGGCAGGATGAAAGAAGAGGTTGAGACTTGGGGCAGATGATCAACAACGCTTCTTGAAATGGAGTGGAGACGACTGTTTCTATCTTGAGATTCGAGGTTGGCCACCGACGCTAAGTTCAACGGAGCTTCATCAATCTCCTCCTTTTGACTTGAGAGGAGGAGAAGTTTCACATTTTCTTCTTATTTTTTTTGGCCGCCATTCTTTTGTTGCGACACACAGTCAACTAGTGCCCAAAGCAGAAGTCACTACCACTTCAAATTTTCTGAAAATACTACCACTGTTCAAAGAAACCTTTAAATTTAGGGGAATTAACTAAATAATATTTTAAAAAAATTAATTACCCATCGAGAACCGTCCAAAAATAATTCCCGATCCGTTTATCTTATCAGCTACGTAGGCATCAGTATAACTCCGAGTTACAAGCACCATGAACTTCATTATAACTCCGCATGCATTTGCTACAACTTAAATATTATTTACCCAAGCACAGGCAGTGAAATAATAAAGTTTACTCGATGAGTCCGAGGTCAATCAACACGGAAAACGTATATGTAAAAATTAGAATCTAAAATCACTAATTATAATTGAACTATGAAATTGGGTTTCTTTAGAGAATGATTTCCTAATGAATTAACGTGACTAAAATACTTTTAATTTAATATAATCAAAGAGACTAAACTAAAGCATTGAATCCATATTAAATCTACATGAATCTGCATCCTAATCCAAATTCATACATAATGTTTCGGCACAAAAGTCGATTATCTGAGCATTATATGTATCTAATAATCACGCACAATTAAATATCAATACTTTAATCAATAATTCAAAGGCGATCATCGTGCATGACCCAATAATTAAAAGAAAATTCACATGGTAGAATTTAAAAGAGATTAATCATTCAATAGCGATCAAAATCAATATTTAGGAATTAAATACATGTTTTATCAATACTTCATCAAGCCCAGTCTATAGAGAATTAGCTACTCATGATAATAAAGTGAAAAACCTAATTAAGAGAAGTCATCGACAGAATGTGCGACGAAACATTGTTCATCGAGTACTATAGCTTAATCATTGTAGCAGTACTGTTCTTAGGTACGGTTCACTAAACACTGTTTATCATCTCCTTTGCTAAGCCAAACACTAGCAAAAATGGTACTGTAGCAATACTATAGCAACCACCAAAAATGCCCCAGAAGCTCTCCTTTTCTAATTAACCTAAGTGCAAAAATAAAGCAAAAATTAAAACATAGCAAAACATACAAGCTATTATCCCGACAAATGCACACTACAATGCTTAAGAAAATCAACCACATGTACTTGGTTCATAATCAACAGGAATATAGAAGCCCTCAAGTAAGTGGTTTTATTCCACACTTTCATCTTGGAAATTTCTGCTCAAATATTATATAGCATGATAACATAAATAGTAGAAAGTGTAGAACATTGTAGCAATACATTCTAAATTTCTGTTTATACAGATCTAGTGTTACCCATTAACCAAAGAACATCAGAATCTACATAGTCATCGTAATCTTTAGGTTCATGATAGCACAGATCTGCGCGCCTCCTTCGGGTCCAACATTCTAGATTTGAGAGGATAATACACCACAGACTTTTTTTTTTCTTTTATTTTTTTTTTTCGCTAGGACTGTGTAAGGCCTGACTTCAAGATGCTTAGGTTTAGCAATGACTCAGGCCAATGACTCCCAGCCAGTTGACTTAGGGCATTAGGTTTTAAGAGACCGCTTCGGGCCCGAGCATCAGCCTAAGTTAATCCTATAAAGTCAAGCAGCCCCTTTCCTTTTCATTTTGTTTTCATTTTTTCGCATTTTCATTTTCAGCATTCATATTTTCAGCACATCTTTATTTTGTCCAGGCTGTATTATACTCTCAACCTATTTCCGGTTCCAATCCCTTGCCATAGCCAAGTAAATGGTCTATCATGATCTTTTAAGCTCAACAGATAACTACACATCATCCAATGACTATGACTAAAGACATCCCACTGTAGATTAGCATTCAACAAATCTCTAGATGGTATTACTTTATGTACTAGTGTGTGTGAGTGAGTTTTCTTAGTTCAAGCACTTATTCCAAGAGGACTGTAACAGAAAGATATGCTCAATTTTTTTTTCTTTTTCTGATTTTTAATTTTTATTTTTATGAAAGTAATATTCCCTCCCCCAAACCTATTATGAACATTGTCCTCAATGTGAACAAAATATAGCATGACAATGAGCATGTAAACAAAGAAAATCAAATAAAGGAGAGAATACACCTGAATACGTGGGTTGCCTCCCACCAAGCGCTAAGTTTAACGTCTTCAGCCAGACGAAACTCCTTTAGTCCAACTTATCCAGGGTCTTTCAAGCCAACATTCAGTCCCTCTGTGGTCCTACTACACACATTAAAATTAATGAAAGAAGGAGCAAATGAAGCAGTAGGACAAATCCATGGGGTGCACCATCCACCAGAGTATCAATCATATGAACTGCGTAATAATCATCTGGTGGTGGATGTTGTTGTTGGGCATTAAAAACATTCAGTTTGGCATTTAAATTTCCAAAAGACCATTTCAGCACCCCATCCCGACAGTTTATAATAGCATTGGATGTCGCCAGGAATGGACGTCCCAAAATTACTGGAATTTGACTACCAATGTTCGGTACAGGTTGTGTATCTAAGACAATGAAGTCCACAGGAAAGAAAAATTTGTCAACCTATACCAAAACATCTTCAAGAACACCACGTGGAGTTTTAATGGATCGGTCTGCAAGTTGTAGTGTTATTGTAGTCGGTTTCAATTCCCCCAACCCAAGTTGCTCATACACAGAGTAAGGCAACAAATTTACACTAGCCCCCAAATCTAATAATGCCCTGTCAACAGTATGGTTCCCTATAACACATGAAATTGTTGGACATCCTGGGTCCTTATATTTCGGTGGAAGATTGTTTATTAATAGGGAACTCACCTGCTCAGTAAGGAAGACCTTTTTAGTCACATTAGATTTAGCTTTTCTCTTTTGGGTACAAAGGTCTTTCAGGAATTTGGCATATGCAGGGACCTGTTTTATTGCATCTAGCAAAGGGAGATTGACCTTAACCTGTTTAAACACCTCGAACATCTCCTCCGTCTTTCGGTGGGATTTACTGAACGGGGAGGGTTTGTCCAGGCATTGTGGAAATGGTACCCTGGGAATATAAGATCTCTCTTTCTGGGCCTCGGGTTGGTTATCCGGTGGGGTTTTAGAACTAACAGGTATAGCTTTGATGGAATTGGGTTCCTTGTCTTCCTCATGGGAAGGTGTCTCACTCAAAGGGCCAACAAATGGATCCCAAACCCTATTGTCAACTTGTTTACCGCACCTCAAGGTAGTTATGGCTTGCACTTGCTCAGGAGGGTAATGGGAGGCCTCAGCTACAAACTGGCCTCGAGGGTTTTGTTGGGGTTGGCTAGGTAAAGTTCCTGCTTCTCTACGGTTCATGGCTTGAGCTAGCTGTCCCAATTGGGTCTCGATCTTGGCAATAGATTGTGTATGAGAATGGACTAGCTGGGCCTGGGACTTTTGTTCAGTTGTCAGCTCAGTTAAAACCGTGAGCATGGTGGATTGGGTGGCCATTATTTGGCTCAGCTGGTCTTCAATGGTTGGTTTCTTATTAGATTGGCCAAATTGCGGGGCTGAGGATGGTTGGTACAGTTGAGGTTGGTTTTGAAATTCCTGTCTTCGGGCCTGATTAAAAGTAGGCCCTGGATTTGGTTGCCTCCAAGAAAAATTAGGATGATCACGCCACCCGGGGTTATAAGTGTTGGAGTATGGATTGTTGGCTCTGGGAAAAGTTTGTGCACTGTTGACATGCTCTTGTACTAGGTCTGGATATTGGAAGGCTGAAGGGCAGTCAACAATGGTGTGCATAGGGTTGGCACAGATGGTGTAGGCATCATGAGAGGTGGGGTTATAAGGTGGAGTCTGTGAGAACAACCTGTCAAATCTCTCAGTTAGGGATGCCACTTGGTGTTCTAGGTTTGTGGTAGCTTTAACATCATACATGCCTCCCCTTAAGGCACTCCTACCAGGCATATGGCCTTCAGATCTATAGAGGGTGGCACTGTGTAGAGAGTTTTCGCTCAGGTCCTCTAGTAGATCCCAAGCATCATCCGGTGTCTTTTTCATGAATGTGCCTCCACAGGAGGCGTCTATTAAGGTCTTATGCTGATCGCACACGCCCTCATGAAATCTCTGTACTAATTGCCACTTGGGCACATCATGGTGGGGACAGGACCGGAGTAAGGATTTCATCCTCTCCCAGCTTTCATGGAATTGTTCATTAGGTGTCTGGGTAAAGGTGATGATTTCATGACGGATCTTATTGGTCCGCCCCACAGGAAAGTATTTCTTGAGGAATTCGGCTTGAAGTTCCTCCCAAGTGGAAATAGAGTTATGCTCAAGGGAGTATAGCCATTCCTTGGCCCTATCTTTTAAGGCGAAGGGGAACAACCTAAGGCGCACCTGGTCATCAGATAGTGTAAGTTTAAAGGTTGTGTTAACCTCTAGGAAATTTTGTAGGTGCCTATAGGGGTTCTCATTTAATTGGCCATGGTATGTGGGCAGCATCTGGATGATGTTTGGCTTAATTTCAAAATTAGCCACGGTTGCGGGAAGTAGGATACAGGAAGGGGAGGTGTAGGCAGTGGGACGGTAGTAGTCTTGCAGGGTACGGGCATGGGGCATTAGCGGATTCTGGTTTAGACCATTCCCACCCCCAAGGTTCATGTTGTCCGCCATTGGATGAATTTCAAGGATTGGTTTGCTAGGAGTTCTACAGATTCTATATAGGCGCTCAGGATCAGGATCAAAGGCAAGGTCGGGGTTCAGGGAGCGACGACCATGCATGTACAATAAAAATCAAACAAAACCTGTGCAATCCTAATAGCGACAACTAGCAAGCATCAACCCTAGATAGCGACAACTAGCAACCTAATAGCGACAACTAGCACGTCATGCAATCCCACAAAGAAAAGAAAAACACCAAGCACCCAAATTTACTCTAAAAGAGGGTTAAGAGAGTGCAAACAGTGGGAAGGGATGGCCCTTCCAACGATGACGAAAATCAGCGTCCTCTCTTAATCCTGCAAAAGAAGAAGAACAAAATTAAGCGACTAAAAATAAATCTAAATTAAACTAAACTACTCTAAAACTAACTATGCTAAGAATTTAGTAAACTATTATGCCGTCCCCGGCAACGGCGCCAAAAACTTGATCGTTTAAATATAAACCCTTGCAAGTGCACAAGGCAATTGCACTACGGTGAGTATTGATAAGGGTTGTCGAACCTCAGGGACGGATTAATCTTTTACCATTCAAGAGAAGAAAAAGATGTAGTTTAATTAATTCTAAAAAAAACTATGAACTTTAACTACTAAGTTGAGTTTTAATCAATGTGGAGAAAACCAAGGCTTCGAATCCACCACAATAACTAGTGTATCGTCTCTCTCTCTCTTTTGAATAAAGATTTCCAATTGGCTGGTGTATTCCTCTCAGACATACACCTGTCAATTCAAATTATAGTGCTCTCCTCTCGGACGTAACACATAAATCGATTAAGCATATGGAATTGTGATCTATCTCTCTCAAGCATAAATCAATGAAACTTGATTAACATATGACAAATCAGAACACTCACATTCCTCTCAGACATGCAAGTAATCTTTCAGATTGAAATTCATAAAATCCACTCTTGTCTCTCTCAAGCACAAAGAATAAACTCAATGAATTAACTTTAATTGCATAACAAAGTTTCATACATTAACTAGAGTAAAAACATAAGATGAGAGAAAAGAAACTACACAACCAGATTAATGGGCTTCATCTACGCCTTGGATAGGAGTTTAGCCAAGCATGGAAAGAGAATCCATCATCTTCATCTTCATCATCTTCTTCTTCCTTTGCTCTAGCCTCCAAGGTCTCAAATTGCTCTCTAGGTTGAATATGTGGTGCCCAATACGTTCTCCCATAAGGCCTATTTATAATAGTGAAGAGAAACCACGAAGTCCCCTTCCAAATCCAAGTCAAAATAGGTCTTAATTCCGGTTTGCCGCATATGGCGATCGATCGTACGTATTGCCGATCGTTCGCTATCCGATCGATTGCTATTCCTTCGTTATTTTCCTCTGATCGATCGCGTGCCGATTGATGCCGTATGATTCCGATTGATCGTAGTTACTGTCTTGCGCGATTGAAAAATTCCAGTAGATACGATTGATCGTTTTTATGCCGATCGATCGTGTCCTTCAATACAGTGCTTTTGCGGCTCTGGCGATCGATCGCATTGATAGCCGATCGATCGTAGTTACTGTTCATAAACTTCAAATGGCTATAACTTTCTGTCCCGAACTCCGAATTGCACATGGTTGGTGGCGTTGGAAAGCTGACTTCTTGAACTTTAACATGAGACTTGAATCAGTCCAATCCAAAATTTGTACACGAAGTTATGATAATTTAACCATTCGAGTTACTTTTCTCTTCATTTCTGTGTATTACTCTTGTTTCCTACAAAAACCAAAAACTATATTAAAGTAGTAGTTATTCTAATCAAACACTAGCATAATCATAAGCTTAGGAGATAATAAAATGCATATTTCATGTATAGATCAATTAGACAGAGAAGAATATAATGAATGAGTTGTATGATTGAAATATATGATCTTCATATATATTGATAGTGTGATGTGATGTGAATATGTTTATGATGAGAAAGCATGATGATTTGAATGTAAAATTACACATCAATGAATTGAATGGTGTTTCATGATTACTGTGTATGCTAAAATAATGATCTTTGCATGAAAAGAATGTAGTCTGAATAGATTAAAAAACGACAAATTTGGGTATGTCGAAGGCACCAACGCATCACCATTGACACCAAACTATGTCTATGGCCCAAAGCAGTAGAAGAATTATAAATTGTATATTATTGCTTTGCTATAATAATAGCAGGGGTATAATACTCAAGAATTTTGAGTATAGCAGAAAAGGAAGTAGAATGTATGTTATGGGAATCACCAACAAAATCCATAGACAAAAAAATGTGTGAGTGGCAAGTTGTCAATGGGCAAGACAGTGGAGCAGATAGAGGAATTTTGGAATAAAGGATTGTTCTACGATTAGAATCCCTAATAACATATATGACACTGTAATGAGGGAATTGTCTTGGAACCATAAGAGCTAAGACAATGAACTAATATGTTTAGACATGGATAATATGTCATAAATTTACACTATAAAAAGAGATAGTGAGGCAACAAAAGAGATGAGAAAGTATTATGGTTCAAAGCACATACCAACAGAGAAAGAATTGAAAAAGATCCATGTTGCCACAAGTGGAAAATAAGAAATAGGCCCATAAAATGATAGTCATCCTGAAAACCCAATAACCCATAAGAGATTATGAATGCATACAGAGATACAACGAAGTTCATGATACCTGCATACATAAACCGTGAGAAACCATGAATTTTGTTTGGAATTTGTTTGTTGGACGTGGCCAATGAGAGTCAAAAAGAAGAAAGTAAGTGCTAAGGGGGAATTCCACAAGAGAGTGATCCTAAGTTTTAGACCTTGAAAGTAGATTTAGGCAATGAAGTCGAATAACTCTAATACTAAAATGTTTTAGACAGAATGTAGAAAAAGTATAAATAGTCATGATGAGTTAATGCTAGTTGTAGCTTACTCTTGTATGCTTTGTATGTTGTTGCATTATTATTGGTTATAGACTTTCCTAATGATTAGTCCATACTCAGTGGTACCCCTTTGACTAAGGGTGTAAGGGTTGAGCCGGCTCAAATCAGCTCAATTTTTGGGTTGGCTCGTGTGGGGCTCAGTTCTGGCTTGGCTCGGGCTCATCCCACTACAACACAAGCCTTAGTGCAATAATTCTCGGCTCGGCTCGTTTAGACTTTGCTCAAACAAAGCTCGCCAGCCGGCTCGTGCTTAGCTCGTTATTTTATATATATATATATATCTAAGATGCCAATAGTCTAAGTACTATCTTTATCTTTTTGTAAATACAATAAATATATTAATATTTTATATGTACATATGCATAGTATTTTATTTGGTTTTCTAATATGGACATAGAGGGAATATCGGAGTTCTAGTTTTTAATAAATAAATATTAGAGTTTTTTGAACAAATCTAAATGTTCATTATTGTTATTGCTCCACATGTAAACAACCAAATCTATTAAATTGCAAAGTTATGATTTGAATGTGACACAACACTATCAATTACTCATTTCAGGTTTTGTTATCCACAAAACTGAAATTTATGCCTCTGAAATACCATATCTTTAGGAAGCTATTAGTTTTTATACCGCTATTTTTCTCTTCTCTCCTTCAGGAGCGTGGAGCCTTTGCATTTGCAACTTAGGACTCTACCACAAAAGACTTCTATAATTGTGGGTCCCAATTTTTGAAAAAAATAATTTTCTTGTTCCCACAGGAAGATGTAGTATCTACTACTTGGGGGCGTAGTTTTAGAAGAGAAATGCATTTTGAGCCATTTACTATAAATGCAGAATAAGTAGAGATAGTTAAATTGTTCTACCATTGTGTTACTAATTAAGTGCCTTTATCAAGACAAATTTTGTCTTCTACTAAACATTGAATTTATTTTTTTCCTCTTCATCTTAAATTACAGAACCTGATATATGACAATTTTTTTGAAATATATATGATAAAAATTTGTGCCAGGGTCAAGCTTAGGCCGAGCTTTCCTATAGTAAGCACTCAAGCTCGAGGTCGACCAAAGCTTTAGAATTATTAACGAGCCGAGTGATTGATATGATTTTTACTACTTTACTCGCAATCGCATGAGACTACGTATAGGCTAGTGGAAACGAGGTCGAACCCAAAGGACTTGGTCTAAAATTTAACTTAATTCTAAGATTTTGCGTAACAAGTTCTAACAGAATGAAAAGTTCTAATTTTTAACAAAGAAAGAAAATTTATGCAAAGACAATCTATCGAGAAATATAGTAAGACTTCGAATCCATCCTAACCAAATAGTTATCCTCTCTGTTAAGCTCGTACAATTCTAAATGAGAAATTATCCGTGCCCCTCTCGAAGTCACGCACAATTTAAAAATGTGTGTACTCCTCTCGAACATACAATTAAATAATTAAATTTAATCAGTAAATCTCCCTCTCTCGAGCAAAGATCAACCATAAAAATGCAATCTTTATTGAAATTAATACTTCAAAACTTAATAATATCTCTAGAACATTAGCAATCTCTTAGTTTAATTTCCTTAATAATCACTCTACCATCTCTCGATAAACAGAACAATTATAGCAAAATTTCATTAAGCATATGGAATAAAGTCGACTACTTTAGACTTGGAAATAAAATCATGAAAATCATACACGATTCAGCAGGGCTTCATTTAGTCTTAATACAATTAAAATTAGCTAGACATAAGAAAAAGGGAAGAAAAAGCCTCTGACATTGGCGACGTGTAAAATCTGAAGCTCAAATCAGCCTCTCGGCAGAAGCAACTCTGTCTCAAAATCAGATCAATCTCCTCTTGAGCAAGACAAAATCAAGTGTTGTCTCGAGTCTGTCGACTCCTCCCTATTTCTCAGCAAAGTCGTCGTCTTCCTGTAATTTTCTCCTCAGTTTCAACAAACAACAGTTCTGTTCCAGAACAGTCTGGCTTCCTTTATACTCTACTCAAGCCAGTCCCATATTAATTATCCACAATGTCCAAAATAGCTTCTTTCCTTCTATAAATGACCTAAATCAAAAGTCCTTCCCACAGTGAGCACAATCCATTAGTTTACTATTCCAATTTGCATCCAAATTTGTAAAAAATCCAACTTTACTCCTCTCGAAACAGAGCAGCAGCACCGCACCCAAAAATTCCTCTTTCCCAATTCGAACCAAATCAACCCTTCATTAATTCTTCAATCTAATAGAAAATTAGGTACTTACCATTCTGATCGGAATCTGCAATGAAGCTTCCTAATTTGGCTCTGTCGCACACGTCCTTCCCGATTCAAAAATTTCCAAAATCAAAACATCCAAAACACAACTTTTGTTCCTCATCATGGTCGAATTACTTCTTCTCCAGTGTCGTCAACTCGCCGTTGGCCTTCATAAGCCTCTGTTCTCCGTCACCTATCGAAGGCGCTCGAGGTCTCCTCTGTCCACCTGCTGTCAAGCTTCGTCGATTTAATCCGTCGTCGAGATCTCGACATGCCCAGGCCACCATGAAGCTCCACCATAGTCATCAGCATCGACCCATTGCCGGATTTCATGGTCACCATCTCTGCTCGAGTACTGTTTGTCTGAAACACCCGAGCCATCGGTCCTTTTAGTTTTTGTTTTTTTCTTTTCTTCAAAACCCGAACCGACCACTGAACCGGTCAGTTCAGGTCTTTTTTTTTTCTTTCAATTGACTAAAACCCGTTGTAGCGATTTCTACCTCCGAATCTAATCTCTTCACAGAAACTGCTTGACGTGCTTCACTTGATTGCGATCTATATTTAGACTCTTAAAACCTACATAAATAAAATTAAATCTTAATTAGATGCATAATAAAATATAATTCTACTTAATCCAATTAATGCATCTAAATTAATCAATTAAGCGCATTTATTTATTAAACTCTTAATTACTCACCTAACATGAATAACCATTAATTATCCTTACATTGGCTGAAATTACGACTAACATATAGGTAGAAAGGCATATAAAAATGTCTAAATTTTGTAGATATCAAATACCCCCAAACCTATATTTTAATAGTCCTCGAGCAAAACAAAACAACACAAATAAATCTAACTAATCCACTTCCGCAGGAAATCGCGATTGCATTTAGCGTATGGAACAAGCCTTTTAAACCCTGAGGTGTCCCTGGCTGGACGAGTGAAGTCTCGTAAGGGTTTGCAGCCATGCTACCCACAAACATGTATTTATGAAATTAACCTAACTCAACTAAGTGCAAACGAAATCAAAATAAACACTCCAAAACACGCAGTCCTATTATCCCTTCAAATACATACTGTAATGCTTAAGAAAACCAACCACACGTACTGCATTTATAATCAACTGGAATATAGAAGCCCTCAAGTAAGTGGTTTTATTCTACACCTTCATCTTGGAAATTTATGCTCAATATGATATAACATGATACTTTAAATAGTAAAAGTGTAGAACATTGTAGCAATATACCCTAAATCTCTGTTTCGAACATATCCAGGGTGACCCATCAGTCAAAAAGCATCAGAATCTACATAGTCATCCCAATCTCTAGGTTCATGATAGCACAAATGCCTGCGCGCCTCCTTCGGGTCCAACATTCTAGATTTGAGAGGATAATACACCATAGACTTTTTTTCGAATGGAACGGTGCAATGCCTAACTTCAAGATGCTTAGGTTTAAAAATGACTTAGGCCAATGACTCCCAACCAGTTGGCTTAGGGCATTAGGTTTCAAGTATAGACCGCTTAGGACCTGTGCATCAGCCTACGTTAATCCTATAAAGTTAAGCAGTCCTGCATTTTTTTAATTTTATTTTATTCTCATATTGATTCCCTTTTTCAGCGTATATATTTTCAGCAACCTTTATTTTGTCCAGGTTGTATTATACTATCAACCTATTTCCGGTCTAAGCCCCTACCATATTGTCAAGTAAATGGTCTATCATGATCATTTAAGCTCAACCATAACCATGTATCATCTGATGACTTCGACCAAAGTTATCCCACTGCGGATTAGTACTCAACAAATTTCTAGAGGGATTACTTTATGTAATTAGTGTGTGTAAATGAGTTTTATTAGCTCAAGCACTTGATCCAAGAGGACTGTAACAAAATGTTATTTCTCAGTTAAGTGTCTCTATCCTCCAGTATACTTACTCACACTTCCAATGTCAATTAATCTCTTAAAAATTGAAGTATGCATCACGAAGGGATAAACTGCCAAAACTTAGGAAAATACTAACAAACAGCCTAAAACTAAGTAAATTTTTTTCCTTTTTCAATTTTTTTTTTTTAGAAATAGATGATAATGAAATAAATGAACACTACTTTTCTACACCCCCAAACCTAAACTAAACATTGTTCTCAATGTTTACCAAGATATATACTACAATGATTAGTAAAAGGAAAAAGAGTGTGGAAAGAAATCACCTGCATGGAGAGCCTCATGGTAAATGTAGAGCATTGAAACACATAAGCTAACAATGAGGAGTGAGTACAAAATATGGAAAAATTGAAATACACCCCCAAACCTAGACTGCAGCAACCCCACACAGGTAATAAATAACCTACAATTAAAAAAATAAATAGAAAATAAACAAGAAAATAAAATTTGGGCTGCCTCCCAAGAGCGCTAAGTTTTACGTATTCAGCCAGACATAGACCTTCAATTTACTCAGGGATTTTGGATCTTCCAAGGGATAAATGATCTCCTGGTCAACATTATCTTCTAAGTATGGTTTTAATCGTTAACCATTAACTTTGAAGGTACTGTCATCCTTAGGGTTTTGAATTTCCACTGCGCCATAGGGAAATACTTGTTTCACAATGAATGGTCCAGACCATTGAGAATGGAGTTTCCCAGGAAATAGATGCAATATGGAATTGTAGAGCAAAACTTTCTGATCTGGCTAAAAAGACTTTTTTAAAATAGATTTGTCATGAAAAATCTTAGTCTGTTCTTTATACAATTTTGCACTCTCATAAGCATCGAGACGCATCTCCTCCAATTCATTGAGTTGAAACTTGCGTTCTGATTTTGCTTTATGTATATCAAAATTCAAAGCCTTGACTGCCCAATATGCACGGTGCTCTAACTCCACTGGTAAGTGACAGTCTTTCCCAAAAATGAGTCGGTATGGAGACATACCAATGGGAGTTTTGTACGTAGTCCTATAAGCCCGCAAAACATCATTTAAGCATAAGGACCAATCTTTCCTATCGGGTCTGACAGTTTTCTCAAGAATCTTTTTTATTTTCCGATTAGACAGTTCCACCTGGCCACTTGTTTTGGAATGATATGGAGTGACAACCTTATGGGTAACATAGTACTTTCGCAGTAGGGCTTCAAATGATCTATTACAAAAGTGAGTGCCTCCATCACTAATAATTGCTCTTGGGATCCCGAAGTGACAAAAGATGTCATCTTTCAGAAATTTCACCACAACCTTATGATCATTTGTCTTACTGGCAATTGCTTCAATCCATTTAGAAACATAATCCACTGCAACCAGAATGTAAAGATGACCAAAGGATTGTGGGAAGGGTCCCATAAAGTCAATTCCCCAAACATCAAATAGTTTCACTACCAGAATGGGTTGGAGAGGCATCATATCTCATCGAGAGATAGATCCTAAATGTTGACATCTATCACAAGATTTGCAGAACTCATGAGCATCTTTAAACAGGGTTGGCCAATAGAACCCACTCTGCAAAATCTTAGTAGCAGTTTTCTTTCCTCCAAAATGTCCCCCGCATGCTTGAGAATGACAAAAATGTAAAATGCTATGAAACTCATTCTCAGGCACACATCGACGAATCACCTAGTCTGAACATATTTTGAATAGGTACGGGTCATTCCAAAAGTAAAGATTTAATCTTATAAAAGAACAAACATTTGTCATGTTTGTTCTAATGGGATGGAATTTGACCTATGGCAAGGTAGTTCACAATGTTGGCAAACCAAGGGGTTTTAATTTAGGACATGGAAAACAACTCTTCATCAAGAAAAGAATCATGTAGTGGCTCCTCATCTTGAGATGTTTCAACAAGGATTCTAGATAGATGATTGGTGATATATACATGAAATATGCATTTTATTATCTCCTAAACTTATATTTATGCTAGTGTTTGATTAGAATTACTACTACTTTAATATAGTTTTTGGTTTTTGTAGGAAACAAGAGTAATATACAAAAATGAGGTGAAAACGGACTTCAATGGTTAAATCTTCATAACTTCGTGTACACATATCATATTAGACTGATTCAAGCTTCATGTTAAAGTTCAAGAAGTCAGCTTTCCAACGACACTGACCGCGCATAATTCGGAGTTCAGAGCGAAAAGTTATGACCATTGGAAAATTATGCTGCAAAATGAATAGTAAACCGATCGATCGGCACAAAAGTGGTAGATCGCAAAGCGATCGATCGGCCAAAAAGTGATCGATCGCCGTATATGCAGAATTGAAATAAGGCCTATTTTGACTTGGATTTGGAAGGGGATTTGAGGGTTTTCCTTCACCCCTATATATATGCCTTAAGGGAGAACGTATTGGGCATTAGAGAATAGAATTTGAGACCTTGGAGGCTAGAGCAAAAGGAAGAAGAAGATGATGAAGATGAAGATGATGGATTCTCTTCCCATGCTTGGCTAAACTCCTATCCAAGGCGTAGATGAAGCCCAATAATCTGGTTGTGTAGTTTCTTTTCTCTCATATTACTTTTACTCTAGTTGGTGTATGAACCTTTGTTATGCAATTAAAGTTAATTCATTGAGTTTATTCTTTGTGCTTGAGAGAGACAAGAGTGGATTTTATGAATTTCAATCTGAAAGATTACTTGCATGTCTGAGAGGAATGTGAGTGTTCTGATTTGTCATATGTTAATCAAGTTTCATTGATTTATGCTTGAGAGAGATAGATCACAATTCCATATGCTTAATCGATTTATGTGTTACGTCCGAGAGGAGAGCACTATAATTTGAATTGACAGGTGTATGTCTGAGAGGAATACACCAGCCAATTGGAAATCTTTATTCAAAAGAGAGAGAGAGACGATACACTAGTTATTGTGGTGGATTCGAAGCCTTGGTCTTCTCCACATTGATTAAAACTCAGCTTAGTAGTTAAAGTTCATAGCTTTATTTAGATTAAACAAAAACTGCAACTTTCTTCTCTTGAATTTGGTAAAAGATTAATCCGTCCCTGAGGTTCGACAACCCTTATCAATACTCACCGTAGTACAATTGCCTTGTGCACTTGCAAGGGTTTATATTTAAACGATCAATTGGCCACCACATTTTTAACACCTTTTCTTATCTCGGATTTCATAATTAAATTCCTATAAAAGCAAAATCAATATAATCAAGCGAGGCTCGGTGTCTTTCTTGGACAAGAGATGTTTTAACGCTACATGATCAGAAAAAATGATGATTTTAGATCCTAAAAGGTAGGATCTAAATTTATCAAAGGCATAAACTACTGCTAGAAGTTCCTTCTCCGTAGTTGTGTAATTCAATTGAGCATAATTGAGGGTTTTACTAGCATAGTAAATGACATGAGAAACCTTATTCACTCTCTGGCCTAGGACAACACCAATGACATAGTCTGAAGCATCACACATTATTTTAGAGGGAAGAGAGTAGTCAAGGGGCTGAATGATAGGTGCAGTAGAAAATAAGGTACGAAGAGTGTCAAAAGCTTGCTTACACGCATCATCAAACTCAAAAGGCACATCTTGGGCTAGTAAATTACTCAAGGGGCAAGCAATCTTACAAAAATCTTTAATGAAGCGCCTGTAAAAGTCTGCATGGCCAAGGAAAGATCTAAGTTGTTTCACCGTAGATGGTGGTGGCAGGTTAGTAATGAGATCTACCTTAGCTTTGCCTACTTCAATTACGACATGTCCTAAAACAATACCCTCTTGAACCATGAAATGGCTCTTTTCCCAGCTCAATACAGGATTTTTCTCTTCACAACGCTCGAGCACCAATGACAGATTATGTAGACATTCATCAAATGATGGACCAAAAACAGAGAAATCGTCCATGAACACTTCTAGAAATTTGTCTACTATATCAGAGAAGATGGCTAGCATGAACCGTTGAAAGGTGGCAAGTGCATTATATAGCACAAAAGGCATTCTTCGGTAAGCAAAGGTACCGAAGGGACAAGTAAAAGTAGTCTTATCTTGATATGCCGAAAACACTGAGACTTGATTATATCCAGAGTAACTATCAAGAAAACGGTAGAATTGTTGACCTGCTAGTTTCTTTAAGATTTTTTGAATGAAAGGAATTTAAAGTGGTCTTTTCCAGTTTTTGTGTTCATTTTCCTATAATCAATACACACTCTCCACCCAGGGGTTTCATGAGTTGGGACTAACTCTCCATCAGAGTTTTGCTTCACTATGATGCCAGACTTTTTAGGCACAACTTGTAACGGGCTAACCCAGTCACTATCAGAAATAGGGTATATGATACCCGCATCGAGCAGTTTCACAATCTCTTTCTTGACCACATCCCTCGTGTTGGGATTCAATCTCCGCTGATTCTCTCTTGAAGGCTTGGCATCATCCTTTAAATGAATTTGGTGCATACAAACAGAAGGATTAATGCCTCTTAAATCAGCAACAGTCCACCCTACGGCTCTCCTATGCTTGACTAGGATCCTAAGCAGTTGACTCTCCAAACTGCTAGACAAGCTAGATGAAATGGTTATGGGGAGAGTGTCATTAGGACCTAGAAAATCGTACTTGAGGGAACTTGGAAGTGGCTTCAACTCAAGTTGAGGAGGAGACTCAATGGAAGGTTGGAGTGATGGACTAGGAGATACCGGTAAAGGCTCTACTCTATTTCTATAAGGAAAATAGTCATGATAGGGATAAGAGGCTGACATAGCGTGAGTCTCTTCAATGTATGGCTCTATGCCAAAATCGTCTACCCCTAAATAGATTAGAGTAGGATCGTGAGCATCAGGCAGGAGCTCATTCAAGAGTGTCTCTTCTATGAGATCATCAATTTTATCCACAAGAGAACACTCTTGCTCACTTTCAGTTGCTCCTTGGTTTGAAGCTTGGAACACATTGAGTATGATTTTTATATTCCCAAAAGACATCTCCATCATTCTAAATCGACATTGGATACATGTATTGGTCGTTGCTAAGAAAGGGCGGCCTAAAATTACTAGAATGGTGTGAGAAGCATTAGACACATGTTCCAAATCCAAGACCAAGAAATCGATTGGAAAGAAAAACTTCTCAACCCCAACTAAAACATCTTCTAGAAGACCTCAGGGTTTTCTAATGGATCTATTAGCCAATTGCAGAGTTGCCGATGTTGGTTGCAAGTCTCCCAATCATAATTTCTCATATACTGAGTAAGGTAACAGATTGACACTAGCACCCAAATCTAAAAATGACCTGTTAATGATATGGTCGCCAATGACACATGAAATTGTAGGTGTGCCAGGGTCTTTAAATTTTTGTGGAGTGACATGTTTCAGAATGGAACTTACCTGCTCAGTAAGGAAGACCTTTTGGAAATGTGAGTCCTACACTTCCGCTTTTGTGTGCACAGTTTTGCATAGGCGGGGACTTGTTGTATGGCTTAGAGGAGTGGAAGATTAATTTTAAATTGTTTGAAAGTTTCAAGCACTTCATCCATCCTAGCTTTATTTTTGTTGAAAGGGGAAGGCATGTTTAAGCACTGAGGAAATAAAGCACGGGGTACATAAGGTACCTCATGATTGGCCTTATATGTAGTCCCTGACGAAGATTCAGAAGAAGAAACATTGTCCTTATGCTTTGGATGATTCAGAGTAGGTGGTGCCTCTAAGGTTTCACATTCTCATGATTGCTTATTTTTTCATGATCCTTATCTTCTCTCACATCAACACCAACCTAGTTTTTAATTTGTTTCCCACTCCACATGGTTATTATAGCTTGAACATGTTCATTGGAAGTAGTTTATTGTTCAAGCATAAATTGACTCTTTGGATTATTCATTGGTTGACTAGGCAACCGACCCTCTTCTCTCTTACTCATCGAATTAGCGAATTGGCCGATTTGGGATTCTAATTTGGCTATAGATTGAGTATGAGAATGCATAAGTTGAGCTTGTGATTGTGCTTGGGCTTGAATGCGTTGCATAGCAGATAAGACTTTATCCTCAAATTCTATCATTCTATAGGGTTGTGAAAGTTGGGAATGCATGGTAGGTTATTGAAAACCTACTAGGTTGTTTTAAAAGTTTGTTCTCTGGGGTGGATTAAAAGGAACACTATGATTCTGTGGACGGCAGAAAAAATTGGGGTTATTCCTCCACCCAGGATTATATGTATTTAAGAATGGATCATTGCTTGTTCGAGCGTAAGTTTGGCAGCATTGACATGCTCTGGGAATTGTGGGGCGGATGGGCACTCTAGGATAGAATGCATGGGGCTTAAGCATAGAGAGCATGCTTCTTGAGTGTGTGAAGGAGTTTGTGACTTTAAGCTCAAAATTTGATCTATCTTTCTAGACAATGTAGCAACATGGCTAGAAAGATCCTCTGTCTGTTTCACTTCATACATATTGATTGATGTGAATTTTAACTATTATATTACTCGTAATCACATGAGACTATGTATAGACTAGTCAAAACTAGGTCAAACCCAAAGGACTTGGAAGATTAATATAATTGTAATGAAAGATTTGAATTTTTATGAATTAATTAACTAAAGAACTAAACTTTACTGAAAAATTAAATTTATGAAAATATCAAAGCATTGAATCCACCATTAAACATGCAATTATTACTCTCAATTATTATTTCCACAAGATGATATGATATGGTAATTCGTGTTCTTTGGACGGACACACGAATTACTAGTGAATGCACAACACTTTCTTTGGTCGGACACAAAAAGTTCATTCACTATAAATTATGTAATTAACTCTATCCTTTGGTCGGGCATAGAATCAACACAAACATGTTCCTTTGTCATACATGGGGAGTATAAAGATCTAATTCTATTCATCATCACTCAAGTCTATGGTCAAGCACTTAAAAGAAAACTCATGAAATAGTATTAAGCATGAATCATATCAACTTTTATTAAATTAAACTATCAAGAGTAATAATACACATCTAGGGCATCATCTAGCCTTGATAAGAAAGTTAGCTAGATATAGGAATGGAGAAAAGAAAAGCCTGATTTGATGTATTCATGGGCATGAATCACTTCCTCAACTTCTCTTCTCTAGCCTCCTCTCTTAGGTCTCTAATTGCTCTGTTTTTCAAGCCCTCTCTATGCTTATATAGTAGGGTAAGGTAAGCCACGAAACCCCTCTTCAATTCCAACTTGAAATAGGTCACTTTTGAAATTTGTGCATACGGCGATCGATCGTACTGTATTGCCGATCGATCGCCTGTTTCCTTTGTTATTTCCTACGTTTCTGCCGATCGATTGCATTGATTGCCGATCGATCGCTATTACTATATCGCGAAATTTCAAAATTCCAATAACGATGATCGATCACATAAGGCAGTCGATTGATCGTCATTACTATTCATCTACTTGTATAAAAAAACTTCAAATGGTCGTAACTTTTTGCTCCTAACTCCAAATTGCACGCGGTCGGTAGCATTAGAAAGCTGACTTCTTGAAATTTAACATGAAGCTTGAATCAGTCCCATAAAAAATATGCACACAAAGTTATGAAGAGTTAACCATTGAATTATATTTCACCACATTTGCAGTTTACTCTTATTTCCCTACAAAAATAAAAAAATAACATTACCAAACACTAATTATCTTCTAATACTTGCATAAACATAAGTCTTAGAGCTGATGAAATGCACAATTTGAATATATATCACACCTCATACCTACATTTTGCTAGTCCCTAGCAAAACAAAATCAAACAAAACAAACTAAATGAACTAATGCATAAAAGTAAACTCGTAGGGAACACGATTGCATTGATCATATGCAACAAGCCGTTAAACCTCTAGGTGGCCTTAGTAGGACGAATGTTTTCTCGTGAGGGTTTGCAGCCATGCTACCCACAAACATGTAATTATGAAATTAACCTAATTAATCTAAATGCAAGAACAAATCAAAATAATTCAAAACAAGCAAAACTATTATCCCTTCAAATGCATACCACAATACTTAAGAAAATCAACCACACGTATTTGGTTTATAATCAACAGGAATATAGAAGCCCCCAAGTAAGTGGTTTTATTCCACACTTTCATCTTGAAAATTTCTACTTAAATATGATATAGCATGATAATATAAATAGTAAAAGTGAAGAACATTGTAGTAATACATTCTAAATTTCTGTTTCACACATATCCAGTGTGACCCATTAATCAAAGAATATTAGAATCTACGTAGTCATCGTAATCTTTAGGTTCATGATAGCACAAATGCATGCGCGCCTCCTTCGGGTCTAACATTCTAGACTTGAGAGGATAATACACCATATATATTTTTTTTCATTAGGACTGTGTAAGGCCAGACTTCAAGATGCTTAGGTTTAACAATGACTCAGGCCAATGACTCCCAGCCAGATGGCTTAGGGCATTAGGTTTTAAGTATTGACCGCTTTGAGCCTGAGCATCAGTCTAAGTTAATCCTATAATAGTCAAGCAGGCCCGACTTCATTTTTGTTTTTATTTTTTCATTTTTTTTAGCATTCATATTTTGCCATCGCATCTTTATTCTGTCCAGGTTGTTTTATACTCTCAACCTATTTCCGGTTCCAAGCCCCTGCCATTGCCAAGTAAATGGTCTATTATGATCTTTTAAGCTCAACAGGCAACCACATATTATCCAATGACTCTGACCAAAGATATCCCACTGAAGATTAGTATTCAACAAATCTCTATAGGGTATTATTTTATGTAACTAGTGTGTGTGAGTGAGTTTTATTAGCTCAAGCACCTGTTCCAAGAGACATCCCACTGAATATTAGTATTCAACAAATCTCTATAGAGTATTACTTTATGTAACTAGTGTGTGTGAGTGAGTTTTATTAGCTCAAGCACCTGTTCCAAGAGGACAGTAACAGAAAGATATTCTCAGTTAAGTGTTTCTATCCTCCAGTATACTTATTCACACTTCCAATGTAAATTAATCTCCTAAGAATTATAATACGCATTATCACGGGATAAACTATCAAAACTTATAAAAATACTAACAAATAGCCTAAAACTAACCTATAAATCAAAAGAGTCCTACGTTTCTATACCCCCAAACCTAAAGTGAACATTGTCCCCAATGTGATAACACAAACTGTACGACAAAGACAATTGTAAAGAGGAACAGGAAACGAAAAGCAAAGATCAACACAAGATCTAATAAGTAAGAACAAACATAACACAAAAGATCTCCCCTAATCATCAAATAAATAATACAGTAATCAATAGAACAGAGAGAGAAACAAAAGAGAAATAAAATAAAAAGAAAGAAAGAAAAAGAAAGAACTCATGTTTTATGGGCTAGAGCTCCATGGCACCGACAAAATGCAACTCATGGTTCTAGGGCACCAATATCTCCGCCAGCTGGAGGGGGAAAACGCCATGCATGTAAAAGATCAACTATAGTGTCTAGGCATCCTGTCAGGTATGCTAAGTCTCCTGAAGCTCATACATTTGACTATTGATAGTACGCTGGGAATCCCGAATCAATCTCCTGCAGTTGGCTAGAGATATCGTGAGAATCATACACAATTCAGCAGGGCTTCATCTAGTCTTAGTACAATTAAAATTAGCTAGACATAAGAATAAGGGAAGAAAAAATCTCTTTTGATGGGGAAGACATTGGTGACGTGTAAAATCTGAAGCACAAATCGGCCTCTTAGCAGAAGCAGCTCTATCTCAAAATCAGATCAATCTCCTCTCTCGAGCAAGACAAAATCCAGTGTTGTCTCGAGTCTCACGACTCCCCCCTATTTCTCAGCAAAACCGTCGTCTTCCTGTAATTTTCTCCTCAGCTTCAGCAAACAAGAGTTCTCTTCTAGAATAGTCGGGCTTCCTTTATACTCTACTCAAGCCAGTCCCGTACTAATTGTCTACAATGTCCAAAGCAGCTTCTTTCATTCTATAAACGACCCAAATCAAGAGTCCTTCCCACAGTGAGCACAATCCGTCATTTTACTGTTCCAATTCGCATCCAAATTTGTAAAAAAAATCCAACTTTACTCTTCTCAAAATAGAGCAGCAGCACCCAAAAATTCCTCTTTTCCAATTCGAACCAAATCAACCCTTCATTACATCTTCAATCGAATAGAAAATTAGGTACTTACCATTCTGATTCGAATCTGCAAGTGAAGCATCCTAATTTAGCTCTATCGCACACGTCCTTCCCGATTCAAAAATTTCCAACATCAAAACTTCCAAATTACGACTTCGGTTCCTCATCACGGTCAAATTACTTCTACTCTGGCACCGTCAACTCACTGTTGGCCTCCATAAGCCTCTGTTCTCCATCACCGATCGAAGGAGCTTGAGCTCTCCTCTGTCCGCTTGCTGTTGAGCTTCGTCAATTTAATCCATCGTCGAGACCTCGACGTGCCCAGGCCACTCTGAAGCTCTGCCATCGTCATCGGCATCGATCCATCACCAGATTTCATGGCCGCCATCTCTGCTCGAGCACTGTCTGTCTGAAACACCCAAGTCATCGGCTCGGGTCCTTTTAGTTTTTCTTTTCTTTTCTTCAAAACCCGAACTGACCACTGAACCAGTCGGTTCAGGTCTTTTTTTTTCTTTCTTTCAATTGACTAAAACCCGTTGTAGCGATCTCCACCATCAGATCTAATCTCTTCATGGAAACTGCTTGATGTGCTTCACTTGATTGCGATCTATATTTAGACTCTTAAAACCTGCATAAATAAAATTAAATCTTAATTAGATGCATAATAAAATATAATTCTACTTAATCCAATTAATGCATCTAAATTAATCAATTAAGCGCATTTATTTATTAAACTCCTAATTGCTCACCTAACATGAATAACCATTAATTATCCTTACTTTGACTGAAATTACGACTAACATATAGGTAGAAAGGCATATAAAAATGTGTAAATTTTGTAGATATCACTGACTCGAGCCGAGTGGGTACAAGCTATAAACGAGTCTCATATTAAAGTGCGTGCTCGTGGTTCAAGATTGTTTTCATATGTCATAATTCAATTATCATCAACATAAAGTATGTGATAATGAAAGATATTAAGAATTGCTTAGGTTATAATTAAATAAGGAAAGGTTGAACAAGATGTATCTAGTGATAACGCGGCCTTCTTATCAATCCACTAAATTCTGCCAACCAGAAGCGGCTATAGTCGCTGACGAGGTACGAGGCATGACCCTGTGAAGTCATACTTCGCCACCTGATTCTTTTGGGAGTCACTGACATAAAACCTCAGCTCTAAATAGGTAAATCATAAATGAGTATTTAAACCATAATTAGATGCACTAAACTAAAATTAGAGTTCATAACATGCTCTTAGTTAGAACTGTTTCCATGCCGATAGTCTGAACTAAAAAGGCATAACTAATTGTACAGGTGTCAGAAAAGCATGACGTCAGTTGTGCTGACTCATAGAAGTATCTACTACAAAAATATCAACTTTTGATTCCTCACATGCTGACCGTGGGAATTTAGTGAACCTTGCCGATCTGTTCTGGACATAACCTTGTTTGTGCCTAAAACATCTGCTTTGTGTCATACTTGTAAACTAGTGAGCCATTAGGCAAGTAATACTACTAAGCACATAATAATCATAACAGTAATGGCCAATATGCCTAACATTAGTAAGAAAATACTTGTAATAAAATCCTAGAAGACCCTTTCAGATCTTCATCTTCTAAGAGTCGTGTTTTTCCCTCTCAAGGGATTTTTATTACGAGTACAAAATGTTATTACTGTTGATGTTATATTAAGAAGTTTATATGGTTGTGTCCAAGACTCTGTATGTTTGCCACATTCTCTTATTCTATTGAGATCTTTGAGTATTATGAACTATTATTCCATCCTTTATTTTGGTACATGTTTGCTGAGTCAGCTGACTCTCTTTGTCATTATTGACTTGATTGTCGTACCTGCAAGACTTCGTATGCTTGTAAAGTTTCCACCCATTAGAGTTGACCAAGTGAGTTTTTCAGGTTGAGAGACCTTGTATGCTCAAAAGTACATGTTGGAGACTTTCATAATTTGCTCATACAGCCATGATATTATGTCAACTTGAGAGACTTTGTATACTCAAAAGTACATGTGCCATAGTCAATATTTTTGGACCTTGCGAGACTTTGTACCCTCGAAGGATCCCGCCCAAAGAGAGCCACTACATACGTCCTAGGATGGTTAGACATTACGGAAGGTCTAACAGTCTCTGCCCATTGTGTCCGTGAAAACCGATGGAGTCCTTATCCTAGATATAGGTTTCAAAGAGAAAACCCCTAGGATTTAGAGTATGGCAAGACTTTGTACGTTTGCCTTTGTTTAAGAGCAGAAATTATTTATCTCCGAACACTTTGGATGTTATGGAGTTATTAGATATTGATGTTTCTTTGGAAGTTGATGATGTTCTTGTCTCCCTATTAATGGGAATTCAGTTGTTCAAAACATCGTATTATTGTGCTTCCGCAGTATTGATAAACCCATTGTTTCATCCTTTACTTTCTACTTTGGTTTTACATCTTGCCGAGTATATCTTCTGAGTACTCATGTATCCTATGATGCAGGTTAAGCAAAGGATTGAGGTGAAGAATATCTCAAGTGCAGAAGAACGTGAAGACTTTTATAAGTAACTTTGAGTTTGCAATAATTGGCTTGTGTGCCAAACTTTTAATTATTGACTTATTATTGGTATTGTATTGATCTTTTATTTCATTTAGTCAATAATCCATTCAAAAGTAGTTTTTTTTTTCAATTATACATCTTTTCATGATGGTGTAATTGATGGCAAGGTTTGACCGGTCGCGTCCCAAAGCTTCTTGTGCATTTTTAATATATAAGCCTTCTGCACTCCGATGAAGCCATAAATTTTGGGGCGTGACAAGTATGAATGGTGAATATTCAATGTTTAGCCTTGCATTCATGTCTATGTTATTGCATTGTGTTTATTGCTTTGCCTACTGGGTATTCTTAGGGCGAGTGTTGGAGGCCGCTTTAGAGTAAAATCATGTTTAGAAGGCAGATTTTAAACAAAAGCGACATTGATACAACAAACACAAACTTTTCTTCCTTTTTGTCCAAAGGCCAGTTTCTAGAAAATCTCACAAAAGCGGCTTTTATGTGTCATAAATAGCATTGGAGGGGGTGGAAATGGCTTCACTTAACCTTCCATCATGTGGAATTCGGACATACCAAAAAGAAAAGGACCGTCCTAGAACTTGAGTAATAGAAATTTTATGGACAGGCTATGGATGCATAAAATTTGTGTTGTTGGATTACAATGGAGGGCTAAGATTCATTCCTTCCTTATCCCATTAGGGGTGAAATCATCGTATGAGACATATATTTTTTATCCCAAAATCTGCCCAATCCATACAGGGATTAGAGGTTGCCTTTTCCAAAAATCACTTTAGAGGTAAGCATTATCAAGCAGGTCACACTTTTGCTTTGTTGTAACAAAAGCGAGTTTGTCCAAAAATCACTTTTTCAACAGATGTAACGCAGTTGCCAAATTCTCCCTTATACTCAAACCTGTCTTTCTCGGGTTCAGCTCAAAAGCTGCACAGTGTCTGAGGCATGGGTGACTAACAACCTTGTAGAAAGTAGGATGAACTGCATTGACATTTTTATTCAATCTATATTGCATAATGTTAGGCATGTGTGTGCTAGTTAACAGTTATTTTAATAGCTATATTGTACAGCATGGCATGTGATGATCGACTGAAGGATCCTTAGTTTACTTGCCTTTTGAATAATTACTTATGGTAATCCGATTGCAATTAATGTTATGTTTGAAATGGCTAATCTTTGCAACTCTGATGAATTTTAGCTATAAGTTTTGACCACATATTTTAGTTTTTGAATGATGCATTGATTTATAGAACTCAAAAGACTTATGCTAGATTTACTCCAATTAAATGAGTTTAAAAAACTAAGGGAGTGACACTTAGTAGATTGAGTGCCTTACGTGCATTTCCCTAACAGTCACTCACAAGTGATGTTGAAGGCAAGTTCTTCCATATTCTTAAAGCTTTACTCACTTGTGCTCTCCTTTCTTAAGCCATTTGTTGAGTACTATATTGATGACTACTATGTTAATGTCATAATTATTTTCCCTAATTGTGTTTGTCAATTTGATGACCCATTTGTAAGAGTCTTAGAGAGGTAGGCTAGTTTAAGGAGAGCTCACTCCGAAAGAGGAAGAAGTCTACTCAAGATAAGAGCTAATTCAAAAGGCCCACTACAAGAAGAAAAATTCACTTCAAAGAAGACATATATCAATGGACAAGACTCAAAGATGTGTGCTCAAGCCAAATCACGTGGAATGATAAGAGCTACTTCAAAAAGCCCACTACAAGAAAAAAAACCCACTACAAGAATGAAAAAGACACATATCAATGGACAAAACTCAAATATGGGTGCTCAAGTAAAAAGACAACAAGGGTCAAGCTCAAAGGTTTCAGACTTATGGTGACGCATCATCAAGCCCTCTTTGTCACGCCCTGAGCACCGCCCGATCCGAACTGAACCCGGTCTAAGAGCCAAACCGGCGCACTGGGGTGATGTTTAAAGAGATATAGCGAAAGACTTATGCCCCAAAAATGGGCGGTCTATCTAACAAAGTTACGCAACTACTTTGAGCAAGAGTAAATAAGTAGACAAAGGTAGAGTTTAACTCGTAATTCAGTCCGGTCTCAAAATACAAAAGTTTAGAATATGTCTAATCATAAGTCCCAACATACACAATGTTCATACATAGACATGGCAGAACAGACAGATAAACAAAGTAATGTCCAAAGGCCTCCACGCCTAATCCCATGCTCTCTCCGATTGTTCCTCATACAGAGGATCCTGTCCATTTGCGTGTCACACCACGCAGCCCCAAAACAAAACAAGGAAAGAGGGGTGAGTATAAAACTCAGTAATGGTTTTTAATACGATCGGCAATAATCAGACATCATATAGCATCACAACATAGTAATATAGATCCAAATCAACATGACACACCATGTTCTTATCATCCATTCCAATCTCATAAACCTGCATAACAATATGTCATTCACATACGTTCTGATTCATGCATTCATAACCAAGGAATGTCGTATCGGATATCGATAAAATATCGGTCGACCAAAGAGACAAAATATCGAAGATATTGTGTAAAAAATATCGGTGGTCTAAAACTAGTTTTTACTATGTATTTTTACAATATAACTTCTAAAATAAGTGATACTAATTTAGATAAGCATATCCATTGCCAATACCTCACAAATCTGTAATATGTTGCACACATGTCAAGTATTATTTCAGAGGTGAAAGATGGCTATTGGTTGGGAACTCCAATTGTCCAATGCCTAATCTAGACCAGAGGCCAGAAGAATCTCTTGACCCTTATCACAACCAAACCCACGGGCCCTTGCACCCAAATTAATCATTTCAAAACCCATTGGACACCGAGCCCATGAGTCATCTCTTTTAAGCCCCATGTTTCTGCTGCTCCGTCCAAACATGGCGAAATCCTAATCCCAGTTCAGGCGAACAGACTCGAAGAGAGGGACAACCATCCTCTAGTAATGCGCCAGCCTGGCTATCTCCTCCTCAACATCAATTTCAAAGCGGTGACTCCGATCTCCAAGAGGAGGAGGCACAGCTTCTCCCTGGACCCCGACCCGAACTGTGACCTTGGCATCCCAGAGCTTGTTGATCTTCATCCGGTGCTGGGCCAGGAACTCGGGCTCCGTCGAGGAGGCCACGGCTACGATGGACTCCATCCACAGGTTCGTCTTCTGCGTGGTGAGCACCCTGATGCAGTTGTTTTTTTTATTTTTTTAAAAACATGTGACCGATATATCGGCAAAAAATTGATATATCGGCGATATTTAGAAAAAGAACCTTGACCGAGACAGTTGGGTCTCGGTGTATCGGGTGGGGACCGATACCGATATATCGCCGATATATCGGCGAGCCTGCATTCCATGTTCATAACACATAATCCTGTATAATAATGTCTCAATCACATACTTTCTCATCATGCCTTCATAACACATAATCCTGCATAATAATGTCTCATTCACATACTATATGATCATGCAATCATAATACATAATCCTGCATAATAATATCTCAATCACATACCTTCTTATTATGCATTCATATCACATAAATTTACCCTGCACAACAAACGTGTCCAACACATGATACACAATCATGAATAACAGTCATAATCTGCATGCATCAACACAAATGGTGAATGCCTCCATCAAGGAGTAAACATAGGCATCGCCACACAGGCGGAATACAGTCAAGGCCACGAAGGTGTATCGGGACACAGTCAAGGCCACGAAGGCCTATCGGTCCAATTTCTACATAGGAAATGTAAGAAGGTCGGGGTTGTCGGCCCCTAAAGCTGCTTGCCCTGGACAATCCTGGCCAAGGATATCCGATTCTTACACAAAGAACCTAGAGCAGGTGTGTTCGCCTAGGGGCATCTCCTGCGGTGGGGAAGAGCCCGAATTCCCACACAAGGAACCCTAGAACACGTGGTAGCTGGTGCACGAAGCATACCACACTGGATGCTCAAGTCCAGATGACAATCTCAGTAATCTCATCCACAAGGCAAGTACACAACTCGCCGCCCATATATCTCAATATAGCTCGACTCAACCCGGGGAGTATACATGTTCCACATAGGAACAAAATCAAAACATGTCCTTTTGGACCAACCAAGTTTCGATTAATCCATCGATCGATTAATCCGGCACGCAATTTCAAACATTGCATACAATCGATCAATTCCGGTTAAACAACGATAAAACTTCATCCATGAAGTACGATACATGATACATGATGCATGATATCATGGTACATCTGTGAGTAAGACCTATGTGGGTTCCAACACATGGAACGTGTTCCCCATCCTTCCCCTCATGCATCATAATAAACTCCACATGTGTGTGTATTCATGCACATTCTAATCACTTGATCAATGCTTTAACATAAACTCATAGGCCAATATACGCATGCTTAAGCACATTAAAACCACAATTCCCAACTAAAATCAAGGCAAATTCCACCATAAGACATAAATCCAACCATGTGAAATCAAAGACTCACTCATATAAGCATGATTCTTTTCTATATATTAGGCCATAGCATAATCACATCAATTCCCAATAAATCATATAAGAGAACACATCTCATCATCTACAATATAACATCCTTGCTGGAAACATGTCATAATCACAAGAATTCCATCATAAGGTAGTTCAATATCAACATGCATCACTATCCTCATGGAATACAATATCACACACAACACTTAGCATAATCCATACACCTTCACCATCTATTTTTATGCCTCCAGTAGCCTAATTTCAACATAACACCTCCCATAATCATGAGAATCATAAATAGAGTGAAAACATTGAAATTTGCATAATTTTCAAATTTTGCACAGCCGGTTGATCGGCTAAATATGCACAATCGATAGCCATCCGATCGATCAGCTATGAATGCCCAATCGATCGCCAGCTGATCGATCGATCAATCATGCACGATCGATCGCTATGCTTCATCTTCTTTTCTAAAATCCCGAAACTGAGACTCCATTAACACGACTTGAAAGCTTCATACATAGTCTCAAACACTATAAAAAGCCATCAAACCTTCCAGAACACTAATTTATATCATTCTAAGATAAAACCCTAAGAAATCAAGGCATGAGATTAGCATTTATTAAACCCACCATTAGAGTACCAACAAGCATATCCCATTCAAATAAAATCATGAAAAACAAACTCTTTTTCAACCCAAAGCTGAGATTGAAGAACCCATTACCTTTCTTATTGAGAATGAACCTTCAACTTCCTCCAATACCTTCCAAAAACATGATTTTATGTTAATACACTACTAATCTCGATTTATCTTTGAAAATAAAAAATAAACCCTAAATCTAGAGCTTTGGAAGCATAAAAATAAGATTTTGAAGATTAGGGCTTGAAAAAGAGAGATAAAACAGTGATTTTTATGCTTTCAAAATGGATTGAATCAATGAAGAAAGTCAAGATTAAGAAGGGTTTAAGAAATCTAAAGAAGAAACAAGGATTAAGCTAAAACTTACCTCAAATCCTTTTCTCTTTGGGCCTAATGGGAAATAAGCTCCAAATCTCCTGGCTAAGCCTATTCCCAATTTGGGAAATGGCACAACACTTTCTTTTTATAGAAAAGGGTTGGGGTAAACTTAAGTAAAATGTGGGGTAGAAATAGATTTTTTGTCTAAAATTGGAAAATTTAGAAATTTAACCCAAAACTAGGTCCAGAAAAATTTTGAAATTTTTTATAGTATCTTCCTTTGATGTCTGGGGCATTTTTATTACAAAAACCTAATTTTATCGGTGGGGCCCACAGGGGTCCCGGATCCCCGCCAAACCCTAATTTTCAGAAAATTGGTGAAAAATCCCAAAAATTCAGATTGGATCCAAAATCACTTAAAACTCATGATTATGAAGTTGGTTTTGATTAAAACCTTTATAAACCCCATTTATTTTCCGAAACCACTAAATTACATCGAAAAACGCTTAAACCACACGACAACCGATAAGTAACATTAAAATAAACCGGTTTAAGGTGAGGGTCCTTACACTCTTACTTTGGTTTGCAAGATTGATTGCTTGAGAACCCACCCATGAATAAGTGCTTAAAGAGAATCCACTCATGGGTGTGTTTATGTAAAGGAACCACCTATAAATAGTTAATATGACCCAACCCACAAAGGAACCATGACCCAACCCACATAAGAGAACCACTCATATGAGGTGGGTGGGTGGATATGAGGTATATCCACCGATGGATGGGAGGATGTGACATGTATGCTTCCATGGGTGGGTGGATTTCTCAAATCCTCCCAAAGATGGGTTGATACACACCTCCCTCTCCCTTTATAAATACCCATCTCTTGGAGAGAAATGGGCAAGCCATCTCCCCAAAAACCTCTTGGCCTTATTCTTTGCAAATTATTTAGAGCCTTGAGTGTTCTTGATTTTTCTTCCTCTCCTTTCTTTGAAAGGGGTTCAAGATCTTGTTATGAGACCTTAGGAAGAGATTCAAGTCATTTAGAGCCTTGGTGTTCTTGATTATTCTTCTTCTCTTTTCTTTGAAAGGGGTTCAAGATCTTGTTATAAGATCTTAGGAAGAGATTCAAGTCATCTTGGATCATGGTTTCTTGGAGCATATAGAATTACCCTTTAAAAACCAAAGCCCCCACTTGACCTTGAACCAAATACTTTCAAATCCTCTCAAAGGTCTTAATTACTTTAATCTACTCTCCGATCCCTCATTAGTGATTCGATGGGTTCATACTACCCTTAAGAGTAGTTCAAAGTATCTTTGGCCATGGTTTCACTTAATCCTATAGAAAAATTCTTAGAGAAACCAATCCCTTGTCCAAAAAGCCTCTACAATTACAGAGCATCATTAGTTTAATCCAAGGATGGACAATGGAGAGCCATTAGCTCAAAACTAATTTGAGCCAAACGGGTAGGATATCTCACATCCTCCCTTCAAGGGTATGCATTCTAGTCACTCCTACTTCCTAGAGTAAGTATTCTTAAATCTTTTCTTTACATGTGTTAGATTGTGGTGTAGACCATAAAGTCAAACCACTCTTTTAAGAGAGAGTTGGGTCGGTGTGACCCATAGTGAGTATGGATTCACTCTTGTATGGTTCCCGGTGATCCAAGCAAAACCAGTGAGTGTATAATGTTGTGGGTGAGCTAAAAACCCTCACTTAGTGGATGTTGGAGGTTCCTTGGATTAGGTGCTCTGAGAGTGGATGTACCCATTGAAGCAAGTTGCTTAGTAGCGAACCACTGTAAATCTTTGTGTGATTGCATGTGTTTGCTCGTCTTGCATATTGTTACACACACACACATTCCGCTCCTCTTAAGTCTCTCTCACATATGTGCTTCCAATTACTTGCTAATAAGATAATGTTGCATTGAATGATTATTTAAATTAACATTATCTGTTAGTAAAATAGAGTGAAAGTTTTTAAGTGGTTGTCCTATTCACCCCCCTCTAGGACTTAAGAGCACTTTCATACTATTATGTTAAGAATAAACATGCATGTAGTGTTAAGAAGATGAGCTGTGTTTACCCGAAAGCTAATTAACTTCATATATTTGGGTTTTTTCAGGGGCAAACAAGACTACCTCCAAATTTATTTTGTTATATACTTGTTACCGTGTATACCTCTTATATATATGTATATGTGCGTGTGTGGCTCTCTCTCTCTCTATATATATATACAAACATTCATTTCACCTATAAAAGACGTTTAGCTTATAAAAACATTTAATAAAAGTGCATAATGTGTGGCGTCTTCTAGTTGAAGTATATTAAATGTATTGTAAATAACAGTTGGCAAAGCCCATGTTTAAACTATATCTTGTCAGCAACCGTGTGAATAAGTGCTTTTGATAACCCAATAATTTTAAAGAAAATGTTGAATACGTAAATAGTGGAGCAATGTTAAACCCCATACCCTTATAACTTGTGCCCAACCCATGATTTGATGGCTGACACCTATGAATACGGGTTTAAAAACATGTAATTTATCTTTTTCCTAAAGATTGGTTAGTATGTATAGCAGTTCACATTAGTGAGCATGCACCAGAGAGATCAAAACCCACCTCTTGCATTAATACAATGGGAAAGTGGGATTTAGGGGTTGTTTGGTGGGTGAATCTTAATAAATCTTAAGAGAGAATTTATTCATGCCGAATTGGTGTAAAATGGAAATGTAGTTTGGTTGCTGAATTTAAAATTCACAATTTAGTCTTAATTTGATGAGGAGATTAGCAAATTATGCATGAATTGGGAGAATTCCTCTTTTAGGCTGAATTTTAAATTCAATCCACATTCTTAAACCAAATATGTTTCAGGTTATTCTCGCTTAATTCATGCTTAATTTTGAGCCTAATTCACAAACCAACACAGCCCCTTAAATTGAATTACTTGCTACCAATATTGACCCGGACAACTTGCAGCACATTGTGCATGCCCAATATGAATGTATCTCTAATATTGAAAAAATATGAACGTATCGCATTAAATAGAATATATAGATACACCGTATACATCCATGAGCGTTCAGAGGTTCCCAGAGCTGTAAAGCCTACACCATTTCAAGCCATTTTTTTTTGGCAAATCCAACTTGCCCCGCTATGCGTCTCTCCACAGTCCACACATACATAATTGTTCATTTTTTTATACATGTTCAGGATGCATTTTTTTCTCTAAAAAAAAAGTAGCCTGAAAAAAGGATGGGTGCAACTTTACATGGTTGGGTTTTGTTGTGCACGTCAGCACAACTTCGGGGCAGAACCTAAATTAGGCAGGATAGATTTATTTTCCTTACTAGGACTAGTTTCTTTTTTCATTAATATGTAATAAGGCCTGATTGAAAATCGTATCATGTAACAGGCTGATTGGGAATCGTATCATGTAACGGGCTAGACTGTCACAATTTGCGGCCCATCAGTTGGGCCACTAGCTGGCACGCCTCCCTAGGAGACACGCCCTTCTTGTTATAAGCGGATCTTCTCCCTCCTTGGAGTTTATGCAATTTGACAAATTTCTTCTATCTTATTTTGTTCTTTCTCTATTCTCCTCTTTCGTCAATCCGATACCTTGTGATCCTACCGGGTCACAAGAGGTTTTCTCTCCTAGGATCAAACCAAATACATAGGAAAATGTTTTGGTGACTCGTTTTCAATACCAGATTAAAGGACAAGGCCCATGTGGGCATGATTGCAGGCCCCATGGTATTGAAATTGGGTCATGCTAGGGTGAGGAAAATAAACTACTTTTTTTTATATACGGGCAGATTCCAATAAATTTCACTTATTATATAACGCAGACAAAGCTCCATTGGACAGACGGAGAATGGTTTTTGAATTCCTATTCAGACAAAATAAAAACGAGAAACTGCAAGAGTAAAAAAATATCCTTTTTTCCAAAAACTGAAAAAAAGTAAAAATTTTTATCTTTCTATTGTAAAAATAAGAAAAGTACACCATACCTACTAGCGCACGCCGTCACGAGCAAACATCCCCCCATTATTCCAAGATATTTATGACACCAAGTTAACCCCAACGCTGGGTCAGAATCTTAACCATGATTAACCCCTGAGGTCAAAGCGTGTGATCAAGAGCCCCCACTCTCTCTCTCTATCCTAGAGAGAGAAACCTAACACCCAGAAAGATCTTTTTCCATTTTTTTATAATCCCTAAAAAAGCGCCTCATTTTTCGGCCCCTTTCTCGCCTCCCTCCATTGGCCGAGCTGCTGGCCATCTTCCGACCGTTTCCAACCGGACACCCACCCGATCCCATGGCCGCCAAACCTCCGAAAACCTAGACCGGCCATGGACTACCACCTGACCCCGACCCCGACCAAGGAGCCGGTCCGTCCCCTCTCCTTCCCCAACGGCGCCCTCAAGCGCCACAACCCCCACCGCCCACGCTCCCCGCCGCCCCTCGCCGCCGCCTACCGGGAGTGCCTCAAGAACCACGCTGCCTCCCTCGGCGGCCACGCCCTTGACGGATGCGGCGAGTTCATGCCCTCCCCCCTCGCCACCCCCTCCGACCCCACTTCCCTCCGGTGCGCCGCCTGCGGCTGCCACCGCAACTTCCACCGCCGCCACGACGACCACGACCCCGTCACCGAAGACGCCGCCAACGGTGACCTCACCCCCAAGCGCCGCAGCTCTAGCTCCGCTTCCCCGCCGCAGACGGCTCCCCCGGCCATACCCTCCTCCTACTTCCCCTCCGCGCCTCACATGCTGCTCGCGCTGAGTTCCGGGCTCGGCGCAGGCCCAGCGCAGTCTACGGCTACAGCGGCGAGGAAGCGTTTCAGGACCAGGTTCAGCAGGGAGCAGAAGGAGAAGATGTTTGTGTTTGCGGAGAAGCTGGGGTGGAGGATGCAGAAGCAAGACGAAGCTTTGGTGGAGGAGTTCTGTACTGAGATCGGGGTGGCCAAGGGAGTGCTCAAGGTGTGGATGCACAACAACAAGCACACGCTTGGGAAGAAGGAGCAATCACTTGGAGCTGGGGCTGGTAGTGACATTAACAATGGTGATGATAGCGGTATTGACAGCCACAAATCAAATCGTACTCACGCCTTAAATGGGTCGTCATCTTCTTCATGATGATGATCATGAGAATGTTCATTATTTTCATCTTTTTTTCTTCCAAATCTATTTTATTTTGTGTGTTTGGCAAACTCAGAGAGTGAGGATGCTGTGAAATTGAAGAGGATAATTAAAGGTAAGTCTTGCACTTGTTTTCCAATTGATTTTTCATTTTGGAAAATCAAATGTTACTACTAATACCGCAAGGAGGGAGTATTAATTTTCTTTTGGGATTTCAATCTTTTGGGCAATTTTCTCCTTAATTGCTGCGACTAATTTGGTTATTATGGTGCATTTAAGAGCCTAATCTAGACTATTGTTGTCTATAAAGTGATACTCCCTCGTTCCACATTAATAACCCTATTTGGTTTTCCAAAAAGAACTGATTGCAGTTCATTTTTCTAAACTAAATAGAACTATTAGTATGGAACAGAGGGAGTATTAGTTATGAAGAAGCTAGAAATTATGGTGGATGAATAATAAATTCATCACATAAGCGTTGTTGTGTGTGTGTTTTTAGTTGGCATGCGAGATTTGTATCGGCTTGTGCTTTACTGGCCTTTGTTAGCGCAATTTATTGTCATAGATAGTTTCGATATTTTGGATCAAGGTGCCTCATCTTTAGGAGAACAAGTTTTGTTGGGATATATATAGGCGCATAAATTCAGCTGCTAGTTGTTTAAGCAAGTTGGTGAAGGAGATAAGTGCAAGTTGTATGATTTGATTAGCATGGGCTTTGTCTATTGTTATCTTATATGGTATGCAAGGATACGTGAACGAGGACAGAATGGTATATAGCATATGATTGTTTGGCATGAAATGCGCATTAGTTTAGTTAATATACTTTCTATATGTGGATCTTTTCGTGTTTTGGCTAGTGCCTTCTTTGCCATTTAAGGGAAGTCATTTGGCGTATTTAATTTGTATTGGATTTGGGTGCTCTGGCTTATTCTAGTACATAAACACGTGTGAATGCGATTTGTTTGTGATGTGGGTGATGGCTTTTAAGTGTTAATTTATCTATTATTATGACTTTTTACTGTACTTAAGTTATGAACTTGTTGGTGTTTCTTTTCTAATGGAAGGAAATGTATCTGGCTGATGTACTGGAAAATGGTCATCTTTGTAAGTTCCGTTTAGACTTGAGATAGCGAAACCCTTGAGTGGGTAAGCATTTATTGGGCAGGACCAGTGGTAGCATTATTGTCCTTTAATAAATGCTCTGGAATTTCGGTGGCAGACATTTCCTTTTTCCATATTATCCAATTTAATTAGCTGCAAAACGGTTAGACCTGGAGCTAAGCCGTTGAAGTAAAGAAAAAAAATTGGAATCAGATTTGGTTTTTTAAGTCTTGTTTGTTTCTTTATAATTGAAATCAGGTTTTGACCTATATTCGTACAAAAAAGGGGTTTTGAACCAGTTTTTTTATCTTTCTCTTCTTCCAAATTATCAACTATCGCGGCCCAAATGCTGCATGTAGATATTATATATATACAGGAGAATAACATCATTTTCTTTTTTAAAAAATTATATTCCACCATTTTCCAGTCTGTCTGTGAAGTTTATCCCCAGTAAACAAAAGGGTGGTTGCATTATTGAAAAATTCTGACATAATGGCATGTGACCTGAGAATCTCCAAATCGTGTTCGTCTGGCAGGATTAACGTGTCCTTCTCCAAAGTGCCGAAATTATTCTATTTTGATTGCGATCTTTGGGCTTTTGTCTTGCATGGGAAAATTTTGAGTAACAAAATTGGTTATCGAAACTTTTGATGGCTTAGGGATGAGGTTCAGGCTTAAAATAATATATGAATCGGCTCCAGTCAATCGAAGATAAAGATGGAATCTAAAGCTTTTGGCAAAGCTTTTGTTTATTAACTTAATCCGTGGAGTAATATATGATAAATTGACAAGGCTCAGGATTTTTTTAAGCATTTGTTTATCAAAGTATTAAGGGATGATCTCAGGATTAAGTTGACAGAAAGGTCAGATGATAACATTATATTGAAAAGGTTAGTACTTTTTTTTTATAATGAAAACAGGTTAGTTACTGAATCGAGATTGGAAGTGAAAGTTCCTATAATGCCAATTTTGGAACCATACGTTTTTTTAACAACAATTTTGGAACCAATCATACATTGGACCGTTTTAATTATATAAACAATGACGCTCTCGGTTGCGTAAGCCGCAGAAAAAGATGAAAAAGGTAATATTAGACGTTTGAGCCGAGAAATGTGCGCTGTCCGATTTTGATCCGACGGTACAGGTCAAATAAGGGATGGGGAAGTGATTCAAACCGGCCTACCCCTGATTAGACGCTTGCCGTCAGATCAAAATTGGACGCCTCAGATACCCACCGTCAGTGTGTATCTTCAGACGGTAGATATCCACCGTGAATTTATAGAGTGGATAGCTGGCTAAAACCAGAGATGGCGAACTACTCACCCGGTTCACCCATTTGCGGGGTGAGTGTACACTGTACACTGTACATATAGTCACAAAAATAGGGGTCCTTGTGTCCTAAAAATAAAAAAGCAAATAATAAAAAATGGGGCCCAATTTGGTAAATCCTGGCTGATAATGTAGCAGGGATGATTGTCCAAAAAGATGGGTGCCGGTTGTAAATTTTTTACTTATTATTTTTTGTCATGGTTCTTGCAGTTGAAGGACTTTCTGCCTCAAATAGAGAAAAAAATGTGCGTCCTTCAAATACTAATTAAATGCAAAATTTTGAGCAAAAAAAATTATTATTTTTGGATAATTGTTAGAAAAAATCTTTATCACAACAATAGCACTATTAAATGAAATACACTTGGAGTCAAGGACTAATTGCTATCTATGTTAATGAATCACTCTGATAATTAGTTTACATAATCCCAAACATGGATAGTTCTGAGTCAATTATTATAATCTAGGTAAATTGAATCGAATATGCTCCAATTCTAACAGCAGTCGCCTTGCAAAATCCTGAATTATCGCAACTTATATTGTGACAACCCCAAATTTTATAGCATGAAAAGATTTTTCTCTAGAAACCCTAATTGACTTGGACTCTAGGAAACTAGAATGGAATTAAATTCTGGTAGACCCTAATTGGATAACCTTGATGGGAGTTATCGTAGATTCCTAATTGAAGTGGGATTAGGTGAAGCATAGCATGAGGGGTTAACCTAGAGCAGGACTCCTCAGGAAACTAGGAGTTAGAGTCCTTGCACTAGAGATATGTTTGGCGCCAAGAGTGTCCGGCACCAGAGATGAGTTGCAAAGGAGAGGATTGACTCAATCTCCTACATGATATACTTCAAGTTGAAGTAAGATTAGGAATAGGAATCGAATGGACGATGGGAAAAGAAACACTATAGGCTAGGACTCTGTTGGGCGCTAGGGATTTGTTACGGACAAACTTATTGTTTATAGATAGATTTGACTCAAGTGAGGATCGACTCAAACATGATAAGGTAGCATTAGTCCTAGCAGGAGTATGACTCCTTGGGTGCCCTTTATAAAAAGAGAGCAGGTCGGCTCTTCTTTTCCCTTATTGCTCTCTCAATCATTCTCTCTCTCTAAAACTCTCTTTCTCTCTCTCTCTCTCTCTCTCTCTCTCATCTCTCTCGATCTTCTCTCTCATTTGTGTTGGTGGCCGACCTGATGGAAGCGACGAGGAGTGTAGGCCAGTCTAAACAAAATACAAAACAAAGAGTTTTGATGAACGGTTTGAGGTAGGATGATTTTACATAATGTCTTCTAAGGTCCTGTATCATCTAAGGTCCTGTCTTTTTACAGTGCCTAGAATTCATGTGTTTAAAGTCGAATATTATTGATATTCATGTTAATGTTGAGATGAGTTCTATTCATGCTTGTGTTTCGAAAAAACTTGCTAGAATTGCATGAGTTGTTATTATGTTGGAAATTATAGTAATCGATCGTAATTGTTTTCTTGATTCATATTCTATCACATTTGTTGTATTAAGATGAAAATTCTGATTTGTATGTGACTCTTTGCTACTGCCATCACCTTGTTGCAACCTTGCTCTCCGACTTTAATTGTCTTAAATTTTGAAGACTACGAATTTTGTAAAATAAATAATAAAAATAATTTGGATGACCCAAATTAGCAAAGTGAAATCTTCCAATTCAATTTCTTCAAATGACTTGTATGATGTTGTGTGATTTTATTTTTGGTTGCAATGGATTTATGATTTGCTAAAAACTCGATTTAATCAAGACTCACTGGCGCTAGGACTGAGCTTGGCGCCAGGGTTGGAGGAGTGCCTAGTGTCAGGATGAGGCTGAGCGCCAGGACTAGTGGAGGGTGCGGTGCAAAGTTTGGTGTAGGTCTTCTGATTAATATTTCATAAATTATGGTAGTTTCCTAGATAAGGCCAGGATAATTTTTAGAATACCTTTTAAGTAAAATTGTAGTGATTACAAAATTTACTGGGCGTCAACCTTATCTGGGCACGTTATAGATAGAATATCCTTCCTTTGGATAGTTATCTTTCTGATTAGAGATAAGGATGGACAGTTACCAAGTTTACTAGATAGTAAATGTAGAAAATAGTGTAGAATAAGGAATTTGTTGAGAGTCCTACCGGAATTGGGCACCTCAGAGGCTGGGCACTAGAGAAGATGAAAGAGAAGAGATTCTCGTATAATGGGATGTTGAATAGGATGGACGACAAGCAAGGAAGGTGTGTCAGGAAGTTAATTAGGCAGTTACTAGATTTGGTGAGTAGATAAACTTGGAAAGTTGAATTGCAATACGGTTTGGATTTGGAGTAAAATTAGAACTGGGCGCCATTGAGTTTGGGTGCCAAGGAGTTTAGGGGAGGTTTCAGATGGATGGACAAGGTTAAATGGGAGTTTAATCAAGGGTTTCGAAGGAGTCCTAGCATTACTAGGAAACCCTAGCCTTTAAAAGAAAAATCAGAACTAGCTGGCTTGCCGACCAAACCCTCCATCACACCCGTCTCTCTCTCTCTCTCTCTCTCTCTCTCTCAGTTCTCTAACTCGCTATCTCTTTCCCTCCCTTGTCTTGCTGATTTGTGTGGTGAAGTAGCGAGGAGATCTTGTACGTGGAAGAACTAACTCACGACGCGAAGGAATGTTCGTCAAAGAGGTAGGATGGTTTTTTCCACTATTTTATGTTGAATTTTCTATTCCATAATGATGATCTCAGTTCTGATATTCTAAGGTCATGTTCCTTATATTATTATTGGAATTGATGTGTACAACTTCATAAATATAGGGTGTACTCTTATATATATATATATAATTATATATAAAATTCAATTGTTTTCATAACACCGTGTTTGATGATTCATTGATAGCATTGAGATATGGCAATCCTGTACTCTTATTGTTTGTTGTTATACATGTTAGGATTTGGTGGGAACGCTTACTGTTATGATCTCTCAGTTGTTGCTCCGTTGTTTCATGGTAGTTCTGTCCCGGTTTAGTTGTTCTAATACTTGAACGAATTAAGTCAAGTTAAGGGATTAGGATATTGCCAAATATTAATACATGTTCATATCGGGATTTTCCAAATTCATTCCTTCATATTACTTCATGTTACTGATCAGTAGTCAAGACTACCATGTAGTTGTCTGTTTAAGGATTATCAGTTCTTAAACATCTATTATTAATGGTCCTATAGTTCGGTCTTGTGTGTAATTGAAATAGAAGTTGTAAGTCCTTATTTTTACATTCCAGTCAACACGAATGGCTCTCTGTTTGATCCAACACCTTACTGTTCAGTCCGTTACTCATCATGTTTGTTATCAGTACACTATAGACAGCTCTAGGGTTTAGGGCTACAGTTGTCCAGAATTAGCTGTCCATTTCATCCATTGTGTTCATTCTAATTGTTATAGTAGTACAATCTTGTATAGGTTGTGAGATATACCGGATTCTTCCTAGATTAATAAACTAACATCTACTATGGCTCTGTAATAATGAGAAGGTGTCATGCCAACAAGCATCTGAAGTCATTTGGCGTTAGGAATTAAGCACAATAGACAGTAATTAGGTATACTAATCAAAGTCAGATTAAAACAGTTCTCTCGGCCAGAACTAATTATGTGCCGATGACTTGTACTAAAAGTACCATAAATAATTCTAAAAAAATCCTAAAAATATGCCGTCAATTTTGTAAGAAACTAAACACATAGGAAAATCTATTGTAAAAGTTTCCTATCCTATTGTCCATGGCAATCATTTGTTTCCAACTGTTATATTTGGACAGCACACTTTTTTATCATTTAAAATGAGTAATACTTAAACCATATAAATCTTTATTCTATAATTATTATAACTTATCTAATGAATATTACTAACTTCAAATAAGAATTTCAGTAAAATTGATCAAGTAATAAGGTTTCAAATGTCTTGCTTGATCATCTGGTTGTATCTGCTCAATGACCTTCGGTTGCCTAGTTCGTCTGTCTTTCTGATTCAATTCTTCATTTGAAAATTTGACATAATATGCTTCAGCATCAAACTCTGGATTATTTGAGTCATGAGAGACAATCCCATATCAGACCTTTCTCAAGAGTTCTTATCTAAAGTTAGTCACGTGTAACATGACTGAGTTATCGATTACCTCATTTTGTGCTGCCACTTGCGAATCGGCTGGGAGTAAAGATGTTATGTTCACAAAGGATATTCTTATATATATTGTTAGTATCATTGCTCAGTAACTCTCAACAAGGGACCTTGCGAGGAGATGGACTCATAGTATGCTCAATTAGCCATGTTACATCTTACAAGATCTCCAGAATGATTTGGAACCTTGCATATATGTACGTTTTAGGCATATACGTACGTTTTAAGCTAGTCAGACAACATGGAAGGTTTGACAACCTCCGCCTATTGTGTCCATGAGCACCGATGGGGCCCGTATCCTAGATACATGGCATGGTTTCAAAAAGAAAACCCCTAGGGTAATCGGGCAAATAACCGCTTGCGAGTTGTACTGATATGAGAGCAGAAATTGATTATCTCCATACACTTTGGTTGTTTTGGAGTCTTGGTGAATATTAATGTTCCCCTTTATGGTTGAAGTTCTTGTGTTACCAACTATTGAATTTCCGATATCCTGTCTCTTGTTATATTGAATTTATTCCTTATCATCTCCTTGACTGTTTCCTCTATTATGGTATTTACATTGTACTAAGTATTTCTTCGGAGCACTCATGCATCCTATGATGTAGGTGAAGATAGGAATTAAATTGGATTCTAGCTAGATTTGAAGATCTAAAAGTGGAACCTAGAAGATTTATTGTTAGTTTTATGAAACTTTGAAATAATGGCATGCGTGTCAATGATTGTTTAGTTTGGATGTTTAAAGGTACGATGTTACTTTTAATTTAATTAATAGTTGCATTCTCAGGTTGTTATTATTATTATTAATATTATTATTTAATTATTTATCTTTTAATGATTGTGTAATTGATGGCATGGTAACCCGTTGCATCCCAATGATCTTGACATTTCTTAATTATAAGTCTTCTGCACTTCGATAAAGCCTGGGAAAATTGGGGCGTGACATATATCCATTGAGTTATTGTCTAGTCATGAAGATAATAAGTACTATCAATTATGGATGTTTGTTCAAGTATTTGCAATCAACTTGTTGTTGGCTAAAACTCTAAATTCATATATGTGTCATCCAGGGCTATGTATGTATATGTATCACATGATTAATGCTTTAACTATTAATTATCTATGGTAAGGTCTTATGAAATTGTTATAATTAAGCTTTACAATCATTCTCGGAATAGTTTTTCATTCTCGGCCCGAATATTTCTTGCACCATTACCCATTACAAAGTAATTCATAAATAATTCCAAAAAATTCACAAAAATATGCCATCTATTAAGTTATGTTTTACACTCCCAGGACTATCTCCAATAATTTTTTCCAATCCAGAAACTGTTTGTATTATTCTCAGGCAGTGTGTCTTTCCACCCATTCTACTCTAGACAAATTCTGTTTCCTTGAATACCACTGATTTTGATACTGTTGTCAACCAGTAGTAATGTGATAAGATTAACATTAAAAACACTAATCAGACTATGGCAGAAGTGTCTCTAATTAGATGTATATGCCCTATGGTATACTATTGTAGTAAGAAGGTTATATAATTGTTGTGGGTTTCACTAATACCACAATCAAACCTTGTAAAACCCTAATTGAGTATTATATACTTATACAATCCACTTGAGAGACCTATTACATATAAAATCATAATAGTTAAGAGTCATCAAGTCTTGTAACTCTCTTGAAGTCAACATGTACAACAAATACTTATGTCTTTCTATGGGGTTTTCTACTTAATACAATTACATGTAATGCACTGAACGATTCCGATAGTTTTATTCGAAAAGTCGGATTCCACAGGGGTTGGCACAACACCTCTATTCTTTGAGTCATTATCTGATATTCCATAGGGGTTGGCACAACACCTCTGTTCTTTGCGTTATTATATGATATTCCATAGTGGTAGCACAACACCTATGTTCTTTCCATGAGCACCGATGGGGCCCACATCCTAGATTCATGGCTACAACACCTATGTTCTTTCCATGAGCACTGATGGGGCCCACATCTTAGATTCATAGCTGGGCTCCACAAGTGATCCCCTAGTTGAGATTGTGTATGATGTCCGCTTGCGAGTGACAAAGGATCTGAGAGCAGAAGTTCACTCACTCCTAGAACTATGGAGTTTGATTACCTTGTTAGGATGTTGAGTTCCCAACGTTTATAATAAATCATGCCATTAGATTGTATTCTGATTGAGATGTCTTTTACTTATTTTACTCGCAATCGAACGAGCCTAGTTATAGACTAGTGGCTACGAGGTCGAACCCAAAGGACTGGTTTAATTTAACCTAGTTCTAGATTAAGCTTAACTAATTCTAATAAAGGAATTAAATATGTAATAAATAAAGAAATGAACTTTAAAAAGAAATATAATGTATGAAGGTACCAAGGCTGTGAATCCAGCTCTTAACAAGTAATTACTACTCTCAATTATTATTAACGCACATGTTGATATGACTAGAGAACTATGTGTTCTTGGTTAGACACACGAGTTACAAATGAATGCACTAAATGTCCTTGGTTGGACACAAATAGTTCATTCAATGTAAATTAATTAAATTAACACTATCCTTTGTGTGGCATAGAGTTAACATAATTCTGTTCCACGGTTAGACATAGAAATTCTCTAGGATAAAATTTCATAAATAATTCACACAAGTCTCAGTTAAAGCACTAGGAGAAAAATTATGAAATTGCATTCACGCACATATGAAATAAATCATATCAACTATAATTAAATAAAATAATTAAGAGTAATATCACAAGATTAAGGCTTCATCAAAGCCTTGATAACAAATTAGCTAGACATAGAAAGAGAGAAGGAGAAAGCCTAAATTGATGAAAGGTTCATCTCTGTCTTGCAAAGCAGTAGCCCAAATCAGCTTTGTCGCATTCACCACTGCAAACCAGTTCCCTCTTGTCCGTCGATTGTTCTCAAAAGAGTTTTTCCTTTTCTGTCCTCTCGAGCAAATCAGTCTGTCTCCTCTCTCAAGCAAGACATAACTCTTCTCTATTTTTTTCAGTCCGTCCCCCCCAAACAACAGAACTGTAACTCAGCTCTCCTCGACAGTTCTTTTCTTCCTATCTTCTCACCATGTACGAACTCCTCTCATCCTCACTCGTTGACAGCAGTCTCTGAAGTTGATCGGCCTCCCTGAACAGTTCTCTCATGTACTTTGTTTTATAGGGATTGAAAGTAGTCCTTTTTTTTCTCGCAAATCAGATAGCCTTCCAAATCCATCTCGTGTGTCCTCCTCCAATTAGTTGCCTTCTAAATCAAACAACTTACGGTTCGAATATCTTTCAATCCCGTCCACTTTTTTTAGTTAAAAATTCCATCTTTACTCCTCTCGAAATAGAGCAAAATCACCCAAATACTCCTCTTTTCCATTTTGAGCCAAATTGAGCCTCTTTGAAGTCTCAAGTAGAACAGAAAATAGGTACCTTACCATTATGAGACAGAGCCTAAATTGAAGCTTCCTTAGTGCCTTTCATCTTCCCCGATTTGGCTATTTCCAAATTGAGAGCTTTCCTTCTGTGTGTTGCTTGATCGCGCCGGAACCCATCACCTCTCTAGTAGCCGCCGTCGTCGACTCCTCCATCGAGCCCAAGACCACCGTCAGCCTCCTCTCGGTTTAGCCATGAGCGCTCGAGTGTCTCTTTGTTTGGTTCGACCAAAACACCCAAGCTCGAGCTCGGGTCGTTTATATTTTTTTCTCGAACCGAAACACTGAACAGCTGAACCAGTTCAGTTTCATTTCTTTTTTTCTTTTGCAGCAACCTCATCCGTTGGATCTTCGATCCCTTCACAAAACTCGTTTTACGTGCTTCACTTTTGGCTATCTGCATATGGAACTCTTAAAACTAACATAAACAAAATTAAATCTAAATTAGATGCATAATAAAATGTAAATCTAATAAATTCAATTAATGCATCTAAATTTTACAATTAAGCACATTTATTTATTAAACTCCTAATTGCTAACTTACATTAATAACCATTAATTATCCTTATTTTTTCTTGAAATTACGACTAATATATAGGTAGAAAGGCATATAACAAATGTGTATATTTCGTAGATATCAAATACCCCCAAACCTACATTTTGCTAGTCCTCGAGCAAAACTAAAAATCAAAGCAACGAAAATAAATCTTACTAATCCATTTTCGCAGGAAATCGTGATTGCATTTAGCATATGCAACAAGCCTTTAAACTCCCTACCTTAGAGTAGTGGACGAGTTATAGTCTCATGAGGGTTTGCAGTGAATATACCCACAAAATTCAATTTATTCCAAAAACAAACTTAATGAAATGGTGCTCCCCCTTAAACAAATACCCATGTTTAATGAGACCAACCACTAATACTTTGTGACAAATAAGTAACTCAATTCAGCTTGCTTTCAAGTTAGTGGGGTCCTTTCTACAAATTCATCTTGGAAAAACTTGCTCAAATAGATATATCCATTATTTAGGAATAATGTATAAGAAGTGTGGAACATAAAAACATACAATCTCAATCTCTATAATCAGACATATCTAGTGTGACCCATTAACCCAAACCTTTTGAGCTTAATAACTCTAAATATTAGCAAAACCACTTTTTATTCTTGTGGTTCATAATAGAGAGTTCTGCTTACGCAGCTCAACCATAACCCGCCATTCTAGGATATGAGAGGATAATACACAATTTTATTTTCTTCTTCTTTTCTTCAGCAACTAGACTGTGCAATGCCTAACTTCAATATGCTTATGTTTAACAAAACCCAGGTCAATGACTCCCAACCAGTTGGCTTAGGGCATTAGGCTTTAAGTATGGACCTCTTCAGATCTGAGCATCAGTCTAAGTTAATCCTATAAAGTTAAGGCAGTTCTGAGCATGTTTTTTTTTCATATATATTTTTTTCTTTTCTTCTGTGACATTTTTATTCCTGCCAGGTGTATTATACTCAAAACCTATTTCTAGTCCATGCCTCCGCCATGTAACCAAGCATAATCTCTATGATGATCATTAAAGCACTACTAAGATACCTTGCTTCAATACATATATATATATATATATATAGTTTTAGTTAAAGATATCCCACTAAGACAGTTTTCAACGAATCATGAGATTGTATGATCAAATGTATCTAGTGTGTGCTATTATTTGGACAATATAAGCATAGACTCCCAAGATGATGAGACAGAAAACACATTACTCACATAATTGCATTCATCCTTGGTCATTCACTTGCACTTTCTATGTTAAATTGGTCTCACTAAAAACGGAAACATGTCTAATAGAAGCACCCAAAACAAAACCTAACAAATTTTCAAAATGTTTTTTTATTTTATTTTGCTGTTTTCAGATTTTTTTTCTTTTTCTTTATAAGCACATGATAACAAAACAAAGGAACACTACTTTTCTACACCCCCAAACCTAGACTAAACATTGCCCTCAATATTTACCAAGAATTATACTACAATGATTAGTAAAAGAGGAGAGTAAGGAAAGAAATCACCTGAATGGAGAAGCCACATGGTAGATGTAGAGCATAAAACACACATGCTAAGAATGAGGAGTTAGTACAAATATGGAAAGATAAAATACACCCCCCAAACATAGACCGGAGAATCCCCACACAAATAGTAAACAGTAAAATGTTAAACAAATAGAAAATAGTCCATAAAACAAAATTTTGGGTGGCCTCCCAAGAGCGTAAGTTTTATGTCTTCAGCCAAAAAAAGACGCAGATCACTCAAGGTATACAAGATCATCTAGATAATTAGTGGTCAAGTCTGTTTCTGCAACACCCTCTAAGTATGGTTTCAATCTTTGACCATTTACCTTGAAAGTACTACCATCTTTAGGGTTGTGAATTTTAACTACACCATGAGAAAATACCTTTGTAATAGTAAAAGGGCCATACCATTTAGAACCCAGTTTTTCAGAAACATATGCAATATTGAATTGTAGAGCAAAACTTTTGATCAGGTTAAAAGGACTTCTGAAGAATGGATTTATCATGAAGTATTTTAGTCCATTCTTTATAAAGTTTTGCATTCTCATAAGCATCATAGCGCATCTCTTCCAACTCATTGAGTTGCAGTTTACATTCTGAACTTGCCTTGTGCATATCAAAATTTAAAGCCTTGATTGCCCAATATGCACGATGCTCCAACTCCACAGATAAGTGACAAGCTTTCCCAAATACCAACCGATAAAGGGGACATACCAATGGGAGTTTTATAAGCAGTCCTATAAGCCCACAAAACATCATTTATGGGCAAAGGACCAATCTTTCCTATCTGGCTAGACAGTTTTCTCAAGAATCCTCTTAACGTCCCGATTAGACAATTCAACTTGGCCACTAGTTTGAGGATGATATAGGGTGGCAACCTTATGCATAACAGAGTATTTGCGAAGAAGGGTTTCAAAAGATCTATTGCAAAAATGACTACCACCATCACTGATGATTGCTCTTGAGGTCCCAAAGTGACAAAATATGTTATCTTCCAAAAATTTCACCACTACCTTGTGGTCATTAGTCTTTGTCGCAATTGCTTCAATTCATTTAGAGACATCATAATGCACTGCAACTAAAACGTAAAGGTGACCAAAGGATTGTGGAAAGGATCCAAGAAATCGATTCCCCAAACATCAAAAAGTTCCACCACTAGAATGGGTTGGAGAGGCATCATATCCCGTCGGGATAGAGATCCTAACCGTTGACACCTATCACAAGATTTACAGAACTCATGAGCATCCTTAAACAAGGTTGGCCAATGAAAACCACTTAGTAAAATCTTGGTTGCAGTTTCCTTTCCATCCAAATGTCCCCCATATGCTTGAGAATGACAAGAATGTAAAATACTATGGAACTTATTCTCAGGCACACATCGTCTAATCACCTGATTTGAACATATTTTGAATAGGTATGGATCATCCCAAAAGTAAGATTTAATATTTGAAATGAACAAATCTTTGTCTTATTTGGTCCAATGGGAAGGAATTTGACCTATTGCAAGGTAGTTCACAATGTTGGCAAACCAAGGGATTTTAATTTGGGAGATGGTAAAAAGTTGTTTATCATACATGTCAGCAGAGCATGATCTTCTTAATGATCTTTAAAATAATCCCATGCAATTCATATATATATGGGAAAAATTAGCCAGCGGATACCCGCAGGCTGAGTTTTTGCTGGTGAGTTACCACATGTCCGTCAGATCCCCATCTTATGGATATTTTATGTGCCTCCTAAGCTCGGCTTTAACACACCCTATCCACCCTCGAAAAGGAGAACCCATGGAAGGCTTCTGGGGGTAGCTGACGGCACTGGCCACATACATCGTCATGCCCCAGCCCTCACAGCCTACACTCAGCCCCAGCCGCGCCATTGCACTGGCACCCAATGGCCCTCCCATGGAAGTTCCGGTGGCTACCTTCCCTGACCCTCTGCCGCTCTCCTCCAGTGGTGCCACCAATTGCCACAAACTTCATCCGACATCAAAGAACGCCGTTATGCCCCAGCCCACGACCCTCCCTCTGGTGCAAATCATCGTACATTGGCTGAATTGCAAACATTTCTGCCTCATCACCCAACATTGAGCGAAGCAATTACAAATCCACACCTTTTTTCGCTTGGATGACCCAGCGAGTTTCCCTTTTACATCCAAATTGTTTGCGGTTTTTTGCTTCTTGCTAGAATCTTGTTGGAGTAATTATTTTTTTGCTTTAGTTTGGCTTTCTTTTTGGATTGTTTTTATGATAAAACTGGGCTTTCATTTCTCCGAGTATGTTTATTTATGGTTTTTCATTTATCATTTTTAGGAAAGATTTGTTGTTTTAGTTGTGCATAGTAGATGTTTTAACTTAGTTAATGCTATTCACCATGTTCAATAACAAAATAGCTGGGGTCAAGTGCATAGGATAATGGTGAATGAGTCTATCTGTCATTTCCTAGTCTCATAATGAAACGATCATCACCAAGATTACTAATCAATCAAGATAGATATTGTCCGGGGATCGGGCTAAGTGGTTTGGCTAATTTAGGATATGGATCGTGAGAAATAGCCACTATAACTCAAAATGCTTAGATTTCAAATATTAGGAGCTGATTTTGACTGGAAATTAATTGCCAATATTTGACATGAACTCACATCAGGTTATCAAGAAGGAAAGCTGCTTCCACACCAGGATTTTATATAAGCAAAAAAAGGTCCACAAAGTGAAAAAGAAGTACCCTCAGCATTTTCATTTTCATTTTCATTTTCATTTTGGTGAAAAAGAATTGGTGTAAAGTTTCAGCATTTTCATTTTAGTTTTTGTTATTCACTTCAGTTTCAAAGTTGCAATCTCAGTTGCACACCTTTTTTCCCCTCAAACGAGGCATAGACCCTCGGTTACACACATAACATAAGGCTGCATCTGGAAATAGGTCTGCTAAACCGGCCTTTATTTATTTAATTAGTGTTCATAATTTTCATCTAATTATTGATAAAATATGCTCAAAAGTAATCAGTTAAAGGAGAAAAAAATTATATACACAAAACATAAATGACAATCAGAAAATCAGCTTATAGATCTGTAGAGTAATTCTTTCTTCACCTGAATTGAATCAAATCGAATTGATAGTCATTTCTCGTTATCATTCACATACGTAGTTGCATGTGGTTTTGATATAATTTATGTATGAAGTTCAACTGATGGATAGAGAAATTAGTGCTTGAAAGGAATAGATGAACTAGGAAATCTCCAGAGCATAGGTTTCATGCCACTGTTTTTCTTAAGAGACTAATTGATGAACTAGAAAATATGAGCTTGGTGTCTAACATCCAATTGGAAAATACACTTCCAAGTCAATCAAAAGCAAGTGTCATACAAATTCCTGAAACCACGGTATGAGATCCACCTAAGTTAATAACCAAGGGGGGCGCCTAAAGAATAGTGAAAAATATCTCCTCTAAACCGAAGAAAAGAAAGTGTAGCATTTGTCGACAATTAGGCCATTGTATGACTACTTTTCCAAATCAAAAGGTGCAAGTTTTCACAAATTTGAATCTACTGTTATTGTCTTTTTAAGCACATTAGTGGCTAATGGAAGTTGGAACTTGTAATGTAAGGAAATAGTTCTCAAGATACTCAAGGAGAGGGATCTCAAGCACCTTGAGAACCTTATACGAGGGAGAAGACCCTCCTTATAACAAGAGGGGTGCGTTTCCTAGGGAGGCGCGCCAGCTACTGGCAAGCTGATGGGCCATGATTCCAGCCCATTCTAGCCCGTTACAGATACGATTGATACCAATCAGCCCGTTACATGATACGATATCCCATAAGCATTCTTATTACATTTCAAACTAGGAAACTAGCCTAATATGGACAGTAAAGCTATCCTGCCTGTTATAGGATCTGCCCAGAGGTTGTGCTGGCGTACACAACATTCCACCACGCTCCACTGTCGCCTTGTCCTCAAGGTGTCCATGCTGGAAACGGAACCAAGAAATCATCCTCCACCAACCATGTGGCAACTTCCAACGGCTGGCCCGGCCAAGCGACTAGCACCTCGGTCACATTCCGTCCCGAACGACGAAGGCTGCGTTTGTCAATAATAGAAGCCGGGGCAAGCGCCTCAGAGTCCGCTGGCCCAATAAGGGTTGGAAACGCGCTGTTAGCAACCATATTTCAGTCGCCCACATGAGACGTGGAACATAGGATGCACCAATGAGCCCGGCAGTAAAGCCAACCGATATGCCACCTGGCCAATGCGCTCAATAACCTTATAAGACCCATGATAACGGGGTGCCAATTTGGTGCACTCTGAACAAAATAATGATGTCTGGCGCAATGGCAGAACAGACACATAGACCAACTCCCCCATCTAGAATACCCGATCGATGTGCTTGCGATCATAGATCTGCTTCATACGGTTCTAAGCCGAATGCAAGTTGAGCTTTATTTGCCTAAGAACCTCGTCCCTGGTCTAGAGCATGTAGTCCACCTTAGCGATAGAAGAATGGTGAGGGACATAAGAAAGCACCGTAGGGGGAGGCCGACCATACATGATCTCGAACTGAGTGAAGCCCCCACGAGTATGATATGCTGTGTTATAGGACCATTTGGCCCAAGGTAAGAACTGGAGCCAACGACGAGGTTGATCGCCCATGAAACACTGTAAATATTGATCCAAACACTTGTTCACGACCTCCGTCTGGCCGTCTGTCTGCGGATGATAAGTCGTGCTCATATGTAAGTCTGTACCTTGGAGAGCGAAGAATTCGCGCTAAAAATTGGAAAGGAAGACATAGTCTCTATAAGAAACAATAGTCCTCGACATACCATATAGCTTAGCAATTTCTTTCACATAAAGCTCAGCAACAGTCCGAGCCGTAAAGGGATGACTCAGTGCACAGAAGTGAGCATATTTGGATAACCAATTGATGACCACCAAAATGACGGATTTCCATTGGACCATGGGTAAGGCCTCGACGAAATCCATCGAAACATCCTCCCAAATATTATCCGGAATGGGCAAGGGCTGAAGGAGGCTGGCTGGTGAAGTGATTGCCGATTTGGCCCGCTGACAAGTATCACAGGCTGATACATAATTCTGTATTGCACGCCATAGACCCTGCCATAAAAAACTCTAGCTCACCCTCTTGTAAGTGCCAAACAAACCTTCGTGACCCGCAAGTGGTGTGTCATGGAAATGAGAGATGATGCGGCGGCGCAAGTCTGCATAATTGGGCACCCATAAGCGCTCCCTCCAAAACAAAAGATCATCCCGCCAGGCATAGAAGGGCTTAACGGTGGGCGCTGCCTGAATGTGACAGACCAGTTCTTTGGTCGAGGGGTCCTCCAAGTACTAGCGACGTAGATCCAGAATAAAGGGGCAATTTGGCCCGGATAACGCCATACACAAACCCTCCATGGGCCACCAAGATAGGGCATCTGCTATGGTGTTCTCAGTGCCCTTCTTGTATGTAATCTCATAATCATAGCCCAATAGCTTACTGACCCACCTCTGTTGTGCCGGAGTAGATACACGCTACTCCAAGAAATACTTCAGCAGTTGATGGTCGGTCCGTATGATGAACCCTCGACCCAAGAGGTATGGTCGCCATTTTGTCACCGCATGAATGATGGCCAACATCTCCCGTTCATAGGCAAATAATGAAAGGGTACGGCCCGACAAGGACTTGCTGAAAAAAGCAATTGGGCGATCCGTCTGCAAGAGGCGTCGGTCTCCACAACAAATGGAAGACTAAAGTCTGGTAGCCCCAAGACAGGCGCACTGGCCATGGCCTGCTTCAGTCTGTCGAAGGCCATCTGCGCCTCATCGGTCCATGTGAAGGCTCCCTTTTTTAATAAGGTCGTGAGTGGTCCTGCGATAACTCTGTATTGGCTGATGAAACGGCGATAATAGCCCATCAGACCCAAGAACCCGCGCAACGCTTTGACACACTGGGGTGTCGGCCAAGATAACATGGCTGTAACCTTGGATGGGTTAGTAGCTACCCCCTCAGACAATATGATATGCCCCAGATATTCCACCTGTGAACTTCCATAAGAACACTTCGAGTGTTTCAGAAATAAAGAATTAGGTCATAAAATTGAGAAAACCGACCTGAGGTGACCCAAATGTTCCTCCACGACGTGCTGTAAATGAGAATATCGTTGAAGAAGACCAATACAAACTTGTGGAGGAAAGGACGGAAGATGTCATTCATCAACCTCTGGAAGGTGGCAGGAGCATTTGTCAGCCCAAATGGCATGACCAGAAATTCAAAATGTCCATCATGGGTCCGGAATGCAGTTGTACGCATCAGCAGTTTGTATCCTGATCTTGTAGTACCCGAAATGCAAGTCGAGCTTGCTAAAGACCGTAGCTCCTGCCAATTCATCCAGCAACTCCTCGATCACTGGAATGGGGTACTTGTCTTTGACCGTAATGGCATTTAGGGTGCGATAGTCTACACAAAAGCGCCACGTGCCATCCTTTTTGCGCACAAGTAACACCTGTGAAGAAAAGGAGCTGTGACTGGGATGAATAATACCTGTACGCAGCATGTCGCCCACCAGTCGCTCAATCTCAGCCTTCTGAATGTGAGGGTAGCGATAAGGGTGAATATTAGTCGGTTGAGCCCATGGAACAATTGGAATGTGGAGGTCGTGGTGCCGCTGTGGTGGAAGACCTGTGGGCTCGGAGAAAATATCTGCGTGCTCATCCAGGAAGAGACACATGTCATGCAGTAGGTCCCCCTGGTCTACATCCACAATGGCACGCTGCTGAAGGAACACCCCATGAGGTGCAAACCGAGATAAGGAATCAACTGCCTGTGCTGAATGTAAGGCCCCGGGTTGGCTATACGCACCCTCCCCTTATACTTCGAAGTCCATGATGAGGTCGCGGAAATTCCAAATCACATCTCCTAATTCCTATAACATTGGACTCCTAGTACGACATCCGCCCCTTTGGTACGCAATAGGAACAAGTTCGTGGTAAATGTATGCCCTTGGATGGTCAGAGAGGCCTGTGCACACACACCCGAACTCTGTGAATGTTTGCCATCGCCGATGAGCACATCAAAAGGTTTAGCATCAGACACATAGCACCCTAGTCGTTGGGCCACTCTGTCATTGATGAAGTTGTGGGTGGAACCAGTATCAATCAGTATGGCCACCTGCTGTCATTTCAACAAACCCTAGATGCGTATGGTCCATGGGGTGAAGGTGCCGGAGTAAGCGTGCACCGAAATCTTGGGCTGCACATGGTCATAGGGGTTGGTTACTTCGTCAACCTGATATAGTTCCTCATCCTCAGCCTCCTCTATAAGTAAATTGCCCCGAACTGAGCAACGGTGGCCTGGGACAAACTTTTCATCACAGTTGAAACATAATTCCTTGGCCCTCCGCTCTGCCACCTATGCTGGAGTTAGGGGACCGATAGGAGTGGGGATCGACCCGGGCAGGGTTGGCCGACTAGGGCCTGAGCCAAGTGCTGGAGCCACAATTAGGCTTTGACTGCTATATGGACGCTGAGCCAATGCCCCACGGCCCCCTAGTCGCTGTTGGGCCAACTTTTCTTCCTCAATCCAGGCATTATGCACCACCTCATGCATGGTATGGTATGGGAAGTGGCGCATCTCATCAGCAATTTCCAATTTCAACATGCGCTTGAATGTGCCGACAAGTGCTGCCACTGGCCACTCTGGCAAACGATTAGGAATCTTTATAAATTTGGAGTAATAAGATGTAACACCCGAAAAAAATTGGTATGTTTACTAAAACTGCTATTTTAGGAAACTGTTCTAAAATAGGAAAGTCTTGGTTGCTTGTTTTGATTCTTGTGAAATCTTATAATCTGGTATGTTGAATTATTATTTTGATGCTTATGAGTGTGCGGAATCGATATACCAGATTAGGCAGTTTACCAGAGTGCGAGGACTAGCCCTGGCGCTGGGCTTCACTTGGCGCTAAGGCTGGCCTGGCACTAGGGGCTGAGTGCACCTGAAGCCATGAGTAGGGGCTAGGTGCCAGGGTTCAAGTACTAAGTGTGTGACTCTTTGGAATTATTTCGATTTATTAAGTTGGACCTTCGTATTATGGGAATCTATTTTTGGTAAGTAATTATACGCGTGCCAGAAAGCCAGAGAAGCATTGGTCGCTAGATGTGTTGGGTGCCAAGGTCACCTGAGCGCCAAAGCAGAGCAGGGTCTCTAAGACACGTGGACACATGCCTAGGGGCGTGTGCACATGAGTGATTTGATGTGAATTGGTTAGTTGTGGCAAGGAGAGCAAATCGTGGAGCATAGCAATGAAGATCCCTAATTCAAACCGATTTGAATTTTAAATTGAGTTGAATTAGGAGGTTACAATTATGGAAGATGAATCAATTAGTGGGATGGCAATTGGACGTCAAAAGGAAGATTGGCTTGATTTCAATTAGGAGGGAGGTTACCTAATCGGTACTTAATTGGCCAATCCCTACCTAAAAAGGATTGTAACTGAATTGGATAGTGGAGACCATGTCCTTGACTGATGGCCTTCCCTTTTTGTGGTCAATTTGTAGCCCTTTGATGGATTAAGATCAAGGATGGTGATGCTTTGGCATAGAAATAGGTTTTTCTATTTAAACCTCACTAAGGAGGAGCTGGCATCTTCTTTTTGGAGACTTGGGAGTCGTGCAAGGAGCTTGGTGACCATGTCCACTCCTCCTTTCAGCCAACAGCAACTCCTTGGTGGTGAGAGAGCATTGGTTCGTGGGATTTTGCGAGCAAAGGAAGTGGTACGAGGAAGAATCGAAGCGTAGAGATTTCAGTTTCGTATACAAAGTAGGATGCTTCCTTTTCCTACAAACCTTATTCTTTGAAAATCTGATGAGATAACACATATTATATGAATGATATTGAATGATTCAAAGGTGTGTCTATGCTGTGTTCATATGAGTTTTGTTTCATATCATGTATTGATATTTTATGTGAGTCACACTTGAATTGTAGCACTAGTTTAAGTGCATATTCTACTCTTCATGGGTCCTAGTGCTTAGATTGACATCCCCACATGTTTTGACACGTAAAGACATGTCTTTTATTATCCTTAAACATCATATGATGATCTGTTCATATGGTTTGATACAATTCTTGTTCGACTCATACCGATTCAGTGGTAAGTTCTTGCTCAATTCCAAGTCATTACCCTAATTGATGATATCATATGAGATACCTTATTAAATCATTGGTATTTGCTATATCCATGTATCTGTTATTGAAAGACAATTTCTTGGGTTCATGCTACAGTGTCATTGTCTATTTCAGTGTCCAATTAAAAGTGTCTTCTTTGGGTATGGGAAATTGTATGGGGTTAGTGTTTTAAGCAATCAGTTAATATAGAACGTATTATATGATGAAAGAAATTAAGAATTCCAGTACCAATTAAGTTCTGTAAATAATTTGAAGTATGAGTATCCAATGTCAGTAAGTGTAATTAAATAGTTAATTAGGGTTAAACTATTAATTAATTAAAGTATATGATGATATTTGCTCTCGGCCAGGACTCTTCCTGCACCGACGAGCAGCAATCGAAAAATGATAATTAATTGTAACAAACTCAAAAAAATATGCCGTCGATGGGGTTAAAACTAGACATTCAGGGCTATGTGTAATAAAAATTCCAGAAAATAATTTGTACTGTGTAGACAGTGGTGGTCGATGGAATTTGTCTGATCTGCAAGGGGTAGAACATTGTATTATGTACTAAAACACTAATTCGTGTTACCACTATAAATTATGGATATATATGGTACCAATGACCCAAATTTTTATAATGTAAGACATTGAGGGTACAAGTTACAGTAATATTAAATTATGAGTACAAGAGGTAGAGCTGAGATCTTCTGTCCGGAATTAATTGTCTTGAATACCACAGTTCTTGAACGGTTTCATGTCTAAGGAGTTTCTTGTTAAAAATTCTACACTCTGTATCTCATGACTTGACCTATTTCTGGAAATGTGAATCTTGCGTTAGTATTCTTGGGGATGGTCATATCTAGGGCTAGGTATGGTGAAGAGGTTCAGTACTTAGACCTTTGATGAGTCTCAGTTTGAGTTCTCCGATGTCGGTCACTTTAAACTCTTGAGTACTCCGATGTGTCTCAATTCAGATTATATAATTGAGATTGTTGTTTTACTCCTCTGTGAGTCAGATGCGTAAAAATTATTGTCTTAGTCTCTAGATGAGAGAGCTCTTGTTATTTCTATATTGATTCAGTTCGATGTAAACTGTTCTCCATTAAGAGTCATTGATGAACGCCCTTAGAGTGGAATCATAGTATGCTCAAGAGCCATTGCTAGATCCTCTGTGATATCATATTATTTATTTAATGAACCTATGTAGTTCAACCGATGACGGCAACACGTGCACTTTTAGACTCTATGATATTACGAAAGGTCTATAGTTTCCGCCCATTGTGCCCGTAAGCACCGATGGGACCAGCATCCCTAGATGCATGGATGGGTTCCTCTGAAGAACCTCTAGAATGTTCTGGTATTGATGTCCATAGGAGTAGTGGACTGAGCTGAGAGCAGAAATTGTTGTCTCTTACACTTTGGATGTTTAGAGCTGATTTTCATTTTGTCTTCTCCTTACGCACTATACATTTGGAGTTTTGAATTTTTATTTTTTATATTTCTTGACCGTTGAGGGTCTTTGATGATGATTGGTATCTAGGTAAGTAAACTTTGTATTTACTAATCCTGATGTTATTGAACTTGTCTTTACTCTTTTTACCGTATTGTTAGTATCCCTGTAAATTCTTGTTTTGTTGGTTTTTCATGGCATTCTACTGGGTATTTCCTATGGAATACTCATGCATCCTTTGACGCAGGAATCAAGAAGGAAAAGAACTGACAAGGTATTTTCGATGGTGATTTGTGGTGGATTGTAGTTTGAGGATACTATTTTATTATGCTTTATTTAGTGATCTTTATGAATTTGTTGGCTTGTGTGCTGGATTGTGTTTTTTTTTTAATTTGGTCTGGTGAGACTTAATGAATGTAATAGTCTAAGTAGACTTTTGATTTTGTTATTCAAGATTTTAGTACGTGGATATTGTTCAGTCATGATCGATCCTATATTTGTCCCATATCATGTTAAATGGGAATGAGAATGATAGAGTATTCGGTCACGCTCTGGATTTCAACCCTTCTGACCGTTAATGGATTAGTGCTTCCGTGCTCTAATCAAGGTTCAGAAATTTGGGGCGTGACATAAGCTCTCACCGTAGTTGCTTGTCTCATAGTAGACAGTATCTCGTTGAATTCCTGAAACTCGTTCGGTCCGAATTGGACGCACGATTCGTCGGAGAAAGACACCCAAGTGGGGAAATGGTTCTCCTTCTCGAAGGACTGGAACCAAATGGATGTGTCTTCGTCCAGGTGGAAGGTTGCCACCCGCAAGCACTCAGCATCAGAGTACGTTCCTTGATACGAAAAAAATATGTCCACCTTATACAACCATTCGACGGGGTTTTCACCGCCGATGTACCTCAGAAACTGTAGCCGAGCCAGTCTGGGCTTAGTGCTGCCCCTCTAGCCTCAGCGATACCCCTGGGGCTCCTCCCAGTCGTCCTCCATCTAGTCCTGAATGTGATGTGGGCCTGTGGTCATTGAGGCATTTCCCCGAACAGCTGGTATGCCTCGTACATCCAGGCCAGGGCGGCCACTCTCAACGTCTAAGTTTATGGATCCGATTGGATTCCATGGGAAAGGGGCTGACCTGCGGCGTGGCCGAGCAATGAACCACCAATCATATGGGACCCCCCTGGTCGGCTAGGGCCTCCCATCTCCCTTTAGGGTGGCGGCGTGGTCAAGGGTGCAGATTGGAAAGGCTGATTTGGAGCTCGCTCGAGCCTCATTTCCTTAACTTGCTCATTGATCGAGGTCAACAAGGACACCATAGTTGTCTGCGTGGGATCAGTCTCAATCTTTGGGTTGGAGACCTCCTTGGTGGCCTCTGGCTCTTGTGGACACTATGAGACGATGGCCGACTGTTTGCAAGGAGGCATGATTGCCCGTGGATCGAATACTCTAATACCAACGTTGTGACTGAGATTAGCAAAATGTAAAGAAGAAGAAGAGAATAGGGAAGGAAAAGAGAACTTCAATATTGCATAACCTTAGACGAGGGAGAAGACCCTCCTTATAACAAGAGGGGCGCGTCTCCTAGGGAGGCGCACCAGCTGCTGGGCTGCTGATGGGCCGTGATTCCAGCCCATTCTAGCCCATTACAGAAACGATTGATACCAATCAGCCCATTATATGATACGATATCCAATCAGCATTCTTATTACAATTCAAAATAGTAAACTAGCCTAATATGGAAAGTAAAGCTATCCTGCCTAATATAGGATCTGCCCAGAGGTTGTGCTGACGTACACAATAGGGTTTCTTGGTTTCTCTTCACCCCTATATATATACTTTAAGGGAGAATGTGTTAGCATATCCTAGGTCATATTTTGAGTTGTTTTGGAGATTTTGGAGGCTAGAGCAAAGGAGAGAAGAAGAAGAAGAAGATTATGAAGAATATGATGATTGTTCTGTCACGCCCCGAAACCCCAAACCTCGATCGGAGTGCGGAAGCCAATCAATGGAATACAATTCGAGGTAGAGATCCCGGGCAGGTGATCGAACAGCCGATTTCCCAACCGATTACAATCATCTCAAAAGGACGTGTAACTGATTATGCCCACAATCAGTGTAATACAATAATAGACATCAATAAATACTATGAAATGAATTTACTTAATAATAATCCATTTAAGAAAGTCAAATAAAATAAACCTATAAGTCTATGGCACACAATTGCCAACAATGTCATAAGCATCAATAAAAGCAAAGCAAATAACTAAATAATCTTTAAACTCTTCTCGGCTCCTGCAATCTGCCATTCCACTACTGCACTTCCTGATCTCAATTGTCACTTGCGCCTACATCAGAGGATGCATGAGTATTTCATAGAAACACTCAGTAGGATGTAAAAACCCATTGAATTAAAACAAGCAGTATGAAAAGAATAAGAATAACAAATGATTTTGAACATCCCACAACATCTAAACTGAACAGAAGTCTATACACCTGCAAGGTTAGTCAACAACAATTCCAACTCGCAAGTATAGGAAAACATCAATAAGGCTCCGAACAAACATATGTGTAAGGAGTGAATAACAATCATATCAAAGGCTCCAAACATCTAAAGTGAAAGGAGTTACAATCTCTGCTCGCTAACCTGGTCGCTCGCAAGTGACTAAAATAATATACCAGAACCACCCTAGGGGTTCTCTCTTTGGAACACTGCCATGCGTCTGGGATGCTGGCCCCACCAGTGCTTATAAACACGATGGGCGGAGACTGAAGACCTTCCGTAATGTCCACAATCTAACGTACGTATAGTGCCTCCCTTCGGGCAGTATGGAATCACAATTTCATAAATATAAGTGACCTCGCAAGATCTAGCAATGGCTTAATTGAGCATACTATGAATCCACCATGGGGAGAGACTCGCAAGGTCTCCAGTGGAAGAAGCAATCATGTAATCAATATGAGCAATATCTCAAAGGAATAGAGGTCACAACACTCTAAGTTCATAAGGTATTTCTTACCAGAAAAGACTCTCTCATAGAGTATGGATAGAATAACAAGACAACCCAAACACTTCGAATAATAATAACTCACCCAAGGAGTACCATATAATCAATACATACCTTTCATGCTCAGCCCTAGATAGGAATTCCTTATTCGCATTAGAGTTTTATAATACAAATATCAGAGATGAGAAATTAAAAAATTCTTAGATTATTTAAATTCCAAGTAGAATATCAAACCGACATCAACGCTTTTAAAATAGATAGTTATGAATCACTTATTCAAAGGATTATCCCTCCTAATTAGATTACTTCTAACCCAATTCTTACTGTGATATTCCATAAGTATATAGTCCAATTACTGGTATTGACATATTAATCATTATCATATCATATTACATGATGTTACTTGTATACTTAGTATTTTCTCTCAGATTCAGCTCACTGCCTCCTGCATAATAGTCCTCTTCCGACGGCGGCTGTGCTCTGTACAGTAAGACTTAACCTCTGAAATTTTTATTAATACTACCCTGAGTCTAGTTTCTAACCCCACTGATTTTATATTTTTCCGATTTTATTTGAATTAGTTATGAATTATTTACTACCAAGTGTTAGCACAGAAACAGTTCTGGCTGAGATTAAGACTCTTAATTAAACTTGATTATCTTACTTAAGAACACATTATAGATGATAATATATCATTAACAGACCATATACTCCCCTCCTAGACCAATTACAGAACCTAGGATTATCTGGAATTACTAAAGTTCACTCCTTTCTTATGTTCTTTTACATATAACACAGTCTTTAAACATTAATACATCCAAAACAAGACAATTAATGCAAGACACACCTTAAAGGCACAAACTCAATGTGGATCATGATTGACCAATCAATATCAGAACTTCTAGTCTATGGAAAATTAATAAAGCATTAGACTTTAGGTGCGAATTCCCATATAGAAACGGAACATGAATGCACATATGATTATGATGCACTACGCATAGAAATAATGACACAATTCATTCATCTCACAAGAATCCAAACAATACTCTAAGGTACTGAATCAAAACACTTATCAATATCATATAATCAGAAGAGAGAAGAGGGGAAAAACCATCCTACTTAATTCACCAAAGATTCTGCCTCTTTTATACGTTGCTCGTCTCCTCCGCTTTCTCCAAAACTCCCGCTCCAAGCTCTTGTAAACTCCCACAAGAAAAAGCCTTAAAGGAGGTGGGAGAACATGGAAGGAGAAGGGGAAAGGTCTCTGGATGTTCTAGGTCTAGGTTTTTCAATAGAACAAGCCAACTCTCTATGGTTTATATAGAGTTGGGGGAGAATCCCTTCATAAAATAATTTTCCAAATCATGGACACTTCCAACCAATGGGAAGGCTTCAAAATCCTTCTATAGACGTGCAAAACAAGTCCAATTGGGATTTGGTATCTTTCCCAAGCAAATCCACCCCAAAGATAAGCTAGAATTTCTAAAACTGCAACCGGCGATCGATCGGTTATACGGCGATCGATCGTCGTATGCGTTGTTCTACACTACCGCGTTATAGCCGATCGATCGTAATTATTGCCGATCGATCACTTTACGCAAAACAAAATATTCAAAAATCACAGTAACTACGATCGATCGTTTTGATAAGGTGTCGATCGGTTCAACTTGCCGATCGATCGCTTCTTATGGCGATCGATCGTAGTCGCGCTCAATTAAATTCAATTTCTCCTATCTTTTTACTCCGAACTCCAAATCACGCATAGTTGGTGGCGTTGGAAAGATCTTCTCACCAACTTTAATTTCTATATGGAAAAACACGACCAGATCAAACGTTAAGAGGGTTAAATTTGAGTTTTAAAATACTTACTAATTTTTTGGGTGTTACATCCTCCCCTCCTAAAAAGAACATTTTGTCCTCGAAATGCCGTTACTCATTCTTCAAAAAGGTAAGGGTAGGATTTCCTCATTTCAATTTTCGTTTCCCAAGTCATTTCCTCAACTAGCTGGTTTTACCACAACACTTTTACCAAAGGAATAGTCTTTCGTCTAAGTACTTGATCTTTTCTGTCCAATATTTTAACAGGTTTTACCAGAAATGTCAAATCTACTTCTAACTCCAACGTTGCGAAATCCAAAACATGTGATGGGTATGGCACATACTTCCGCAGCATGGAGATATGGAAAGTATTATGCACCTCGTCCAACTGTGGCGGTAAAGCCAACCGATATGAAACTGGCCTAACTCGCTCCAAAATTTCAAATGGTCCAACGAACCTTGGACTCAACTTTCCTTTCTTACCAAATCTCATAATTCCTTTTGATGGTGATACTTTCAAAAATACATTGTCTCCTTCTTGAAATTCCAACTCTCTCCGTCTATTGTCCGCGTAATTCTTTTGGCGACTCTGAGCCGTTTGTAGTCTCTGTCTGATCTGTCTTACCTTTTCTGCACAGTATTGTACCAATTATGATCTCAGCACTCGATTCTCTCCAACGTCTGTCCAGCATATAGGGGATCTACATGGTCTACCATATAGTGCTTCAAACGGTGCCATTCCGATACTAGAATGATAACTGTTATTAAATGCAAACTCTATCAATGGTAAATGATCATCCCAATTACCCTTCCAGTCAATCGCACAGGCTCTTAGCATGTCTTCCAAGGTTTGAATCGTGCGTTCTGATTGTCCGTCACTCTGAGGATGAAATGCTGTAGTAAAGTTTAACTTAGTTCCTAATGCCTCTTGTATACTCTTAGATGTTCTTGATGTAAACCGAGGGTCTCAGTTAGACACAATAGATAACGGCGTACCATGTAATCTGACAATTTCTCTGATGTATAACTCTGCCAAACTTTTTGGGTTTTGTTTCCATCTAATCGGGAGAAAGTGTGCTGACTTTGTGAGTCGATCCACTATAACCCAAATCGCATCTCGCTGTCTCTAAGTTTTTGGTAATGCCACAACAAAATCCATTGTAACGTGCTCCCATTTCCACTATGGAATCTCCAGCGGTTGCAACATTCCAGCCGGTCTTCGATGTTCAACCTTTACCTGTTGACAAGTCAAGCATCTCGATACAAACTTGCCAATATCTCTTTTCATCCGATTCCACCATACTATCCTCTTCAAATCTTGATACATCTTCGTACCTCCAGGATGAATGTTATACTGAGAGTAATGTACTTCACGCAGAATTTCCTGTCTTAATTCCATGTCTTTAGGTACTACCAATCTTCCTCGGAATCGAATACTTCCATCTGCTCCTTTTCCAAAATCCGTCCTGTCCAATAATTTCTGTATCTGACGATTCTTCTTTTGTATTTCTAGGATTTTATCAAACACTACTGATCTTATAGAAAGATTCCCAAGAAATGATATCCTCCTTGAAGTCGGCCATTCCAAATGACATTCTCCCATTTTTTGTATCAGTTTCCACTCTTGTACTAACATGTGAGCAATCATTCCTGTCTTTCTGCTTAATGCATCTGCTACCACATTTGCCTTGCCTGGATGGTAATGAATGGAAAAATCATAGTCCTTCAAGTATTCTAACCACCTTCTCTGTCTCATATTCAGATCCTTCTGGGAAAAGATATACTTCAAACTTTTGTGATCTGTATAAACTTCAAACGTTTCTCCATACAAATAATGTCTCCAAATTTTTAAAGCAAAAACTACCGCTGCTAGTTCCAAGTCATGTGTTGGGTAATTTTGCTCATGAATCTTCAATTGTCTTGATGCATATGCCACAACATGTCCATGTTGCATTAGTACACATCTGACTCCACTCTTCGATGCATCACTGTATATAACGAATCCTTCAGTTCCCGGCGGTAAAGTCAAGATCGGTGCTGATGTTAATCTCTTCTTCAATTCCTTGAAACTTTTATCGCATTCATTATTCCATATGAACTTCACACCCTTTCTGGTCAACTTCGTCATTGGCAAAGCTAGACTTGAAAATCCCTCAATGAATCTTCTATAATAACCTGCCAATCCCAAGAAACTTCGAATCTCTGTCACATTCTTTGATTGTTCCCATTTTAACACTGCCTCTACCTTCGTTGGATCAACTGATACTCCATCTTCTGATATGACATATCCAAGAAAATTCACTTTGTTCAACCAAAATTCACACTTATTCAGCTTAGCTTATAATTGATTATCCTTCAATATCTGTAACACAAGAGTCAAGTGAGTTCTGTGTTCCTCCCAACTTGCCGATTACACCAAAATATCGTCCACAAAGATTATCACAATCTGATCCAATAAGTCCACAAAAATTCTGTTCATCATGTCCATAAATGCTGCTGGCACATTAGTCAAACCAAAAAGCATCACCAGGAATTAGTAGTGTCCGTACCTGGTCCTGAAAGCTGTCTTGGATATATCCTCCTCCTTGATCCTTAATTGATGGTATCTAGATCTCAAATCAATCCTCGAAAATACTTTTGCTAATTGCAACTGATCGAATAAGTCATCTATTCTAGGCAAAGGGTATTTATTCTTCACCGTGACTTGGTTCAGCATACGATAATCAATACACAATCTCATCGATCCGTCTTTCTTCTTTACAAACAATACTGGTGCGCCCCAAGGGGAAACACTAGGCCGTATGAATCTCTTATCCAACAACTCTTACAATTGCACTTTCAATTCTTTCAACTCAACCGGCGCCATTCTATATGGTGCTTTGGAAATAGGTGCTGTTCCCGGTATCAATTCAATCATAAAATCAATCTCTCTATTTAGTGGCAAACCAGGTAACTCATCAGGAAAAACTTCGAGAAAATCCTTCACTACCTCAATATCCTCAACTCTCAGGGTAGGCATCTCAACAACTGTCACATTAGCTAAATAGGCTCTACAACCTTTAGCCAATAATTTCTGAGCTTTCACAGCTGATATAACACAATCTACTCGTCTATATCTGATTCCCTGAAACAATAATTCTTTCTCTCCAGGAATTTTAAAATAAACTCTCTTCTTAGTACAATCCACTAGTGCACTATATTTTGATAACCAATCCATTCCCAAGATTACAACAAAATCACACATATCAATCAACACAAGATTAGCAAGCAAAATCCTATCTTCTATAAGCACAGGAGAGTTTTCAATACATTCGGTTGCTATCACCAAATCTCACATAGGAGTAGAAATCACCAAATCATCACTCAGTCTAAACAATGACTTATCTAGACTTAAAGCAAACACCGTAGAAATAAAAGATCGCGACGCTCCCGGGTCTATTAACACTCTAGCTAAACGATTGAGGATAAGAAGAGTACCTTCAATAACCTCATCAGAACCACGCGCATCTTTCGATGATAGAGCAAAGATTCTCGCCTGAGTCTTCTTATTCGTATCAGCTCCAGTCTTCTTCCCACGGTTAGGGCAATAAGGAGAGATATGCCCAACCTCATTGCACAAGTAGCATCTCCGTGGATCTTGAGGATACAGCTTCCCTTTATGCATATCATGTCCACAAATCCTGCAACGACCGCTAGCCACATTATCGTTGTCATTGCCTCAAAACTGTTGACGTGGTGCACCATTCATCCGGTTTTGTTGCTCCTGCCTTTGCTGCTTAAAAGGAATCATCCTAAACCTTGCAAATCTCTTCCAAGATAGAAGCCACTTCCAATCAGAGCCCTTTTAAGCTATCCACGCTTCTGCCGCGCACTCTGATTCTAATCGCGCTAAAGATTAACCACTATTGTCTACGGAAGAAGATGAACTAGAATCTCACTCAAGGTTCAATTTTAATTCATCTCTCATTGCTTTGACTCCTAGCGTAAAACACGGTGATACACAAAATAAAACAATCACAAGGTAAACAAACAATCAAACACTTCTTTTTATAGGGTAAGGTCTTTTCTTCTACGTACCCTTTTACTTTCTATCAAGTTCTACTAACTCATCTCATAATTCAGCAATGTCCGTTCTGTATTAGACTGACTTTGAGGGCTCCGATACCATGCTGTCACGCCCCGAAATCCCATACCTCGATCGGAGTGTAGAAGCCAATCAATGGAATACAATTCGAGGTAGAGATCCCAGGCACGCGACCGAACAGTCAATTTCCCAACCGATTACAATCATCTCAAAAGGACGTGTAACCGATTATGGCTGCAATCAGTGTAATACAATAACAGACATAAATAAATACTATGAAATGAATTTACTTAATAATAATTCATTTAAGAAAGTCAAATAAAATAAACCTATAAGTCTACGGCACACAATTGCCAACAATGTCATAAGCATCAATAAAAGCAAAGCAAATAACTAAATAATCTTTAAACTCTTCTCGGCGCCTGCAATCCGCCATTCCACTATTGCACTTCCTGATCTCAATTGTCACTTGCGCCTGCATCAGAGGATGCATGAGTATTTCATAGAAACACTCAGTAGGATGTAAAAACCCACTGAATTAAAACAAGTAGTATGAAAAGAATAAGAATAACAAAGGATTGTGAACATCCCACAACATCTAAACTGAACCGAGGTTTATACACCTGCAAGGTTAGTTAACAATAATCCCAACTCGCAAGTATAGGAACATCAATAAGGCTCCGAACAAACATATGTGTAAGGAGAGAATAACAATCATATCAAAGGCTCCAAACATCTAAAGTGAAAGGAGTTATAATTTCTGCTCGCTAACCTGGTCGCTCGCAAATGACTAAAATAATATACCAGAACCACCCTAGGGGTTCTCTCTTTGGAACCCTGCCATGCGTCTAGGATGCTGGCCCCACCAGTGCTTACAGACACGATGGGCGGAGACTGAGGACCTTCCGTAATGTCCACAATCTAACGTACGTATAGTGCCTCCCTTCGGGCAGTATGGAATCGCAATTTCATAAATATAAGTGACCTCGTAAGATCTAGCAATGGCTTAATTGAGCATACTATGAATCCACCATGGGGAGAGTCTCGCAAGTTCTCTAGTGGAAGAAGCAATCATGTAATCAATATGAGCAATATCTCAAAGGAATAGAGGTCACAACACTCTAAGATCGTAAGATATTTCTTACCAGAATAGACTCTCTCATTGAGTATGGATAGAATAACAAGACAACCCAAACACTTCGAATAATAATAACTCACCCAAGGAGTACCATATAATCAATACATACCTTTCATGCTCAGCCCTAGATAGGAATTCCTCATTCGCATTAGAGTTTTATAATACAAATATCAGAGATGAGAAATTAAAAAATTCTTAGATTATTTAAATTCCAAGTAGAATATCAAACCGACATCAACACTTTTAAAATAGATAGATATGAATCACTTATTCAAAGGATTATCCCTCCTAATTAGATTACTTCTAACCCAATTCTTACTGTGATATTCCATAAGTATATAGTCCAATTACTGGTATTGACATATTAATCATTATCATATCATATTACATGATGTTATTTGTATACTTAGTATTTTCTCTCAGATTCAGCTCACTGCCTCCAGCATAATAGACCTCTTCCGGCGGCGACTGTGCTCTGTACAGTAAGACTTAACCTCTGAAATTTTTATTAATAATACCCTGAGTCTAGTTTCTAACCCCACTGATTTTATATTTTTTCAATTTTATTTGAATTAGTTATGAATTATTTACTACCAACTGTCAGCACAGAAACAGTTCTGGCCGAGATTAAGACTCTTAATTAAACTTGATTATCTTACTTAAGAACACATTATAGATGATAATATATTATTAACAGACTCTTAATTTTTATTAATAAGAACGCATAGAAATAAATAATGACACAATTCATTCATCTCACAAGAATCCAAACAATACTCTAAGGTACTGAATCAAAATACTTATCAATATCATATAATCAGAAGAGAGAAGAGGGAAAAAACTATCCCACTTAATTCACCAAAGATTCCGACTTTTTTACGCGTTGCTCGTCTCCTCCGCTTTCTCCAAAACTCCCGCTCCAAGCTCTTGCAAACTGCCACAAGAAGAAGCCTTAAAGGAGGTGGGTGAACGTGGGAAGGAGAAGGGGAAAGGTCTCTGAACGTTCTAGGGCTAGGTTTTACAATAGAACAAGCCAACTCTCTATGGTTTATATAGAGTTGGGGGAGAATCCCTCATAAACTAATTTTCCAAATCATGGACACTTCCAACCAATGGGAAGGCTTCAAAATCCTTCTAGAGACGTGGAAAACAAGTCCAATTGGGATTTGGTATCTTTCCCAAGTAAATCCACCCCAAAGATAAGCTAGAATTCGCAAAACCGCAACCGGCGATCGATCGGCTATACGGCGATCGATCGTCGTATGCGTTGTTCTACACTACCGCGTTACAGCCGATCGATCGCAATTATTGCCGACCGATCATTTTACGCGAAACAAAACATTCAAAAATCACAGTAACCACGATCGACCGTTTTGATAAGGCGTCGATCGGTTCAACTTGCCGATCGATCGCTTCTTATGGCGATCGATAGCAGCCGCGCTCAATTAAATTCAATTTCTCCTATCTTTTTACTCCGAACTCCAAATCATGCATAGTTGGTGGCGTTGGAAAGCTCTTCTCACCAACTTTAATTTCTACATGGCAAAATATGACCAAATCAAACGTTAAGAGGGTTAAATTTGAGTTTTAAAATACTTACAAATTTTTTGGGTGTTACATCCTCCTATCCTAAAAAGAATATTTTGTCCTCGAAATGCCATTACTCTTTCTTCAAAAAGGTATCCTCATTTCACTTTTCGTTTCCCAAGTCATTTCCTCAGCTAGCTGGTTTTGCCACAACATTTTTACCAAAGGAATAGTCTTTCGTCTAAGTACTTGATCTTTTCTGTCCAATATTTTAACAGGTTTTACCGAAAATGTCAAATCTGCTTCTAACTCCAATGTTGCAAAATCCAAAACATGTGATGGGTCTGGCACATATTTCCTCAGCATGGAGATATGGAAAGTATTATGCACCTCATCCAACTGTGGCGGTAAAGCCAACCAATATGTAACTGGCCCAACTCGCTCCAAAATTTCAAATGGTCCAACGAACCTCGGACTCAACTTTCCTTTTTTACCAAATCTCATAATTCCTTTTGATGGTGATACTTTCAAAAATACATGGTCTCCTTCTTGAAATTCCAACTCTCTTCGTCTATTGTCCGCGTAATTCTTTTGGCGACTTTGCGCCGTTTGTAGTCTCTGTCTGATCTGTCTTACCTTTTCTACGTAGTATTGTACCAATTCTGATCTCAGCACTTGATTCTCTCCAACGTCTGTCCAGCATATAGGGGATCTACATGATCTACCATATAGTGCTTCAAACGGTGTCATTCCGATACTAGAATGATAACTGTTATTAAATGCAAACTCTATCAATGGTAATTGATCATCCCAATTACCGTTCAAGTCAATCGCACAGGCTCTTAGCATGTCTTCCAAGGTTTGAATCGTGCGTTCTGATTGTCCATCACTCTGAGGATGAAATGTTGTACTAAAGTTTAACTTGGTTCCCAATGCCTCTTGTATACTCTTCCATGTTCTTGATGTAAACCGAGGGTCTCGGTTAGACACAATAGATAACGGCGTACCATGTAATCTGACAATTTTTCTGATGTATAACTCTGCCAAACTTTCTGGGTTTTGTTTCTATCTAATCGGGAGAAAGTGTGCAGACTTTGTGAGTCGATCTACTATAACCCAAATCGCATCTCGCTGTCTCTGAGTTTTTGGCAATACCACAACAAAATCCATTGTAACGTGCTCCCATTTCCACTATGGAATCTCCAGCGGTTGCAACATTTCAGCCGGTCTTTGATGTTCAGCCTTTACCTGTTGACAAGTCAAGCATCTCGATACAAACTTGCCAATATCTCTTTTCATCCCATTCCACCATACTGTCCTCTTCAAGTCTTGATACATCTTCGTACCTTCAGGATGAATGTTATACTGAGAGTGATGTGCTTCACACAGAATTTCCTTTCTTAATTCCATGTCTTTAGGTACTACCAATCTTCCTCGGAATCGAATACTTCCATCTGCACCTTTTCCAAAATCCGTCCTGTCCAATAATTTCTGTATCTGAGGATTCTTCTTTTGTATTTCTAGAATTTTATCAAACACTATTGATCTTATAGAAAGATTCCCAAGAAATGATATCCTCCTTGAAGTTGGCCATTCCAAATGACATTCTCCCATTTTCTGTATCAGTTTCCACTCTTGTACTAACATGTGAGCAATCATTCCTATCTTTCTGCTTAATGCATATGCTACCACATTTGCCTTGCCTGGATGGTAATGAATGGAAAAATCATAGTCCTTCAAGTATTCAAACCACCTTCTCTGTCTTATATTCAGATCCTTCTTGGAAAAGATATACTTCAAACTTTTGTGATCTGTATAAACTTCGAAAGTTTCTCCATACAAATAGTGTCTCCAAATTTTTAAAACAAAAACTACTGCTGCTAGTTCCAAGTCATGTGTTGGGTAATTTTGCTCATGAATCTTCAATTGTCTTGATGCGTATGCCACAACATGTCCATGTTGCATTAGTACACATCCGAGTCCACTCTTCGAAGCATCACTGTATATAAGGGTTTAAATATTCAACGATCAGTGTGACAGGTAAACCAGTTACAAAATCCATGGAGATTTCCTCCCACTTCCACTCAAGGATATCCAAAGGCTTTAAAAACCCAATTCGCGTATACGATTATCCCAATCATTCTGAGCTCGTCTCGTACTCCCAATTTAGTTATAAGTTCTAGGTATATTCCTACAAAACATTTTCTCTTGAGGAATTTGCACTGTCTGTCATCATAGTTTACCCTCTTCAACCACCAATGAAGATCAGGTCATGAAGGGGTTCATGGCTCCCTCAGTATGAGCTGCTACAACCATGAAGTTCGAATCACCCATTCAGAGCAAGTTTATGGATCTTTGAGCATCCATGACCCTTATCTCTAGGCCTAGGTGTTCCCGCCAAAGGATCACACCACAAGTGCTCTAATTTCATATCACACTCCAAGTGAAACCTCCAATCGCTAATTCGCTGGCATGACGTAATGTTGCTCACATATTTGAACCAACCATTAAGTTATCTATCTTAAGTCGTTAATCATCACCATGATTATCTAAGTTTTCCACGTGTATTAGTCATTCATTCCCTCTCAACCCATCCATGCCTTAGTATGTCATTGTGATCATTTTGCATCATATGCATGTTCATCATTTTCCAGCATAACCACTAGTTCTGAAGCAGTATCCTCTTACCACATAATCTTATTAATCATTAGGATAATGCCCCAAGTTTGTGCAAATGTTTTTACCCAACCGCATCCCGGTTGTCAGTGACCTTGTCGATGAGCCCACCAGCAGCTTCTCCTCTACTTGACTTAAAACCCCACAGACAACCCAGTTGTTGGTGATCTTGTTTGTAAGCTCGCGTACAATTTTTCTCCTCAGCTTGATCGACAACCTAGTTGTGGGTGGCCTTGTCCATGAACCTGAGAAGGGATTTTCGGCTAAATCTCGTCCTTTCATCACCCCCCTCGAATCGCAAGGAGAAGCCCCTAGTTTATCTAAAACACATAAGTAGCACAACTCCAAAACAGTTCTCCATACTATCATACACAATCAAGATCATCATCATGACATAAATAAAAGGATTTTTATATATTCATGCATCAATCATCATCACAATTTCATGGATTCATCAAGGCAATAAGTTTATGCATAGATAACATTTATACATACATAAAAGACATCAACATCAATCTTTGGGGCTCTTTTCTATAAGTTCACCCTTAATATCATGAATTATTCTCAACAAAAGATCCAACAACAAGAGCTATAATAATCCAACTATCATTCACAACATGAACCACACCAAGTGTAAAACCAGAAAAAAATATAAGCGGAAAAGTAATTAGAATTAAGTTTTTGAAACCATTGACACATTGTCATCGACACCAAATTGTGTTTATTGTTCAGGGTTAGTTTTTTCTGTATAGCTCCAAAACATAATTAAACCTAATTTTTTAGTGTAAAAGGGAATTTAACTCCTTTAAGACCACTTTTTGCACGTCCCAAAGGCTGAAGGAAACAAGGGAGATTAGGGCTTAAAGGTTGGAGAATGAGAAGTGGGATCTTGGATTCGGATTGTCGGAATCCAGGTAGGTAAAGTAGTGACCATATAGATCCATGTTTTCCTTATAATGGGATACACGTTTGGTTGGCTCTGATTTGCTTTTTATGACAAACAAATATGATCCTTTGAATATTATTTGCATGTTTAAATGATCTTTCTGAAAGTGCTCTTAAGTCCTAGAGGGGGGGTGAATAGGACAACCACTTAAAAACTCTCACTCTATTTTACTAACAGATAATGTTAATTTAAATAATCATTCAATGCAACATTCTCTTATTATCAAGTAATTAGAAGCGCATAAGTGAGAGAGACTTAAGAGGAGTGGAATGTGTGTGTGTAACAATATGCAAGACGAGCAAACACAAGCAATCTCACAAAGATTTATAGTGGTTTGCCACTAAGCAACTCACTTCAACGGGTACGTCCACTCTCGGAGCACCTAATCTAAGGAACCTCCGACATCCACTAAGTGGGTTTTTAGCTCACCCACAACTTCATACACTCACCGATTTTGCTTGCATCACCGGGAACCATACAAGAGTGAATCCACACTCACTATAGGTTACACCGACCAAACTCTCTCTCAAAAGAGTGATTTGACCCTATGGTCTACACCACAATCTAACACATGTAAAGAAGAGATTTAAGAATACTTACTCTAGGAAGTAGGAGTGACTAGAGTACATACCCTTGAAGGGAGGATGTGAGATATCCTACCCGTTTTGCTCAAACTAGTTTTGAGTTAATGGCCCTCCTTTGTTCATCCTTGGATTGAACTAATGATGCTCCAAAATTGTAGAGGCTTGTTGGATAAGGGATTGGTTTCTCTAAAAAATTTTCTATGGGATTAAGTGAAACCAGGGCCAAAGATACTTTAAACTACTCTCAAGGGTCAATGATATGAACCCATCAAATCACTAATGAGGGACCGGAGAGTAGATCAAAGTAACCAAGACCTTTGTGAGGATTTGAAAGTATTTGGTTCAAGGTCAAGTGGGGGATTTGGTTTCTAAAGCGTGATTCTATATGCTCTAAGAAACCATGATCCAAGATGACTTGAATCTCTTCCTAAGATTTTATAGCAAGATCTTGAACCCTTTTCAAAGAAATGAGATGAAGAATAATCAAGACCATCAAGGCTCTAGAGGACTTGAATCTCTTCCTAAGATCTCATAACAAGATCTTGAACCTTTTTCAAAAAAAGGAGAGAAAGAATAATCAAGAACACTTAAGGCTCTAGATGATTTGTAAAGAATAAGGCCAAGAGGTTTTTTGGGAGATGGCTTGCTTATTTCTCTCCAAGAGATGGGTATTTATAGAGGGAGAGAGAGGTGTATATTAACCCATCCTTGGGTGGATTCCTCATATCCACCCCCACCCACCCATGGGAGGATACACGTCATATCCTCCCATCCATTGGTGGATACACCTCATATCCACCCATCCACCTCATATGAGTGGTTCTCTCATGTAGGTTGGGTCATATCAACCCATTTGTGGGTGGTTCCTTTGTGGGTTGGGTCATATTAACTCATTTATGGATGGTTCCTTTACATAAACACACCCATTAGTGGATTCTCTTTAAGAACCTATTCATGGGTAGGTTCTGAAGCAATAGATCTTGCAAACTAAGGGAAGAGAGCTTGATGATGCGTCGCTATAAGTCTTGAACTTTTGAGCTTGACCCTTGTTGTCTTCATTCCAATTGTTTTGCCTTGAACACCAATATTTGAGTTTTGTCCATTGATATGTGTCTTCTTCATTCTTGTAGTGGACTTTTTAAAATAGTTCTTATCATTCCACGTGATTTGCCTTGAGCACACATCTTTGAGTCTTGTCCATTCATATATGTCTTCTTTGAAGTGGGCCTTTCTTCTTGTAAAGGGCCATTTGAAGTAGCTCTTATCTTGAGTAGACTTCTTCCTCTTTTGGAGTGAGCTCTCCTTAAACTAGCCTACCACTCTAAAACTCTTACAAATAGGTCATCAAATTGACAAACACAGTTGGGGAAAATAACTACGACATTAACACTTTCTTTATTAAATGAATTATATGGTTATTTATCATGCCTTGTTTGTAAATTATATCTTAGGAAAGATTGATGTTATGCTTAGGCTCATGAGGTCACGTGATTAGGCAAAGAATAATATGAGGAAAGGGTTGTATGACTGAAATATGTTAATCACATGCTTGTTGGTATGATCTTATAAGTTTTTTAAAAGAAAGTATGATGATTTAAATGCGAAATTATGCAGTAATGAATTGAATGATGTTTCATGATTACTGTTATGCTTACTTGATGATCTTGCATGAAAAGAATTGAAGATGAATTGTATAAGAAAATGACAAATTTTGATCTGTTGGAGGCATCAATACATCACCATCGCCACCATATTATGTAAATTACAATGTGTCAATGGCCTGGAATAACATTAAAAACATCATTTTTATGTATTTACTTTACTATAGTAATAGTAGGGCTATAATACTCATGAATTTTGAATATTGTAGAAAATGAAGTTGAATTTCTATACTGTAAACCATAGACAAAATCTACAGACACAAGAATGTGCCAGTGGCCAGCTGTCGATTGGAAAGACAACAAAATAGATTGAGGAACTTCCGAATAAGGAATTGTTCTAGGGCTATATTACCTAGTAATTAATATGATACTGTAATTAGGGAATTATCTTAGAACCATTAGAGTGAGGACAATGAACTAATGGGTTTAGGCATGTAAAATATGTCAAAAATCTATACTATAGAAAGAATTAGTGAGATGAGAAAATAGATTAAGAAGTATTATTATTCAAAGCACTAACCCATAGAGAATATATTGGAAAGTATCCACACTGCCACAAGAGTAATATAAGAAATACGCTCAGACCATGATTGGCCATCTTGGGAATAGAAGAATCCATAAGAGATTATGAATGCATGCAGGGTTGTGGCAAAGTTCATGGTACCCGCATACCCAAACCGTGAGGAACCATGAATTCCTTTCGGGACTCATCTGTTGGGGATGACCAATGAGAGTTGAAAATAAAGGAAGTGCTAAGGGGGAATTCCACAATAGAGTGATCCTATGTTTTAGACCTTAAGAGTAGATCAAGGCAAAGAAGTAGAATAACTCTAATGCTAATATATGTTTAGAGATGATGCATAAATAGTAGTAATGAGTTCATGCTTGATGTAACTTATTTTTGCATGTTGTCGCATGATTATTGGTTATAGACTTTCCAATTGAGTAGTCCATACTCAGCTTCCCTTTTTAACATAAGTTTTGAGGAATAAGTTTATGAACATAGGTGATAGTATAGGAAGCTAGCAACAGTAGGAGTCTTTCTTTTTAGAATTTATTTGTTCTCAGAATTGATAGCCACGTGTGTGTACAAGAAACCATTTATTATAATAAGACATTAGTTGATTATGGATCATGTCCCATCAACCTGGGATCATGTTTTTAATCGGTAATTTAAATTGCATAAGTAGTATTGATTTCAATTATGAATTATGTTTCAACAGCAGAATAGTAATGCTCTGATTATACATTTAGCCGAATGATTTTGAATGCTTAAGGGGCTCGAGCTTTGACTCAAAAATTTGTATCTTGATGTGGTTTTAAGTTTTCTGCTCGGATGTTTTACTCCGATGATTCACACACAAATATGTTTACAAATCAGGGAGTTATACAAACTTCTGACATACAGGCCAATAACAAGGGCACTCCTAATATCAAAATGAGTTAATAACCCAAATCTAGATCCTCCTCTTCCAAGGCTCCAAAACCCTAGCCTCTTCTCTCTCTTGGAGTATAGGTTTAGCAAAAACTAGCCAGAAAACAAGAAAGAGAGTATTTATACTCATATAACCAAAAGGCACAACCCCAAACTGACACGTTTTGGTTGGTCGGACCCACCGCCAAAATCCACATTGTCGGTGGTTTTGTCGGTAACCTAGAAACTAAGGGAAATTTGTACTAAGAGAAAATACTTGGTTTCTTGGTTTTTACAACATTTATTGAGGAGCTAAAGAAACCGTGCACCTGCCACAACCGCAATGTTGACTGCAGCTTTGGAAGTGGTTATGACTGGTCACCTGGCTGCGACAACAAATGGCCGGGCCATTGCACATGCCACCGCAAATGATTTAGGCCAATGTAACCTTTTCCTTTAGGATGGATTAGGGGTTGATGAAAATTAGAAATGGAAAACCATTTTACATGAAAATAGTTTTTTTCACCATGTTAGGGGTTAAGGAAAACCGGGACCATGAAAATTTGCTTTTCCGGAGGGCCTGAAAATCACCCAGAAAAAAGGCCCGAAAATGCTCAAAATATTAAGACCTCAGAGGGTATGAAAATCCTTTTTTGGACTGAAAAAAAGGTCCCGGGGGGGGTGTTTGGTTGGGCTCCTCCTCCCTAGTCATCGGGCGAATGGACCTCGCCGGGGCTTTATCCGGCGACGATCGCCGGACCTTCTCTTAAAGTGCTACAAACCAACATAGAATCAGCTCCACCATCAGCACTGAGGAGGCCAAGATCGACGACCTGAGCAAGGAGAACTGCTCGCTCAACGACCGGCTCAGGTTGTTTGACTATGACGCCCTGGACCGCCAGAGGTTGCAGAACCTCCTCAGCTACCAATCCACTCTCATCGACCGCGCTGCCTCCCCGACCGACCTCCTCCGGGTGCTTCACGACGAGATCCTCGTCCTCTTCACTCAGCAGAAGCAGCTCCAGTAGTCGGGTAGATTTTGAATTTGGTGAAATTGAGTTGCTTTTTTCCTTTCTGAACTGCTTATGCTTAAGTTAGAGAATAAACTAGAGATTGGTAATTGGAAATATTGCAGCTTTTTTCTAGGGTTGTGGTTATTTGTTTCATAGAGATTTCATTGAGCTTTTGGCATACTTCAGATGGTGCAGTAGGAGTGGCAAGTGTGGTTGTGTTGCCCAACATATCTATAAGCTCCGACCTGTCGAGTGGGGATGACGAGAAAAAATCTGTTTATCTCGATTGTCGAGTGGGGATGGCAAAACTATATTTTTTTAGACGGGACTTAAATTATAATGAATTTTATTCATTTTGTAATGCAGACAATCTGTGGTGGACGGAGGGAGTATTTGCTTGGGGAGAGTAAAGAGTAAATGGAAGACTTCATATGGAAGAGGGGGAGGTGAGGGAAGAACTAGATACAACTGGTTCTGTGAATGGCAAATGGAAGAGAGAGAGACAGAGTTGGTGGAAATTAGGAAATGAATTTTTGGCTGAGGGGAGGAGGAGGACTTGTGAGGCAGGCTTTATAGAGTATGTTGGTTTTTGAATTTTATATTTTACTGGCATTAGGTAAATTGATGCTGTTTGTTCAAATTATTTTTTCTTCTTCAATTTTTCATGGACTTGTTGCTTTATCTTATAGTAGTCATGAATTTAGTAGCCTTTTTTGTTCTGATGTCGCCGGAGAGATAAACAGACTTGTGGCACAACTTGAATTGTTGTTGGCAATTATTACATCTTTCGGTAATGACCCAATGACATCCTTGTAGGCATAGTCACGTAGGAGTGTGTTACATCTTGTTTTATATTACATGTGCTCCTTCTGAAAAATAGATTTTTTTTACTATGCATTTGAATTTCTGTTTGGGTGTATACTATCTAATTATTATCAAAAGGAAACAAAAATTTGCTGAAAACATATCAGATTGAGTGAAATTTTAATCTTACTATGTGGATATGAAGTAGTCATGCGTCTTCCATGTTTTCACTCATCTAGAATTGGCAGTTGAATGGTGCAACTGGAAATGCTGATTATGCAAAACTTTGGAAGCCACCACACAAACGAGATTTTGTGCCTTCTATAGAACCCAGCGATAATTTCTCAGGTCAGAAGCTTTATTGAAGGTTGTACACTTGATGGATTCCATCTTATTTTAAAAGTAACATACAATTTGTTCTTCTTATACATATTGCATACTCTGGAGTTCATACTTAAGACTTCTCTCTACTTCCTTACAGCTCCAGCAGAATCAAGGGGTTGTCTTCTTGTTCATATACATGTGACTTAACCAGATGAGAGCTGGGATGAGCCATCTCTCTGGTTAAATAGATTCCTTTTTTTTATCCTTGCCAAAATATTGCTACTTCCGGTTGGGGCATGAAAATGACGTACCATCCCTGGTTCATGATGTTAAAGTTGTAAAGAAACTTCCAAAAGATTTGGCAACGGGTAGAAAAGGAGTTAAGCATTTTCGAAGCTGGTCAGGAGTGGATTACTACCAAGATGAAATATCTCACCCCTGGGATGAATAGAGAAACCTGATATTTCTCTATTATACTTGAGCTTATTAAATTGTTCATATCTTCTAACACAAATATTTTGATAGCTGATTCTATATAGCATAATAAATTATACCTTCTATTTGGATTTGTAATTATTCGTGCCGCCAAGTCCAATTCTCGCCTTGCTAATAACAATCTGGCTCTAGATATCCAAAAGTTGAGATGTCGTGTCTTCTATGAAGCTCTCCACTTTGCTCCTCATATTGAGGAGCTAGAGAAAGTAATATGCATGACTTAGTTGTCTTATTTTTTTATACATGTAAATATATTTATACATATATTTGTCTGTACATGTCCTACGTGGAAATTGGTGTTTAGTATTTTCAATGGGGCTTTTCAATGGATGTTGATGATGTGACTAGATGACTGTTTAGCTTATCTTGGGCATCTGATTTTGTGTATGTTGTAGAAATTGGTTTTTCTCTTTGAAGTACTTTCCTTTGATGGGGACAGGCTGAAGAAATTTAAGTGATCGAAATGTGAAACTTCCTTTGATGCGGCCCTTTCAATTTCATGTTAGTTCTAATGCATTAGTAGCAGATTTTCTAGGATATTTTCGTTCTCACATTTTCTGGAACCCCTAACTAGGCCGGGAAATTGATTATCAGTGATGATGTGACTAGATGACTGTTTAGCTTATCTTGGGCATCTGATTTTGTGCATGTTGTAGAAATTGGTTTTTCTCTTTGAAGCACTTTCCTTTGATGGGGACAGGCTGAAGAAATTTAAGTGATTGAAATGTGAAACTTCCTTTGATGTGGCCCTTTCAATTTCATGTTAGTTCTAATGGATTGTAGCAGATTTTCTAGGAGATTTTCGTTTTCACATTTTCTGGAACCCCTAACTAGGCCGGAAAATTGATTATCAATGAAATTTTTATGAACACTTTCTGTAACCCCAACAACTTTTTACGAAAAAATTCATTTTTCCATGAAAGTTCATTTTTCCATAGAAAAGTATTTTCATGAAAATTTTTATTTTTCAGAACCCCTAACCCACCCTTAATGTATTTTGTATATTAGGAAAAATTTGGCTCACACATAAAAAAAAGTTCGCTTATGCGCAATGCACATTTTTAGATTTTGATGTGATGGGGCAAATTTTTAAGAGGTGGCTCACGAGTGATGATAAGCCAGCTTGTCCTCTATATTCTAGGCACACACAACATAATCAAGCAGCCAAAATGAACTCAGGTCATGTAGTGCGAGTGAGTGCTCACACGCTGGATCATGTAAATGGAGCTCTTATACTAATATGGTAACGAGTTTAATATATAACAATGGATGAGATTTCACCACCCCACGTTTTAGCCAACCCATCCCTTAACAAGGTCGGTGGCTGTCCACCATTCGTGTATTTTCAGACGATGGGGGTGGGCTGGCTTGACCACGGGGTGGTGAACAGCTCATCCTACAACAAATTAGTTTATTCAAAATGTCACGCCCCAAATCTTTAACCCCAAAATACACGGAAGTGATAAACCATTGAAGGATATAGGGCTGTAAATCTGGGACGGACCGAATACTCGATTCATCAACAAAAATCCCATACACATGTGCGGGAATAGCCGGATCAATATGACGTAAATAATTATTCCATTATCTCAAAATAAAGTAAAACTAACCAACTTAAACAATAGTATTAATCCCGCGAAAACAAATAAATAAAGCAAGTGACACGCAGGCCACAAAATAAAAAATATCCACTATCATCAATAAAATAAATTCTATGCTAACAAGTCTTCACGACTCCCACGAGCACCAACCTCCACGCCACGAGAATGCTGATCACACCTCTTCAACCTTACGCCCTGCATCGGAAGATGCGTGAGTATTCTAGAAGAAATACTCAGTAGGATGCTAGAAAAACTCATAGTAGAAACAGGCAATAAAGGAACCAATGATACTCAGGTCCGATAGCTCGGGGTAACATGACGCAGATGGTACTTACCAGGAAACGATACAGCACCCAAAATATCTCGTTGATCAGGGTGAAAATAAATCTCAATAATCAATATGACTCCAGACTTCCAAAGAGTAAGGAGATAAACAAAATATCTGATCTAGACAACCAAAGTGTCGAAGATGTCAATTTCTGCTCTCTGATCAGTCCACTTCCTCTATGAACTTCAATACCAGAATATCCTAGAGGTTCTACGTAGGAACCCGGCCAAGCGTCTAGGGATGCTGGCCCCATCGGTGCTTATGGGCACAATGGGCGGAGATTGCAGACCTTCCGTAATGTCTAACAATCTAAAGCGCACGCATTGCCGTACTCGGCTGAACTACAGAGGTTCATAATCATCGGAGACTACTCTGGGTCCAGCTACGGCTCGTGAGCATACTATGATCCAACCTAAGAGTGTTCAACAAAGCTCTTAGTGGAAAAATAGTTTACATGGAACTGAGTTTGACTAACCACAACCAAGGGTATTCTTGTGAATTAACAATTTCAGAAATTAGACTCTCAAGGGAGTACAAAGGAATTCTCAGCATTTAACAATGACTGACTCTCAAGAGATTAACCAACAATCGGTATGTGCCTATGCACGAGCTGACTCGAAACCGAACTCTTCGGTGTAGACTCTGTCGACGTCCTTGCCATGCACTATTACAATCAAGATCTTCCCTGGATTACAAGACTTCTGAATCGATGACCCAAAAACTTTAATGGTAGAATTGACATGAATAACCCTAATCTAATATCAGGGTTTCCGGAGATCGAAGATGCGCGATGTTAGGCACCGCGAGCAAAGACATTGATGACCACGACATTTGGAATAGAGACAAAACTCCACACGTATTATCATCATAAATACCCTCTGAAGTTCTTACACCATAGTACCCTCCTTGTGTTATATAATAATAATATATGTATATGTATATTTACATATAGTTTTAGCATAGCGTTTTAATTAATACCGTGAAAGGACACTGTTATGAACACAACAGCTCCATTCCCAGAGATCCCCCAGTCTATACAGAACCTGACAGTCCCTAAAATTTTTATACCAGATAGCCCCGTATCTGTAGATCATTACTCAATTTACAGAATATTTTTCCGAATTTTCTACAATTAGTTATGAATTTTTGAATGCAGTCTGTCAGCGCAGGATACATCCTGGCCGAGAGCACTATACTAAGTTATAACTCGATTTTCACTTGTTATCCTTAATCCTAATCACAACTAGAGTCTTTTATACTCAAACCCTCTTACATTAGGCCTTTATTAGATTCTGGTCAGATCATTAATCATGCATTAACTCACCTAGTAACCCCTTTTTAAAACTGTTTTGCATCATAGCCTCAAGGATTCATTAACCGGCAAACTAGACAGCCTTTCCCGGACACTTAGGCTTCAGGTCAGACTTAATGACAGAGGTCTTAAGGTCCACGAACAATGACTCTTAAGTATTATCACGTTCATCTTGTTAGTACATCCATTAATCTCTTTTAGATAGTCTTATTACCTATATACCACATCAATTAGGGTAAACACTACATAAAGTAGACAATTTTATCCGGACACAAAACCAAACCATGAAATACGACTTGAGACATATAAGAATGCACCAAACCAGTAGGATTACCTTTGAAAGCTTGCTGCTTTTGGATGAGAAACACAAGAGTTATACCGATCAATACATCAATTAGGTCGATACGTAGAAAAATGTGAAATTGGGTGACTAATAACAAGAAAGAAGACAACTTTTCTTAAACAGACCTTCATCTACACAAATCAGAGAAAAATACTCAATATTAGACATCAGATACATGACTCACATAAGTCGAAATAGACACACACCATCAGGGACGACTTGATCGAATTGTGCATGAGAGATTCACATCAAGAAATCAATCGGTATATTAATAATTGCATAGATTTCAGTAAATAGAACAATTAATCCAGGACAATAAGGACATTCATAATACACACAACATCAGAACGTGGTACTCCATATAAAGATCAAAAATTTAATGAAATTACTCTGTGAGAAAAAGAACATCTTAACCGGTACTAATTGCTCGTCAACCAGTTCGAATCAAACTCGCTTCCTCGCGATCTCCACACGAACCAACGCACACTCTTGGCACACACCACAAGGAGAGGCTTACTGGTGGGTGAGAGGGAAGGGGGAGGACGTGGTAAGAGAGAGAAAAGTCACCACGAAATTGGAGGAGAGGGCTGCCGGTTCCCAAAGGAATGGCCGGCCCTCTTATTTGGAGTTTAAATAATCCAAGCTTCAGGATCTCCATCGTCCATCACCACCTCATCCAAGGGCCAAGGATCATCCCAGCCCTTCCCAAAACCACCAGCACGATCTCCTCTAACTCCAAGATCCTTTTGATTGATTGCAATAAGGTAGGATTTTATCTTCTCTCAAAATCTTACTAATTTACTTAATGTAACTTACCAAGTAAAAAGAAATCTTTTGAGGGCTTCACTTGGCGCCAAATACCAGCAAGGAAAGGCCACTTCCAACTCCCAAAAGGGGTGTCCAACCCATAATTCAAATATGCTTTAGTTAGCCTAATTAAATCCTTCATAATCTTGATTCTCAATTAAGTATCAATTAGGGTTTTGACTACAACTCAATTTACCACGTTTAGATCCCCTAAACTAGGTAAATCAGGCATAACACGTCCCAAAGAAATCCCCCAAAATCAGCCCAAGACGTTTCCCAACGGAATTTCCTCGGGATACGCAAAACCACTGGCGATCGATCGGTCCGTATTACGCGATCGATCGTCTTGCGATCGATGCCTTACAAAAATCGATGCCGTTTGAAGGCGATCGATCGGTCTGACGGAAAAACTTCAAATTTTGATTTTTAAAGAAATTGTCTAGAGTTCAAAATTACTCCCAATTAGCAATGAAATCCCACTTTATTAATATATAAAAAAATTACGGTTGCTACATCCTCCCCTCCTTAGAGAACATTTCGTCCCCGAAATGCCGCAATTATTCTTCAAAGAGTTGAGGTAGGACTTCTTCATTTCATCCTCGATTTCCCATGTCATTTCCTCGGAGTGCTGGTTTTGCCATAGAACCTTCACCAATGATATAGTCTTTCTTCGTAGCACTTGATCCTTCTTATCCAAAATCTTGGTTGGTCTCATCGGAAATGATACGTCTGCCTCAAGTTCCATTGTCGTATAATCCAATACATGAGACTCATCTGGCACATACTTCCTCAACATTGATACATGAAATGTATTGTGTACTTCTGCCAGCTGTGGGGGTAAGGCCAATCTGTAAGCAACCGGCCCAACCCTCTCCAAGATCTCAAAGGGTCCAACGAACCTCGGGCTCAGCTTCCCTTTCCTACCAAACCTCATAACTCCCTTTGACGGAGAAACCTTTAAGAATACTTTGTCTCCTTTCTGAAACTCCAGCTCTCGTCGTCGGTTATCCGCATAGCTCTTCTGCCTGCTCTGCGCTGTCTGTATTCTTTGTCGGATCTGCTTCACCTTCTCTGCACAATACTGTATCAATTTTGACTTCATTACCTGACTCTCTCCAACTTCTGTCCAACATGTAGGTGATCTACACGGTCTTCCATATAGTGCCTCAAATGGTGCCATTCCAATACTAGAGTGGTAACTGTTATTATAGGCAAATTCGATCAGTGGCAAGTGATCGTCCCAATTTCCTTTCCAATCAATGGCACACGCTCTGAGCATATCTTCCAAAGTCTGAATCGTTCTTTCTGACTGTCCATCGCTCTGCGGGTGAAATGCTGTACTGAAACTAAGCTTCGTACCCAACGCCTCCTGGATACCTTTCCATGTTCTGGATGTGAACCTTGGATCTCGATCAGATACGATTGATATCGGTGTACCGTGCAGTCTTACTATTTCTCTGATATACAGCTCAGCTAAACTTTCTGGGTTCTGTTTCCATCGAATCGGTAGAAAATGCACTGTCTTCGTGAGTCGGTCCACGATCACCCAAATTGCATCCTTTTGTTTCTGAGTCTTTGGTATGGCTACCACAAAATCCATGGTAATATGATCCCATTTCCACTGTGGAATCTCCAGCGGTTGTAATAATCCTGCCGGTCTCTGATGCTCTGCTTTTACTTGCTGACATGTTAAACATTTGGAGACGAACCTTCCTATGTCTCGCTTCATTCCGTTCCACCAAAAGTTCCTCTTCAAATCCTGATACAACTTTGTGCTCCCGGGATGAATCGCATACCGTGAGTGATGAGCCTCTTGGAGAAGTTCTTGTCTCAACTCCGTGTTCTTTGGCACGACCAATCTTCCTTGGAATAAGATGCTTCCATCAATCCCTTTCTTGAATTCTGGTTTCTCCAACAGCTTTTGCAACTGAGGATTATTCTTTTGTGCGTCAAGCACCTTCTCATACATCGTTGATCTCACCGAGATATTTCCTAGGAATGACGCTCTCTTAGTAGTTGGCCATTCTAGGTTACATGCTCCTAAATCTTCCATCATTCGCCATTCTTGCACCATCATATATGCTACTATTCCCGTCTTTCTGCTTAATGCATCAGCAACTACATTCGGCTTACTGGGATGGTAGTGGATAGAGAAGTCATAGTCCTTCAGATACTCCAACCATCGCCTTTGTCTCATATTCAAGTCTTTCTGAGAAAAGATGTACTTCAGACTCTTGTGATTAGTGAATACTTCGAAAGTTTCTCCATACAAATAATGCCTCCAAATTTTTAAAGCAAAGACTACTGCCGCCAGCTCCAAATCATGAGTGGGATAATTCTGCTCATGAATTTTTAATTGTCTCGATGCATAAGCCACCACATGTCCATTCTGCATCAACACGCAGCCCAAACCGCATCTCGATGCATCGCTGTAAATAACAAACCCACCAGATCCTGATGGAAGTTTCAGAATCGGTGCAGAAGTCAGTCTTCTTTTCAGCTCTTGAAAGCTTTTCTCACAATCCTCGTTCCAATTATACTTCACTCCCTTCCTGGTTAACTTAGTCATTGGCAGCGCCAAGCTAGAAAATCCTTCGATGAATCTTCGATAATACCCTGCTAATCCCAGGAAACTCCTTATCTCAGTTACGCTCTTTGGTTGTTCCCAATGCAGAACGGCTTCCACCTTTGTCGGGTCCACCGAAACTCCATCTTTTGATATCACATGACCCAAGAAGTTTACTCTGTCCAACCAAAATTCGCACTTGCTGAACTTAGCATATAACTGGTTCTCTCGCAAAATTTGTAACACTTGAGCTAAGTGTCTTCTATGTTCTTCCTGGCTTGCAGAGTAGACCAAAATATCATCGACCAACACAATCACAAACTGATCCAGCAGTGCCTTAAAGATTCTGTTCATCATATCCATGAATGCTGCAGGGGCATTTGTCAGGCCAAACGGCATCACTAGAAACTCATAGTGTCCGTATCGGGTTCTGAAAGCTGTTTTGGAGATGTCTTCCTCCTTGATCCTCAACTGATGGTATCCCGACTGCAGATCGATCCTTGAGAAAACTCTTGCTGATTGCAGTTGATCAAATAGGTCATCAATCCTTGGCAATGGATACTTATTCTTTATGGTCACTTGATTCAGCATCCGGTAGTTTATACACAATCTCATGGATCCATCTTTCTTCTTCACGAACAACACTGGCGCTCCCCAGGGAGATACACTTGGTCGAATCAGACGTTTATCTAGCAACTCCTGTAGCTGCTCTTTCAATTCCTTCAATTCCGCAGGTGCCATCCGATATGGTGCCTTCGATATCGGTGCAGTTCCTGGTAATAGCTCTATAGTGAAGTCAACATCCCGTTTTGGTGGCAAACCCGGCAACTCCTCCGGAAACACATCGGAAAATTCGCTTACCACTTCAATTTCTTCTATTTTAGGCGAAGTTTTCTCTTCCGCTACTACGGTAGCTAAAAAGGCTTTACACCCTTTTGCTACTAATTTCTGAACTTTCATTGCAGAAATTAAACAATTTTCTTTCTTTAACCGAATTCCTCGGAACATTAATTCTCTCCTTCCCGGAATTCTAAAATATACTCTCTTCTTACTACAATCAACTGTAGCGCCAAATCTAGCTAACCAATCCATGCCCAAAATCACATCAAAGTCAATCATCTCAAGCAGAACAAGGTTAGCAGTCAACACCACATCATCAACCACAACAGGAGAGTCCTCCAGATACTCAGTTGCTATCACTGAGTCCCCAACAGGAGTAGAAATGGAAAGATCACACCAAAGTCTAGAAGGTTTCTTTTCTAGACTCGCAGCAAACACCACAGAAATAAAGGATCTAGACGATCCCGGATCTATCAAGACTCTAGCTAATCTATCCAAGACAAGTAGAGTACCTTCAATAACCTCGTCCGAAGCTTGGGCGTCGGCCGAAGTCAGAGCAAAGACTCGCGCCTGAGCCTTTTTACTTGACTCCCCTCCTGCTTTCTTGTCATGATTAGGGCAATAGGTTGCAATGTGGCCAACTTCATTGCAGCTGTAACACCCTCGAGTATCCTATGGACATGGCTTCCCCGCATGAGATTGCTGCCCGCAAAATCTGCATTTGCCTCCCGCTCCTAGACCATCGATACGCTGAGGCTGGCGATAAGGAACCATTGCCCGATTCTGTCCATTCCCGCGGTTTTGCTGAGGTTGTTGCTGTCTCTGCTGTTTGGCTGGCCGATTATTAAAACGTCCACCATTCCCGAACCTCTTAAATCCGGATCGCTTGACAGTACCATCCTGACCCTTACCGGCATTCCCTTTCCGCTCTTGGGTCCTTTTGTAATCATCTTCCAAAATAGAGACGAGTTCGACCGAGAATGCGGGTCCAGCTCTCTTGAACCGTTCCAGCGTTGGCGGTTTCACATTTGGAGTGTTGCTAGCTCCACGGTCGTTCCTTAACTCCCTGGCCAACTCGCGCACCACATCAGACAGGTTTTGGCTCGATGCCTCCTCCTGCTGAAAGTTTGGTCCAGTACCAGATCGTCTGCCGCGAGTTCCCGTTGTTGCCATCTCCGAAAATCTACAGTCAAGGAAAGAAGGAGAATTAGAACTTAACATCATACTTCATTTTAATTCTTCCTTCAGTCCAAGACTCCTGGCGCGACAAACAAACAGTCACACAAACACAACCAACGAACGCAAACAACACAAGGCACACACCAGAACTGAAATCAAAACGGAGTCTTTTATTCAATTCGAAATAGCAGTTACACCTAAATCCCTGATAGAAACGCAGGGTTATTAAAAATCCTACTCAATTTAAAGGGCTTCCTAATCAAGTCCCTGAACACCACATCTCAGAGGTACTCGTCTAGAATGGCTAAGGACACAAATATCGGTGCAAACACTAGGTGATTCCCATACCAGCTAATCTCCCAATCAGTCATGTGAGGCCACCTATAACCTGGGGATTTAAACCTAAGATATAGCTTATAGAAAAGATTTGGATCATCCCTCGCGTGAATGTAAACTGGATGCTCCAAAACCTTCAAAAACTCCTGGTGTATCACGTAACCAATGAACTGCACCTCCTCCTCAGGATCCTCTTCCGGGTCTTCCTCCGGATCTTCTTCCGGATCTTCCTCCGGATCTTCTTCCGGATCTTCATCCTCAAAGTCAGGCTCTCTTTCGACGTCGATCAGAAAAGGGTCTTCCGCAGTTCCGTGCCCCACGTCCTGAAGCTTCCACTCATCTAGCCACAGACGTGCTGCCTCCTGTCGTTCCTTCTCGTAAATTCGTCTGCGACGCGTTCTCGCCATTACCTAAAGTAAAGTACTAATTAGTCCTTAGGTACAATTATGGTTCAACTCTCATTCTAGGGTTTCACACTTTAAATCCCAAAGTCATTTCAAATCCTAGAACAATTATTTAAGTCATCCTGAGGCTCTGATACCAAGCTGTCACGCCCCAAATCTTTAACCCCAAAATACGCGGAAGCGATAAACCATTGAAGGATATAGGGCTGTAAATCTGGGACGGACCGAATACTCGATTCATCAACAAAAATCCCATACACATGTGCGGGAATAGCCGGATCAATATGATGTAAATAATTATTCCATTATCTCAAAATAAAGTAAAACTAACCAACTTAAACAATAGTATTAATCCCGCGAAAACAAATAAATAAAGCAAGTGACATGCAGGCCACAAAATAAAAAATATCCACTATCATCAATAAAATAAATTCTATGCTAACAAGTCTTCACGACTTCCACGAGCACCAACCTCCACGCCACGAGAATGCTGATCACACCTCTTCAACCTTACGCCCTGCATCGGAAGATGCGTGAGTATTCCAGATGAAATACTCAGTAGGATGCTAGAAAAACTCACAGTAGAAACAGGCAATAAAGGAACCAATAATACTCAGGTCCGATAGCTCGGGGTAACATGATGCAGATGGTACTTGCCAGGAAATGATACAGCACCCAAAATATCTCGTTGATCAGGGTGAAAATAAATCTCAATAATCAATATCACTCCAGACTTCCAAAGAGTAAGGAGATAAACAAAATATCTGATCTAGACAACCAAAGTGTCGAAGATGTCAATTTCTGTTCTCTGATCAGTCCACTTCCTCTATGAACTTCAATACCAGAACATCCTAGAGGTTCTACGTAGGAACCCGGTCAAGCGTCTAGGGATGCTGGCCCCATCGGTGCTTACGGGCATAATGGGTGGAGATTGCAGACCTTCCGTAATGTCTAACAATCTAAAGCGCACGCGTTGCCGTACTCGGCTGAACTACAGAGGTTCATAATCATCGGAGACCACTCTGGGTCTAGCTATGGCTCGTGAGCATACTATGATCCAACCTAAGAGTGTTCAACAAAGCTCTTAGTGGAAAAAAAGTTTGCATGGAACTGAGTTTGACTAACCACAACCAAGGGTATTCTCATGAATTAACAATTTCAGAAATTAGACTCTCAAGGGAGTACAAAGGAATTCTCAGCATTTAACAATGACTGACTCTTAAGAGATTAACCAACAATCGGTATGTGCCTATGCACGAGCTGACTCAAAACCGAACTCTTCGGTGTAGACTCTGTCGACGTCCTCGCCATGCACTATTACAATCAAGATCTTCCCTGGATTACAAGACTTCTGAATCGATGACCCAAAAACTTTAATGGTAGAATTGACATGAATAACCCTAATCTAATATCAGGGTTTCCGGAGATCGAAGATGCGTGATGTTAGGCACCGCGAGCAAAGACATTGATGACCACGACATTTGGAATAGAGACAAAAATCCACACGTATTATCATCATAAATACCCTCTGGAATTCTTACACCATAGTACCCTCCTTGTGTTATATAATAATAATCTATGTATATGTATATTTACATATAGTTTTAGCATAGCGTTTTAATTAATACAGTGAAAGGACACTGTTATGAACACAACAGCTCCATTCCCGGAGATCCCCCTGTCTATACAGAACCTGACAGTCCCTGAAATTTTTATAGCAGATAGACCCATATCTGTAGATCATTACCAAATTTACAGAATATTTTTCCGAATTTTTTACAATTAGTTATGAATTTTTGAATGCAGTCTGTCAGTGCCGGATACATCCTAGCCGAGAGCACTATACTAAGTTATAACTCGATTTTCACTTGTTATCCTTAATCCTAATCACAACTAGAGTCTTTTATACTCAAACCCTCTTACATTAGGCCTTTATTAGCTTCTGGTTAGATCATTAATCATGCATTAACTCACCTACTAACCCCTTTTTAAAACTGTTTTGCATCATAGCCTCAAGGATTCATTAACCGGCAAACTAGACAGCCTTTCCCGGACACTTAGGCTTCAGGTCAGACTTAATGACAGAGGTCTTAAGGTCCACGAACAATGACTCTTAAGTATTATCATGTTCATCTTGTTAGTGCATCCATTAATTTCTTTTAGATAGTCTTATTACCTATATACCACATCAGTTAGGGTAAACACTACATAAAGTAGACAACTTTATCTGGACACAAAACCAAACCATGAAATACGACTTGAGACATATAAGAACGCACCAAACCAGTAGGATTACCTTTGAAAGCTTGCTGCTTTTGGATGAGAAACACAAGAGTTATACCGATCAATACATCAATTAGGTCGATACGTAGAAAAATGTGAGATCGGGTGACTAATAACAAGAAAGAAGACAACTTTTCTTAAACAGACCTTCATCTACACAAATCAGAGAATAATACTCAATATTAGACATCAGATACAATACTCACATAAGTCGAAATAGACACACACCATCAGGGACGACTTGATCGAATTGTGCATGAGAGATTCACATCAAGAAATCAATCGGTATATCAATAATTGCATAGACTTCAGTAAATAGAACAATTAATCCAGGACAATAAGGACGTTCATAATATACACAACATCAGAACGTGGTACTCCATATAAAGATAAAAAATTTAATGAAATTACTCTGTGAGAAAAAGGACATCTTACCTTGAACCGGTACTAATTGCACGTCAACCGGTTCGAATCAAACTCGCTTCCTCGCGATCTCCACACGAACCAATGCACACTCTTGGCACACACCACAAGGAGAGGCTTACTGGTGGGTGAGAGGGAAGGGGGAGGACGTGGTAAGGGAGAGAAAAGTCACCACGAAATTGGAGGAGAGGGCTGCCGGCCCTCTTATTTGGAGTTTAAATAATCCAAGCTTCAGGATCTCCACCGTCCATCACCACCTCATCCAAGGGCCAAGGATCATCCCAGCCCTTCCCAAAACCACCAGCACGATCTCCTCTAACTCCAAGATCCTTTTGATTGATTGCAATAAGGTAGGATTTTATCTTCTCTCAAAATCTTACTAATTTACTTAATATAACTTACCAAGTAAAAAGAAATCTTTTGAGGGCTTCACTTGGCGCCAAATACCAGCAAGGAAAGGCCACTTCCAACTCCCAAAAGGGGTGTCCAACCCATAATTCAAATATGCTTTAGTTAGCCTAATTAAATCCTTCATAATCTTGATTCTCAATTAAGTATCAATTAGGGTTTTGACTACAACTCAATTTACCACGTTTAGATCCCCTAAACTAGGTAAATCAGGCATAACACGTCCCAAAGAAATCCCCCAAAATCAGCCCAAGACGTTTCCCAACAGAATTGCCTCGGGATACGCAAAACCACTGGCGATTGATCGGTCCGTATTACGCGATCGATCGTCTTGCGATCGATGCCTTACAAAAATGATCGATCGTCTCCCGATCGATGCCGTTTGAAGACGATCGATCAGTCTGACGGAAAAATTTCAAATTTTAATTTTTAAAAAAATTGTCTAGAGTTCAAAATTACTCCCAATTAGCAATGAAATTCCACTTTATTAATATATAAAAAAATTACGGTTGCTACACAAAATATGTTGTTCTTGTTATATGAGATGTAAAATCTAGTAAAGGTTCTATATGTAGCTTTTGCTAAGAAATTGTTTTCAATGAGTAGAATTGTCAATCATTAGCAAAAAATTTATTTTCAGTTGTAGCCAAAAAAGTTTTTATCTGCAAACAAACCAAGGACCTAATAAAGAAATATTAACTCAATCTATCAAAAATAGTACCCAAAAACATGGACAAAAATTATAAATTAGAAGATAAGAATTCAAACTAAAAACTTGGGGGCTGTTGTCTTTAAGAGGGGAGAGAATGCGAGAGATGGAAGAATCTTCTCAACTTCGACATTTAAAGGGAGAGATGAAACTAGTGCATGCATGGTAGTACACACCAACTGTGAGATGAAAACCCATGCACATGGTAGTAAGTGTTGCTACATGGTAAATGTACTTTATGGTAAGTCGAAAGACAACATATTAATCTATTGAAAAATTATAGATCGAGCAAGTAAACAAATTATGTACTAATAAATCACTCATTATGCTAAGCAAATAGGAACGATGGGATGGAAACTTTGGATCTGTTTGTAGAAAGCAAATAAAATTGTCCATTATTTTTTTGTAAGAAACTAAAAATAAAGGTTTATTCCATATATGTCTCATATAATCGAAAGCTTATATGGGCTCAGGGATGCTCATTGACGTCCACCGTCTATTAGTCCATCCGCTTCCACGTCCATTTGGACATATTTTCTTAGTCTATGACTGACACCGATTCGGTTATGGACGTACCATTTCTGTTCAACCTAATGGGCAGTAACAGACGCAAACAAGTAGTCCACCTACATTACTCATGTACCCCAATCATTTCACGGATTACCCCATTTAATCTAACTTCTCAACTATTGAGAAGCTACATTGGCGAAATGATTTTAGTTACGATAACTTCATTATTTTAGGTCATATAAATTCTAATAGTAGTTTTTTAAATCGTCATATTAGCTCTCTTCTATTTTATTGAAAATCTTAGTTTGCGTGTGACTACAACTTACTTGAGATTGTTTTTTATATTCACTAGCACTAGATTTGATAGTAGGATATCATTTAAGTTCATATATCAGATTTTGTCATCGTAGAAAGTAAAAGTCCATCAAACAAACATCGTCCATTTGGATGTCCACGTTCAGGTCCGTGTCTGTACCAGACAATGGCAGATGGATCCAGACATGGCATAATAAGTGTCTGGGTGGACGCGGACGGAAATGTACAGTCAATAGACATACTGTGGACGGACACGAACAACCTCTCATCCACGTCCATGGCTGTTATTCCGACATTGGCCCTTCTTTATTAATTGATCAGCGCATCCTGATCCAATTATATAAAAAAAAACCTTCTCAGAATTTGTATGTGTCTATCAAGTGAAATCTGAAGGGTAATTGAGCCGCAACGGAAGCGAATTTAGGATTTGAATCCGGTTGATGTGGGTTCTCAAATTTGGGAGTTTTCCTTAAATCAACAAATAAAGCTCAAAGATTATGAAATTAGAAACACCAACCTTCGGCCTTTGTGCCTACGAATCACTCCACAGATTTGATTATGTCCGAGAACACCAAATCCTTCACCGATCGAGTGTAGAACAATGTGAAAAGCTATATTCCTCGAATTAGCTTTTTCACCCAACAAATCAAGGTCACCAAAATCCTTCTTCTTGTAACCAAAAGTCGCCCTTTCGTATGGTATCAAGGGCGTCCCCTCTCTTACCCTTAATAAGGCATAAATCCGTTACAAATCATGCCAATTTCGGTTTCCCGAAATTGCTCAACAGATTTTCCAAGATGGTGACTCATATTTGACAATTCCATTTTGGTCGTACCAAAACGGCTAATTCCAAATATGTGATTTCCGGATCGGTGATGATTACAGTGTCTCTTCCAATTTAGTGTGGACCGGGCCCACGGAAGCCTAACTACTCCACATGCCTACACGCGCACGAGAGAGCCGACTCCTCTCAATCAAGACAAGTAAAATGGGACAAATAACCCATATTTACTTACATCCCCCACTATGGGTTCTTTGTTCATATTTGCGATCCACAGTGACTCGTGCACTAGTCCTGTCGTAATCCAATACTATGAACATGTTTTACAAATAGATCCGTCGTTAAGGCCTTTGTTAACGGATCAGCTAACATCTCAACCGTAGGAAGATGACTCACTGTCAACTTTCCCCGTTGTAGCATGTCAAACACATAAAAGTAATGCACCTCTATGTGCTTAGCTCTTGAACTGATCTCCCCATTACGGAGTGTCGACACAGTTGCCAAATTATCACAATAAATTTGGACAGGAGCATCAGTCCACTGTTCTAGCTGTAACCCAGCTAGAAACTCTTTAATCCAAACTGCCTCGGAAGCTGCTAAACTGCATGCAACAAACTCAGCTTCCATCGTGGACTTAGTAACGCATTTCTGCTTCTTACTAGCCCATGCCACGGCGCCGCCACCAAGCATAAAAACATAACCGGCAGTGGATTTCCTGTCATCCTTACACCCGGCATAGTCTGAATCACTATAGCCTTCCAATGACAGGTTCTCAGCCTGATATGTGAGTTTCATATCCTTGGTACCCAGCAAGTATCTGAACACCCGCTTTATAGCTTGCCAGTGTTGCATACCTGGGTTAGCCTGATATCGACTCACAAGGCTTACTACAAAAGCCAAATCAGGTCGAGTGCAGTTCATGGCATACATCAAGCTGCCAATAGCCTGCGCATATGGCACAGATTGCATCTTCAGACGCTCCTCGTCTGATGCAGGTGCCATTCTTTCGGACAAAACTGTCCCTTTATAAATGGGTGAATCTATGGTCTTCCAACCAATCACATCAAAGCGTTTCAATACACTCTCAATGTACGATTCTTGAGATATACTTAGCCTCCTCGCTTTTCTATCTCTCTCAATCTTCATCCCGAGGATGTAAGATGCTTCACCCATATCTTTCATTTCAAATTGGGTCTTGAGCCATTCTTTAAGACTGAGAATCATACTAGTGTCATTCCCCATTAATAATATGTCATCTACATATAGTGACAATATCATAAATCTACTCCCATCTCTAAAGGAGTATACACAATGGTCATAGTCATTGGCCACAAAGCCATATTCACTTATCACCTTGTGAAAAGTGAAATACCATTGTCTTGGCGATTGTTTCAGTCCATACAATGATTTAATAAGCTTGCACACTTTAGTTTCCTCTCCGGAAACAACAAACCCCTCGGGTTGTTCCATGTAAATCTCCTCCTCTAAATCACCATTTAGGAAGGCAGTCTTTACATCCATCTGGTGCAACTCTAAATCTAAGTATGACACAATTGCCATCAAACATCGGATCGAGATGAACCTGGACACTGGAGAATAAGTCTCCTTGAAGTCTATGCCCTCTACTTGTGTGAAACCTTTCGCCACAAGTCTAGCTTTGTACTTCTCTATTGATCCATCAGCTTTGAGCTTCTTCTTGAAGATCCATTTACACCCAATGGGTTTCCGTTCATCTGGTAAGTCAACAATCTCCCAGACTTTGTTCTTCAAGATTGAATCCATTTCCTCTTGAACAGCCTTCTGCCATTCCTTGGAATCTGGACTACACATCGCTTGCTCAAATGTGACTGGATCACTAAGTACAGGTTCATCTATCGATATCTCATCTTCACCAAGCATGGCATAGTAATCCTTCAACAAAATTGAAGGTCTACGCTCTCTTGATGCTCGAGTTTCAACATCCTCATTGGATGTGTTACCTATCACTTGTTCATTACTAGTGACAGTAACTTTCTCTTTCTCAATTTCAAAGAGTTCCACTTTCTGACTAGGAGTTTGTAGGTCTATATCTTCCTCAAGAAAATAAGCATCTCTAGACTCTATAACCCCCACTGTCCCATCATCATGGTGTACTACAAATCGATACCCTTTCGAATGGTTACAATAACCTATAAAATTACATTTTATGGTCTTGGGATCCAACTTAGTTCTTAGTTGATCAGGCACCCTGACATGGGCCTTTGACCCCCACACTCTCAAGTTCGAAAAGTTTGGACGTCTTCCCGTCCATAACTCATATGGGGTCAATTTGATCGACTTAGAAGGTATCCGATTTAGTACATAGACAGCGGTGTCTAGTGCTTCACCCCAAAACTGCGTTCCTAGTTCAGAGTGGTTTAACATGGACCTTACCATGTCCATCAATGTCCTATTACGTCTTTCAGCGACTCCATTCTGCTGAGGGGTATACGGTAAAGTATACTGATGCACTATTCCTTGGTTTGTACAATAGTCCTTGAACAAATCAGATGTGTACTCACCACCTCTGTCTGTTCTCAGAACTTTAATCTTCCGTCCTAATTGGTTCTCAACCTCAGCCTTAAATTCCTTGAATTTTTCTAAGGCATCGGACTTTCTCGATAACAAGTACACAAAACCATATCTTGAATAGTCATCTATAAATGTAATAAAATACATCATACCCCTTTGAGTCTTGACGTTTATAGGCCCACAAATATCTGAGTGAATGACCTCTAAAAGGTCAATTGCTCGTTGTCCTTTCGGAAAGGGTAGCCTAGTCATTTTGCCAGATAGGCAATCCTCACACGTGCGCAAATTATCACTTATTCTAGGTAGTAACCCACTACCCGACATTCGGTGTAATTTTGTCGCATTCACATGACAAAGGCGTAAATGCCACAACAATGCATTATCAACAGTAACACAAGCAACATACTCAGAATCAATCATTTCATTATTAGCAAAATCATTGGATACATCAAGTTTGAATAAACCATCAACTAAAGAAGCAGTAAATAAAATATTATTCTTCTGCCCCACAGTTCCCTTGCCACCCTTGAACCTGACTTCAAATCCCTTTTGAGTCAGAAGAGGGATTGAAATCAGATTCCTACGAATAGTAGGTGCATACAAGACATCTGTGAGGACCAGGGTGTTTCCTCCTAAGAGAGGAACACGAACAGATCCAATCCCCAGCACGTCACAATAGGTGTTATTTCCCATGTAGATCTTGTGCTCTCCGGGACTAATCTCTTTCATCTCAGCAAAAGACTCCTTTGTCATTGCCACATGACGGGTTGCAGCCGAGTCAAGCCACCAACCTCTAGTGTTAGTGTTCACAATCAGTGCCTCAGAAATCATACAAACTATGTCCTTTCCTCCACCCTGCTGTTTCTTTTTCTCGTTGCCCTGGGAGCCATTAGGACAGTTCCTGCTAAAGTGACCCATCTGGCCACAAGTAAAGCAGGCTCCCTTCTTCTTGTTCTTCGCCTTGTCTCCACCCTGGAATTGAGGCTTCTTCCCTTTCCTCTTGAAGTTCTTCTTTGAAGTGCCAGCATAGGACCCACCTTTCTTAGAGCCAACATGGTGAGCAAGGTTGGCAGATGCATTAGAGGCCCTCATATGCTCTCTCCTTTCCTTCTCCAAGCCCAGCTTGGCAGTAAGGTCATCGAGAGTGAGTTTCTTGTCACTCAGGTTCAACGCCACCACAACTGCTTCCCATGATGGAGGGAGGCTAGTGAGTATCGTAGACACTTGGACCCCCAATGAAATTAGATCTCCAAGCATCTCCAACTCACTAGCAATAATAGTCATGGCATTTATGTGCTCAAGCACATTCTTGCCCTCCTCCATCCTCATGTTGGTATAGCGAGTGTGGAGCAACCTGATATGTGCCTCAGTATGCTCTCCATACCTCCTCTCAATGGCCTGATACATTTCTTTGGCCGTTTTGTGCTTCTCAAAAAGCAACTCCATAGAAGGCTCCATAAAGGTAAGCATCGTGGTCCTTGCTCGTGCATCCTCCTTCCTGAACTTCTCGTACTCTCTCTTTTGAGCAGGAGTACTACTTTCACCCGAAGGTTCAATAACTTGGTCTAGTAAATGACCCAAGTCGTCAAGGAATAGAATGTGCCGGATGCGCCTCTTCCAGGTAACAAAATTGGTGGCATTCAACTTCTCAGTCTTTGCCAACTCACTGGAGACCATACGGGAAGCCATTGCAACTTTTATGAAATCAGCAAATGTTTCAATCAAATTGAAGATAAAAATCTTCAATCAATGGAACAGGACAATCAGTGTAAAGAATAGCACAGTTTGAATCACTAATTACTATCAACAATTATATAATCAAGTGGCACAAATACTGCTTCAATATTAATTAGTTTTTCAAATTTTATCCCGCCGATCGATCGTGTCAAATACCCGATCGATCGCAGCTTTCCGCTGTTAATTGTGTTCAACTTCCAGTAGATACGATCGATCGCAATTCGTGCCGATCGATCGTTTCCCTTTTTCAAAGCAAATCTATGATCGACGCCGATCGATGCCGAACGATGGCGATCGATGCCGATCGAAGTCGAACGATGGCGATCGATGCCGATCGAAGCCGAACGATGCCGAACGATGGCGATCGATGCCGATCGAAGCCGATCGATCGTTTTCCCTTTTTCAAGAGACTTAACGATCGATGCCGAACGATGCCTGTCGATCGTGACCAGTCGTCTTCTCCGATTTTACCTTAGCGCGATCGATCGCTCTTGACGCCGATCGATCGCGACTGTAAAAATCGAGATTTTCAGTCGGCAAAAACCGCGAGGAAAATTCCCACAAATTTCTTGGAACCCTCACACCACCACGGAATCAAGGCTCTGATACCAATGAAGGGTAATTCAGCCGCAACGGAAGCGAATTTAGGATTTGAATCCGGTTGATGTGGGTTCTCAAATTTGGGAGTTTTCCTTAAATCAACAAATAAAGCTCAAAGATTATGAAATTAGAAACACCAACCTTCGGCCTTTGTGCCTACGAATCACTCCACAGATTTGATTATGTCCGAGAACACCAAATCCTTCACCGATCGAGTGTAGAACAATGTGAAAAGCTATATTCCTCGAATTAGCTTTTTCACCCAACAAATCAAGGTCACCAAAATCCTTCTTCTTGTAACCAAAAGTCGCCCTTTCGTATGGTATCAAGGGCGTCCCCTCTCTTACCCTTAATAAGGCATAAATCCGTTACAAATCATGCCAATTTCGGTTTCCCGAAATTGCTCAACAGATTTTCCAAGATGGTGACTCATATTTGACAATTCCATTTTGGTCGTACCAAAACGGCTAATTCCAAATATGTGATTTCCGGATCAGTGATGATTACAGTGTCTCTTCCAATTTAGTGTGGACCGGGCCCACGGAAGCCTAACTACTCCACATGCCTACACGCGCACGAGAGAGCCGACTCCTCTCAATCAAGACAAGTAAAATGGGACAAATAACCCATATTTACTTACAAAATCAACAAGTATGGAATCTGACTAGTGAGACATCGCTCTCTATGCCCTGATTAATTGTGTGCCTTAATGGAAAATATTATCCTCTAAAACCATGGTTGACAAGGATTATATGTTGATGCATATAGATAGCCTTAACATGGCACATAGCTGCCCGGCGACCATGCCGGTAGCATATTATTTAATTTTTGTGTATGTGGTCATGTACTATGTTAGGTGACTACGTACCATGCATATTGCTAGGACCCCTATGTATCATGGTCATGATAGATGGAGCCCGGTTTAGACACGCCCACGATTTTCCTCTCGGCCTTGCACATCTAAGTCCATTAATTTAGCACAAGTCTATAGCCAATCCTCAACTCCGGGAGCCCAGCCCTCTCATTTCCATAATTTCCAAAATATATAGATATGCTAAGCCTGGTCGAACCGTGCCTCGACGTATCAAGCCAACCGGGCCACTTGCCACCAGTGTTAGAAAAAATATGTAGTAGAAATCAAGAGGGATTATACTTTACCCATTCGTGTTGAATAGTAATCAAATAGAACCTGAAATAGTAAACACAAATCCAATTGTCCGAGGCACAGCGATGAACTGCTGACTTTGAAACAGATATTGCCACCCTCTTATGCACGGGTTTTCTTCTGGCAATCTATTCAAAGATACAACGAACCAGAATGACAGGATGTGCACTTCTCCTTGTCAAACTCAAACTCAGAGAATCAAAAAACTATTGTCCTTGGAAGAAGATCACTTTTGGAAAAGAGAGAAATTCACAAAAATTTATTCTTGGTTGTTCTCTTGTATATCTCTTTGAGTTTTCCCGTTCATAATATATATGGGAAGACTCAAAGGTTCATTATTATGGAAAAGACGCAACTTTTTTAAGGAAAAACGGCCAAAAACGCGAGAAACCGCACAAAACCGCTCGTAGCAATCAATCGCTAACATAGGTGATCGATCGCCTCGGGCGCTAAACACTATTTTCATTTTTTTTCAGTAGATACGATCGATTGGTTTCACAGCCGATCGATCGCGGCCAGTCATCTATCAGTTTTGCGAAAAACACAGTAGATACGATCGATCGTATTTGTACCCGATCGATCGCGCTCTAACCGATCGATCGGCTCGTAATTTTCACAAAATAATAGCCGTTTGATCAAAATCAAAGGCTCTAGATGCCAAGTACTAAGTGCGCCTCTAAAGCGCCTATTCGCCCATGCCACACACGCGCGTGCATGCGTGTGTGCACCTTTAGGTGCACCCATGAATGTGTGCACTATCAATTTGGGAGAGTCACCACACCAATAAGATACATCAAGAGGAAGATTCTTTCCTCTTATATACCTTAAAACACTCATGTGTGTTTCCTATGCGGGACTAAAAAAAACCTCATTATAAAGGTTTTTTCTTTCTCTCCAAACTTAGCACATAACTAAACATTAAGACTAATTCAATCAATCTCACAAATGTGGGCTTAAGATGGGCCCACTACCGATACCTAAAACCCAACATTCCCCACATGATTGAATTAGGATTAAGATAAATACTAGGTTATCGGAATGACACAAACTCGATAAAAGAAATGAATATTTTCCAAAGGCAATAGCACACTATGTATTCGATGGTCATAGGTACCTTCCGGATTTGAACCTCCACCTAGTTGGATATGCGCCACTCTCACAAGCCCGAAGTGAACTATGTCTTGAACTTGGACCTTAGAGCAAGAGCTTTGACATACCTAATGCATAGTATGAACTTTTTCTCTTAAGTTCTCACGGGGTAGCGTGTTACGGCCATGCGCAGGTATCTTGTATTCATGAGTGCATCTTCAAGTGAACCAGCCCAGGGGTCCACATCAACTGCGGCCTCACAGTAAACTCATATAGGTGACAATCTCCAAGGGTACACTATCTGGATAATACCCTGCCATTCAGGCCTTGATTTCATCAAGACATTTTGTCATCCTTACCAAGATAGTTGAGTACTCTTCATCAATATGGGAATGAATGAATTTTATGAATACTCCTCTAGCCAATTATTAGCTTGTTTTTCCCATTGAATCTTCTTTGTAGGATCACTACGCCGATAGATTGGGTTGCTACTAACTATGACTCCTTATGGGCCTTTAACCCCATTCCCCACGATGAACTTAGGATTTCTCCTCTCAACAATCCCTTAGTGAGATGATCAGCCAAGTTATCTACTGATCTCACATAACTCAAGGTAATAACTCCTGAAGAGTTCAACTTGTGCAAGATTTTATACCTGAGTTCTATATGCCTTGAGGATTTCCCATTATGATTCTTAATGTGAACTTTAGCAATCGTTGCCGTATTGTCACAATGAATCAAAATGGCAGGAATTGGCTTATCCATCATGGGAAGTTCAGTCAACAAATCCCTAAGCCATTCAGCCTCTCTTCTGGCCAATTCTAGAGCCACTAACTCTGACTCTATGGTAGACCTTGTAATTAAGGTCTGCTTAGTTGATCTCCAAGCTACCCCTCCACCACATAAAGTGAATATAAATCCACTAGTGGCCTTAGTATCTTCTGAATCTGTTATCTAGTTTGCATCACTATATCCTTCTAATACAATGGGATAACATGGATAACATAGTCCATAGGACATTGTACCTTTATGATATTTGAGCACCTCTCAATGGCTTTCCAATGAGATTCATTCGGGTTTTTAGTGTATCTACTAAGTCTCCCCACAGCATATGATATATCTGGTCTACTACAATTAGCCAAATACATCAAGCTTCCAATAATTTGAGAGTACTTAAGTTGTGACACACCATCTCCACAATTTTTCCTTAACCTACTCGTAGGATCATATGGGGTATTCACAGGTTTACACTCGAAGTAACCATACTTCCTTAGTATTTTCTCCACATAATGTGACTGACTCAACACTATGCCTCCTGGAGTCCTGTGAATCTTAATGCCCAGAATCACATTTACATGTCCAAGGTCCTTCATATCAAAATTCTTATTTAAGAAAGTTTTGGTAACTAAAATCTCATTCACATCAGAGCCAAAGATAAGTATGTCATCAACATAAAGACATAAAATAATATAAGCATTATTTGTTTGTTTAAAATAAGGACATTTATCAGTCACACAAATATTAAAACCATTAGATATAATAACATTGTCAAACCTTTCATGACATTATTTAGGAGACTGCTTTAGACCATAGAGAGATTTAACCTACTTACATACTTTCTTTTCTTGACTAGGAATTACAAATCCCTCTGGCTGATCCATATATATCTCTTCCTCTAATTCACCATTCAAGAACGCTATCTTGACATCCATTTGGTGAATTTGCAGATGATAATGGGCTGCCAGTGCTATAAGCACACGAATCATGGCAATTCTAGTCACAGGAGAATATGTATCAAAGTAATCTAGACCCTCTTTTTGACTATATCCTTTGGCAACTAGTCTTACTTTATACTTTTCTATGGATCCATCGGGATTCAATTTCTTCTCAAAAATCCACTTGCATCTAATTTGTTTAGACCCTGGAGGAAGATCACTTAAGACCCACGTCCCATGAGCAAGTATGGAATCCATCTCACTTTGTATAGCCTCCTTCCAAAGAGGAGCATCACTAGAAGCCATAGCATCTCAATAAGTCAAAGGATAATCTCTTATTAAGTATGTATAAAAATCATCTCCAAAGTTTTTCTCAACTCTTGGTCTTTTACTCCTTCTAACCTCATCATTAGTACATGGCACATTAGTTTCAACAATAGGATTTGATGATGTATTAGGTTAGTCTTGCACTACAGCCTTTGTCTTTTCCTTCCAAGGAAAAATATTCTCATAGAATATGGCATCATCAGATTCTTTATTAGTGTTAGGTACATAATCCGCTCGATCTGACCTTAACACCAAGAATCTATAAGCATTACTATTTTGTGCATATCTAATAAATACACCATCAAAAGTCTTAGATCCTAATTTATTTATCTTCACATTGGGAATTTTTACCTTAGCAAGACATCCCCACACTTTGATAAAATTTAAACTAGGCTTTCTTCCCTTCATTAATTCAAAAGGAGTTTTCTCACTACTTTTATAAGGCACTCTATTTAAGATCACACAAGCAGAAAGTAACGCTTCTCCCCACAAGTTCTTGGGTAAACCAGAACTAGAGAGCAAAAAATTGATCATATCAATGAAAGTTCTATTTTTCCTTTTTGCCACTCCATTAGATTGAGGTGTATAAGGCGCTGTAGTTTCATGAATAATTCCATGATCTTTGCAAAATTTGCTAAAATCAAAAGAATAATATTCTCCACCACGATTAGATCTAACTCTCTTGATCCGCCTATCTGCTTGATTTTCCACCTCATTCTTATAGATCTTAAATTTCTCAAAAGCCTCATCTTTAGTAGCAAGTAAATAAACATGGCAATATTTAGAAAAGTCATCTATAAAAGTTATAAAATATCTCTTTCCTCCTCTTGTCATACGACCATTCGATTCACATATATCACTATGAACAAGTTCTTAAAGAGATGAAGCATGATGACTAGATTTATATGGTTTCCTAGGCTGTTTAGCTTGAACACAAATTTCACATTTATCATGAGTATTCAAATCTGATTTAGGAATTAAATCAAGATTCATCATTCTTTTAATACTTTGTAAATTCACATGCCCAAGTCGACAATGCCATAAACCATGAGATTCAACATTAAACACAACATCATCCACAGAATTAAACTTGGAGTTATTACAAGCAAACACATTAAGTTTAAACAAACCATCACAAACATAGCCTTTTCCAACAAAAGTTCCATGTTTAGAAATTACAATTTTATTGCACTCAAACACTAATTTAAAACCATCTCAACTCAAAAGAATTCCACTAATAAGGTTCTTCCTGACGTTTGGCACATGTTGCACATTATGGAGAGACAATATGTTCCCCGAAGTGAAGTCCAATATCAACTCTTCCTTCTCCATAAACTTGTGCCACCAAGGAATTGTCCATAGTTTCAGTCCTTCCTCTTACTTCCTGATAGAAAGAAAAGGATGAAACATTACTACATATATGGACAGTAGCCCCTGTGTCTACCCACCAATCTGTAGGTTGACACGCTAAATAAATTTCAGGAAGGGTAACAACTAACCTTTCATCTGTCCTAGCAAAGTCAGTCCCTGATGTAACCACGTTAGCCTGAGAAGAGCTTGCACCATTTCTGTTTTGCTGCCCTTTCTCGTTATCCTTGCGTTCTTGGCATTGCCTTGCACAGTGTCCAACTACACCACACACATAGCAGCCTTTTTTCTTTTGGTCCTTCTGGATCTTAGCATTAGGCTTGATGTGACTCTTGTTGTTATTGTTATTCCTCTTATTGTTCTTCTTCTTACCAAACCATTTAGGTCCCTGCCTTTCAATCACATTGGCATTAGCACTTGCTTCATTAGAAGATATTACAGTCCCCTTTTGTTTCTCTCTATGTTTTTCCTCAATTTGGATAGCAACAATTAGATCATCCAAAGTCATAGCCTCTCGCTTATGCTTGAGTGTAACCTGAAAGTCACTCCATGATGGGGGAAGTTTGTCAATCAAGGCTGGAACCTGTAGTTTCTCATCTATGGGAATACCTTTCCCCACAATCTTTACCACAAGGTTCTGTATTTCAACAACTTGGTCCCGGATAGATTTGTCCTCAACCATTTTGAAGTCAAAATATTCTCCAACCACATATTTTTCTTCTCCCACATGCTCTTTTCCAAATTTCTTTTCAAGTGCTTTCCATAGTAATTTGGCAAAAGAAGTATTATAATGTAAATCATATAACTCATTACTCAATGCACTAAGAATCTGACCATGACATAAATCATTGTTTTGCTGGAATTTAGAACATGCAGATCTACCAGGTTCATACTCATCAGGATTCAAAACATATTCAGGATCAGTAATCATATAAAAAAATTTAAGCATAGTTAGCAAAAATCTCATCTTATTTTGCCAACGCTTAAAATCCTTTCCATCAAATTTATCAAGCTTCAAAGACTTATCAACACCCATAATGGCAGTACAATCAACACAAAGCAGAATATCCATTTCAAACTATTAGAAAAATCTGTAGTAGAAATCAAGAGGGATTGTACTTTACTCGTTCGTGTTGAATAGTAATAAAATAAAACCTGAAATGGCAAACACAAATCCAATGGTCTGAGGCACAGCGATGAACTGCTGAATTTGAAACAGATATTGCCACCCTCTTATGCACGGGTTTTCTTCTGGTAATCTATTTAAAGATACAACGAACCAGAATGACAGGATGTGCACTTCTCCTTGTCAAACTCGAACTCAGAGAATCAGAAAACTATTGCCTTTGGAAGAAGATCACTTTTGGAAAAGAGAAAAATTCAAAAAACTTTGTTCTTGGTTGTTCTCTTGTATATCTCTTTGAGTTTTCCCGTTCATAATATATATGGGAAGACTCGAAGGTTCATTATTATAGAAAAGACGCAACTTTTTTAAGGAAAAACGGCCAAAAACGCGAGAAACCGCACAAAACCTGTAATACCCGGAATTTTTTTATTTATTAAAATGGGAAAATCTTATGCAAGGTAAGCAGGTAATTCTCTTAATTTGATGAATTATGATTGGTGGTTTGAAAAGATTTGAAATAGAATTAAAAACCCGGTTTGAATTTGATTAGAATTGGGACTTTTAAATTGGAAATTTAAGGAATCCGAAGGAAAGAAATTTTGGACGTGATTAGTGTGGTAATTGGCAGTTACTAAACTCATTAGTGACACGTATGGAGATGGGAGAAGATGGTGGAATTGGTTTTCAATTAGGAAGTTACAAATCCTATTTTAAGTAACTACTTGATTTGACTTAATCCCTTAATTAAATGGGATAGGTTACGTCAATTAGTATGAAGAGTCAATTAGAGTTTAATAAAGAGGTTACCCAAGATTTACTAGCCAATTTTGGACGAGATGATCAAGGCAATTGGGCGTCCATTAGAATTGGGAAACTGCTAGAAGCAGTGATGGCATTCAAGAGGGAGATCATACATTGATTTGGGGTAGATCGTGGCCTTAGATTAGGTAGCCATCAATGGTGGAAGGTTGAATCCAATTTGGGAAAAAATTGTCTTAAGTATGTGTAACCGAATTAGAGATTTGAAACTCCTTAATTAAAGAAAATCCTAACTAAATGAGGAATTAATTTGGGGGAACGTCTTGGGCAAGTGGAAGGCTTATTTTTGGTGATCATTCGTGGCCTTTGGATTAGGAGAAAATCGACGGTGGAGATGTGTCCTAGGAGAATAGGACACTTGCTATTTAAACTCGCAAACTGAGAGACCGCCATCCCTTTGAGACTTTGAGAGACGTGCAAACCAGCAAAGGGGATCTCGTCCATTCTCCTTTCAGCCTTCTACAGTGACGTAAGAGGTGGTAGTGCGAGCCATAGTGCTTGGATCGCGAAAGCAAGAGAAGTGATTCGAAGGAGACAACTCGCGTAAAAGAAAAATCGGATTTTTTTGTCTTGCGAGGTAGGTGCTCTTTTTCCCACAATTCCATACTATAGATTGTGATATTTCATGATGAATATGATACTTGAGCACTGATGAGAATACCTATATGAATGATGATCCGTTTGATATTGGTGTCGTTTAATTCAATGGTTTACCATTTATTATTTTGAACATGATGACTATTGCACCCGATCCTAATAAATTAAATACTTCTCATGCATGGCTCCACTTAGATCTCACCGTATGCTTGCTGCTTTGGTCGAGATGAGTACATTCTGTTGGACGTTGTACAATTGTATGTCCTTATATGGATGTCTTCTTTCCTTAGTTTCGTTGTTATATGTCATCGATGATCATGTGGTGTCATACCGGATTCCAGATTTCAATCATATGCTGTGATTAATCCTTAAAGTTTGAAACTTGTGGTTAATGCATACTGGTATTCAGATGTTTCAGCCTCCAAGATTAGCTTTGGGTCGTCAGTTTTCCTGTCTCACGTTAATTGTCTATTTTGGGTCATATCAGCTGATAAACGGAAGTATTGGTACAAAACTGTTTTGGCATAATGATACATACCTTATGATACTAATTATTAAAGTAACAATTTTTGTGAAAAAGAGTTACTGGAGTTTGAGATTTATTGTACCCTAATTATCTCATGATTTAGTATGGGTATGTCCTGAATTAATAGTCCTAATTGCAGTCTACATGTCTAAACCGTATGAATATGTACAATTAGTTTTGGGATTAACAATGTAGTTAAGAATCTAATTAATTGCAGAACAATTGGGAGTTAGTAAATGCCCAGGAGAATAATGTAATAAGTCTAGAATTCATTAATAAGTGTTTAATTGAGTAATAGACTGTATTGATTAAGTAAGTTTATAATTAATGATCTCGGCCAGACTTAGTCTTGTTCCAACAGACTGTGATAGAAAAATTATAATTAAATGTAAAAAACTCAGAAAATTATGCCGTCAATTGGGTTAGAAACTAGAGACATGCAGCTGTCTGTCATAAAAATTTCAGACTAGAATATATTCTGTGCAGACCGTGGTGATCCAGAGAATGGAGCTATTGTGCAGATAACAGTATATTTTTGGGTTGTTTAAACTATACCATATATTAAAACCTATGTTATATACCTAATGATAAACTGTAGTAACTATATAAAATCCAGAGAGATGAAGTGAGTAACGTCTAGTAATTGATCCAATCCAGAGAGTGAGTCATGTCAGACCGAGTCATTCCTTCGTGGGGCATTGTTCTACCAATATAGTATCTTTGGCGTCGAACTTGAAATCTTAGATTCTCGGTTAGGGTTTAATTTCCTAGACGCTACCATCTTATACCAATGTCATATAATCCTCAATATTGTCAGAATCGATGATGTCTTGATTGGAGCTATGCATGGTGAAGGTGTTTAATGAGTTATTTCTGATGAGTCTCAGTCTTGAGTCATCCTGTGATTGAACATTGAGAATTCTTTGGTTACTCCTATGTGAGTAAATTCAGACTGTATTTCTTGAGTACTCACTCCTATGAGAGTTAATTCAGATTGTATCAATGAGATTGTTACTTTACTCCTCGGTGAGTCATATTTTGGAAGATTGATGTTTGAGTCTCTAGATGAGAGAGCACTTGATATTTCTAGATTGATTCAGTTCTATGTAAATTGTTTCTCCACTAGGAGTTCTGATGAACACTCTTAGTTGGATTCATAGTATGCTCACGAGCCATTGCTAGATCTTGCGAGATCTCAGACTATATTATTGAACCTCTGTAGTTCAGTCGATGACGACAACGCGTGCGCTTTAGACTGTATGATATTACGGAAGGTCTGCAGTCTCAGCCCATTGTGCCCGTAAGCACCGATGGGGCTAGCATCCCTAGACGCATGGCCGGGTTCCTCTCTAGAACCTTTAGGATGATCTGGTATTGATGTCCATAGGGGAAGTGGACTGAACAGAGAGCAGAAATTGTTATCTCCGACACTCTGTATGTTTGGAGTCAGTATTCATTATTATTTCCTCCCGATGCTCTGTACGTTTGGGATCTGAGTTAATGTTTGTTTATTCTCGACCGTTGATGGTCTTTGATGATGATTATAGTCCAGGTAAGTGAACTCCGTATTTGCTCAACCTGATCTTTCTAAACGTGTCTTTATACCATGTTGTCAGCATTTCCTTTATTATTATTATGTTGTGGGTTTTTCTTGGCTCCTACTGGGTATTTCTTTCGAAATACTCATGCATCTCTCGATGTAGGACTCAAAGTGGAAAGGAACTAACAAGGTACGTGCGAAGGAGCTCGATGGTGGAAAGTTGATAGCAGTGGATTTATTTATCGTTTTTAATTTCTTGTTCATAGAGAACTAATCAGCCTACATGCTAAATTGCATTTATGATTGCTGATTGTTAAGACTGAATTATTGTAATAGCGTAGTTAAACTCGAAGTAGTTTTATTATTTAAGATTCTTGTATAACGGAAATCGGTTAAGCATTCTGGAATGAGAAAGTGGTGTGATCGAGTATTCGGTCGCGTCCCAGGTTTCAGTCTCATGACCTTAAATGAGTTAGTGCTTCCGCGCATTATTCGAGGTTTTGAAATTTGGGGCGTGACAAAACCGCTCGTAGCGATCGATCGCTAACATAGGTGATCGATCGCCTCGGGCGCTAAACACTATTTTCATTTTTTTCCAGTAGATACGATCGATCGGTTTCACAGCCGATTGATCGCGGCCAGTCATCTATCAGTTTTACGAAAATTACAGTAGATACGATCGATCGTATTTGTACCCGATCGATCGTTAGCGATCGATCGCGCTCTAACCGATCGATCGGCTCGTAATTTTCAAAAAGCAAATAGCCGTTTGAGCAAAATCAAAGGCTCTAGATGCCAAGTGCTAAGTGCGTGTGTGCATGTGTGCACCTTTAGGTGCACCCATGAATGTGTGCACTATCAATTTGGGAGAGTCACCACACCAATAAGATACATCAAGAGGAAGATTCTTTCCTCTTATATACCTTAACACACTCATGTGTGTATCCTATGTGAGACTAAAAGAAAACCTCATTATAAAAGTTTTCTCTTTCTCTCCAAACTTAGCACATAACTAAACATTAAGACTAATTCAATCAATCTCACAAATGTGGGCTTAAGATGGGCCCACTACCCATGCCTAAAACCCAACAACCAGTACATTTCTCTCAAGTCTCAAGCGTATGTAGATGTACGTATATAGCTGAGGTAGCTGAGGTTCAAAGGGCCTAGACCGAAACCTATTACTCTCGTGGTTTAGTTAGCTTCATTTAGTTCTTTAATTAGAACCGTATGCAGGGCCTAATAAAAACATTTCCAATGACACCAACTTCGGTAGGACCGCGTCCAACTGTGTTTGCGGTTCGCTTTTGAAGCTAGTCACTTGCATTATAAAGTACTAACAAATCCAAAACTTACTAAACGCGTTACGTACAAATCAAACTATAAGATACATGTTTGATTAAAGTTTAGGGGATAGAGTTATGTGGTTATAAATTAAGAGGCAGGTTCTTTCTGCCATCTCTTCAATTAATAGTTTGGCATTGAATTTTCTATTGAGGAGAGAGCCTAGAGGCTTAATTAGGATCTTGGTCCCATGCGTAGTCTTTAAATTCAGATTGTGAAAAGGCAGGAGGAACGGAGAGAGCCAAAAAGAGGGAGCGGTGTAGAGCATTTAGTGAAGACTGCGTGCATGAAGAAGGCAAAGAGAGAAATAAATTTGTATTTATCATCTGACGTAATACTCTCATTGTTTCTCAACCGTCTCAATTACTCTTGCATTAAATTGTTTTTATTGAAATTCAATTGCAAATTGCTCCCTTTTCAATGCCCCGAACTACCTGTGCTTCCACATGTCTGCCCATCGCCATGAAAGACCCTTTAAACCAGATTCTCACCTATATCTCTCTCTCTCTACATATCACTGTTTCACTCTAGATATCTCTCTGTGGTGTTTTGATTATTTCTGATTGAATGAAGACTTCACCACCCCACGATTAAGCCACCCCACACCCCTATACACAGACGGTCAATATCCACCATTTAAAAATACATTGGTGGATATACACGAACGGTGGGCATCCACCAACCATGTATCATGTGCTATGGGGGCGGGCTGGCTAAACCGTGAGGTGGCAAAACCTTCCTGCATGCATGAAATTGTATACGACCTTGAAAATAATTGATGAAATGTCGACAATAGCCTTGAAAAGATGTGAATGTTTGAGGACATCATAAAACATTACAAATTAATTAATTGTCCCTATCCGGTATATCTAACACACAGCGAAAGCCATGACGATCCTTCAAATCCAGCATTCATCGCTATTAATGACTAATTAGCTCAGCAACATTTTGTAAATAATTATTTGCCTAGACTGAAGATCATGTAAACCAGAAAGGTTTATACAGTTGGCTGACAACCCAAGTTCAACGCTCACTGTATCACCGACGTTGCTGTAGTGGGAAGCAAATACCATGATGCAGTGTAAATTAAAAAGAAACAGATAGCTGTTTCTTTATGAGTTAGCAGAGAATTAGTGAATTATACTTGATAATATGGTGTTGAAAACGTAGATAACTGTTTACTTCAACTAATTGAAGCTGTTACAGTTAGTCAGGTGACCAGAATGGAGAAGCCAAAGAACCAAAAAAGAGAAAATCAACAGAAACTCACGAGCAGAAACTTGGAAAAAACAACAAAAAACGAACGATATCCGGTCCTTTTTAAGGATATATGGATTGGCTTCTCCATATATAATTAAAAAGGCTTCTTCTAATTAAGTAGACAAGAGACCCAAAACAGGTTACTCTTTTTTCTTCAGGTTTTTCCATCAGAAATGCAGCGAGCAGCCTAGCTCTTCCCACTTGACTTGTTTACTTTGGTCTGATGCTGGACGAAATCAAGAAGAACGGTGCTCTTGCACTTGGGGCACCTGGGGTCCTTCTCGGACAGCATTACGTACATGAGGCACCTTGGGCAGCCCACTAGCATCATGGATCCCACGTCCGGCGAGCCCTCCGGCTCCGTCGACACGCAGGAGCTCGGCGACGATGACATGGACGACGGCGATGATCCTCCGCTTGCGGGCGAGCCCACGACCGCCCTTGGTGGCGACAGGTTCAGCTTGAGGTCCAGCTTCGGACTTTTTCCGTTCCTGCTCATTTTTCTCTTGCTCTGTCCAACATGATACAGAGAAAATTGAACTTAGTAACACAATTCCACAACATCAAAACGCATAAAAAATAACTAAGACAAGTTTAAATCAGAGAGATTAGTAGAAATATATACCTGAGAGGCAGGAGAGGAGGAGCAACAAAAGAGAGGTATGCAAGCTAAGTTCCTGCTCTAGTGGACTGGCCCGCTTGGAGTTCTGGTTGCAGCTCCTCCCATTATATAATGAGGTATTTAACCTGGGGGGGTTTGGTTAAGAAGGCATTTAAATTGGCTGGTGTTTAGAGGATAGAAATGGTGGGAGATTAGTAATGAATGGAATTGAAGAAAAGGTGGCTAGGACTGTAAATTTGATGCAGGAAATGCATTAATGGTGCAAAAAAGAAATATCACAAAATGTTTGCAGCAAAGAATTGCAGGAGGCAATGCAATATTTTTTACAAGTACACAGCAATTTTACAGGTGTAGCTGTGCTCATTCATTGCTCAAACCGTCGGTCATGATGAACAAGCAAAACCAGCTTTAATTGGAAAACAGCTATTAACGTGAAATTTGTCCTTCAAAAAGGAAAATGGAGGAGAGGAGGCTGCCTCCAGGCCTGGCAATCTAGACAGAGGAGATCTGGAAACATAAATTAAGCTAAGGTAAACGGAATCAAAACAAAATTCGAAGTCCACGGTTGTGTATTTACGTTTCCACCCATAATCCAAATGACGGCATTTCTTGTGTACTGCTAGACTTGGGACTGAGTACATGACCAACGCCTTCCATAATTCCTGTCCCAGTTAAGTTATTTCGACCTGGAATAAATAAAGTCGACTGAACTAGATGGGATAGTAGGACAGTATCATATCTCCTCGTCAATCCCTTGGGTACCTCCAACCACCCACATACATCACAAGTACATGTACGTGTAAGTTGGGCAAGGGGCACTACGATGAGATCATGGTAAGTATGGGTCCTAGCATGGTACATAGAGTCAGATTAAAATTGTTGAAATATGGGCAAAATGCGCTTAGGGCACGTGTGGCAATCACTTTGTTTTTGTTGAAAAAACATTTTATTTACAAAGTCATTTTTGTTATATCAAAGGAATGAACCTCAACCATCTATTTAATGAGGGAAGGGCAAGTGGAGTCATTTCCACCTCCTTCCACCATACAAAAAGACATTTTTTAAATAAAATCTCCTCAACAAAAGATTTCCAAAAAAAAAGTTTTTAGACCAAGTTCCAATAAAAAGCCGTTTTTGTTATATCAAAAGGGCTTTTGTACAAATGTTGTCTCCCAAACATGATTTTGCATAAAGCAGCTTTAAAAATGCTTTTGCAGTACAACAACGGCCTCCCAAATGCACTACGAGCCCCCACATCTTATGAAAATTGGCAGATAACCCCATAGCATTAGAAGAACTGAGAGAAAAATAATAATTAGACAATATTATCCCTCTACTTCTCCATCCTTTTATTCTTTCCCTTCTCCGACTCCCACCACTGTTGGCGGCACTAGCTTGCTTCTCTCTCTTCCATCTTGGCCCTACTATCTTCCTTCCTAGCCCCTCCCCTCCCATTCCTTCGAGATTGCTTAAACTTGATTCGTCTAATATCCATCATCCCTCCCTTTCCGAGGGCACCATCTCCCCTTACCCTTCGAGGTGTAGTGACACTATCTTGCCCTCGTAGCCTTACCGGCCTAGCTTCACCTCTCTCTCCTCATCCCCATCTACCACCATGTTGGCATGGAAACATAAATTTGGACAGACAACCATATACCTTGGCCCCAGTGAACCTGGCGGTGGCCCAAGTATACCTCACACCTGTAACCTAGATCGACCATAGCCTATATAGTTGTTGAATTAGGAGAAAGTCGTGTTGTGATCGGCAGGGTCACAAGGTATCAATTGACGGCAAAGGAAAAGAAAAGACAAAAAGAATAAAAATAAAGTAGTTCTTTATTGCATATCCTAGAATGAGGAGGACAACCTCCTTATAAAGGAAGAAGGTGGCACGGTTCCCTAGGGGGATGTGATCGTTTAAAATTAAACCCTTGCAAGTGCACAAGGCAATTGTACTACAGTGAGTATTAAAGGGTTGTCGAACCTCAGGGACGGACTAATATTTTACCAAATTCAAGTGAAAGCAAATTCTGTTTTAATTAATCTAGAGAAAGCAATAAAATTTAACTACTTTAAAATGGATTTTAACTAATAAGGAGAAGTGCCAAAGCAGAGAATCCACCACTAGACATGCAATTACTACTCTCAATTATTATTACGCTCAAATTGACATGATACGGTAATTTGTGTTCATGGTCAGACACACAAATCACAATGAATTTACTCACGTTCTTGGTCGGACACGAGAGTTCATCCACTAAAAATTAATGTAGATAATTCTATCCTTGGTCGGGCATAGAATTATCATTTGGGCTAATGATCCTATCCTTGGTCGGGCATAGAATTAACACCAGCCTACTTTTAGCTAAGCATAGGAATTAAAAAGATCTAATTTCATGTATATCAATCAAGTCTATGGTCAAGCACTCAAAAGAAACTCATGAAATAGCATTAAGCAAAATCATATCGACTGTATTAAATAAAACAATCAAGAGTAATAACACAAATCTAGGGCTTCATCTACGCCTTGGACGCGAATTTAGCCGGCCATTGGACAAGGAGAACGTTGTTGATTCGTTGGTGTCATTGTGCACTATTCACTGTTCACGGGTACTGTTCATGCACTGTTCATCGTCTTCCTCGCGCAGCCGTTACTGTAGCAGTTCAAGAACAGCCCAAAACTCGCAGCTTTCTTCCCTCCTCCGGCCTACTTCTTCTCCTCCGGCGGCTCCTCCTCCCTCTCTCTCTCTTCCGGCAAAAACCCCGCCGGAAAGCTCTATTTTCCGGCGGCTTTTTTCTTCGTTCCACCTCTGTTTTTCCGGCCGCCTTCCGTTGTTCCTCTCTGAAATTTCTCCGTTAAAGCTCTAAAATTTCTCTCGATTCTTCCTCTATTTATAGGCTTCGATTTAAGAGTCCTCATCGCATCGATTTCGGATTTGGATAAGCTCAAATCCGCTGCCAATTCAATCGTTTTTTTTTCTGTTTCAGTGAATCCCGATGGAGCATGACTCTGTTTCAAACAGAGTCCCGATTCGAGCACGACTCCTCTGTTCCGGTCCTGACGTTTCAATCGCCGCTTCTGTTCTGCCGTTACCGCTGCCCAGCTCCGCCGCTCTGCCGTGCTGCTCCGCTCCTCCGGTCAGCCGTGACCCATCGCCCTCAAGTCGAGCTTGCCTGCCGTTTCGATTTTCGCCCAGCCCAGCTTTTATCGAAGCCGCCGGATAACCAGGGTCGCCGTAACCGTCGAAACCCGCCGCCGCCTCCTTAGCCTCGCCGGCTGTTCTTCACCGGCTCCTCTCAGCCCACCGGCGTTCTGCGTCTGGACGAAAGGCCCGAGCTTTGGCTCGGGCCGGTTTGTTTTTTTCTCTTTTTTTTTTAACTGAACCGGACCGGACTCTGAACCGGTCATATTCATTTTTTTTATTTTTTTATTAAACAAAAACCCGTTGTATCGATCTCATCCATCCAATCTCATCTTGACGGTTCTTCTCTTTAATCGTGTCTCTTTTGCGTGCGATATTTCAAATGATCATAACTTTTTGCTCAGAACTCCGAATTGCGAACAGTCAATGGCGTTGGAAAGCTGACTTCGTGTACTTTAACATGAAGCTTAAATCCATCAGAGATATGTAATCGAAGTTATGAATATTCAATCAGTAGAGTCGCGTTTCACCCCATTTCTGCGTTTTGCTCTTGTTTCCTACAAAAAACCAAAAACTATATTAAAGTAGCAATAATTCTAATCAAACACTAGCATAAATATAAGTTTAGGAGATAATAAAATGCATATTTCATGTATAGATCAGGATGCGCCACTAATTGGGCCACTAACGGGCCTGGATTACATCCATTATTCAATTAAAGATACTCAAAGCAAATCTAACATCCTAATCAAATAAGCCCAGCAATTAGGTAGCAAGATATCCGTTAATGTGACGATAGCGTGCTGACGTCCTAGGCCTGAAGTTCACAATAGTCCACCACGCTCCGCTATTGCCTTGTCCTCAAGGTGACCATTACGAAAAATTAGCCAAAATGCCGCCTTCCAACTCCCAAGTAGCATCCTCCAGCGATCTACCACTCCACGCAACCAGAATCTCCGTAACAATGCGACCAGATCTGCGGACTCGGCGTTTGTCAAGAGTAGACGCAGGAACCGCTACCTCAGTATCCACAGGAGTCATCAGGGGCAGAGGCCACCAATAGTTACCGACGCAGGATCCCCCACAAAGCGCCTAAAACGAGAGACATGGAACACAGGATGCACGAGAGACCTCGGAGGTAAGACTAGGCGATAAGCCACAGACCCGACGCACTCAATCACGGAATACGATCCACAATCACGAGGTGCGAGCTTGGCCTGATTAGATCGAAAAAGAGAAGTCTGGCGCTAAGGCAAGACGGACACGTAGACCAAATCACTGACCTAGAATTCTCTGTCGGTCCGCTGTTTGTCATAGATCTGTTTCATACGATTCTGGGCCAATGCTAAATTGGCCTTCAGCTGCCGAAGAAACTCATCCCGCATTTGAAGCAGGTAATCCACTGCAATCGAAGACATGTGAGGCACATATGAAAGTATGAAAGGAGGTGGTCGGCCATAGACTACTTGAAAGGGTATAAACCCAGTCCTCGTATGGTAAGCTGTATTATAGGACCATTCGGTCCATGGAAGAAGTTGTAACCATTTGCAGGGCTGATCCCCGACGAAGCATCGCAAATATTGCTCCAAGCATCTATTGACGACCTCCGTCTGACCATCTATTTGTGGTTGATAGGCCATACTCATGTTGAGTTTCGTGCCTTGGAGAGCAAAAAGCCAGAAATTGGAGATGAAAATCTTATCCCGATCAGAGACAATAGTCTTGGGCATCCCATGCAACTTAGCAATGTCCCTCACAAAGGTTTCAACAACCGTCCAGGCGGTGAAGGGATGGCTTAATGCACAAAAGTGGGCATACTTTGATAGGCAGACCACAACAACAAGAATGACCGATTTCCCTTGAACAACCGGCAATGTTTCAACAAAGTCCATGGAAATATCTTTCTAGATTTGATTCGAAATGGGAAGGGGTTGGAGTAGACCCTGCGGAGAAGTGGTTGCAGCCTTGGCTCGCTGGCAAGTGTCACATGCGGCCAAAGAAAACTCTGGCTCACCCTCTTGTATGTCCGGAATGTACCCTCGTGGCCCGCCATCAGTGTGTCATGGAAATGTGATAGAATGCATCGACACAGGCCCACAGTGTCCGGCACCTACAAATTCCCTTTCCATAACAAAACGTCCCCATGCCAAGTGAAAGAAGGGTCATTCGACTGCTTCCCTTGAATACGCTCAATCAGGCGCTGAGTATATGGGTCATCTGCATATGCTAGACGAAGGTTTGGAAGAAAAGGGCAATTCGGTCGAGACAAGGCCAAGCATACACCCTCCATGGATCGCTGAGAGAGAGCATCAGCGACCGTGTTATATGATCCCTTCTTGTAGATGATCTCGTAGCCATACCCCAAAAGCTTGCTAACCCAGCGTTGCTACGCTGGTGTGGACACCCGTTGTTCCAGAAAATACTTTAGGGAATAATAAATCGGCAACCCAGCTAATATGGCTACCACTTTGTCACAGCATGAACAATGGCAAGCATTTCCCTCTCATACGCCGAAAGAGTCAAGGAGCGACCGGCGAGGGACTTACTGAAGAAGGCCACCGGTTGTTCTTTCTGCAAGAGGACTGCCCCCAAGCCTGTGTCAAAGGCATCCGTTTCTACCACAAATGGAAGAGTGAAGTTCGGCAAAATGAGAACTGGCGTTGTAACCATGGCTTGCTTCAAGCGGTCAAAAGCCACCTAAGCCTCATCCGTCCAAGTAAACGCCCCCTTTTTTAGTAGTGCAGTCAACGGGCTGGCAATAATTCCATACTGGCTTATGAACCGGCAATAATAGCCTGTTAATCCCAGAAATCCTCGTAGGCCCTTGACACATGTAGGAGCCGACTAGGACATCATTGCCGAAACCTTCAATGGGTTGGTGGCCACTCCATCGTGAGAAATAAGATGGCCCAAAGACTCCACTTGTTTGCTTCCAAAAGAATATTTTGAACTTTTAAGAAATAATGAATTTGCCCATAAGGTAGAGAAAACCGACCTCAAGTGTTCCAAGTGAGACTCCCCCGATTTGCTATATATGAGGATGTCATCGAAAAAAACCAGGACGAACTGACAGAGGAAGGGCCGAAACAGATCATTTATTAAGCTTTGGAAAGTTGCCAACACATTTGTCAAGCCAAAAGGCATGACCAGAATCTTGAAGTGACCGTCATGAGCACGAAATACTGTTTTGTGTATATCTGACGGCTTCATCCGGATCTGATGGTACCCCGAGCGCAAGTCGAGCTTGCTAAATACCGTGGCACTAGCCAATTCATCGAACAATTCCTCAATAACCAGAATTGGGTATTTGTCCTTTACCGTAATCGCATTTAGGGCGCGATAGTCGACACAAAACCTCCATGTCCCATCCTTTTTATGCACCAATAAGACTGGAGAAGAGAAAAAACTTGTGCTAGGTTGAATAATACCTGATTGTAGCATGTCCTACACCAATCCCTCAATTTCGGCCTTTTGAACATGTGAATAGCGATACGAGCGGACATTAGCAAGCGCAACATCAGGGAGTATCGGGATCGAGTGGTCATGATATCTGACCGGGGGAAGGCCTATAGGTGCAGAGAAGATGTCAGCATGATCGTCTAGCAGGAGGTGCAAGTCATCGGGAAGGTTTGCCTGTTCGACGTCCACAACGGCCCGTTGCTGCAATAATAACCCATGGGGTGCAAATTTGAAGAACGACCCCACTGCTTGGGCCGTATGTAAGGCGCCGGGTTGTGCCCCCTGAAGTCGCACCCGTTGTCCTTGCACTTCGAAATCCATTATTAAATCCTTAAAGTTCCATACCACATCCCCGAGGTCCTGAAGCCATTGGATTCCTAAGACCACATCCACATCTTTTATAGGCAATAAGAATAAATTTGTGATAAAAGTGTGACCTTGGATAGTAAGAGCGGCCTGAACACACACTCCAGAGCTTCGGAGGTGTTTACCGTCCCCAGTGATATGTCAAAGGGCTTGGCATCAGACATGTAGCATCCCAGCCATTGTGCTACTTTGTCGTCAATAAAATTGTGGGTCGAACCACTGTCAATCAACAATGCGACCTCCTGATGCTTACCTGTACATGCATGGTGCATGGGGTGAAGGTACTTAAATAGGCGTGCACCGAAATCTCAGGTTGCACGTCGCTATTCTCTTGGGCCACCTCTTCGGACTGGTGTGAGATGTCTTCGTCAACCTCTTCTATGAGCAAACTTCCCCGCATGGAACAGCAGTGTCCGGGAATTAACTTTTCATCGCATATGTAACACAGCCCCTCGGCGCGTCGCTCCTTCATCTGGGCTGCCGTTAGCCGCCAGATGGGGTCACAACTCGAGCAGTCGTAGGCTGACCGGAGTTAGGAAAAGGCCCCAGCGCTGAGCGGGTAGGAGTTCTCAGTGGAAGACTCCCACGCCCCCTCTCCGTTGTCTGGCCAACTTCTCTTCCTCTATACTGGCATCGCGCACCACCTCCCTCATCGTGTGGTAGGGGAAGTGACGCATTTCATCAGCGATCTCCGGCTTTAAGCCACGCTTGAATGTGCCGACAAGGGCCGCTATCGGCCAATCTGGCAATCGATTAGCGATCTTCATAAACTCCAAGTAATAGGCCCTTACCGTGGTGGTTTGCCTTAGTGTGGACAACATCTTGTTGAAGTTCTAAAACTCATTAGGCCCGAACTGGATGCATAACTCATCGGAGAAAGACACCCAGGTAGGGAAATGCATCTCCTTCTCGTAGGCCTGGAACCAGATAGAGGCGTCTCCATCCAAGTGGAAGGCGGCCACTCGTAGGCGTTCTGCATCCGAATATGTTCCCTGATACGCAAAGAATTTGTTTGCCTTGTATAGCCACTCAATGGGATCCTCTTCGCCATTAAATTGTGGAAACTGCAACCGGGCCAACCTGGGCTCTGCGCCACCCCGCTAGCCTCCTCGATATCCCTGGGGCTCATCCCAATCATCATCGAACTCGTTCTGGATGTTTCGTGAATGGGGAGCCATTGAGACATTTCCTCGAGCACCTGGAATGCCTCGTCCATCAAGGCCAGAACAGCCCCCTTCAGCGTCTTGGTTAAAGGACCCCAGTTGGATTCCGTGGGAGAGAGAATTCCATGCGGCTTGGGCTTGTGCGAATCCGCCAAGCACATTGGACCCCCTTAGTCGGACAGGGCTGCCATATCCTTCTGGTGGCGGTGGTGGTGGGGTTATGGTTGCGGTCTGGGTGGTCTGGTTCTGTGCATGGATCATCTCGATGTCCTGCAAACGAATGATGATCACATTGATCATGGAGATTAGAACATCTTGGTTGGATTTCGCATTCGTGCGTGGGCTGGGGATCTCCTTCGCCGCCTCAGGCTCTTCCTAGATCGTAGAAGACACGAGTGGCTACTTGCGAGGAGGCATGATCGATCTCAAATCGGCACCGCTCTGATACCAATGTTGTGACCTTGCCGGTCACAAGGTATCAATTGACGGCAAAGGAAAAGAAAAGAGGAAAAGAATAAAAACGAAGTAGTTCTTTATTGCTTACCCTAGAATGAGGAGGACGACCTCCTCATAAAGGAAGAAGGTGAATTGGGCCACTAACGAGCTTGGATTACATCCATTATTCAATTAAAGATACTCAAAGCAAATCTAAATCCTAATCAAATAAGCCCAAAAATTAGCCAGCATGATATCCGTTAATGTGACGATAGCGTGCTGACCTCCTGGGCCTGACGTTCACAACAAGTTGCTTTGGCCAGAGTTATCTATCACTGTTGGATGCACTTGAAAGCTTCGAAGTACAGATGTAGTGTAACACCCCATATTTTCAAAATTCATTTTGTATGAAAACTCGAAATAAAATTCTGCGAAAGACTTAAATACAACGATAAATCACAATAAATTTAAGCCCTAGCTCAAGCCCATCTCATTAAATTTTTTGGCTAAACTAATTTAGGGTATTACGTTTGGCCAATTTCAAACATAATTTAATTTAAGGCTAATTACATAATTAATCATTCAAAATAACGATTAAACAGGATCTAGGTCGAAGCACCATATCTCGCAAATATACAAATAATCATTACAACAATAATCAGTTGGCACACGCACGTTCTTATAGTCATACTGAATTGAAATACAACTAAAAGAAACTATATCCTACTTTCTTCTTGCTTCTAGTCTCTCTATTCTCGCCCACGTACCATGCTTCTACACCTAGTATTCAAAACTTGTGGGGGAAAGCAAATTGATTATGGGGAACTCAGTACAAAATGCTATAACCACTAGACTATGTAATACATCAGTCGATATAACAAGAGTATAGCTATTCTAGCAATTAACTCATTCGTTCAAATCAATTCTTACTTATCCTTCTTCACCTCCTACTTGTGCATACTAGCACACTACCCTAAGCCTCAGTCTTAAGGTCGTGTAAATTCTTCTTACATTCTTCTGCTACTTGTGGTTACTAGCGTGCTGCCCTAGGCCTTAATTCTCAGGTTATATGTAATTCCTTCTAAGTTTCGTCTATTATAGAGTCAACTCTTATTTCTTTAGCTTTCTTTTCGATCACTGATCGTTTAATATTTAAACCCTTGCAAGTGCACAAGGCAATTGTATACTTCAGTGAGTATTAAGGGTTGTCGAATCCTCAGGGACGGTTAAACAATTTACCAAATTTAATAGAAAAAAAGTTGCGGTTTTTAATTTAATCTAAGAAAGCAGTAAACTTTAACTAATTAAACGAATATGGAGAAGTGCCAAGACCTCGAATTCACCACACAATAAACCAGCTTATCGTCTCTCTCTCTTTTGAATAAATTCCTAATTAGCTAGCATATTCCTCTCGGACATATACTCGTCAATTCAAAATATTGTGTTCTCCTCTCGGACGTAACGCATAAATCAATTAAGCGCATGGAACTGTGATCTATCTCTCTCGAGCATAAATCAGTGAAACTTTATTAATATATAACACCTCAGTCTCCTTACGTTCCTCTCGGACACGCAAGTATTCCTCGGATTGAAACTCACAAGAATTCACTCTAGCCTCTCTCGAGCACATAGAATAAACCTCAATAAATTAACAGTGATTGTATAATAAGATTTATACACCAATTAAGGTAAAAGTTAAGATGAAAGAAAGAAAACGATACAACCAATTTACTCAGGTTTCATCTATGCCTTGGACGCTAATTTAGCCAGCCATCGGACAAGGAGAACGTCGTTGATGTGTCGGAGTTATTTGGCACTATTCACCAAAAACACTGTTCAAAACCACTGTAGCATTCACTATTCACAGGAAAACACTGTTCATCGTCTTACCCAATTCACTCGTGCACTGTAGCAATCCGAATCTCAGTCCAAAGTCAGCCCTTTTCCGGCCAAAATTATGCCCTTTCTTCCTCTCCTCCCGCCTGCTTCTTCTTCCTCTCTCTCTTCCGGTGAAATACCACCAGAAGCGTCTGCTTTTCCGGCGAGAAACACACTCAAAAGTTCTGTTCTTTTCTCTCTGTTGTTCCGGTCGGGCATCCTCTCCTGAAAGCTCCCCCTCTGTTCTGTTTTTATACGCAATATAGAGTCTGAGTCCTATCTTAAGTCGATTTCTATTCACAGAAAGAGTCCAAATCGAAGCTCGACTTTCCAATTTTAACACGACTATTATTTTTTCCGAATGAACACGGTTGCCGTCTTTTTTCCCCGCTCGTCGTACCTCGCCCCTCTGCCGTCCATCGCCACCGTCGTACTTCTGCAGTTGCTGTTGCTGTCGCCATTCGAATTCAGCCTCACCGGAGTCTCAGGCCCGGTGCTCTTCTCCGGCCCCCACCAGCACCTGAACAGACTCGAGCGCTCTGAACAGACTCGACCCTAAACCCTAAACCAATGACCCGCTGAACCGAACCAAAACCTATTCTTTTTCTTCTTTATTAAATAAAAACCCGTTGTATTGCTATCGTGCGTCCAATCTCATCTTGACGGTTATTTTGTTTTCAATTACCACCCGTCTTTTCCTTATATGCGTCAGCGGTTCAGTCTAGTTCGATCGTGTATAATGTCCCAATAGATCACACACTATTTTTGCGTACAAATCTTCAAATGATTATAACTTTTCGCTCAGAATTCCAAATTGCGCACAGTCTATGGTGTTAGAAAGCTAACTTCTTCAGCTTTAACATGAAGCTTAAATCATTCCAATCAGATATATGCACACAAAGTTGTAAAGATTCGACCATTTAAGTCGCGTTTCACCCCATTTCTGCGTCTTGCTCTTATTTTCCTACAAAACCAAAAACTATATTAAAGTACTACTAATTCTAATCAAATACTAACATAAACATAAGTTTAAGGGATAATAAAATGCATAATTCATGTGTAGATCAATCACTACAATCCAAGCCTAGCAAATAATTGTTGTTGTTTTAATTAATCTCTTAATTTTACTCACAAGTGTACGAATCGTATTGGAGTACAGTCGCACAATTTTATGAGGTCGAACCCAAGGGACTTGTCTTTATAGAATTCTAATTCAAAGATCAGATTACTACCCTTTTTTTAAGAATTAAATTGATTCGATTAACTACAACTATGACTAATCAAAGACTGAATGCAATTAAATAACTTTAATTAACCAATTAATATAAAAGCAATTAATTAATCTACTAAAAATAAACTAATTTGGCATATAAAAATTTGAACTTTAACCAGGAATTTAAAACGCCAAGGCATAAGAACCAACACATGACAATCATAGGAATAATTATCTAAAATCAACAATTGTTCTCACGATTATCTCGTAGAGAATTTGAATTCAATCTATTCTCTTACGAAAAATTTCAGCATGAAAGCATATACATTTTGAATTAAAATTATGTATTCTCTTGCATAGGTGAAATTCAAATCATTACGTGTATCCGTCATTCGATAAATCACAAGTAATATCCAAATAGCATATTAAATACATAACTCAATGCAATAAATTTGAGAATAACAATCATTAAAGCTTGTTAATTTAGAGATAACAATTACATCACATAAATACTATTCTTACAAATAATCATGGCTTCATCTCAGCCCTAGATAGGGAATTAGCTACTCATATTAAGAAAATTAACAGCAAACTTTAAAAAATTCATTAGATTTAAAATAAAATTAACTTATAGAAATTGTGAAATAATAAAAAATTAAGCAAAAGGGTACTGTTCATCTTCTCTCGGGTTACTATTCACAGCACAATTCGAGCAGTGGTACAACTCCAGGCGACAGCAACGAAAGCCAGAATCAAAACAGAACAGAAGAAAGAAAAGAACAAAATTTCTGGAACTAAAAATCAAAAGAAATTGCAAAGATTGCTCTGTCTTGACCTGGGAAGCACTGATACGGGGTTTTGGCTCACGTATCTGTATCCGATACGTATCGAATACGGATACGCCACGGATACGGCTGCCAGCGTATCCGTGGCGTGTCTTTTTTTTTAAAATTTTTTTTTAATTCCGATATGTATCGGATACGGGGCCGATACGATTTGGATACGGGGCCGATACGTTTTATATGAAATCTTTTTTTTTGGATAATTGTTTTATATGAAATCTTTATTCCTCATTATGCCTATTTTCAAAAATATAATTTATTTTGGGGTGGTTGCATTGGGATGTTCTGCTGATGATTCTTTTGACTGGAGGTATTGGATTTATTCGAGCTTGTTGGTTTGTGGTTATTGCATCAATGCAGGTTGATTGTGTGATTGATTTGGGAAATGTATGTTTGATTTTCGGACTGTGATGGAAAATAGGGAGTTGGCTTTCTGATTGCTGCTGTGTTTTATGGGTTTATTTTTAATCTAGTTTTGTTTTCATCATACGTGCTCAAATTATTGATGAAATGGTAATTATGTTATTTGTAATTTGTTTTGTTCATCAAAATGTTGGAAAATGATGAGCCAAAGTGCTAGCTTTCTGATTTCTTCTGTATTTTTCTTTTATAAAATTTATTTATTATGTTTATTGACTTTTGACACTAAGGACCAACTTAAAATATGTTTTAAAAATATAAAAAATATTTTTTTAACAAACGTATCCCCGACGTATTTTATCGGAACTTTTTAAAAATTGTCGTATCACCGTACCCGTACCCGTATCGTATCGATCGCCGTATCAGTATCGGTGCTTCCTAGGTCTTGACTCGTCCCCTCTCTCGCCCAGCAAACCTCTGTTTTTATACTCTGCGACAGTCCTTCCTTTTCCTCCCAAATCACATTGAAGATAAACCCAAATCCAAATCCGTTTTGGACTCCAACTCCGGCCAATCTCTCTTTTGAACGAGTCCTAAATCGAGCCGGTCTGTTTGAGAGCCCTGCACAGCCCAATTCGACAATCCAACTCGAGCACGCCTCTTTCAAAAATCAGAACTTTCCTCCTTCTGTTCCTCTTGATCGCGCCTTGTTCCTCGCCGGAACCATTGTCACCGCCGTCAAGCACATGGTCGCCATAGCCGCCACTGATTCAAGCTGCTATGTTTTTCCGTCGACCCATGGCCGTCACCATGATCGCCGCTTCGAGTGACCACCGCCAGCCTCTGTCGTTGCTCCACCGTCGTAGGAGCATGGCATCGCCGGAACCCACGGCCGCCTCTCGCAGGGCCGCCGCCCTCCAGTCATCGCTCTGCCCCAGAACGCTTGAGCAGAAGTTCAAGCTCTGTTTTCTCTGAAAGACCCGACCGTACTAGTTTGGTTTGGTTCGGTTTTGTTTCTTCTTTGTTTTTCTCATTGAACCGCTCCATTGAACTGGCTCTCTTTCTCATCAATTTTTTTCTTCTTTAGATTGGTTCAAACCCGTTGTAGCAATGTTGTCCGCTGGATCAAATCTGAATAGCTCTTTATCTTAACTCAGCGCCCGTCTTCTCTTAAGTGACTCATCAACGATTCAGATCTTCAATGCGCGTGATATCAGCTCTTGGGTCACTTTGGCATTTCAAAACCCGTCTAATGGCTTCACTTTAGGACGTTCCGCGGTCAGAGGATTTAAACCTACATAAATAAGATATGTCCCACATTAGACGCACCAGATATTCATAAAATTACGGAATATATCTAAATTAAGCCATTTAAAGCACATTAATTATTAAATTCCTAATTACTTAACTAAACACTAAAACTCACTGTATTCCTTATTTTAACTAGAAAATATGACTAGCACATGGGTAAAAAGGCATATAAAAATATGTGTTTTTCAGGCGTAACAATAATCCTGAGGGGAATTAATGGTTCTCATCGGTTTAAGTTATGGGCACCATGAACTTCACGGTAACTTTGCATGCCTTCTTGATCTCTTGTAGAACTAAGCCCTCAAGATGGCCAACCTTGATATAGGGATTGTGCCTTCCATCTGGCACGATTTCGCTTGTCACACGTAGATTCTTTCTTCATTCTTCTATTATTGTTGGTCCTCTTGTGGAACCTATTAGTCTAGCTCTGATGATTCTTAATCCCACTATTATATCTTAGTATGGATTATGACATCATTATTAGTGTCTAATTATTTAGTTCATTATCCCATCCCACTAGTTCTCAGACAACTCACTATTACTACTTTGTTGATTGCTATCTGTACAACCTAAAGTTTCATTTTTATTTGTTGTCGGGTTTCACCGATAAGTCATACAATTAAATTTTCATTCTTTCCTTACTTTCTCATTTTTATTTGTTGTCGGGCTTCACCAATAAGTCATCCAACAATACATGACTTGTTGTTGGGTGTGTTGTCATTGTACCCAAAGATTATTTTCCTGATTCAACTATTCATATTGTTTCTACTGAACCATCTAGCACTTTACTTAATGGTTTAAATGTTTCTACAGATGTAATTTAATTATCTGTTCTTGGATGTCCAATGATAAGTCGTCCTACGACACTTGATTTGTCATTGGGTTGTCGTAGACTTCAACAGAGAATAAAACCTACCAGAACATAATTCGACTTCTCTATTAGAGAATTCGTTAATTCATTTTTTCCAACATTATAATCAGAAACATATCTAAGAACCTAATCATCAATAATACTTCATGAATCATAATCTTAATTCCATAGATATAAGTTATTCAAATTCTATGCATATCATAAAAGAATCATTTTTCTAGATATGGGAGTCTTACCTTGCTCTCCATGGACTCAATACATGTTACATGGGAATCATTATGCTATGTTGAACCATCCATCAAAATAGCATAGATCTCATTCATTAAGAAATAAACTATCTACTTACTTCTAAGAATGCAATATAACCATGATACAAGCAAATCCATTAATAAATATGTGACACTTCTACCATACAATCCCTTTAGGCCATACCATGCCAATAACAAGGAGATATCAACTTGTATGTACGGCAGTAATCTTTTACTAGCTCAAATTATAGAAGCTTGAAACCAAATCCTTCTTCTTTTCTTTCTCTCTTCAAAACCCTAGCCTCCTTTGAGTTCTCTGATATACACATAAATACATACATTTATATGCCCCTAATACTTGTTAGTGTTATCTCATGCTAATTAGGAATAGTTATGAGTTTTTGGAGTTAATTCAGTAATTGGGATTTTACTTTATTTAAATAAGAATTTGTGTGTCTAAGTTTAGTGTGATTGTTTGTGTAGGTTTATAAAAGCTCAAGTTGCAAATTATGGATTCATCGCGCTTCAATCGGATTTTTTAGCAAAGAGATCAAGGCATTGATCATCTAATGGTTGAGGACATGTCGACGGGTTTTAAAGAGCTTCATTATTTAAAACATTGAGATTGCTTGCAGAGACGATCTAAGCCATTTATTCACATTCAAGAAGAAGACGAGTGCTAACTAAAGAGAAGAACCGATCAGATTAGATATGGGGAATGAGATTGTTATGATGGGTTTTGACATAACGAAAGAAAGAAAAAAAAAAGAGAAGGAAAAATGGATCGGTTCAGGTTCAGTTCTGGTTCGGTTCAAGAAAAGGAAAAAAAAAAAGAAAAGAATCGACCCGAGCCAAAGCTCAGGCCTTTCAGACAGAACAGGGCACTCGAGCAGAGCTCGAGCACCAGTGAAGGATGACAGCGGAGCTCGAGATAGTGGGTCATGGAGGCTGTGGGCTCGATCGACGGTGGAGGCAGCGGTAAGGTCCGACGGCGGTAGAGAAGCTCATGTTGGTTCGAACGGATGTTCAGAGGGGCGATGCTCAAGGTTCAGATTTGTAGCGACTGAACTTAGAATTTTCGATTCCGGATGTGTAGAAGTCATCCTTGAATTAGAAAGCTTCAACAACGTGTTCGATTTAGACTCCTTCCTTGATTAGGAATCGACTAAGGATCGGATTTGGGGTTTCAATCGCCTATAAAAACACAGAGAGACCGAGATAGAAAGGGGAGAACTTTCGGCCAGAAAAACAAGAATTTTCGGTGTTTTTGTCAGAAGAAGAGAGGGAAGAGGAGGGAGTTGGTCGGAGGGGAGAATGAGGAAAAAAGACTAGTTTTTGGATGTGCTACACTACTGCTACAATACATTCGAATTTGCTACATTGATTTTGCTCGATTTGGGGAAGATGATGAATAGTACCCACGGTGAACAATGATATTTCTATAGTACCAGTGAACAGTGATTTTGTGAATAGTGTTTTTGGCGAATAGTGAACATGACTCAGACAAATCAGCAGTGTTCTTCTCATCCGATGTCTGGCTAAATTCACGTTGAAGGCGTAGATGAAGCCCGAATAGATTGATTGTATCGTTTTCTTTCTCTCATTTTAATTTTACCTTAGTTGGTGTATTAATCTTCGTTATGCTTTTAAAGTTAATTTATTGAGGTTTATTCTATGTGCTCGAGAAAGGTTAGAGTGAATTCTTGTGAGTTTTAATCCGAAAGAATATTTGCGTGTCTGACCAAGAATGTAAGTAGACTGAGGTGTTATATATTAACAAAGATTCATTGATTTATACTCAAGAGAGATAGATCACAGTTCCATATTTTAATTGCTTTATGTGTTACGCCCGAGAGGAGAGCACGATATTTTGAATTGACAAGTATATGTTCGAGAGGAATATGCTAGCTAATTAGGAATTTATATAAAAGAGAAAGAGAGAGACGATAAGCTGGTTTATTTCGTGTTGGATTCGAAGCCTTGGCACTTCTCAATATTACTAAAACTCGTTTAATTAGTTAAAATTTATTGCTTTCCTTAGATTAAATCAAAACTACAACTTTTCTTCTCTTGAATTTGGTAAGATTATTCATCCGTCCCTGAGGTTCGACAACCCTAAATACTCATTGTAGTACAATTGGCTTATGCACTTGGAAGGGTTTAATATTTAAATAATCAAGTTTTTGGTGTCGTTGCCGGGGACGGAAGCCAATAGTTTACCAAATTCCTAGCATAGTTTAGTTTTATAGTAGTTTAGATTTAATTTAGATTACTTTCTAGTAGCTTAATTGCGTTTTCCTTTTGTGCAGGATTAAGAGAAGACACAGAATTCTCGCCAATGTTGGAAGGGCCACCCCTTCCCTCTGTTTGCAATCTCTTATCCTTCATTTTTAGTTGAAATTGAGTGCTGGGTATTTTTCTATTTTCTTTTTGGGATTGCCTGCTCATGCTAGTTGTGGATATTAGATTGCTAGTTGTAGATATCTAGGATCGTTGTTTACTAGTTGTGGATATATATAGGACTGCTACAGGTTTTGTTTGATTGTGATTGTGCAGGCATGGTCATCGTTCCCTGAACCCTGACTTAGCCTTGGATCCTGATCCTGAGCGCCTGTCTAGAATCTGTAGAACTCACAGAAACCCGATCCCTGAATCAGATCCTATGGCTGACAACACGAACCTTGAGGGTGGGAATGGCCTTCACCAAAATCCGGAAGTACCCCATGCTCGTACCCTACAAGACTACTACCGTCCCAAAGCTTACACCTCCCCTTCTTGCATCCTACTGCCTGACAATGTGGCTAATTTTGAAATTAAGCCCAACATCATCCAAATGCTACCCCACCTACCATGGCCTATTGAAAGAGACCCCTATAGGCATCTGTAGAACTTCCTGGAAGTCAACACTACCTTTAAGTTGACACTGTCTGATGACCAGGTTCGCCTTAGGTTGTTTCCCTTCACTTTGAAAGATAAGGCCAAAGAGTGGCTCCACTCCCTAGAACATAATTCTATTACCACTTGGGAGGAACTACAGGCCAAATTCCTGAAGAAATATTTCCCTCTAGGATGGACCAATAAGATTAGAAATAAAATAATCACATTAACCTAGCTCCCCAATGAGCAACTCCATGAGAGCTGGGAAAGAATGAAAGCCCTATTCCGGTCCTGCCCACACCATGATGTGCCCAAGTAGCAACTTGTGCAGAGATTCCATGAGGGTGTGTGTGATCAGTACAAAACCCTAATTGATGCCTCTTGTGGAGGCGCATTCATGGAAAAGACCCCAGATGATGCTTGGGATCTATTAGAGGATTTGAGCAAAAATTCCTTACATAGCGCCACCCTCTATAGATCTGAAGGCCACATACCTAACAAGAATGCCTCAAGGGGAGGCATGTATGATGTTAAAGCCGCAACAAGCCTAGAATACCAGGTGGCATCTCTGACAGAGAGGTTTGACCGATTTTTTTCTCAGTCTTCACCTTACACTCAATCCTCTCAAGATGCTTGCACCATCTGTGCCAGCCCTATGCACACCATCGTTGACTGCCCTTCAGCCTCACAGTATCCAAACTTAGTACAGGAGCATGTCAACGCTGCACAGACCTTTCCCAGAGCCAACAACAATCCGTACTCCAACACATACATTCCTGGGCGGCGTAATCACCCTAATTTTTCATGGAGGCAACCTAACTCAGGGCCTACTCTTAATCAGTCCTCCAGACAAGACTTCTCAAACCAACAACCGCCCTACCAACCAGCCTCAGCTCCTTCATTTGGCCAACCCACTAGGCGACTGACCTTAGAAGATCAAATGAGGCAAATGTTCACCACCCAATCTACCCTCCTCACAGCCTTAAAAGAGATGAAAACCGAACAAAAGGAGATGAGAGGTGTGTTGTGAACATCACAACATTACGTCAGCAGCGTCAATCTGATACCTTATTAGGATATTTGCTTATTAAGTATCATATTGTAATCTGACCCCTTTAGGCTAATTGTTAGGTAATGGGCAAATAGAGAATAATCAGGCCAATTAGTGGCCCATCAGTTTGGACAGATGGTGCGCACCCCTAGGGAGACGCACCATCCTCTTCCTTTATATGGAGGTCATCCTCCTCTTTTGTAGTTATTCAATATTGAAACTCCAAATTCTGTCTCAGTTCTTCTTCTTCCTTTCCTCCTCGCTGATTCCAATTCTTGTGATTCGGCTGGATCACAACATTGGTATCAGAGCATTCGATCCACGGGTACTCATGCCTCCTCGCAAGCAGCCCTTCATAGCCCCCGAGGTTTCACCAGAACCAGAGGCAGCCAAGGAGACTTCTAGCCCTAAGGTTGACGCTGATCCCACTTAGACAGCCATGTTGTCCCTCCTGACCTCGATCAAAGAAGAGCTTTGGGAGATCAGGCTCGAGCGAGTTCCACAACAGCCCCTCAAATCCGCCATCCTAACCCCACCGCCATCTGCACGAGAGATGGGAGGCCCTAGCCAACAAGAAGGATCCCAGGCGCTGGGGGGTTCACTGCTTGGCCAGGCCAAAGGTCAGTCCATGTCTTATGGGATTCAACTGGAATCCGTCAACCTTGACCGGAAGGTGGATGCCATGACATAGAAATGCCAAGCACACAAGGTGTTCAGGAAAATACCATAATGACCAACCGCACTCGTCCCTTACAGGGCGAGATGGAGGATGCCTGGGACGAACTCCAAGGGCCTCGTTGAGGCCAGCGGAGTAGCGCGGAGCCCAAACTGCCCCCCTACAATTTCCCCGGTACAACGGAGAAGAAGACCCCGTCGAATGGCGCTCAAGGCTGACAAATTCTTCTCATATCAAGGCACCTACTCGGATGCTGAGCGCCTGCGGGTGGCAACATTCCACCTAGATGGCGATGCCTCCATTTGGTTCCAGGCATACGAAAAGGAAACCCATTTTCCCACTTGGTTGTCTTTCTTTGATGAGCTGTGCATTCAATTCGGGCCGAACGAGTTTCGGGACTTCAATGAGATGTTGTCCACATTGAAGCAAACAACTACGGTGAGGGTTTATTACTCGGATTTCATGAAAATTGCTAATAGATTGCCCCACTGGCCGGTTGCTGCATTGGTCGACATTCAAGCGTGGGTTGAAGCTGGAGATAGCGGATGAAATGCGCCACTTTCCATGCCATACGATGCGCAACGTGGTGCATCATGCTCGGATTGAGGAGGAAAAATTGGGCCGCCAAAGATGAGGGAGTCATGGGGTATGGAGTCCACGACCGTATAGTAGCCCCACACCTCCAGCGGCTCCTGCACCTAGCTCTAGTTCGCATCGGCCAACCTTGCCGGGGTTGACCCCTCCTCCTATCTGTTGCCTAACCCAAGCTCAGGTGGCAGAGCGGAGGGCCAAGGGACTCTGTTTCCAATGTGATGAAAAATTCGTCTAAGGCCATCGTTGTGCGGTTCGGGGTAGCCTTCTAATTGAGGAGGTTGAGGACGAGGAACCTCCTCCGGTTGAAGAATTCAGCCATGTCTATGACTATGTCCAGCCAGAGATCTCAGTGCACGCATACTCAGGCACTTTTACCCCACGTACCATGCGAGTTCAAGGCTTGTTGAAGCGGTAGCAGGTGGCAATCCTGATTGACAGTGGATCGACCCATAACTTCATCAATGACAGGGTGGCTCAGCGGCTAGGTTGCTATGTTTCTAACGCTACCCCATTTGATGTCCTCATTGGTGATGGCAAACACTTACGAAGCTCGGGTGTGTGTGCTCAAGCGTCCTTGATTATTCAGGGGCACACATTTACCACGGATCTATTCCTGCTACCAACAAAAGGCGCGGAAGTGGTATTGGGCGTCAAATGGCTGCAAGAATTGGGTGATGTATTGTGGAATTTCCTCGTCCTGATCATGGACTTTGAAGTCCAAGGGGAGAGAGTGCGCATACAAGGGTCTCAACCAGGCACCTTGCATTCAGCTTAGGCAATCGACTCCTTATCTCGGTTTGCACCTCAAGGGATGTTCCTTCACGCCACTTGGTCACCGCATGAATGATGGCCAACATCTCTCATTCATAGGCCGATAAGGATAGGGTGCGGCCCAACAATGACTTTCTCAAAAAGGCAATCGGAAGATCCGTCTGCAAAAGGACTGCCCCGAGACCCGTATCAGAAGCATCGGTCTCCGCAACGAACGGAAGACTAAAGTCAGGAAGCCCCAATACAGGCGCATGAGCCATGGCCTGTTTAAGTCTGTTGAAGGTCATCTGTGCATCATTAGTCCTGTCAAAGGCGCCCTTTTTTAATAATGCTGTGAGTGGCCCTGCAATAGTTCCATAGTGACTGATAAAACGGCAATAATAGCCCGTCAGCCCCAAGAAGCCTCGTAACACCTTGACGCACTTGGGTGTCGGCCAGGATAACATAGTTGCAACCTTGGAAGGGTTCGTGGCTACCCCGTCACTCAAGATGATGTGACCCAGATATTCTACCTGTGAACTGCCAAACGAACACTTCGAACATTTTAGAAATAAGAAATTAGCACGTAGGATCGAGAAAACCAACCTGAGATGCCCCAAGTGCTCCTCCCATGATTTGCTGTAATTAAGAATTTCATCGAAGAAGACCAATACAAACTAACGGAGAAGTGGCCGAAAGATGTCAAAGATGGGCCAGTAAGCTGTTGGGCTATGATTATGAGATTACTTATAAGAAAGGCTGTAGCCGACGCCCTGTCTCGTCGGCCCAGGGAAGGATCTTGTATGGTTCTATCCGGGCCCAATTGCCCCTTCCTTCCGGATCTACAGCAATCGTATTTAGAGGACCCGTCAACCCAGGAGTTGGTCCATCGCCTTCAGGCCCAACCCGCAGCTGAGCATTTCTATATGTGGCGGAATGACCTGTTATTTTGGAAGGATCACTTATGGGTGCCCAATTATGATGATTTGCAAAGCCGCATTCTTTCTCATTTCCATGACACACCACTTGCATGCCATGAAGGATCATTTCGTACATATAAGAGGGTGAGCTAGAGTTTCTTATGGTCGGGTCTCCAACGTGCAGTGCAGGATTATGTTTCCGCTTGTGATATTTGCCAGCGGACCAAATCCATGACCACTTCTCCTGTCGGCCTCCTTCAGTCGCTGCCCATTCCAGCTAACATTTGGGAGGATGTTTCAATGGATTTCATCGAAGCCTTGCCTCTCGTCCAAGGGAAATCAATCATATTGGTGGTCGTTGATAGATTATCTAAATATGCTCCTTTCTGCGCGCTGAGTCATCCTTTTACGGCTCGGACGGTGGCGGAAGTGTATGTGCGAGAGACCGCGTCTTTCTGTCCAATTTTTGGCGTGAATTCTTCGCTCTCCAAGGTACGTAATTACATATGAACACGGCCTATCACCCGCAGACAGATGGACAGACGGAGGTGGTGAATAGGTGTTTGGAACAATATCTGCGGTGTTTCGTGGGAGATCAACCACGCCGTTGTCTTCAGCTCTTACCATGGGTTGAATGGTCCTACAACACAGCCTATCACACTCGCACGCGTTTTACTCCATTCGAGGTGGTGTATGGTCATCCCCCACCTACGGTACTCTCTTATGTTCCTTACAGATCTGCTATTGCCGAAGTCGACTACATGCTTCAAACTTGCGATGAGGTGCTGCGGCAACTTAAGCTCAACTTACAGTCGGCCCAGAACCGTATGAAACAGGTCTATGATCGCAAACATACTGATCACGTCTTTCAGGTGGGCGAGCTGGTTTATGTGTCTGTTTTGCCCTTGCGTCAGACTTCCTTAGCTCCTATTGACAACACTAAGTTGGCCCACCGTTATCATGGGCCTTATGAGGTTGTTGCGTGCATTGGGTCGGTGGCATATCGTCTGGCTTTACCGCCTGGTTCCTTGGTGCATCCTGTGTTTCATGTCTCATGCCTCTGCAAATTTGTAGGTGACTCTTCCGTCGTGGCTAACCATGCACGTCCCCCACTCATTGTGCCAGCGGCTTCTGAGGTGCTCTCCCCTGCTTCTCTTATTGACAGATGCCGTGTCCGTCATTCTAGTCGGATTGTGACAGAGGTGCTAGTATCTTGGCGGGGTCAGCCGTTCGAGGATGCCACCTGGCTACTCGAGGATGATTTGGTGGTAAGGTTTCCATTTTGGATGGCTTGAGGACAAGGCGGTAGCGGTGCGTGGTGGAATCTTGTGAACGTCATAGCATTACGTCAGTAGTGTCAATCTGATCCCCTATTAGGATATTTGCTTATTAAGTATCATATTGTAATCTGACCCGTTTAGGCTAATTATTAGGTAACGGGCTGATAGAGAATAATCAGGCCAATTAGTGGCCCAATAGTTTGGACAGATGGCACGCACCCCTAGGGAGATGCGCCATCCTCTTCCTTTATATGAAGATCGTCCTCCTCTTTTGTAGTTATGCAATATTGAAACTCCAAATTCTCTCTCAGTTCTTCTTCTTCCTTTCCTCCTCGCTGATTCCAGGTCTTGTGAAGGTGAGCTAAGGACCCAGGCTTAGCTTGTCCATTGATCCACACAAGAATTATGCATATAATTATATCCTAAACTTATGTTTATATTAGCGTTTAATTAGATTTAGTGATACTTTAATATAGTTTTTTGGTTTTTGTAGGAAAATAAGCGTAAGATGCAGAAATGTGGTGAAAAGTGACTCTAATGGTTAAATCTTCATAAATTCGTGTGCATATCTCTTATTGGATTTATTTAAGTTTCATGTTAAATTTCAAGAAGTCAGCTTTCCAACACCACTGACCCAGACAATTCACAGTTCGGAGCAAAAAGTTATGACCATTGGAAAATTGTGCTGCAGAGGAAGAAACCGAGGTAGCGATCGATCGGCCCGTATTGGCGATCAATCTCCACGTGCGCAAAAGTGAGGTTTGACCTATTTTGACTAGGATTTGGAAGAGGATTTTTTTGTTTTCTTTCCAACTATATAAATAGGCTTTAAGAGGAACGTATGGGGCATTAGAGAATAGAGTTTTGAGACCCTTTGGAGACCTTGGAGGCTAGAGCAAAGAAGAGAAGAAGAAGAAGATAAGGAAGAACATGATGATGATTTTTCTTCTAATGCAAGGCTAAACTCCTTTCCAAGGCATAGATGAAGCCCAATAGACTGGTTGTATAATCTCCTTTCTCTCATATTATGTTTTACTCTAGTTGGTGTATGACTCTTTATTATGCAATTAAAGTTTTCATTGAAGTTTGTTATTTGTACTCGAGAGAGACAAGAGTGAATTAATTGGATTTCAATCTGAAAGAACACTTGCGTGTTCGAGAGGAACGTGAGTGGTCTGAGGTGTCTCATATTAATATAGATTCATTGGTTTATACTCGCGAGAGATACATCACAGTTCCATGTGCTTAATTGATTTATGTGTTACGTCCAAGAGGAGAGCACTATAATTTCAATTGATAAGTGTATGTCTGAGAGGAATATGCTAGCCAATTAGGAATTTATTCATAAGAGAGACAGAGATGACACACTAGTTTATTGTGGTGGATTCGGAGCCTTGGTATCTTCCAGATTGATTAAATCTCAGCTTAGTTTAGTAAAGTTCATTGCTTTCTCTACATTAATTAAACAAATTGCAACCTTTCTTTTGAATTTGGTAGAGTATTCATCCATCCTTGAGGTTCGACGATCCTTTAATACTTACTGTAATACAATTGCCTTGTACACTTGCAAGGGTTTAAATATTAAACAATCAAGTTTTTGGTGCCATTGCCGGGGATGAAAGCCAATAGTTTACCGAATTCTTAGCTAGTTAGAGTAGTTTTGTTTTAGAATAGCTTAGTGTTAATTTAGATTTATTTTCAGTAGCTTAATTGGTGTCTTTTTTGCTGCAGGATTAAGAGAGGACGTGGATTCTCGCCAACGTTGGAAGGGCCATCCCTTCCCACTGTTTGCACTCTTTTAACCTTCTCATTAGAATAATCTGGGTGTTTTGTGTTTTTATTTTTTTGAGACTGCATGACGTGCTAGTTGCCGCTATTAAGATTGCTAGTTGTCACTATTAGGATTATTACAAGTTTTGTTGCTTTTTATTGTGCATGCATGGTCGTCGTTCCCTGAACCCCGACCTGACCGTTGATCCTGATCCTGAGCGACTGTCTAGAGCCTTTAGCACTCCATGGGGCGACGGCGGATATCACGGCGGCACTGACGACGGCGGACTGGGCCATGGGCGAAGCAGGTGAGAATGAAGATGGCGGTCGAGCTCTGCTCGACTGTGAGAAGCGATCGGAAATGATGGCGAGCTCGACTGTGCCGGAGATGGTAAGGCTGAAGGCTGACGGCGAGGCTTCATTCGACGGCGACAGATTCACGGCAGAGCAGCCCACGACGAGAGCCGTGTTCAATCGGGAAAAGAAGAACAAGGCCGTGCGCAATCAGGAAACCAAAAAAAATAACAGTCATGCCGGAATTGGGAAATCTGGATTTGGGTACGATTCAATTAGGACATGGACCCTGAATCGCCTATAAAAACAGAACGACACTTCAGTGAAGAAAAAGGAGGAAGACAATTTTTGGCCGAAAAAAAAATAGAGCACTTTGGAAGGTATTTCTCGCTGGAAAAGCAGGTGCTTTGGGTGTGTTTCTCGCCGGAAAACAAGAGGGAAGAGGAAGGAGGCCGAAGGAGGGAAGAAAGCCGCGATTTGGGATTGAATTGCAAAGTGCAACAGTTTGCTACAGTGCGCGCCCGATTGAGGAAGACGATGAATAGTGCATAGTGAACAGTACCCATGAATAGTGTTTTTCGTGAACAGTATTTTTAGGTGAATAGTGCATAATGACTCCGACAAATCAACAGCGTTCTCCTCGTCTGATGGCTGGCTAAATTCGCGTCCAAGGCGTAGATGAAACCCGAGTAAATTGGTTGTATCGTTTTCTTATCTCATCTTAACTTTTACCTTAATATATGTATGGATCTTATTATAAAATCACTGTTAATTTATTGAGGTTTATTCTATGTGCTCGAAACCCAATCTTTGAATCCCATCCGATGGCTGACAACCTGAACCTTGGGGGTGGGGTCTGAACCAGAATCCAGTAGTGCCCCATGCCCGTACCCTGCAGGATTACTACCGGCCCACCACCTACACTTCCCCTTCCTGCATCCTCTTACCTGACAATGTGGCCAATTTCAAGATTAAGCTAAACATCATCCAGATGCTGCCCACATATCATGGACAACTCAACGAGAACCCTTACAGGCATCTCTAGAACTTCCAAGAGGTTAACACAACCTTCAAACTTTCATTGTCTGATGACTATTCTTGTGAGTTTCAATCCGAGGAATACTTGCGTGTCCGAGAGGAACGTAAGTAGACTAAGATGTTATAAAGGAATAAGGTTTCATTGATTTATGCTCGAGAGAGATAGATCACAGTTCCATGTTTTAATTGATTTATGTGTTACATCCGAGAGGAGAGCACAATATTTTGAATTGACAAGTATATGTCCGAGAGGAATATGCTAGCCAATTAAGAATTTATTCAAAAGAGATAGAGAGACGATAAGCTGGTTTATTGTGTGGTGGATTCGAAGCCTTGGCACTTCTCCATATTAGTAAAACTCGTTTAGTTAGTTAAAATTTATTGCTTTCTTAGATTAAACCAAACTGCAACTTTTCTTTCTATTGAATTTGGTAAAATATATAATCCGTCCTTGAGGTTCGACAACCCTATTTAATACTCACTGTAGTACAATTGCCTTGTGCACTTGCAAGGGTTTAATTTTAAACGATCAGTAGCATAGCTCCAAACCCTCACGAGACTTCACTCATCAAGCGAGGGACACCTAGGAATTTAAAAGGCTTGTTGCAGATGATAAATACAATCGTGATTCCCAACAAGAGTGGCATTTATTTTTTCTATTCTTGTTTCTATTTTGTGTTTTGCTCGAGGACTAGAAAAATTTAGGTTTGGGGGTACTTGATATATACAAAATGTACACATTTTTATATGCCTTTTTACTTGTATGTTAGTCATAATTTTTAGTTAAAATAAGTATAAATATTGGTTATCAGTGTTATGTTTGTAATTATGAATTTAATAAATAATTACACTTAATTGATTTATTTAGATGCAATAATTGGTTTTAATAGAGTTATATTTTATTATGCGTCTAAATTGAGTTTAATTTTATTTATATAAGTTTCATGAGCTTAAATTGTGGTTTATTAATTATTGCGCGCCAAATAGATTTTGATGCAAAGAGATCAAAGGTCCAATGGTTAAGGAGGCGTTGACGGGTTTTAAAGAGTCCAATTTATTTAAAACATTGAGATCACATGCTGAGAAGATCTAAGCCACTGATTTACATCCCAAAAGATAATGGGTTTTATTTTTTTAAAGTCATTGTTCATATTAGATATGGTGGGTGGAGATTGCTACAACGGGTTTTAACTTAGTCGGAAAAAAAGAACAAAATGTGAACTGAACCAAATCGGTTCAGTGGGCGGTTCAAAGAAAAAAAAAAGAGGAGCAAAACAACCCAGCCGAATGCTCGGGTGTACTGTTCCTGCCAAATCAGAAGCGCTCGAGCGCTCGTGAAGAAGCAGACACCCATGGGCGAGGCCGACGGCAGGAGAAATCAGACGGCAGGCTCACTGCGAGGTGACAGCAGCGCTATGAAGAAAAGCTTGAGCAACAGAGGGAAAGCTCTCGATTTGGAAAGTCGTGTGCGACATAGCCGAATCGGGAAAATTGAGTTGCAGCTCTGGATCAAAATGGTAGCTACCAATTTTCGTTTCGATTGGAGAAGAAAAAGAGGTCAGATTTGTTTCAGATTTGAAAGATTAACATTTGAGTGTTTTGGGCTCTGTTTCGAGAAGTGTAAAGATAGATATTTTTCTACAATTTGGACGGGATTCAAAGTAATTCGAGTTGCAAAACCGACTGATTTGGAAGGCAATTAATTGGAGGATTTTTCTACCTGAGGATTAATTTGGAAAAGTTCTAATTTGGGGAGAAAGTGACTGTTTTGGAGTCCATATAAAACAGAGCAGTTGAAGGGGACAGGGGCCTAACGAGAAGCAAATTGCAGTTCTTTTTCATTTTTTTCAGTCAAAAATTTTGTGTCTTTTTCTGTTTCATTTTTATTCCGGCTGTTGTGCTGCTTCGAAGTTGAGTCTGTGACGAACTGTCGCTGGAATAGTCGACCGAGAGTAGAGGAAACAGTTAGCTTTGTTATTTCTCTTAATCTAAAAAATCTTGTAAGTGAATTTGATTTTTATTAAGATGAATTCTATTGGTTTTGCAGTTCAATTCCTTAACATGAGTAGCTAATTTCTTATCTAGGGCAGAGATGAAGCCATGATTAATTGTAGGAGTATTATTCATGTGATGCGATTGCTCATGGAACTCTAAGTTGTAATATGTTGTTTGGATATTACTTGTGATTTATCTAATGATAGATAAAATTAATTATTTGAATTTCATCTACTGATATGCATAAGAAGACAAGTTTTATTTCGAAACTTATGTGCTTTTCATGTTGAATTTTCCGTAAGAGAATAAATTGAATTCCAATTCTCTACGAGATAATTGTGAGAACAATTACTGATTTAAATAATTGCTTATATAATTATCATGTGCTGATAGTGTTCGAAGTATTTGATTAAAGTTGCGATTTTTATTTGTCAATTAGGTAATTAATTGTTTTTACATTAGTTAGTTAGTTAGTTAAAATTGTTTAATAAATTTTAATCTTTGATTAGTAATAATTGTAATTAATCAAATCAACTAATCTTTCGAAAGGGTAGATAATTTAATTTTAGAATTTGAGTTCAAAAAATAGAAGTCCTTGTAGGTTTGATCTTGTAAATCGTACGACTATACTCCAATATGATTCGTACACTTGCGAGTAAAATTAAAGAAGATATTTAAAATCACAACAATGGGTATAATTGTTGCAAATTAGCATGTCACAATTCCGAAGCCTTAGTCCTTTGGTATTGATATTTCGTGCAATTTTCTTTGATAATTAGATCTCTTGCTCTAGTTTAATTTTAGATTGAAAATTACTCTCTTGCTTTAATTATAATTTTTAAGTGTTAAAATTATCTTGCTTTAGTATAATTGCCCTTAAATTTTGTTTTCTCACTTTAATTTTTGTGTTGTTAATTATTCGTTGTTAGTTTAGATAAACTCTTTCATAATTAATTTAGGCTTACTTAATTTAGGATAATCTTGTTTTCCAAATTACGCAAGTCCTTGAGGGATCGACCTCACAATTTACATATCTATACTCAAAATCGATTTGTGAGCTTACGAGAAATTAAAACCCAACAATCGTCACTGACTATGGAAAAAATGTAATCCTGACTGGAAAAACCCAACAATCGTCACTCCCAACTTATTCCTCTACTCCTGTGGAAAAAATGTAATCCTGAGTATGGACTACTTAGTAGGAAATTCTATAACTAATAGCATGCAACATCGTACAATTCATACAACAGTAAGCTACAACAAGCACTAATTGATTCGTACTATTCATGCTTATTTTGCATTCTTTCTAAAATATTTTAGTAATAGACTTATTCTATCATGTAGCTTGATATACCCTAAGGCCATCACTCTCTTGTGGAATTCCCCCTTTGCACACACTTTCTTCATTTTTACTATCATTGCCCATGCTCAACAGATGAGTCCCAAAAGGAATTCATGGTTCCACACGGTTTGGGTATGCATGCACCATAAACTTTGTTGTAACCCAGCATGCATTCATAATTTCTTGTGGATTATTGGGCCCCCATAATGGCCAATCATGGCATGAGCCTATTCTCACTTTCCTCTTATGTCAGCGTAGAATTTTCCAATTCTTTCTATGTTGGTCCATACTTTGAACCATAGTACTTTCTCATGATTTTTCATCTCACTATGTCTTTCTATAGTGTAGATTTATGACATATTATCTATACCTAAACATATTAGTTCATTGTCACATATGTCACTAGGTAGTATAATCTTGGATCAATGCTTTGTTCCGAAATTACTCAATTTGTTACCATGCTTTGCCCATCCTTTTTTGTGTCAATGAACTATGTTGGTGGTTCACATAACAGAAAATCTATTCCTTTTTATGTTATACCCACAATTTGTGAGCATTAAGGCCCTACTATCCCTACAATGAAGCTAAAACATATTAACCACGTCTCTGCTACTGATTTAGGCTATCGACGCATTGCCATCGACACAATTTGGTGTGTGTGATGTGTCGGTGCCCCTGACAGATGCAAATATGTCGTTTCCTATTATATTCCAATTACATTCTTTTCATGCAAAGATTATCTCTTTAGCATAGTGGTAATCATGAATCACTATACAAGTCATTGTTTTATGATTACACATTCTAATAATCATGTTTTCTCACCATGAGTGTATTGTCATCACATCAAACAATAATCATGTGAAGAACATACTATCCATCAAACAACTCATTCATCCAAACTTTGTTATAAAATCACGTGGTGTCATGAGTCAAGCATGCATTAGTCTTTCTAGAGACACAATAGTGCAACTATTACATGCTAAATAACCATAAACTCATTAAATCATGATAGATCATTCAATCATTCAAAGAATCTTCAAAGAATCATGTTTTATATTATTCATAGCACATCACAGCAAACCCAACGTGAATTCCTTGGTTTGATCATAAGGAAATATAGATCTAATGGTCACTAGCTTTCCTACCTGGATTTCGATATTTTGAAGTCGAGATCCTGTTCTTCTTCTCCTAGACTCAAACCCTAGTCTCCTTGCCTCCTTCTAATCCTAGAACATGCAAAGAATGGCTCAATTAAGGTTAAAAACGTTTTTATACTCTAGACTTAAGTCTAATCTAAATAGAGAACCGTACAGACTAAACGGCCCTTAACCATCGACAAAATTTTATGTTGATGCCTATTTTTTGGTGGTTTGCAGAAATTAAATTTTAGTTGCTTTTTCAACTCACAATTTTCTAGGTCTTAGATCCTTCCCTCCTTGAAAGGAATCTTACCCTCAAGATTCAAATAGCTCGGGATATGACTTCCACATATTCTCTCTTGTTTCTCAAGTTTTTGATTCTACATTTAGATTCCCCCAAAGGATTCAAACCATAGGTATCGATTTTCTCCTCAATACTCGAATATGCCAATCCACAGTCTTAACCGGCTTCTCCTTGAAAGCCAAATCGTGTTCTAAATTCAGAGCTTAAATTTCCACCATAGGAATTTCCTTATATCCATGTAGTTTTTTTTCTTTCCTCGACATAGAAACATGAAAAATATTATGTACTTCTTCCAAGCTAGATGGCAATTCAAGCCAATATGCATGTTGTGTAATCCATTCAATGATCTTAAATGGTCCAACATACTTAGCTTCCCCTTCACTCAAAATCTTGCCACACCTTTCAAAGGCGACACTTTCAAGTATACAACATCTCCTACTTCAAATTCCAGCTCTCCTCCTATGATTAACATATTTCTTTTGCCGGTTGATCTATCTGCATTTTATTACTCCTAAACTTATGTTTATGTTAGTGTTTGATTATATTTTGGTGTTCTTTAATGTAGTTTTTGGTTTTTTGTAGAAAAATAAACATAAGCTGCAAATGAGGTGAAACATGACTCCCATGGTTGAATCTTCATTACTTCGAGTGTATAACTCTGATTGGACTGATTCTTTCATTTTAAATTTCAAGAAGTCAGCTTTCCAATGCCACTGACCGCGCATAATTCGGAGTTCGGAACAGAAAGTTATGATCATTGGAAGATTTTGATACAAAAGTATTAGTAACCGATTGTTCTGCACATTGACGCGTTCGTTCGTCGAAGCAAAAAATGAGATATACGCGATCATTCATCACCTTTAAATCAATCGTATCTACTAGAATTTTTAAATGAAAAGTGCGCAATCGATCGGCATCTTAGCGATCGATTGCCGTATTTGAAACTTAAAACAAGCCCTATTTTGAGTCAGAATTGGAAGGGGGTTTCGTAGTTTCTCTTCATCCCTATATATATGCCTTAAGGGGGAACATCTTGAGCATTAAAGATTAGATCTTGGACGTCTTGGAGACCTTGGATGAGAGCTTTTCTGACTGTTAGAGCAAAGGAGAGAAGAAGAAGATGATGAAGATGATTTGTGTTTCTCTTCAAATGCTCGGCAAAACTTCTTTCCAAGGTATAGATGAAGCCCGAATAGATTGGTTGTATTGTTTTCTTTCTCTCATCTTAATTTTTATCTTAATTGGTGTATGAATCTTTGTTATGTTTTCAAAGTTAAATACATTGAGATTTATTCTATGTGCTCGAGAGAGGCTAGAGTTATTTTTGTGGATTTCAATCCGATGAATACTTGCATGTCCGAGAGGAACATGAGTAGACCGAGGTGTTATATATATCAATAGAGTTTCATTAATCTATGCTCGAGAGAGAGCATCACGGTTCCATGTTTTGATTGTTTATGTGTTACGTCCGAGAGGAGAGCACAATACCTCGAATTGACAAGTATATGTCCGAGAGGAATAAGCTAATCAATTAGGAATTTTTAAAGGAGAGAGAGACGATAGAACTAGTTTATTTCATGGTGGATTCGAAGCCTTGGTACTTCTCCACATTAGCATAATCCATTTTAAGTAGCTAGGATTTATTATTTTCTCTTGTTTAAATCAAAACAACAACTTTCTTTCTTGAGTTTGGTAGATTATTCATCCGTCCCTGAGGTTCGACATCCCATAATACTCACAGTAGTACAATTGGTCCAACATACTTAGCTTCCCCTTCCCTCAAAATCTTCCCACACCTTTCAAAGGCGACACTTTCAAGTATACGACATCTCCTACTTTCAAGTATACAACAAAAGAAATATGTTAATCATAGGTGGAGAGCTGGAATTTGAAGATTCTTCTTTACTTCTCGCACCATTTCCGCGGTTACTTCAATTAATCTTTCTTGGTTCACCACTCTCTCGCTGACCTCGTTCAAATGAGTCGAAGCTCTACACCTTCTCCTGTAGAATGCTTCAAAAGGTTCCATGCATATATTGGCATGTAAACTGTTATTGTAAGCGAACTCCACCAATGGTAATAAGTTATACCAACTTCCCTGCCATTCCAAAACACATGACCTCAACATATCCTTCATAAATTGAATAGTTCTTTCTGAGTGTCGATATGTTTCAAGATGACAACTAGTACTAAAATTTAACTTGGTTCACAATGCTTCCTAGATTGTCTTCCATTATCTAGAAGTGAATCTTGGATCTCTATCTGACACAATCCACTACTACCCAAATAGCATCCTTCTTTCTAGGCATAATGTATAAGCCAGTAACATATTCCCACTTCCACATAGTAATTTCCAAAAGGTTCAATTTCCATCCAGGCCTTTGGTATTTTGCTTTCACATGTTGACTTGTGGGGCATGCTCTACATACCTTGCTATGTCTTTCTTCATTCCATTCCACCGAAATTCTTTCTTTATATCTTGGTACATCTTTGAACTACTAGGATGTATGGAATATTCTAAACTATGAGCTTCACTCAACAGTTCTGTATGTCTCAACTGGAACTCTCCTTAGAACCATTACTCTCCCCTGGTACTAAAATACCCCATCAACATCCTCTTCTATTGATCCATTCCTAAAACCACTCACTTCACTTTTGTGATTTAATGATCCATTTCTCAATTGTTGACTCCATTGTGAATTTGGCAATGAGTATTCCCTCCTTGATTTGGCCTAGTAATTCTTGTCTTAGCCCACATGCTATGTATGTCCCAAACTCAGTTAGGTATTAAAGTCGACTTCCTGCTTAGTGCTTCTGCTACTGAATCTGCCGATGATATTCAATAGAAAAGTCATAATCCTTTATGAACAACAACCATCTCCTCTGGCCTAGATTCAATTCCTTCTGAGTAAACAATACTTCAAGCTCTTATGATCCGTGAATACTAGGAAACTTGAACCATAAAATTAGTGCCTCCAAAGATTCAATGCAAACACAATTGCTGCCAATACTTAATCATGTGTGGGGTAATTCAATTCATGATTCTTCATCTGCCTTAACACATACGCTACCACCTTTCCATTCTGCATGAGTACACATACCAATACACCACATATCGTTCATGACCTACGGTAGTGCCAATACTTTCTCACACTTTTCGTCTGACTCGAACTTCACATCATTTCTTGTCAGTTGAATCAAGGGTTGGGCAAGTGAGCAGAACAATTTTTTTTGGGTCTTACAACATATCAGCCTAAACCTAGGTTTATTCTATCCACCTTTCTCCCCTGATCTTCAATACTATATTGATATATACTTGAATTATATATTTTATTACCTCCTAAACTTATATTTATGTTAGTGTTTGATTAGATTTAGTGATGCTTTAATGAGTTTTTTATCTTTTGTAGGAAAAGAAGACATACACTCTTTTTGGCTTAAGAAGAGAGAAAAAAGCAAAAGATTTCGGTAAATGAACAGTAATCGATCGATCGCCCGATTGATTGCCTAACTCAGAAAACAAGATGCGAATGAAGAGAGCGATCGATCAATGCACTCTTGATCATTCGTATCTACTGGAGTTTTTCAATAAACAGTCCACGATCGATCGGCATTAAAGCAATCGATTGGCATGAGAAGATTTGAACTAATCGATCGGTGCGACGCAATGAAGAACGAAGGAAAATGAGTGATCGATCGGGAAGCGATTGATCAACAGAGTAAGCGATCGATCGCAGTATCTGGCAAACTTAAAACAAGCCCTATTTTGAGTCGAAATTAGAAGGGGGTTTTGTGGTTTCTCTTCTCCCCTATATATATATATATATATATATATATATTCCTTAAGGGGGAACGTCTTGGGCATTAGAGATTAGATCTAGAGACACCTTGGAGGCTAGAGAAGAGTTCTTTTGGGAGAAGAAGAAAAAGAGAAGATTCATACCAATGAAGACTGATCTACACATGAAATATACATTTTATTAGCTCCTAAACTTATATTTATGTTAGTATTTTGATTAGATTTAGTGATACTTTAATATAATTTTTGGTTTTTGTAGGAAACAAAAGTAATATGCAGAAATGAGGTGAAAAGTGATTCTAATGGTTAAACCATCATAAATTTGTATACACACATCAGATTGTACTGATTCAAGCTTCATGTTAAAGTTCAAGAAGTCAGCTTTCCAACGCCACTGACTGCGTATAATTCGGATTTCTGAACGAAAAGTTATGATCATTGGAAATTTTGCAATTTTTCAGGCAAATGAATAGTATACGATCGATTGGCTATAAAAGCGATCGAACGGTTACTGTAGCAAACGTAATTTTTGCAATCAATCAGCACCTCTCGATCGATCGTATCTACCGAAATGTTTTCATGAATAGTAACCAATCGATTGGTGAACAGTGTCAATCGATCGCCGTATGCGTAAAACTCAAATAAGGCCTATTTTGACTCGGATTTGAAAGGGGATTTCGTGGTTTTCCTTAACCCCTATATATATATGCCTTAAGGGAGAACATATTGGGCATTAGAGAATAGATCTTGGAGGCTAGAAATGAGCAAAAGAAGGAGTCTTTTGGAGCCAAAGAAGAAGAAGAGATCAATGCTAATGGAACTATCAAAATAGGCTTTTCTTTTCTCTCCATCTATGTGTAACTAAATTCTTTGTCAAGGCTAGATGAAGCTCTAGATATGTGTAATGCTACTCTTGTTAGTTTCATTTAATAAAGTAGATATGATTTGTGTTTAATGCTATTTCATGAGTATTCTCTTGAGTGCTTGACCATAGACTTAATAGATATGAATGAAATTAGATTTTTTTTAATTCGTATGTCTAACCAAGAGCAGGTCTGTGATTGATTCTATGCCCGACCAAGGATAGGATTGATTACATAATAATGGATGAACTTCCGTGTCCGACCAAGAACGTTAGTGAATTCATTAGTGATTCGTGTGTCCGACCAAGAACACAAATTACCATATCATGTCAATTTGTGCGTAATAATAATCAAGAGTATTAATTGCATGTCTAGTGGTGGATTCATTGCCTTGATAATTCTCTACGTCGATTCAAATCTTTTAGAAGCAGTTAAAGTTAATTGCTTTCTTAGATTAAATCGAAACTGTACTTTTCTCTTGAGTTTGGTAAATCATTCATCCATCCCTGATGGTTCGACAACCCTTCAATACTCGCTGTAGTACACAATTGCCTTGTGCACTTGCAAAGGTTTAATTTTAAACAATCAAATACACCAAATCAGGCTTTTCTTTTCTCTAACTTCATGTCTAGCTAAATTTCTTTGTCATGGCTAGATGAAGCCCTAGGTGTGTATTGCTACTTTTGGTGGTTTAATCTAATAGAACGAGTTACCGCGTCATATCAATTTGTGCAAAATAATAATTGAGAGTAGTAATTGCATGTTTAGTGGTGGATTCAAAGCCTTTGTACTTCTCCATATTAGTTAAACTCGTTTTAATTAGCTAAAGTTTATTGCTTTTTTAGAATTAAATCACAACAAACTTTTCTTTCTCTTGAGTTTAGTAGATTATTCATCCGTCCCTAAGGTTTGACAACCCTAAATACTCACTGTAGTACAATTGCCTTCTGTACTTGCAAGGGTTTAATATTTAAACGATCACATATACAACTCAAAACACACTAATTAGGAACCAAAACATGCTTTTTACAATAGAACCCTAACTTTTAATTATGAAATACAAAAGGAATCCAATCCAATTAGGCATGCTAGAAGCATTCATTCAATCACATTATCAATCATTCATTTAAGGCCAACAATAAGGATAGAAGATATGTGCCTTCCTCCTCGCATTCACCAACATAATTATAGTTAAACACATGATAGACTCAGGACAATCATGCAATAACTTCCATCATAAGCATATAACCAACATCTCAATCAAACACAGGACATCATATTGATAACCGAGGCCAATAACAAGGGCCTACTGGTGAAGTAATAGATTATGCTTCCTACCTCTTGGATGAGGCCAAAACTTCCTCCCTAAGGTGATACTCCTCCTTGGATCTCTAACCCTTGCCTCCTTCCCTCCAGAGAAAAGTTAGGTTTTCCAAAACATGACCAAAAAGGTGCTTAGAGGGTATCTATACTGATTCTAATGGAAAGGACAAAACTAAATCCGAACTCGACTAATCCATCTTACCTGATATTTCCTGATATGTTACAATAAAAATGCGCTAGATTGCATGATGCCATGAAAAACTTAATTAGCCCTTGATTTTAAACCCTACCTAACAACTTAATTTTCTTCGTTGATGAATTAATTAAATATTAAAACTAAGTGAAGTGTGTGTGTGTGTGTATTCATAGACCTAAATGTCTTCAAATCTGCTTAAACACTTGAGTCTCGTCCTTGAATCTTTATAACATGTGCATCTACACCATTCTTCCAAGTGTTTCATTCTCTAAAACTCTCAACTCATCACCAATCTAGTCAATTTCCTAGACTCAATTACACAATTTTTTACGTAGTTTTATAAAAGCCTATTACATTTGTACTCACACTTACATGAGTGTTATAGGGTTCAATTCATGCCTTGTAGTCTTTCCTTAACTTGGAACGAAAATCAGCCAAGATTTGGAATTACCGGTCTATCACAAGAAACTATGTGAAGCATTCGTAAAAGAGTGTGATGGGTCTATTGTGTTGGGGGAAAATTTATTCTTCGTGTGATGAATCAGTGAGCTATTCCAATGCACTGCAAATGTTCTCGAAAAATTATGCTATTTAAAAAATGCAACCTGACCTTCGGAAAGCCATAACTTTGTCTCACAAACTCTGATTTACACGTTCTTTGAAGCATTGTGACGCTGAGAATGAGTACTATATAAGTTTTAGATCAAAATCTTCTCTTAAAACCCATCTTCCAAATCCTAAAGAGCCTTGTGAAGAGTATAAATACTCATCCACTCAATATTGCTTCACTCATGATAAACCTTTCACAATAAGTGAGTGTGTATGATTATATACCTTTTTAAATAATGATCCAATCACTTTGAGTCTTCATCTTCAATTTAGAAGCTTTGACCTCAACTCCATTCTTCACGTCTTTAAATTCCAAATATTGACTCGACTCATCACAAATTTAGTCAACTTTCTAAACTCAAATACACACAATATTTTGACATAGTTTTATACAAGAATAAAAGCCAATACAATTTTGCACTGACAACACTTTGGCAACGAACTGTAAGAAATCTTCTATGAGAACTAAGGGGGACTGCTTGAGCTGAATGTGTATTATAGCTTCCCCAAGCGACTTAGCAACTGGGCTACGTCATTTTTGTGGTGTATCTACAACCATGAGTATACTGTTTAGTATTTTTGAGGGGGATCTATTTGCGTTTTCAGCTGAAATCTTCTCGCGGTTGAACTGGACCGACCATCAATCTGGGTCGATGATTGGGCCGGCTTTTAAAACATTGGTTGCTGTCATATCTTATGGTCATGTTGGATAGCTTTAAGGCTATGCTTGTACAATGATCATCCTTCGGACAGAGTTGTGAATGTTGCTTTGTGTGTAGCATAGCTAAATCCCCTCCCGCTAGCTCATTTGGTAAGGTCCTTGCACAATCGTATGTCCTACTTCAAGGCAAGTTCATGATTTCATCATGAAGGCTACAGACGGAATCGAATGGCAGAAGGCCGACTATATCTGACTTGTTGGGATTACTAGCGAGGCACTTTGCCTGGCAAGAGAGCCACATGAATTGCCTCCTTCCATGCACCTTTGTAGTAGTATGTAATTTATGTGGACTAACGAGTTACTTCCTCCGTCTAAAAATATATGTCGGTTCTCTAAGGAGGGCGGATATAATTGGTTTTCTAACACGGATAGATAATTTTGGACGGAGGGAGCATAAAAACCCCAATATTACGTGAGCCATGCGATTGAAATCACACGGCCCCATATGCGGGACTCTATACATTATTTTTATCAACGGACCATTTCCACGCTGAGCCTAGGAGTCAAACGGGAGTCGCATATTAAGGCTTGGGGCAGGTAAAACACGGCAAGCGTTCTACAAAATAATCAAACTTGCCGTTACATCCCAAGCACGCCTTTAATAAGTTTCAACGGACGCCAATAATGAAAAGGAAACCGGCGCGGCGTGCGCACGCGGTAGCTTCCCAGACGTTTACCGGACGCCATCCGAGCCGTAGGTTCGGGATCCAAACCACCAGCCTCTGATAGTCCGAAGCCATGCTATAAATTCCTCCCCGTCGCCTCCGTTCTCCGTTTCCGCATTCAGATAGTTTTGTCTGAAAGATTCCAGATTTGTTTTGATAAAATCCGCTTATCTCGCCATCTTATTGCAAGAACATCATCTGCAGGTAGAATTTTGCATTTTCTGGATTTTGAATTACCAATTTTGTGCAGTGTTTTGATCCCTTTTTGTGCAAATTTTGCCTTCTTTTTTTCAGGTGGGGGGAGGAAATTTGGTTTGATTGAGTGGTTTATATGTTCTGTTTTTCTGGAATATTTGGTTTTCTTGTTGGAGATACTAGAATTGGGGGATTTAAGTTGATATTGTTGTTTGTAAATGTGGTTGACCTAATGATTGTTGGTTGTAAAGAATGTATTTGAGCAAATGTATAATGGTTGCTGGCATTTGGTCTGATTTTGTTGATGGGAAGGTGGAATTTTTTTGCTGCTATTTGGAATTGAGAACATTGTGATTGACTATTCAATTGATTTGTCAATTGGTCAATCCGGGTTGGATTGTTTAGTTTTTGAAGATGCCATTTTTGAATTGGGTCTCTGATCATTTAGGCAGTTTCGTTGATTGAATATGTTAAAGAGAAGATTAATATTGGGTAATGGGAGATCATGTGTTTCTGTGCGTTGACCACTTCATGACACTGTTGGCAACGGATGAATCGCCAATTTCTGCAATTTTTTTTATCCCTTTATGCAGTTATTATCCTTTTCTTTTTGTGTGGGGGGAGGAGATTTGTTTTGGTTGAGGGGGTTTTTCTATTGCTAAAACACTTGTCCTTCCTTGTACAATTACTTGAACAATTTACATTGATATTATTGTTTGTAACGAATGTGGTTGACAAACATATAGCGACTGGGGGCATATATGCTGATTTTGTTGCTGGGAAGGTGGAATGTTTTCCTTCAATTTGGAAATGGGGAGTATGGTGTAGCTAGCTTGAACAACTGGTTGAATATATATATTTGCAATGACAATGATTTCTTGTGATTGTTGATTATCTGATTTGGTTGTTTCTTTTTGTAGGTGTCGTTTTGCATTGGGTCTCTGATCGTTTAGGCTGCTTTGTTGCTTGATTTTATTAGAAGAAAATTCATATTGAGTAATGGGAGATCATGTGGTTCTGTGCGTTGATCACTTCATGACACCATCGACAACGGCTGTAGAACCTCCAAAAACTAAAGATTCAGATGCCCCTGAGTCGTCTGGTGTGGATATATCCCCTAATAACCCAGCGCCAGCGGGTTCTGAAGATACTGTGGAGGTGTCTATGGTATCGGAGGCAGATGGAGAATCAGAGCCTCTTATACAGGTTGTGGAATGCCGTATTTGCCAGGAGGAAGATCATATCAAGAATCTTGAAACTCCTTGCACTTGTAGCGGAAGTTTGAAGGTCTAATTTTATATATATGTGCTCTGCTGGTCTTATATTCCTTTCTATTTATTTTTTTCGGACAGTTAAATAATCTGGCAAGGTTTGCCTGGTTAGCTTTTCTATATTTGGCACCGTATACTTGGCTTGTGAAGTACTGAACAATGAATTCTACTGTTTTCAGTATGCTCATAGGAAATGTGTGCAGCGCTGGTGCAATGAGAAAGGTGATATAACTTGTGAAATATGCCATGAGGTTGGTCCTTGTTCTGATTGTTTAGTTTTCTGGTTTTCGTTTTGGGTTAAAACTTTCAGAACGTGAATTTGCTAATCTAATCATATCTGCATTGTATTGTTATTTTAGCTTCTGTGTTAGCATTGAAATCTATCTCTTAAGCTTGTATGGAGGAGTTATTGGAGTTTTGGTTTATGATTTTGAACTTGCAGTTTCTTCTTCTTCTTCTTCACCTATTTGTGTTTCCCTTTCTTCTGTTATGTGCCAAACAGTGCAAACTCTTATCCATTTTATCATTTTTCCTACCGCGGGTTAGTTAAAATGTCTAAATTTGTCTCTAAAACAGAAGCTTGATAGTCATCTCTATAACTGGGATACTATGATGCCAATTTTGCTTTTCGGTACTCTTTTCTTATTATAGTCTGTATTCTAGTATGTGTTTTGTTAGATTGATGTTTCTTTTTTCTTTTTGGGAAACTAAGTTTACTGAGCTTTGTCTGGGAGTTTTTTGTATCCTTGCTTAAATATCTTCTGAGAAGCTTGTGCCTGAGATCACATCTTTCATGTTTTCAGCCTTATAAGCCTGGCTACACTGCTCCACCTCCTCGACCTGCTTCTGATGATACTGCCATCGATATCAGGCATGTATCCTGGGATTTTTTGCTCAATTTTTGCCTTTAAAGCTTTTCTTGATAGCTTACTTTTACTTTTCGCTTTTTTTTTCTTTTTTGACATAAAATGCAGTGGAGGTTGGACTATCTCGGGAACACCACTGGATTTGCATGACCCTCGACTTTTGGCAATGGCAGCAGCTGAGCGCCATTTTTTAGAAGCTGAATATGATGAATATGCATCTACAAATGCTAGTGGTGCTGCTTTTTGTCGCTCTGCTGCCCTTATTGTAAGCAGTCATTCTTCTCGCTGTTGTCCTTCTTATTGGAAATAGCATCTCTTTTTTTGACATACGAAGTCTCCTTTGAATTTCTAATTTTCAACATCATCTTTTGGATATCATTTTTATAAATGATTAGGTTGATCTTCTGCAAAAGGGGTGATATCTGTTTGTTTCTCTGTGAGATTGCTTACTCATATTAATTGTCTTCTTGTCATGTGGTGTAATTGTTCTTTTGGTAAGGACCAAGATATTGAAGTAATGGTTGAAATATTACACTTGGTGCTTTTTCTGAGATTTATATAATCAAAGCATCTGTTTTGTGCTTTTTACAGTTAATGGCTCTTTTGCTGCTGCGACATGCACTTTCAATCACCAATGCTGATGGAGATGATGATGCATCAGCATTTTTCTCGGTGAGTGGAAGTACCTGTTTTAATTTATCTTCTGATCATGAATGGAGTTTTACCATGTTTTTAATTTTTGACGCAGCTTTTTCTGCTTCGAGCTGCTGAGTTCTTATTTCCATGCTACATCATGGCATGGGCCATAAGTGTATTGCAACGACGAAGACAACAACAGGTAAATTTTAGCAATTCTGAAATACATTGGCGAAATGACGTTGTCACAAGATCGCCAATACATTTTTAAAAGATTGTCCATTTCCCTACAAATTTATTATGGTGAGACTTTTCAACCCCTCCAAAGTCCTCGGTAACACCCAACACAAACGGGAGGGAAGCATCAGTTTTGATTTTACCAAGCATCTTTGCTTTTCTTCATCCTCCCTTCATCTTCCTCTTCTTTCTACCTCCGCATCCGTCAAGGTCATCACTAGATGACTGGTGTTTATTCAGAGACAATAAAAGTGCCAGATTGCACTTCCCGCTATACCCTCTCCACCTCCATAACTGTCATTGCACCATGACAAGCGCAAAAGTTGCAGCCATGGCCCCATCTGACCAGGCCTCCATGGCCCAGCCTGAGGCAAAACGTGGCGGCCACGCCATGGCAGCATCGTCAGTCATGATTGAGCTGCGGGCTTGCCACATCACAGTCAGCCATGGCCAAAATAGGGGAAGCCAGGAAAGGGAAGTGAGATGCAGCAGAGAGGGGTTGACACTAGAAAGGGCAAGAACCACATTCGGTGCTGCAAGGAGAGTATGAGAAGGAGAGTAGGAAGAAAAGGGAAGGAGGGAGGAAGGGGCTCAGAGGTTCAAGCAGAATTGAAACGTTCGTTTGAGGTTGGATGTTACCGAGAAATATTAGGGTTCTGAAAAGTATCACCCATTTATTATTTATCTCGCCATGTTTTGATCCCTTGTTTGTGAAACTAGCATTGATTGATTGGACACTTGATAATAAGAGCCCAATGATTTCCTATTTACTGTTTAATTTTGAAGAGTAGAAAAGAATTGATTTGTTGTATTGAATTTTTAATAATATCTTTGAACCTATTCAATGACATGCTCCCATGTAAAAGCAGACTGGTAGTCAGTGTTACCAGCTTTGTGATGGAAGATGGCTATATTAATATTTCATGTGCAACCATCATGTCATGAAGCCAATCCACATATTTGGAAAGGTGTATGATGAATATGATAACGTTGAATCTTCTTATCATCATCCCCTCTTCAAATGGTTGCGTCAGGATGGGCATCTGCCAATAAAACTTGCCACTATGTTTCTTTGTATAGATTTTCTACTATTTTGATTCCGAAAGAGTCAAATGTGGTATATAATCCATGTCGCCAACCCCAGATAGCTGGGATAAGGCGTATGATGATGATGATGATCTTTGAACCTAGTCAACACAAGCAACATGGATAATTGAAAGTTGGAACTTAGATACAGTTTTGAGTAACTTAAGAAATAACTATTATCTTGAGATTTGGTCTAATGTCTTGGATTTTCCTATATTAAAGCTTTCTTAACTTAAGGTTTTTTTCATTCTTGAAAAAGACTATTGGTAACTAGCAGTCGACCATGACATGTGTAGGACCATCCCTTATCACAGTCTGGTTATTAAAGCCATTTTTTTTAAAGTCGGAGGTTTTATTTGTGGATCAATTTTTTTATTGTCAAACAGAATTTCATTGTAATATTATAAAATTCTAGTGGATGCATAGAGATTATGGAAGGCATAAATTTGGCTATAACACATAGATGGATTTGAAGAAGTGGAGACAACATTTGGAGTCTTTTGTGAAAGACATGCAGCGTGACTATTAGACCAATCAAGCTCTATGGAGCTTTCATGTTGTCCTTCAGAGAGGAGTCATCTTGACAAGATGAGAGCTGTTGAGATATACTTGCAAAATGACAGAGAGATTAACATGAGAGAGCCTAGAGACTAGAGGTGGCTCAATGTGCGAGAAGGGTTGCTTTAGCCTCCGGAGAGGAGGCTGGGCAAATGCCGCGCAAAATAAATAATCGATTGGATGAGCCTTTTCTTCCTTATTTTCTGGGTTTTTCCCTTTTAAATAAAGGGTTGATTTGGAACTGTGGTCTCTGCTTAAGGGGGAGGACAATGAATGGGAAGCAAGCTCAAGAGTATGACAATAATTTCACTTCATCAAAATAATAAAACCTATTGCATTTCTTAAAACTTCATAATGTGGAGGAACTTCTTGTGATGATTCCCTTGTTTTACTTGCGCGAGTAAAAAAACGTGTATGTTACCGTCCTTTTCCTTTGATCTACTTATGTGTGTCAAAAATCTTTTTGGGACAAAGCCATCTCCACACAATTTGGCAGGAATGTTTAATTGATTGAATGAAAATTCTGGGGAGATCCTGATATTTGCAAATGCTTTTAACTATCAATAGGTTTTCGAATTAATCAGGCTAGTCAAACATTTTACAGTATCTTTGTGCTAATGCCCATATCCATTTGCTGTTTTTGACTTCATGTTATCATTTAGATTGTTAATTATTTTGCCCTCTGCATGATTCTTGTATTCTTGTTCTTTAATGCCTAACTTGTCCATTTTAGAGGTCACACAGTAGGCCCATGGTTTCTCAAACCTTATAAAATATGTTTTGTAGTCTCATAGAATGCAACTTCTTATATATTGATATATATAATTTCCAGTAACTTGCAGTATTCTGTTGTACCATCCATGATGGCCTCATGTGTTCTTGGTTGAACTGGTTTATCCGTTGGCTTTGGTTCATAATTGGCACTGGGAATATCTTTCCTTTATCGCGTCCTGCTTTCAGTTTACACTAAAGTGCCTATCCTCATTTTGTAGCATTAACCATCAAGTCCTTCGTTGTGAGAAGAAATGTCTGTGTTTTATTTGCACAGTTTATTGTGGTGTTTTTTTTTTTCGGCACCACCCTGTTGCTATTAACTTATATGTTATTCGTTCTCTTCATCAGGAAGCTGCAGCTCTAGCTGCGACTGAGGTTGCATTTGTCCTCCAAGCAGGCCAGCGAAGAGGACTTCAGTTTACAATAGCTCCGACTCCTGCTTCAACTTCCCATCAGGAACAAGTTTAAATTAGCTTTTTTTTCTCTAATTCCTGTCAGCTGTAGAGTTGTACTGTACATAAATTGGGTTGCGTGATCTGAAGTATATTGCTTTGCATTTACAATCGGTTAGTGGGGGGGAAATATATGGAGTTCTATATTGGGAATTTTCACCTTTCATTGATGTTTACTTTATCACAAAACTTTGTTACCCAAGTGAATGCATTTATTTTATGGAGAAAGATAGCCTAAAGTGTCAGCATTAAATTCCTTTTGCGCTACAGCATTAGATGGACTGCTGGTCTACGGTTACTAACAAGGCGTGCAATCTATGTTTCCTTCACTACCTTACAGTCTTCGTCTGTTCTACCACCCAGAGTCCCTGCCCATTCTTCTTTTGAACCCTGACATTGTCTATTCATTCTGACATTCGATCTGCCTCCTCAGGAGGTCCATTCCTCCAAAGCCGGTTGTCCATTCAGCTTCTTGATAGAGAAACGCTATGAAGACTGGGTTTTGTGATAGTGTCGTGGACTCTAAAAGGCAAATCAAACGCCTCCAAGAACACTTAAACATGGAGTTCGGGTGCCTGAGTTATGGACCTTGAAAGCCAGCGCCGTTCAAGGCTCCGACGAGTTGATGACAACTATCGCCTTGTCTTCTGGTGCATTCCAGAAATTATTTTCTTGTGTTGTTACTTGTCAACAGGGATCTTCGATATCAACATGGGCGAAAATGGATGAATGAAAAAAAATGGGCGAAAATGGATGAAGAATGAGAGAGATATGCATCATTGAAATTTGTCCCACTAAAACAAATCTGTCCCATTTTAAAGGGGTGATAACTTCAATGATGCATATCTCTCTTATTATTCATCCAATTTCGCCCATTTTTTTTCATTCTTCCTTATTTTTAGTGGTCTTTCTGGTCATAATGATATCGCAAAGATGTTGATCCATCGCATACTATTTATCGAAAAAAATACTACAAAAACTACGATAAATGGTATGTGATGGCTCAACATCTTTGTGATATCATAATCACTAGAAAGAGCACTAAAAATAAGGAAGAATGAAAAAAAAAATGAGTGAAAATGGGTTAGAAATGAGAGAGATATGTATCGTTGAAGTGACGGCCTATTTAAAATGGGACGAAAAATGACAAGGCATTAAAAGGGGTCGGTTCTCTTTTAACCGAGAGGCGTCAGTTCAACCGACGCCTTTCGGGTCAGTTAAAAAAAAAAGGCCGCTGGCGTCAGAACACCAGTTTGTGAAATATTTGCTACAGTCCGCCAATTTGGTAATTTTTTTTTTATGTTTTTTTATATAAATTTCCCCATAAATTTCTACCCTATGCAGGTTTCTTCAGTTTGTTTAATTATTTGCTTCGATTTCATCAGTTGCTGTGTCCGCTATGATTTAAAGTACCAGCAATTGATCCATTGACCCTAGCACCAATAAGTCTCCATTTTTTTATACACAAATCTGCCTTATTTTTCTGTATTAGATGTCAGTACATCTTTGGTATATGTGCTAGCATTACCATCATCTTTTCAATTTAGGACACTACCTAATTACCTTCCCCCGTTCCACATTGTCTTATTTGTTTATTTAAACTGAACTAAATTTAGTCCATTTTGAAAAACCAAACATGGTGCTTAATTGGATGGAGGGAGTGTTTTCTTAGATTTTCTCTTTAGTCTGTTTTTTAATTAATTAGTTTCTGTTGTTGATTGTTTTGTTCTTACTAGATCTTATAGTATTCCCTCCGTCTAAAAAATCCTGGCAGTATGTGAAATGAGTCGCATGCACATTCACAAGGATCTTCTTGGGGAATTTATTAAATAAAATACAAAAAAAATTCTAATCTAACGCATTGTTAAAAATAATTCCCGAAGTGGGTATCTGACGTGACGAGCCATGCCACTGGCGTTTGCGTGGTATTTTTTTTAAAACTAATGTCTTTCGAGGCTTTTTGGTTGAACCGATGCCTTTCAGGGGATTGGGTTAAGTCCTATCATTTTGTGTTATGTCTCAACAATTCAAGAGAGTAGATGGATCGTGAGATAGAGGATAAGAGAGGAGTTAAAAGAAGAGAAGGAAAGATCGACGAGGAAGGGGCCCTCTAATGGCAACCGACGACTCCAACAGAGGGGGATGAGAGGGGGAAGGCCAGAGAGAAGAGAGGATTAGGGTAAACTTTCTCAATAATCAATTCAAGAGAGCCTAAGCTTTTTACATACTATTCCAACGAAATGGGCTTAAATTATTCCCTATGTTATCCCCTCTAATTGGGCCTGCGGCCTTATTACATAATACGAAAGAAGTTAGGCTATTCCCCTGAGTTGGGCCAACGGCCAGCAATACAATAGGCATAATCAAAGCAAAATATGACTAAGTAGTTGGAACATAACATTCCACCACGCTCCGCTGATAGCTTTGTCCTCAAGGCGTCCATCCTGGATACTGGGCCAGAAAATCATCCTCAGGAAGCCAAGAAGCATCTTCTAATGGATGATCGTGCCACGCAATAAGAACCTCAGTGACAATGTGACATGAACGACATACCCGACAAGAATCCACAATCAAAGTTGTACCAATAGCAAATCAACTGGTACTGATGGAGGAGGAGGGGTAGGGACCAGACGAGAGGGATCACCCACTAAACGACGAAGCTGTGAGACGTGAAAAACCGGATGAACTGTAGAATCGGATGGAAGCTGGTGGCGGTAGGCTATAGATTCAATGCGCTCCAGGACCGGATAGGGCCCATGAAATAGATGGGCTAATTTCACGCTGACGGGCTGATATAGGGAGGATTGACTGGCCGGAACAAAATTGACATAGACCCAGCCACCAACTTGAAACTCACGGTCAGAGTATTGCTTATCATAAATCTGCTTCATACGGTTTTGAGCCAAGGCCAAGTTGGACTTCAATTGCCGTAAAATATCATCACATTTCTGCAAGAGATAATCAACCTCACTGACTGATGCCCGTTGAGGTACATAATGAAAAATTGTAGGGGGAGGTCTGCCATAGACAACTGAAAGGGAGAGAATCCAGTAGAAGTATGGTAGGCGGTGTTGTAAGACCATTCCGCCCAAGGAAGGAACTATAGGCAACGCCTAAGATTTTCACCTACAAAACATCGTAAATACTGCTTGAGGCAGCGATTAACCACTTCCATTTGGCCATTTGTTTGTGAATGATAGGTGGAACTCATGTGGAGACGAGATTCCTGGAGAGTGAAAAACTCTTGCCAAAAATGTGAGATGAACACCCGATCGTGCTCCGAAACAATAGTACGTGGCATTCCATGGAGTTTAGCCACATCCCGAACATAAACCTCAGCAACAGCCTTGGCCGTATAAGGATGGCCCAAGGCGGAGAAGCGTGAGTATTTGGACAGCCTATCGACCACAACCATCACCACTGACTTGCCCTGAACAACCGGCAGTGCTTCAATAAAATCCATGGAGACGTCCTCCTAAACCTGCACCAGAATAGGCAACGGCTCCAAAAGACCCGATGGGGCTATAGTAGAGGCTTTGGCGCATTGACAAATTCCACATTCTACCACAAATAGTTGAACTGTGCGCTTTATACCACGCCATAAGAAATATTGCGAAATCCGCTTGTAAGTCCGGAAAGAACCCTCATGACCCGCAGTAGGAGGAGAATGAAAGTGCGCCAAAATGGTGTGACGAATACTGTCACTATTCGGAACCCACAGCCGATCCTTCCAATAAATGATGTTGTCTCGCAGGACAAAGGTCGGATCATCAAAAGAGTTGGTCTAAAGCCTATCCAACAATGCAACCGTCGCTGGGTCCTCATGATATGATTTTTGTAGATCCTCAAGGAAGGGGAAAAGTGCAGCAGACATGCCGCAGGAAGAGGCCTCCTCGAACTAGCACGATAAAGCATCAGCGACTGTGTTCTCAGAGCCCCGCTTATAAACCAGCTCATAATCATAGCTCAATAACTTCGTCACCCAACGCTGTTGTGCAGGAGTAGCAATTCGCTGATCCAAGAAATATTTAAGCAGTTGGTGGTCCGTCCGGAAAATAAAATGGAGCCCCAATAAGTATGGCCTCCATTTTGTCACCGCATGTACAATGGCCAACATTTCTTTCCCATAAGCTGAGAGCGACGACGAGCGGCCAGATAACTCCTTGCTCCAAAAAGTTATCAGATGGCCGTCTTGTAGTAGGACAGCGCCCAGACCGTGACCGGAGGCATCCGTCTCCACCACGAAGGGCCGGGAAAAATCAGGAAGAGCCAGAACTGGTGCCGTGCTCATAGCAGTTTTCAAGGTATCAAAGGCCTGCAGGGCAGAAGACGACCATACAAATGCGCCCTGTTTAAGGAGGCTGGTCAAGGGGGCGGCAAGAGACCCATAGTTGGCCACAAACCGGAGGTAGTAGCTTGTTAAGCCCAAGAAACCCCGAAGACCCTTTAGCGATGTCGGCACAAACCAATTGACCATAGCGGCTAATTTGGACAGATCGGTGGACACAGTCCCATTAGAGATCACATGGCCTAGGTAGTCAACCTGAGAACACCCAAATGAACATTTGGAACACTTGATAAATAGAGAATGGGTTTGAAGTAGCTCAAAGACAGAGCGAAGGTGCTCTAAATACTGCTCCCACGAGGAACTATAGACGAGAATATCGTCGAAAAATACCAACACATATCGGCGCAAGAAGTCTCTAAATATGTCATTCATAAGGCCCTAAAATGTGATTAGAGCATTCGTGAGACCAAACGGCATAACCATGAATTAAAAATGATTGTCATGTGTACTGAAAGCCATTTTGTGGATGTCCCTAGGGTGCATACGAATCTGATGGTACCCAGCGCGCAAATCTAATTTAGAGAAGACCGTGCGTGGGCTAATTCATTTAGCAATTCTTTAATGATTGGAATAGGGTACTTGTCTTTAAGTGTGATAGCATTGAGAGCCATGTAGTCCACACAAAACTGCCATGTGCCGTCCTTTTTCCTGACCAGCAGGACGGGCGATGAATAGGAACTTGAGCTCGACTTGATTATCCCTGTCATCGACAGATCTTTGACCAGCTTTTCAATCTTGGCCTTTTGGATATGGGGGTATCTGTACGGCCGAACATTGGCGGGGGCAGCCCCTGGAAAGATAGGAATATGGTGGTCATGGGAACTCTAGGACAGCAGACTAGTAGGCTCTTGAAATTGATCCTCAAAAACCGAAAGAAGGGTGGCCAAGTCAGAGGGGGTCACCGAAGGTGTAGTGTCCTCCGAAGATAACAATTGCAAGAAAAAACCTTGATGAGTACCGTGCAATAATGAATCAACCGAGAACATGGAATGGAGGGAACCTAGAAGGCTGCCCGAGATCCGAATAGGATGGCCGCCGATGGAAAACTGCATCGTCATGGCTTCGAAATTCCAAACCACATCGGCGAGATCATGGAGCCACTGCACGCCTAGGACCACGTCCACCCCCTGTGTTGGCAATAAATAAAGGTCCAATAGGAATGCATGCCTTTGTATAGTTAACTCCACCCGCGGACACATGCTGGCGTTGCGGAGGTTCGAGCCATCTCCAATCCAGACATCAAATAGGGACGAGGGTTGCAACGAACATCCCAGCCTCATGGCCACCTTGTCATTGATAAAGTTATGAGTACTGCCAGAATCGATCAGAACTGATACATGTTGCTTCTTTATTGTGCCTTGGAGGCTCATAGTATGAGCACCCGAAAAGGCATGAAAGGAGATCTCTAGTGGACTGTCAGGTGGCAGGGGTGGTGAAAATCCACCCTCTCCGTCGTCGTCAGGGCCCTCATCCCATATGCCCTCCAAGGCCAGCAGGGCGCCGGTCTTGCAGCGATGACCCGGAACAAAGCGTTCATCACAATTAAAGCATAGGCCTTTGGATCGTGCTCCTCCATTTGTTCTTGGGTCAATCGGTCGATCGTTGGCTGCGCCGTAGGTGCAACATGGGCGTCAAGTGGAGGGGTCTGGGAGGCGGATGATATGGGCGCTCGCGAAGGGGGCCTCCAAATTCTCCGTTGACGATTAAGGCCTTCGTCCGCAATTCGCGCATGTTTGATCACGTCGGCCATAGATGCGTGCGGATAGTGCCTAATGGCATCTAAGATTTCTAGTTTAAGTCCGTGCATTAACTTGCCCACCAAGGCCTCCTGCGTCCAATATGGTATACGATTGGCAATGCGCATGAACTCCATTTGATAGGCGCGCACTGTGGATGTCTACTGCAAGGAACTGATGAGTTTATTAAAATTTGCATATTCTGTAGGACCAAATTGGATGCACAACTCATGAGCAAACTGTTCCCAGGAATGACCCGGGTGCTCGGCCTCATAGTATTGGTACCAAATCAAAGCATTGCCGGTATCGAAAGAATTTTTCGTCAATTTGTCCTCATCAGATCGAGTGTCCTGGTATCGAAAGAATTTTTCGGCTTGATACAACCAGTCCACCGGATTGTCATCCCCTGAATATTTTCGGATAGTCTCGGCTATCGGCCTATGACAATGGTGCTCTTCGTGTGAGTGCCCCTGGTTGGTCCAACTGGATTCAGTCTGGTTATTGGCGCAGTCCAAATTGCGATCTTCATCTCCTGGACCCTGGTCGGCCTTTGTGGGAATGAAGGGCATCGATGAAGCATTAGGGCAAACTCCATGCAAGCCAAATACGCCGGCGCCCATGTGGTGGTGACCGGCGGTTGCTGTCTGTGATCCAAGAAAGATGGTGTTCTAATCATGGTGTCGGCCTGAAAATGGAGGGCAGTGTGCAAAAGGGCCACTCAGAGGGGGCAGCAATACCCCTTTGTCTGGTCGACCTGGATGAAGGGGCGCTGTCGTGGGTGGAGAGAGGCACTCAATGGACTCTCGGAGCATCATCATCAAATCCTTGTGTTGTTGTTGTTGATATTTTTGAGACTGCTGCTGGTTTTGTACAAGGACTTGAAGAAGTTGACTCTGGCACGCCAACAACTTGAGAAGATTATCCCCCTTAGGAGATAATGGCGGCGCCTCAATATGGAAGACCCCTTGCATGGATGTTTCAGTCGCTGCCTGAAGATCTGTGTTTGAGCGCTGGGTGCTTCTGGCTATCGCGAAAGTTCTCGCACTTCCAAGGATCGGTGCTCTGATACCAATGTTATGTCTCAGCAATTCAAGAGAGTAGATGGATCGTGAGATAGAGAATAAGAGAGGAGTTAAAAGAAGAGAAGGAAAGATCGACGAGGAAGGGGCCCTCTAATGGCAGCCGACAGCTTCAACAGAGGGGGACGAGAGGGGGAAGGCAAGAGAGAAGAGAGGATTAGGGTAAACTTTCTCAATAATCAATTCAAGAGAGCCTAAGCTCTTTACATACTATTCCCACGAAATGGGCTTAGGCTATTCCCTAGGCTATCCCCTCTAATTGGGCCTACGGCCTTATTACATAATACGAAAGAAGTTGGGCTATTCCCCTAGGCTGGGCTAACAGGGCAATACAATAGGCCTAATCAAAGCAAAATATGACTTAGTAGTTGGTAGATAAAATTTTGAAGCTCCTCAACCTTTATCAGCTTCGTCCGACACTGTGACATCATCAACTGACACGATGGCTTTTACCCCAATACCAGTTGTTCTAGATGCCTCACTTGATCAAGTTAAGAGGCCTCTTTCTTCGAAAGTATATACTAGGCCACAACGTGCACTTCGTCCTCTATGTCAAGCACCTTCATCTTCATATGCTATATTTGATGTCGAGCGAGAGCATATTCCATCTCGAGCACGAGGACGGGGTAGGAATAGGGGAAGGAGAGTTGATTGAACACTTGTAATTTTATGAATAAATGTACATAACATTGTATATTATATTTTAACTTTGTAATAGATGCATTAATTTGTTTATGTATGAGTTTAATGAGGTGTTTTATGTAATAGTTTGCTTATATTGTGTTATCAGGTGTTAAAAAAAGTTGTATTTCGTAGTATGGGAAGAGGTTGTAGAAAGCTAGAAGAGGACCGACGCCTCTGTGTAGGAGGGAAAAAAACGGCAAGGGGTTGAAAGGCGTCGGTTATCCATCTCTTATCAATTCAATATGTACAGTGCTACTACATTACTATTCAACAGTCATTTCCAAATTTCTTGGTCCTCTCAGTGTTGAACTTATACAAGTGCACTTAATATTTTGCCACTACCCCTGCGGAATAGGAGCTAGAATTCCAATATCTTAGTACTAGCAATAATTGGATTATAAATATTCTCATAATGATCGGGGTTGCATATGATTCTTATGTTACAACTGTGAAGTTTGAATTCATTTTTTTATACATACAAAATAGAGGAAACAAGATTAAATTGGCAGCAAAGCATCCAAGCAGCAAGAAGATACTTTTTTGCTTACTGCGGGCTAAAACTCACATTAGAATTCTAGAACCTAAACACACCCAGGATTATATCCCAATTTACCCGGTGCGTATGATGGGTGATCCTTGTATGCACCTGAGGGGATTGGCAGTGAGATACGGTACTCTTAGAGGCCAGCTGCATTGCCCTTCTAGTCGGGTCCTAAGGACTCGCGCCCCTCATTATCAAGAAAAAAAAAAACTAAGTTGGTCACTAATCGTTTAGATATTGAACCCTTACAAGTGCACAAGGCAATTGTACTACAGTGAGTATTTAGGGTTGTCGAACCACAGGGACGGATGATTAATCTACCAAATTCAAAAGAGAAAGTTTGTTGTTTTGATTTAATCTAAAAAAAATAATTAAATTCAGCTACTTTAAATGAGTTGTACTTATATGGAGAAATACGAAGGCACCAAATCCACCACAAAATAAACTAATTTTATCGTCTCTCTCTCTTTTATAAATTCATAGTTGATCAGCATATTCCTCTCGGACATATACTAGTCAATTCAAAATATCATGCAACTCCTCTCGAATGTTACATTTAAACAATTAAAACCATAGAATTGTGACAATCTCTCTCGAGCATAGAATCAATGAAACTTTACTAACAATTAACACCTTATTTTACTTACGTTCCTCTCGAACACGCGAATATTAGTCATATTGAAATTCAAAAGAATCACTCTAGCCTCTCTCGAGCACTTAGAATAAATCCCAATGCATTAACAATGATAATATAATAAAGATCCATACATCAACTAAAATAAGATTAAGATTAGATAAAGAAACGACAAAACTAATCTACTCGGGCTTCATCTATGCCTTGAAAGTGGTTTAGCCGAGCATCAGATGAGAAACACAAATCTTCATTTTCAACATCTTCTTTGTCTTCTCCTTTGCTATAGCCGTCACAAAACTTCTCCCAAAAGAACTCTCAAAGACTCCCAAGACGTCCTACTCTCAGCCATCTTGAGGTATATATAGGGGGTAAGAGAAGCCACGAAACAACTGGTGATTGATCGCTTCCTTCGTTTGCAGCTCATTCTGGTTCCAGCGATCAATCGCATATGTCTGGTGATCGATCGGCTAATCTTTATTTTTTTCCCTCTTCTTAGACCAAAATGAGTACAACTTTATTCTCTTACAAAAGACTAAAAATAACATTAAAGCCTCAAACATTAACATAAACATAAATATAAGTTTAGGAGCTAACAAAATGCATAATTTAAGTATATATCAGACACTAATAATTATAAATTCTACCACTAGGATAATGCTTCAAATACGTCTAAGCTGAGCATTGAATTTTCAACGCCAGCCTCTGGGGAAGCCAGGGTCGTCCATGATCTGGGACAATAAAATAGTGGGAAAGAAACTGCTCCGCTTCTTCATCTACTAGTTCTCTCGACCAAGTTACTCGCTTTGTAGAGCTACTACCAGGGCCATTACACCTGTAAAGAATAAAGACATGTATCATTGAATAGAGGATTGCGCCATCTCTCTCACCCCCCCCCCCATCCCTCCTCTTCCCCCCTCTGCCACTCCCAGCGATCTCATCCCATCGCCAGCCTCGAGCCTTGGCCACCTCTCCCATCCTCCCCTCCCCCCCGTCTTTTTGCCCCATTCCTCGGTCCCAGCCACCTCCGCCACCTCCCTGCCCCCTTCCACTTCCACCCCGACCAGGCTACCCCCCCTGCAACCTTAGCTTAGCATCCCTCCATGTCATTGCACTCGCCCCCACCACCTGCTCGACAAAATGCCGAGATGAGATCCTGGGAGAACCTAAGCTCTTTTCTCCCCGCAATTTGGTCAGCTAGGTCATGGCTTCCCCCATCCGCCTTCCGGGCTTCTCCTCCCCCCAGCAACCGCCGCCCACCCCTTACTCCATCCGATCATCCCCCCTTCTAGGGCCCGGTAGCAATTGCCACATCTTCCCGGGCCGCACCTGTATCTCCCCCTTGAGTAAGCCTCTTCAGAGGTGTCTCTGAGGCATCCAACTCACTCACCTTCCACCCAGAGCTGAAGGGGTTGACTTCAGTCAGAATCCCGTAAGAGTTTGTTGATAGAGAAGCATTACGATGGACAAACACGCTTGTTGGATATGCCATGGGCAAGCGCCCGTCCTTTGCGTGGTTTAAGGAGTATGACTCCAAGATTTGGAAGCTGGCTGGGTCGTTCGATATGCAATCCTTGGCCAGAGGGTTCTTTATGTTCAAATTCATTGCTCCGGAGGATTGTGAGCGAATCCTGAACTCCATGTGGACAGTCGGTGGAAGGCCCCAGATCCTTCGCAAATTGCACCCAGGCATGCGCCCAGTTCACGATCTGGTGAAATCGGTCCTAATCTGGGTTCGCTTTCAAGACCTTCCACCCTGTACTTTGTAAAGGAAAGCTTGAGCATGGTGTCTAGTTTTGTGGGTCACCCTCTATTCTCTGACAGAGCTTACATTGAAATAGATTCGGAATTCAAGTTCTCTTCCATTGTCCACATGGACACTGGTGATGGGACCTTCTTCCCACAACTAGTGGAGTATGAATGGAAGCCACGCATTTGCTCCAAATGTATGTGCTTTGACCACGCCACCAACTCTTGTACATCAAAAGAAGTTTGGATTGAGACACTTCATCGCCCGTCATCGGTTGCTGAAGTTGGCCGAACACCATGGGTTTGACAGTTACAGAGAATGCTACATCAGTCGAAGGCACCTCTAAGCCTGTCATAACAAGTCCTACTTCCCATATGGCCCCAAGTGATGGGACTAAGGCCAGTCTAAACCCAGGAATGGAGCCTTCCAAGTCCTCCTCCCTTGAGAACAACCGTTTGATAGACAATCGAGCCAGAGATATGAGGTCAGTAACAAATAACTCACCATCTGTGATTGGACAGGTATCTTATATGGATTTGGGTAAACATGTAAGGGCACATGATGGCTCCCACATATACCTCTCCTCCACCACCACCCCATGCCGCATTAGATGTGAATTCAATGGAGGCCCAACACAGGTTCATCCACCCCTACTGTCTCCATCTTCCTTGGAAGCTCCTGGGGGTGCTCCATAGCAGGCTCAACACTCGCAGGAATGGAACGCCCCGGGAAAGAGGGGGGTAAAACCCCTATCTGAGCCTGCACAGGAACGGGCTAAGCATTCATCAAACCCTTTTCATCCAATACATGGCAGTGATGAGTCGAATTCTGAAACCTAGTCTTCTCTGTCAACCATAGCCATAACCCAACCGGCCCGGATGGTGGCCCAAAATAAGACTACCAAGAAACAGAAGTTGAAAAATAAAGTGGGGGTATCTGCCCCTAATCCCCAGTAAATGTCCATATGCAGTTGGAATATCCGTAGCTTGGGCTATAGAAGTAAGAGGTTGGCGGTGCTAGACCTTGTCAACAATGAAGAGGAGTTCCTGTTAGTGCTACGTGAAACCAAAGTTAAGTGAAGACAGGTTGATCGTATTAGGAAAAGTTATTATGGGTTGGGAATCCTTTAATAATCTGAATTCCGACGAATCGGGAAGGATCCTAGTTCTTTGGAATCCGAATGTTGCTATGGTTCATGGGGTGCAGGAGACTTCCTAGACGCTTCATTGCCTTGTCACGTGCTCCTCATGTGAATCATTTTATTTTACAGCTATCTATGGTTCTAATGATGCCCAAGAGCGAAAGAAGCTGTGAAATACCCTTTGCAATCTCAACAATACAATAAGTGGTCCTTGGATAGTGATGGATGACTCAATGCTATCCGTCATGAGTCGAAAGAATGAGAAGAGGCACCGTGCCCCAAGCTGATCTTAGAGCTTTTAATGATTGTATCTTACAGGCTGGGTTGCAAGAAATTCCATCCTTTCTACCCTTCACATGGAGTAATAACCAATCGGGTAGCAACCTTACTCTTTGTCGAATTGATAGAGCTTTTGGTAACCCTGATTGGTTCATTAGACACCCCACCTCCAGACTCTAGTGTCCTCCTCCAGGCTTATCAAACCACAATCCCATCATTTTCAGAATGCGCCAACCGTTCCCAAAAGGTCCGATACCATTCAAGTTTTTTGACATATGGAAGCAAGATGTTAGCATACAAGAGGTTATCTCTAAAGCCTAGGAGATGTCCATTCAAGGTCAGCCCCTGTTTATACTTTTTAAAAATTGCAGGCATGCAAGGAAGCTCTTAAAAGGTGGATAGAGATCATTTTGGGGATGTTAATGCCAGATACAGAGCAGCAATTCTTGAACTCCATACCCTACAAACTGCACTGCAAAATCAACCTCTTGATGATGCTCTGAGGAGGAGTGTCAACTCGGCATGGCAAAAAGTCTGTAAAGAGGATGGTATTAGAGAACAGTTTTATCAGCAAAGTCAAGAATTAAGTGGCTCCAAGAGGGAGACAGATGTTCCAAGTTCTTCCATGCCTTCTTCGCTTCTCACTGTGTTCGGAACACCATTCATGAGATATTTGATGATTTGGGCACGCGACTGGAATACCCACAGGAAATAGGAGTCAAAGCAAAGTTGTTCTACAAAAACCTTTTCACTCCTACCACAGCAAGCTCTCAAGTACCACTCCCTTTCTCGCGGATTCTAACTCTGGCCCAAGCTGCCTTCTTGTCTACTGATGTAGATGATGATGAGATCAAAGGGGTAGTGCGAGACTTTCTTTTGGCAGTGCGAGACTTTTTTAAGCGATGGTACATGCTCAGGGCCTTAAACCACACATTTCTAACTCTCATCCCAAAAAAGGCGAATTCAAAGAGCTTTGAGGAATTCAGACCGATTGTCCTCTACAACTTCATTTACAAAACTATCTCAAAACTTATGGCAAACAGGTTGGCTGCAGTGCTTCCTCTTCTTATTAGCCTCAATCAGTCGGCCTTTGCAAAGGGGAGAATAATTGGTGAGAACATCTTGCTTGAGGGAGGTATACATAGCTCGCATCTCCTCTTTGCTGATGATGTTCTCTTATTCTCTAAGGAGGATGTACAATCGGCAGTGTGCATTCGGGACACCCTTGCAGATTTTACAGATATGTCAAGGGTGCCAAGACAAGTCAACCATTTTAGTTATGCTTGGATTTCAAGAAGGGTGCTTTCCAATTACTTATTTAGGTATGCCTCTCTCCTCTAAGCGTATATCCTATTTAGCTTGTAAGCCTCTTCTTGACAGGATTTCTGGGTGAGTCAATGGGTTGAAAATTGCACTCTTATCATATGCCGGGAGGCTACAATTGATCAAATCAGTTATTGGTGGATTGAATGTGTATTGGACATCTTGCTTCAAACTTCCCAAAAAAGTATGCCACAAGGTGGAGAGCATCATGGCCACGTTCCTATGGAAAGGCACTTCCCAATCAAATGGATTTCACAATAGTTCCTGACAAAAGCTTTGTCACCCTTTAAAAGAAGGAGGTCTTGGGGTTATTCAAGACATCAACAACGCAAATCTTGCCAAACTTTTTTGGAGATGTCTTACCTATAAAGAATATCTCTAGTGTCTTTGGGTTCATGGGGTGTATCTTAGCACCAACTCCATCTGGATTACTAGAGCTCACAATTGCTCCTATGCCTGGCAATCCATCCTTCAATTGCAATCTTTCATACAGGAGAGATGTGTTGTCAAGATTGGAAATGGGTGCACAGTACAGATGTGGGTGGACCCATGGAGTGGACCCTTAACTCTCACCCGAAAATTTGGTCATAGAACTGTTCTGGAGTTGGGAGGTAATACAAATGAATCATTGGCGGATTATCTTAAGTCTAGCAAACTCCAAAACGAATACATACTCTCAAGAAGAGGTGATCTTGCTAAGAAAGTAATCCTAGAGAAACTGCTAGTATTTACTGATTCGGAGGATTCTTGTGGGTGGCTCAATCAATCTAAAAATTTTACCTTTAAGAGTGCCTGGGATGCATTTAGAGTGAAATCTAGGAAAGTGTCGTGGCATGACCTTATTTGGTTCAAACATCGGGTAACCAATACTTCTTTTGCGTCTGGATGGCAATCAATGAAGGGTTACTCACTTTAGATAATCTGAAAAGAAGAGGGATATCCTTAGTAAACAGGTGTATTCTATGCAGGAAAAAATGAAGAATCAACCAGGCACCTAATATTTGAATGCATATATGCTAAGGTGGTATGGCATATATTCCTACGTTCATACAATTGGGGGGTGCTCTACGGAATTGGAATGGCTAACTCAGTTGATCAGAAACAACAGGCACATAGGGCATATAATCCAAGCTGGTTTCACAAACTTTATTATTATGATATAGGAAGAGAGGAACAGGCGAATCTTCGAAGACAAAAATCTTGAGATATATATATTGGGCCAAAACTTTATCCACAGAGTAAAGGAGATCCTTAATGCCTTCCAACTCAAGGATATTTGCCTCACACACTGTCCTTTCTTGCATACCTTTTGGGATGAGCAGAACCCTTGAACAAAGGGACTAGTGGGCCCTCAAGACCTGGTGGGACCGACTCCTTTTGACCCTGTTTGTGGCATTTGGACTTTCAGGCGATCGATCGGCACCCTTCCCGGTCAATCGCGTTCTCAGGAAATTGGTCGTCCAAGATAACAGTATGAACTACCTCCATTGCCAGTTACGATACATCTGTCACACATAAGCCCAACTTAGCATAAAGAAGATTTAGGAAAACATGCTTACATATATTAACACGTGTATCTGCAGGTTTTGGTCAGGGTAAAGATTCTAACCTCAGAGTCTACTTAAGTATTCTTTAAAAAATGATTTCTCAGAGCCAATTTAAATCCTTATATAATTGGTTTTAAAAAGGATTTTTAACAGATGGTTTTGCATTAAACATCCCTTTTTACTATCTGCTTAGTTGAACTTGTCTTTTGAAAGTGTAGGCACTATTCAAACCCTTTATCCAAGTTGCTCCATGGTAAAACTAAGTTGAATTAGTGCTATTTATTGCTGATTAAATAAGCATGTCGAAGTACTTGTGTGGAGAGAGAGCGGTGTTACCCTGTGCATGTGGCCTGAGAGCCCCACGATCACAATCTCACGGCTCAGTGTAGAATATATAAATATATATAAAGAGAGTGAGAGAGAGAGAGAGAAAACAGTTTACATGAGGTCGTTCTCATATAAGGAGCATGAGGTCAATCTTTTGGGTCGTTAGATTCCGATCTAATGATGGGTATCAAATCAGTGGGTAGGTGAGTGTCAAATCAGTAGGTAGGTGAGTTCCTTGTAGGTATTACATCAAAATCCAACGGCTACAAATTGAATTGGCCTCATATAAGGTATATGAGAGTGATTTCATTTAATTTTTTCATATATATAATGTCATTAACACTGAGTTGAGCCTTGAGCGAGCCGTGCCAAGCCTGCCCAAGCTTGAGATCGACTTTGGGGTGTCTGAGCTAACCCAAGCTAGTGTGATCATGGAGTCGCCACCCATCAAAGCCAGAGTGATTCATTGCAGGCTTTGCAGCCGTAATGGAAATCCAAGGGCACCTAAAGCTTTCTAAGATCTGGATAAACGAAGAAGGCCATCCAGCCTCTCAGCACAACGCACCTCAACTGGCTGTCCTGGAAAGTGGAACCACACCCACTACGAGGTAAACAATGTGCAGCTGACACAAAAGCAATGTGAAGCCAACTCATGTGCCAAACGCATTCCACATAATATAAGCACATTAATTGAAGCAATTTTCCTATTCTATGCAATCGATATAATTGATTGGAGATTATCAACTATAGATGACCCAACTTGAGGTTGAGGTGAGGCAGAAGAAAAGGTGGAATAGTCAGAATAATTTGTATAAGTAACTTAGTAATTTAATACCAATTTTAGGGAGAGAAGTCATGATTGGTTGTGCGGCGTTTATGAATACACAATATTTAAGCCACTTAAGTTTAAGTAGCCACTAGGGTATATGCAAGTCTATTAAAAGGGTGGTTAATCATAAATATTTTCATTTTTCTTCTTCTTATCTCTAAACTTCTATATCACTTCTCCTTCCCAATCCATCATATATCCATCAGATATGTTGCTTTCATTTCTAGATGATCTTTCTTTCATCCTCTAGATATTTTTTCTTTAGTTTCCCTCCTATGTGAGGGTCATGGGTTTGCTCTTCTTGGATATTCTTTGATTCCCAGCATTTTGGTTTATAAAATTTTTAATTACCCAAAAAAATGTTGAATTTGGTGTTTACTAAAGCAGTATAGGCAATCCGAAAAATCAACTAGATAGGTGCAATGGAAACTAAGCTAGAAACTTCCATACTTTTCTTTTTGCCCGGCGCAATAAGCCCTGGACATTTCCAGATGCTAGACTAGTCATTTCTTTATGAGGGATTTAGATCCCCCAGTTGTGGCTTCCACCTTAGACAAGTGAGCTCTTTGATATTTCCGAATTGTTGCAGGCTTTTGGCTTGTGGTACTGGATGTAGAAGTATAAATTCTCGAAGCATCATCTTCTGACATCTCCTTAAGAGAATCAAAGGAATTCAAAGAATGGATATGAGGCGTCATAGATGGAGTAAACATAGCTTTGAGACTCTTGCGCCCTGGCATGCCCATGCTGAGTACTCTGGAACTCAGAGGTGGGGTCCACTTATGATGATGATTGAGTTAGAGATATGGAAAGGTTATCTTGATCTTTAAAGATAATAGAAGATATATCGACTTAGAGCAAGTTAGTTGTATTAAAAGTAAAGATCAAATGGTTTTAGTGATAGATGAGGAAATTAGGGAGAAGTGGCATGAGTATTTTGAGCATTTATTTAATGAAAATTATAGTAGTGGGATAGATTTTGAGTCTAGTCCTCTTAAAGAGATAACTTATTTTAGAAAATTCACCATAGAGGAGGTAGGAGTTGTGTTAAAGAAGATGAAGAAAGGCATAGCTCTAAAGCCCTATGGAATTTCTATTGAAGTAAAGAAGGCATTATGAGGTGTTGTCTTAACTTGGTTGGCTGATTTGTTTAACAAGATTTAGAAGTCTAAGGGGATGCCAGAGGAGTGGAGGAGAAGTACCCTCATACCCTTGTATAAAAATAAAATGGACATCCAAAGTTATACAAACTATAGAGGTATAAAAGTTATGGGGCATACTATAAAATTATGGGAGAGAGTAATAGAAGGACGTTTGCAAAAAGAAACTAAAGTAACAGAGAATCAATTTGGTTTCATGTAAGAGAGGTTAACAACGGAAGCTATATTTTTATTGCAGTAGTTAGTAGGGAGGTACATGGATATAAAACAAGACCTCTATATGACCTTTGTAGATTTGGAAAAAGCCTACAACAGAGTGCCAAGATAGCTCATTTGGAGTGTTTTGAAGAAGAAGGGTGTCATAAGAGGTTACATAAATATCATAAAGGATATGTATGAGAGAGTTGTGACTAGTGTACGAACTATTGGGGGGTAACTAAGGAGTTTCCGGTTACAACAGGTATTCATCAAGGGCCAGCCTTAAGTCCTTATCTTTTTATTTAATTATGGATGAGCTTACTATACATTTACAAGATAATGTACCTTGGTATATGCTTTTTTTACAGATGATGTAGTTTTAATTGATGAGAGTACAGTAGGTTTAAATGTAAAACTTGAATTGAGGAGGGATGCTCTAGAATCAAAAAGTTTTAAAATAAGTAGGACTAAGACAGAATGCATGAAATTTAATTTTAAGAAAGGTAGAACCTTTGTTGAAATGGATAGGCAAGAAGTGTCAAGGTGTGATCAATTCCGTTACTTAGGATCTATTATCTATAAAAAGGGGGATATTGATAGTGATGTGGTGCATAGGATAAATACGGGGTGGTTAAAGTGGAGGGTAGCCTCGAGAGTGTTGTGTGATAGGCGTGTTCCAAAAAGGCTTAAAGGCAAGTTCTATAGGACAGCTATTAGGCCTGCAATACTCTATAGAGCGGAGTGTTGGGCACCTAAGAGAAGTCATATAGATAAGTTGAATGTAGCCGAAATGAGAATGTTAAGGTGAATAAGTGGGATAACTTGGAGAGACAGGATTAGAAATGAATATATTCGTGAGAGTAGGTTGCGTTGTTATGGGCATATGCAAAGAAGACCAATAGATGCTCTGTGAGAATATTAGAAGTGATGCATGTAAACGATGCAAAAAAGAGGGAGTGGGAGACCTAAGAGAACTTGGATGGAGTTAATAAAAAAGGATTTGACTTTACTATCTCTTACAAAAGAGATAGCCCAAAATAAGCCTCAATGGAGGAGTAAGATCCCTGTCGCTAACCCCCAAATAGTTGGAAAAAGACGCTACTTGATTATGATTATGATTACGATAGACGCCTTATCAATAGAATAGTCGTGCTTTGAAGCAACATTTGGCACCAATTAGGAGTTCAAGTTAGGTAGGAATCCTTCTCCTAGATGACTTTCAACATCTTCAGTGATCTAATTGGGCATAACTTCAAAAATTGGGTTGATAACCCCCCAAAAAGATTAATGCATATCCACATATGGGGTTTAGGATGTTGGGCATCCATGGACCCCATAGGCGGCATGTCATTGGGCAGATCCTAAAGAGCATTAGACCTAGGATTCTTCTTTTCAAATGGCACCACAATTTGATCAGGGCTAGGATTCTTCTCTGCAAATGGCGCCACAATTTGATTAGGCCGACTCCCATCAATTGACAATTGTGATTGAGCTTAGTGGGCCCCAGACATCATCTCTCTCATGGCGCTAAAGGCAGCCATGGAAGAAGCATCTCTGAAGCTTGCATTTGACGAGCTTGAGTTTGATGTGAAGTAATTTGAGTAATATGGTCATGAACTTGATTTTCTTTGGGACGCTATTCTTCTCGAATCGGACATACATTGGCTTAGTGATCAAAAGTATGACACTTCGAATAACTTTTAGGCCTCTATTCATAAATAACCTTAAAATTTTCTATCGAACCATCATCAAAATTAACTCACTTTATCGGCATAGTCAAAATCAAGCTAGATCTCTACACAGATACATGCATAAACCAGAAGACTCCAGTTGGTCATTGGGCCATCAATATGAAGGGGAGTACCTAGATTAGTGTTAATTCGGGTCAAACTATCCATGTTGAAATGCTCTACTGGCAATTCTAAGAGATGGGTCCAAATAGGGATGGTCTTAATGATCTCTCTTGCAATTTTTATCTCAGGCTTCTAAGGACGAAGAATAAGAGGGTGACCTCCAACAGTCCACATTGAGTTGTAGGCCTTTTCATAATCTTGAGCACATAAGAAATGAAGCAAGAAAAATCCTTCTGTCTATTACTTCATCTTAAAATTTACATTTCATGCTCTGAAAAGGACATTATTAAGCCAAACGTAATAAAGCCTCTTCCCTAGAACATAGCCAACAAGGCAATTTTGCAATTTGAGGGCGTTTGACGAATAAAAGCCCTCAAATATACACTGAGGGCTTATGAAGGAGATCTAGATAATGAGTGAGTTTTGTAGAAGAAGAATTAGATAATGAATTGAAGGCAAATGAGAGGTGCTTGTAAGGGTGGATGAATGGCAAAAGAGGGCTGGGCCTGCAAGGGGGTTGTATTGCGGGAGGGAGAGGAAGGCGAAGCAACGGCTAGTCGGAGAGGTTGGTCTCTGGAAAGGGAAGCCAAGATGGAGGAGATCGCCCCAATCACCTCAGAACTCTAGAACATACCAGATGTATTCATCTCATGCCTCTCTTCTAGCATTCTTCTTCAAATCAGACTAGACATCAAGAAAGATATCTTCTATGTAGTAATTCCTCATAATCCGACATTACTACAAAGCAAAATATTATCTAGTATCTAAAACCCAATTTTCCTAGGACTATTCATAAGAGGAGAACAGGTTGAATAGCCCATATTACGTCAGCCCATTGTGAAGAAGTAGCCTCATAGACACAATTAGATCACTAACTATTAATTGTGTACTAAATAGCTAATAATGAGATGATAGCTTGAAGTATTCGTACGACCAAACACTGATATGTAGCATATAGTGGATGACCACAATGATGATAGAACTATATGAGTAAATTCTTGAAGAACTTTTTACTTGAATAATAAAACCCATGTATTGCTACAAGTTTAACAGAAGGTGATACAGCTCATAAACAGGAAAGTGGCTGCTTCAAAATAATGCAGGAGGTAAATGTAATACGTCAAGGGTCAAGTAGTGAAGAGAAATAACTACCTTAAAAATACATAGCGTGTTGGCACCTAAGAAGTTTTCCTACTTTGTGCAGCTATGAATCCGGGCGATTTGCAGTTGACGTGACAATGTTCTAGGAGAGCAGTACTATTATTGCCAAAGATGAAATCAACACTACCTTCAATATAGCAATTTTTGAGGTACTGCTTTCCGTAATGTAAATACAATGTATCCTACATGCAGGCAAACAACAAATAATTCTTTACACAAATTAAGAATTTGCAAAACAATCTGAATACCGTAGGATATTCAAATGATTTACATTATTATTATCACGGAATGCCATCTCAAAGAGATCTTACGTTTAACTTATTCCATCTCTTGGAGAACTCAGGCTCACTGTCTATATCTTGAAAAGACGTTTTGGGGACAAATATTATATAGAAGAAAACGACGAGAAAGAAAGGGAAAGCGATAACAAATATTTGCAGAGTGAAAGAATAGGAACTAAGGGTTTTGAAGGAAGAAGAGAATACTCATGAGGCACGATCAACCAATCTCTAATAGGCATGAGATTGCCAATTACATTGAATAGCCAAGATACTTTCACTTAAGTGAAGGGCTGAACCATTTAGAAAGAGGACTACATGAAGACTACCCTCTTTAAACAGAAATACAGCACCAAGGACTTCGACAAAAAGAAGCTACAAGCAAATATCCCTCTAACACTATAATGTTAGGTACTTCCAGGAAATTTTCAGTTTTTCATGGAATATTTTTGTAAAATATTTGGAATTTCATTTTCAATCAATTGGGATCTTTCAATGAAATAAGGGAAATGTTTCTTAACTTTGTTGTATCTAAACTATGAGTTAGCCTCATAAGCAACTATGAAACCCATTTATGGACCACCCAACTAAACACCATGACCAAACCAACCCAAGCCTCTTTCTCTCCTTTTCAATCACCCCAAGCCCATTGCTAATTTTGTCTTCTGATCTATACTTGAATTATGCATATACTATCTCCTAAACTTATGTTTATATTAGTATTTGATTAGAATTAGTGGTACTTTAATAAATTTTTGATCTTTTGTTGGAAGAGAAGACATACACTCTTTTCGGCTTAAGAAGAGAGAGAAAACAAAAAAATTTCAAAAATGAACAGTCGTCGATCGATCACCAAACATAACGTGTTCGATCGCCAGAGCCAAAAAATAGAACGAGAATGAAGAAGATGATCGATCAGTGAACAGTGCAATCGATTGTATCTACTGGAATTTAGAGTTTATAGCAACCAATTGATCGGACCACCTAGCGATCAATCGTATCTACTGGAGTTTGTAAATGAATAGTAACTGATCGATCGGCACACCAAATAATCGATCAAAAGGAGAGTTGAAGTGAATGATCGGCGCGATGCAGCAGAAATAATGAAGGAAATGGCGATCGATCGGTAAAACGATTGATCGGCCATAAAAATGATAGATCGCAGTATTCGGCAAACTGAAATAAAACCTATTTTGACTCAGAATTGAAAGGGGATTTTGTGTTTTTTCTCCACCTTATATATATACCTTAAGAGGGAATGTATTAGGGAAGAGAGAATAGATCTTGGAGGCTAGAGAGGAGCAAAGAAGGAGTTTTTTTGAACCAAAGAAGAAGAAAGGATTCATGCCAATGGATCTATAAAATTAAGTTTTTCTTTTCTCTTTCTATGTTTAGCTAAATTCTTTGTCAAGGCTAGATGAAGCCCTAGATATGTATTGTTACTCTTGGTAGTTTAATTTAATAAAATTGATATGATTCATATTTGATGCTATTTTATAATTTTTTTTAAGTGCTTGACCATGGACTTAATTGATTATAAATGGAATTAGATCTTGTTAATCCTTGTATCTAACCAAGAACAGGTTTGTGACTGATTCTATGCCCGACCAAGGATAGAATTAATTAAATGATAGTGGATAAACTTTCGTGTCCGACCAAGAACATGAGTGAATTCATTGGTAATTTGTGTGTCCGACCAAGAACACAAGTTACCATATCATGTCAATTTACGCGTAATAATAATTGAGAGTAGTAATTGCATATTTAGTGGTGGATTCATTGCCTTGATATTTCTCTACGTTGGTTCAAATCAGTTAGAAGTAGTTAAAGTTCATTACTTTCTTAAATTAAATAAAAAACTGCAACTTTCTCTTGAGTTTGGTAAAGTGTTTAACTGTCCCCGAAGTTCGGCAACCCTTTAATGCTCGCTGTAGTACAATTGTCTTGTGCACTTGCAATGGTTCTTATATTGAAACGAACATCTTCCTAGGGAGATCTAGATTGGAGGAGAATGATCTTCGAGGCCCACCAATACAACTCCATCTCCATCTCCATCTCCATCTCCATGACCCTCTAGTACCTCCACTAGTTTGTTCGAACCTAACTGACTCCAGCAAGGCTGCTATGGCCATCCAGATTGCCATGGCCTAGCTCAAGGACAAGTTTTGCAACATTTTTGTGAGCTATAGCAACCCTTGGAGATCAATTCCATTGTCTCACTGGACTTCTCCTTTTCATCCTTTGGGGCGGTGGCAGATTGTGTGGTGGCTAAGTGTAGCAACTGGAGGAGCTACACGTGATGGGTAAGTGTACTATCGTGATCTATGCTATGGTGATCTCCATTTAGATTTTAAGGTGCTAGTAAATACTAGATACATACCATATGAGACTCGTTTGGAAGTAAATAACGCCTTAAGTTTACCCAAATTGGACTCTTGATATCGAATAATCTTTTTTCCAAAGAGAAAAGTTTAAATGATTTCGCTCTAATTTGGCTTATACGAGTCCAATTCCATTCTTAGCTGTTAGATCTTGATTTGATGGCTACAAGGAACTCACCTACCTACTGATTTGATACACTCTCAAATCAAACTCCAACGACCCAAAAAATTGACCCTATTCTCCTTATGTGAGAGTGATCTCATGTAAACCATCATCTTTTCCAAATAGTATTATCAAAATGAAATGGAGAGAATATGTCGTAGCAAAGTTTTGTATTGGTCTTCAAATAAGGTCAATTTGGATTACGCATAGTCGCTCATAGGAAAAAAATTACTTCCTCCCTCCAAAAATGCCTACAATTTAAAAAGGGTGATACTTTTTTTAGCACCGCAAAATTTTTTGATAACACCGACTTTTATAAGAAAAAAGTTATGTTTTCTAGCATGCTTAGTAATCGCCCAATGTTAAATTTTGACAGTAGATGTTGACGACAAAAATCTAACTATTCGATAGTGGTATTCCACTGACAGAAATGATAATTGTTCCATTTAGATCAATTTGGCAGTAAAGTCTTACCGTAGTATCCTCAGTATCTGGCAATGGGGTCCTATCGACAAAATCGTGCATAAGAATTGTGTGGCAACATTTGTCAAAAAAATTTATGTTCTACCAAGCAAGCATGTGGTGTTACTGATAAAAAATGGGGTGTATGAAAAATATCATCCCGTGAAAAAAGACTGTTCCAGGCTGACTTTGCTCCCTCGTGACTAAAAACATTTGCGGGAAGGGAGGCATTAGAGTCCAACAAACTAACTCATTTACAAATGCAGACAGGCTTTAATGAACCCTGTAGAAAGTCCCGGATCCTGTCAGTTTCGGCCAAAATTTTTGTTGAACCAGTTTCAAAACGGAAGGCCACACAAAATTAGTTGACAGAAAATTCATTTCTTTTTTTTTCATTTCAAATAAAACTCATTTTCAAGGGTACGCCTTTATACATACGTACCGAGCTGATGTGAATGGTTTCATCAAAATTTCATTGGAACAGAAACTGACGGTGAGCATACGATAATGTCTATGTATATAATCCTTAGACCTTCCCATTAATTATTGGCCAATGGGCCACGTTCTTCCAATAGCTCAACGTGTGCATATGGACTGTGTCTGGCAAGTCTCCATTGTACCTTATCAGTACTTGCTTTTTGACTCTTTTAATGCTCCCACATGGCTGTCGGACATACATTTCTTGGTCTGAAGCTATTAGATCAATGTGCTTCCCCTGTTGAAGAGAGAAACAGTGTCTAGGTTGGCAATAATTCTCTTAAAACTGTCAGAAATGTTAGGGTAGCTGAAACTTCTCACTTTTAGTAAACCAAACATTTCGTTACGCAAATAACACGACTACTGGTCTACAGTAATGTTAGAAATGTCATCGAATGCATGAAATGGGCAGTGAATTGGGGTTTAAGGCTGTGGAATTTGAAGGCGCCTCTTTGGAGGTCGGGAAATAGAATGTTGAATCAGGACAAGCGGATTGAGACGAGGGAGCTAGCAAACCAATTGGAGGGGAAGTTCTTCAGTCATGCTTTCCTTGAAGCTTAGAGTTGCTCACAATTTAGCCTCTTTCGGGGTTAGTCAATATTGCTCTAGATTGTGGCAGGATGAAATTCCCATGTTTGTTGGGAGTTTTCTTCTTGCTGATTGTTGTGGTCGAAGTGCTCTTAATGCTTTGTGAAAAGCTTACTAAACATCAAAAAAAGAAAGGTATTCGAAGAAGGAAAATCAGGGTCTGATCTGAACCAAATTTTTTGGTTTTGCTAACATGAGATTGTCGAAGAATTACTGTGTAAGAACCCACTGTTCATGAGCGAGCATTAGGAATGAGGCCGCAGTCGTCAATGGTTAGAGACCTACAAGATTATCTTGTGGACAAACATGACAGTCGTAGCAGTGTTGAACAAAGAGTTACATCATACTCCTCCGTACAAGTTTAGTAGTCCAACCTGAACTTATAAAATGAATTAACATTTTTAGTTCATTTTTCGAAAGCAAATCAGACTATGAAATACTTGAATCGAGTATCATTTATCAAAAAAAAAAGTTACTCCCTCCATCCTGTTTTTAATATCTCCATCTGAAAAAATCTATAATTTCTATTGGATGGTGGAAACCCAAGGTAACAGGGGGAGAGGAGCTTCGAAATTCACTTAAATTGACTGGATGGAGCATAAAAGGGGGCTTTCCTCTTTTCCATTCCAGGTGAGCATCTAAAATAGGACATTATATCCTATATTACTAATCTCCTCAAGAGGATCATTGGCCGGAAAGCCAGAACTATGTGTTGGGAACATTTTATGTGTTGGGAGATGGAACACTGATCATTGGAGTCAAACTAGTTGCAGAGTGATAGATCGGGCTGGCGGTCAAGTCCCACCGACAGTCTTACAAGCAAGGTGCCCTAGATCACCCTGGCAGGATGATAGATCCAGATTTGGTTTTGTATGTGCAATTTATGCAGGGCGATCGATTGGGGCATCAGGGTGATAGATCAGCCCTCTACAGAAAGTTGCAATTTGGGCTTATTTTGGCATCCTGTATGATGCATTCTTCTCCCCCAAGTCTAGTTCGACCTAATTGAGAGAAATGGGACTCTAGGGCACAAAAGGAGGAGCCTTGAACCTTAGGAGTCGTCTCCATTGAAGTGTGATTTGTAAAGCTTCTGTTTGTTGAAAGAGTTGAGAGTGATTGTATCATCTCCTCCGTAATCCCTATGAAAGAATAATGAATTTGTGTGGTCTCATGAATATAGGCACATCACTGGACCACATAAATTTTTTTGTCTCTTTGTTCTCGTGTTAGTCTCTTAGGCGATCCTTTTGCACGCGTAAAGAGATCGACGTCGTGATTTTCCAACAATTGGCATCAGAGCTTGGGTTGGAGATGATGGCGGAAGACGCAAAATTAAGAATTCAAAAAAATTGATGGCAAGAATTTTGCATTTTGGCGCATGCAAATTGAAGACTTTATTTATTAGACGAATTTATACTTACCCATTGATGGCAAAAAGTCGGAAGCAACGAAGGAAGAAGAATGGAGTTTGATTGATCGAAAGGCACTTAGCACGGTTCGATTAATGATTGCTTCGTTAGTTGCTTCAAATGTCACAAGTGTGAAGATCACGAAGAAGTTGTTTGATTGTTGCAGACGTTGTATGACATCCCTTTTGTGACAAATAAGGTATTTCTGGTCATAAGTTTTTTCAAATTAAGGTTGGGGTGTGATAAAAAGAAAACATCCACAGTGGATGTTACATTTCACTATTCATTTCCTGTTTTTTTCACTTTCAGCTGAAACACCTCAGGACGTGTTTCAAACATCCACAGTGAAAAATTCGAAAATGAATAGTGAAAGTGAATTTTTCAATGTGGATGTTTTGGATTAATCATGAACCAAACAGCCCATAAAGATGGATGAGGATGATAGTGTAGCTAGTCATCTAAACAAATTTCATAGTCTCTCAAATCAATTGGATACAGTCAATGCAAAATTTGATGAGGATGTGAAATCTATTGCCTTAATAAGATCTCTGCCAAGCAGTTGAGACTCTGTAAAGATTGTTGTGAGCTATTCCTAAGGAGATTCCATTAAAGTATATGTGGTTAGTGGTTTACTATTGGTTGAAGAGAGTCAAAGGAAAGGTAATGGTGAAGGGTCTAGTTCAGCCCTCAATGTGGATGATCGAGGTCGTTGATCTCAGTGGGGTAAACTAGGTGGTTGTGGCAAATCTAGAAGGGGGAATCCAAAGCCCGAAAGGATGAAGGTGTTTGCTAGAACTAAGGCCAGAATCACATGAAGAAAGATTGCAAAGTTGCATCCAAAGATGATAGAGGTAAAGGCACTGTCAACTTTATAGATGAGTCTTCTGAGTGTATGCTTTTGATCTTAGAATCTAGATGTGTTGTTTGGATAGTGGATTCTAGTGCATCATTTCATACTACTTCTAGGAAGGACTTATTTACTACTTATGTTAGTGTTGATTTCAAAAAAGTATATTTGAGAGATGTAGTTTGTGACATAATCAGTAATGGAAGTGTCAAGTTAATGTAGAAAAACGACACTGTGTTGTTGTTATACAATGTTTAGCATATACCTCATCTAACAAAGAATATAATTTGTATTGGTCAATTGGTTTTTAATGGTATTGTCACAACTTTTGTGAATGATAGTTGGAAGATGATACGGAATGTTATGGTTTTGGCTAAGGTGAAGAAGTTGGGGACATTATATATGCTCTCAAGATGCTTGAATGTCATTTTGGTGGCATCATCTATTGGAGACGCTGCTTTGAAGCACAGGAAGTTGGATCACATAAGTGAGAAAGGGATGAAAGTTCTGATGATAAAGAGTAAGCTACTAGGGTTGAAGAAAGTGGATCTCAATTTTTGTGAAGACTGTCTTTGAGAAGCATAGTAAGATTACTTTTACTCCACATGTTCCCACTAGGAAGTCAGAATGGTTGGAGTTGGTGTACAGTGATGTGGGCATCGGCTCAAGTATCATCTTGCCAGTGCTTTATATTTTGTTACTTTTATTGATGATGTTTTTTCGTAAACTGTAAGTGTATTTCGGCAAAAATAAATTTGACGTGTTTGGATTATTTGTGAAGTGAAAATCTATGGTTGAAAATAAGATAAATTTAAAGCTGAAGTGCCTCAAATCCGATAATGATAACCCTGACAAAATGGGGTGGCAGAAAGGATGAACATAATGATTCTTGAGCATGCTAGAGCATGCGAGTTCATGCAAGGCTGCCCTTGACATTTTGGACACATGCTGTTGATACAACAATGTATTTGATTAATAGGTCACCATCTTATGTGTTAGATGGTGGTTTACCAGATGAGGCATGGATTGGCAAGGAGGTGAACTTTGATATCTTACGAGTATTTGGTTGTGCAGGTTTATGTGCATGTTGAGTCAAACACCATAGGAAAACTTGACCCAAAGTCTAAAAAGTTTTATTTCTTAGGCTATGGTGGTGATAGCTTTGGGTACAAGTTGTGGGATCCTAAGCAGAGGAAGGTGGTTAGAAGTATTGATTTGATTTTCAGTGGGGCGATTTTGTACAAATGCTGACAAGTACTACAAAAGGGGAAGGAAAATACAGCACCTTAGTTTGTAGAACTTGAAGGGAGGGGGTTACAGTTATTCCACAATCCTTGCAAATAATTGAAACAGAAAACACTCAAGAGACCACACAAGAGAATTTCCAAGAAGCAAGTGTCACGCCCCAAATTTCCAACCCCAAAATACGCGGAAGCGATAAGCCGTTGAAGGTAACAGGGTCACAAATCTGGGACGGACCGAATACTCGATTCATCACCGTAAATCCCATGTACAAATGTGGGAATAGCCGGATCAAAATGACGTAAATAATTGTTCAAAAGTCTCAAAATAAAATAAAACTAACCAGCGTAAACAATCCAAATAATCCCACGAAAACAAGTAAATAAAGCAAGTGACACGCAGGCCACAAAATAACTAAATATCAAAATATCCACTATCATCAAATAAATAAATTCTACGCTAACAAGTCTCCACGACTTCCACGAGTACCAACCTCCACGTCACCAGAATGCTGTTCACACCTCTTCAGCTCTACGCCCTGCATCAGAAGATGCGTGAGTATTCCAGAGGAAATACTCAGTAGGATGCTAGAAAAACTCATAGTAGGAACAGGCAATAAAGAAACCAATAACAACCAGGTTCGATAACTCAGAATAACATGACGCAGATGGTACTTACCAGGAAAAGATACCGCACCCAAAATATCTCATCGATCAGGGTGGAAATAAATTACAATAATCAAAATGACTCTAGACTTCCAAAGAGTAAGGAGATAAACAAATATCTGATCTAGACAACCAAAGTGTCGAAGGTGTCAATTTCTGCTCTCTGATCAGTCTACTTCCTCTTTGGACTTTAATACCAGAACATCCTAGAGGTTCTACGTAGGAACCCGGCCAAGCGTCTAGGGATGCTGGCCCCATCGGTGCTTACGGGCACAATGGGTGGAGATTGCAGACCTTCCGTAATGTCTAACAATCTAAAGTGCACACGTTGCCGTACTCGGCTGAACTACAGAGGTTCATAATCATCGGAGACCACTCTGGGTCTAGCTATGGCTCGTGAGCATACTATGATCCAACCTAAGAGTGTTCAACAAGGCTCTTAGTGGAGAAGCAGTTTACATGGAACTGAGTTTGACTAACCACAACCAAGGGTATTCTCATGAATTAACAATTTCAGAAACTAGACTCTCACGGGTGTACAAAGGAATTCTCAGCATTTAACCATGACTGACTCTTAAGAGATTAACCAACAATCGGCTTGTGCCCATGCACGAGCTGACTCGAAATCAGACTCTTCGGTGTAGACTCTATCAACGTCATCACCATGCACTATTACAATCAAGATCATCCCTAGATTACAAGACTCCTGACTGGTGTCCCAAAAACTTTAATGGTAGAATTGAAATGGATAACCCTAATCTAATATCAGGGTTTCAAGAGGTCGAAGATGTGCGATGTTAGGCACCGCGAGCAAAGACATAGATGACCACGACATTTGGAATAGAGACAAACTCCACACATATTATTACCATAAGTACTCTCTGGAATTCTTACACCATAGTACCCTCCTTATGTTATATAATAATAATATATGCATGTATATACATATATAAGTAGTTTTAGTATAGTGTTTTATTTAATCACCGTGAAAGGACACTGTTATTGACATAACAGCTCCATTCCCGGAGTTCCTCCAGTCTACCCAGAACTTTTCAATCCTGGAAATTTTTACAGCAGACAGCCCCGTGTCTGTAGATCATTAACCAATTTACAGAATATTTTTCCGAATTTTCTACAATTAGTTATGAATTTTTGAATGCAGTATGTTAGCGCAGGATACATCCTGGCCGAGAGCACTACACTAAACAATAATCCGATTTCCACTTGTTGTTACTAATTCTAATCACAACTAAGGTCTTTTAGACTTAAAACCCTCTTACATTAGGTCATTATTAACTTATGGACAGACCATTAATTATACATTAACTCACCTATTAACCCCTTCTTAAAAACTGTTTTACAACATAGCCTTAACGGTTCATTAACCGACAAACTAGACAACTTATCCCGGACACTTAAGCTTCAATTCAGACCTATTGACAGAAGTCTTAAGGCCCACAAATCATGACTCTTAAGTCTTAACACGTTCATCTTATTAGTACAACCATTACTCTCTTTTAGATGGTCTTATTACCTACATACCACTTCAATTAGGGTAAACACTACATAAAGTAGACAACTTTATCCGGATGCGAAGCAAAACCATGAACCACGACTTGGGACACATAAGAACATGCCAAACCAGTAGATTTACCTCTGAAAGCTTGCTGCTTTTGGATGAGAAACACAAGAATTACACCAATCGATACATCAATTAAATCGGTGCATAGAAAAATATGAGATCGGGTGACTAATAACAAGAAAAAAGACAACTTTTCTTAAACATACCTTCATCTACACAATTCAGAGAACAATACTTCATATTAGACATCAGATACATGACTCACATGAATCGAAATAGACACACATCAACAAGGACGACTTGATCGAATTGTGCATGGAAGATTCACATCAAAAAATCAATCGGTATATCAATAATTGCATAGATTTAAGCAAATCGAATAACTAATCTAGGACAATAAGGACATTCATATCACTCACAACATCAGAACGTGATGTACATATAAAAATTGAAACCTTAATGAAATCATACTTGTGAGAAAAAGAACATCTTACCGATGAACCGGTACTAATTGTACGTCAACCGGTTCGGATTCGAACTTGCTTTCTTGCGATCTCCACACGATCCAACGTACACCACTTGCACACACCACAAGGAGAGGCCTACTGGTGAGTGAGGGGAAAGGGGGAGGACGTGGAAATTGGGGAGAAAACACCACGAAATAGAAGAGAGGGCTGCCGGTTCCCAAAGGGATGGCCGGTCCTCTCAAAGTGGGTTTAAATAATTCATGCCTTTTGTCCTCCACCGTCCATCTCCACTCCATCCAAGGGCCAAGGATCGTCCCAGCCCTTCCCAAAACCACCAGCACGATCTCCTCTAACCCCAAGATTCTTTTGATTTGATTGCATCTAGGTAGGATTTTATCTTCTCTCAAAATCTTACCAAATTACTAATGTAACTTACTAAGTAAAAAGAAATCTTTTGGGACTACACTTGGTGCCAAATACTAGCAAGGAAAGGCCACTTCCAACCCCCAAAAGGGGCGTCCAATCCATGATTAAAATATGCTTTAGTTAGCCTAATTAAATCCTTCATAATCTTGATTCTTCAATAAGTATCAATTAGGGTTTTGACTACAACCCAATTTACTACGTTTAGAACCCCTTAAACAGGTAAATCAGGCAAGATATGACCCAAAGAAATACCCCAAAATCTGCCCAAGACGTTTCCCAACGGAATTGCCTCGGGATACGTAAAACCACCGGCGATCGATCGGTGCGTATAACGCGATCGATCGTCTACCGATCGATGCCGTTTGAAGGTGATCGATCGGTCTGACGGAAAAACTTCAAATTTTTTATTTTTAATGAAATTTCCAGAATTCAAATTTACTCCCATTTAGCAAGGAAAAGTTACCTTAATAATATAGAAAAATTTACGGCCGCTACAGCAGGTGTCTCTCAAGATGGTCCATAGGAGGTTCCTTTGCAAACACCAGTTGGTTGGAGGTTAGAAAGACAACACAAGCCAAATCTAAGATATCTTTCTTATTTAAATTATATCTTACTCAGTATGGAGGTGAAGCCAAAGATTTATGAGAAGGCATGCAAGGTAGACTTTTTTGTTGAGTGAGAGCATGCTATAGATGATGAGATGGAATCTTTAAACAAGGGGAAGAAGGCTCTATGCAATAAGTAGGCATACAAGTTGAAAGAATAGGTAGATGGTAGTAAGAGGTACAAGGCAAGACTTGTAGTGAAAGGTTTTTTGGGTAGAAGCATGGGGTAGACTTTATAGATATCTTTATTCATGTGGTCAAAATTTCTACCATTATAACAATACTTAGTATAGTTGTAGTGGAAGATTTGCGTATGGAGCAACTAGATGTGAAGACTGCCTTTCTCCATGTGGATTTGGAGGAAGAGATACATATGCATCAGTTGAAGGGGGTATGTGGAACCCGACATGGAAGATATGGTGTGTCAGTTGAAGAAGGATATGTATAAAATGAAACAGGTTCCAAGACAGTGGTACAAGAAGTTTCATAATTTCATGCAGGCTATTGGCTTCTACATATGTTATTCTAATCTTTGATGTTATTACAAGAAGTTACTCTCATCCTATCTCATACTGTTGCTACATGTGGATGCTATGTTGATTGTTGGATTAGGCATGTAGGAGATTTTAAAACTGACGAAGTGTTTGCCCAAAGAATTTGCTATGACGGACCTAGGCACTGCAAAGCAAATCCCAGGCATGCAAATTTTGAGGGATGGAAAACAAGGGAAGTTATGGATGTCTCAAGAAGAGTACATTGAAAAAGTTATGTAGATGTACAACATGGTGGTTCCAAGGTTGTTGGTACTCCATTGGCTAGACCTTTCAGACTTTCAAAGGCACAAACTCCATCTACTCCTAAGGAGCAGGGGAGCATGATAGGAGTGCCTTATGCCTCAGTAGTTGGTATTTTATATATTCTTCTACATGCACCAGACCATATATCTCACATGCAGTGGGAGTAGTAACAAGGTGCATGAGCAACCCGAGAAATGAGCACTGGGATGCAGTGAAGTGGATATTGAAGTATCTTAAGGGAACCTTTGGAGTATCTCTTTGTTTTTGTGGAAAAGAAATAAAATTTGCAGGGTAATGCAGATTTTGATTAAGTGGATGATGATGATAGCAGGAGAAGCACCATAAGATATGTGTTTACACTGGCAAGGCGTGCAGTGCATTGACAATCATAATTACAGAAAATGGTGATTTTGTCTACCACATAGGCATAATATGTGGCATCCATAGAGGCTTGCTGATATGTACTTAAATTATGCACTTCATTAGCTCCAAAACTTATATTTATACTAGTGTTTGAATAGATTTTATATTCTTTAATGTTGTTTTTGGTCTTTTGTAGGAGAATAAGGTTTGGACTCTTTTTGGTTTATGAAGAGGGAAATAAGCACAAGAAGCGGCAGATGAAGAAACATGGAAAATATATGCAACAGTGTGCGATCGATCGCGTATAGTCTAGCGATCGATCGCCAGAGTCAAAAGAGAAGCCATAAGATGACTGTGCAATCGATCACTGTCTTCTCGATCGATTATATCAACTGGAATTTTTGTTATGCTGTTTGCGATCGATCGCAACTAAGCCAATAGTTTGTCGAACGGTCGCTGGACGAAGAGAAAATACATTAGCGATGTGTGATCGATCGCCGCCGGCGGAAACGTGAAACAAATACCTTTTTTAATTAGAATTTGTGAGGGGTGTTCGTGACTTTTCTTACCCTACTATATAAGCCTTAAGGAGGGTTTAGCACGAAAAAAGTTTTTGAGTCTTGTGACGGTTAGAGGAGAGTAGAGAAGAGAAAGAAGAAAAAGGGCTCTACGAAGAAGATGTTGAAGATGATGATTGTTGTTTTTCATCCAATGCTCGGCTAAACCGCATCCAAGGCGTAGATGAAGCCCTGATTAGATTAGTTTTACATCTCTCTTTCTCTATTTTTATTATTCTATGCGCTCGAGAGAGGGTATAATAGATTTTGTGAACTTAATCTGATGCGCTCGAGAGGAACATATGCAAACCGATGTGGTTTTTGAATAAAGTTCATAATTTTATTGATTCTATGCTCGAGAGAGATAGTTTCTAGTTCAATTGTTTTAATTATCTTAAGTGTATACATCCGAGAGCAGTATGCATAATTATTTTGAATTGATAGCATATGTCCGAGAGGAATATGTTAATTAGCGTATGTCCGAGAGGAATACGTTAATTGCATCAACTACAAATTTCATAAGAGAGAGAGAGAGAGAGATGATAGAATTGGTTTAATTAGTGGTGGATTCAGTGCCTTGGAAGTTCTCAACGTTAGTAAACTTGCTTTAGATAATTAAAATAATTGCTTGCTTTTCTTTTATTTGATTTAAAAACAAATATAATTTTTTCTTTTGAATTTAGTAGAATAATCCATCCATCCCTGAGGTACGACAACCCTTTATACTCACCTATTCATTTAGCCTTGTATACTTGCGAGGGTACTATATTTGAAACAATCACTTGCAAAGGGTTGGTATGGGTGAAAACGTTCTTGAAAGAGTTGGGCATTGGACAAGAGAATTTTTGGTTGTATTCAGATAGCCATAGTGCAATATACCTTGCCAAGAATACTGTGTTTCACTCAAGAACAAAGCATATGGATTTAAATTATCATTTCATGCGGTCACTTGTGGAAAATGGAGAACTCAAGTTGGAGATGATTCATACCAATGATAACTCGATGAACATGTTTACAAAGGTTGTCACCAAGGAGAAGTTAAGGAGTTGCTCAACTTCCATCAGCCTCGACCACTAAAAGACGGATGGTGGCAACACGAATTCCTATGTTTCTTGCGGGAGGTTAATTGAAGAGTGCTCACTTCAAGTGGGAGAATTGTTGTAAAAGGGTAAAGTTGGATCAGCCTCCCAAGTGGGAGTTTGTTGGGAGATGGAAGACTAATCATTAGAGTCAAACTATTTGTAGTGTGACAGATCACCCCAACAAGGTGATAGATCAGGTTGACCGTCAAGTCCCACCTACAATGTTACAGGTAGGGTGATAGATTTAGATTTGGTTATAGCTGTGCAGTTTGACAGGCGATAGATCAGCCAACAAGGTGATCGATTGGCCCTTTATTGGAAGTTGCAGTTTAGGCTTATTTTGGCATCCTATTTGATGAATTCATTTCCCCTAAATCCAGTACGACCTAATTGAAATAAAAGGACTCTATGGCACAAAAGGGTAAACCTTTAGCCCTATGAATTATCTCCATTGAAGTGTGATTTACAAAACTTTGACTTTTTAAAAGAGTTGAGAGTGATTGTATCATTTTCTATGTAATCGAGCAGAAAGTATAGTGAATTTGTGTGGCCCCGTAGATGTAGACACATCGTCGAACCATGTAAATTCTTTTATCCTTTTTTTATTGTGTTCTTATGCTCTTGTATTAGGGAAATGATATTTGTACACCAGATTCCTACACATTTTTCATACACAGCTGATGTGTATGGTTATCACTGCCCCTTGCATTATTAGTATATTGGGCGGATCCTTCCGTACGCGCACGGAGATCAACGTCATAATTTCTCAACATTATGAAAGAAAAATCTTGCCCTTAATAATAGTTCAAGTGTAATGGTCCAACTTAGTTTTTCTAAAATGATTACATCATTAAGCTAGCGGTTGGTTGATGACGGTTGATAAAATAAAGATGCTAAGACGGTGCAAAAGGCTATCGGATACAGCGCACTAGGCGCAAATCTGTCTGGTCAGCGCTACATTCTGCATATGGGAATGTGCTCCGCTCAGACCTCGCACATGGCTCCCTTTCCTTTTCTCTTTACTCCTCGCCTGTCAGAAAAGAAAAAAAGCTTCACCCTCCCCACCTTGAACCTAGTGTCTTGAGCTCTCTAACTTTTATACCCCAAAACGCTACTGACTTGGTCGTAATTACCATCTCAAAGATGGGTAATGCAATAAACACTGGAGCAGGTTGCATGTGCTCTACCGCGCCTATTTATGACGCTCCTGCTGTTCAGCAGTGCCTGTCTTGCTAATCAATCTTTCTTTTTTCTTGCAACCCATTCGGTGGAGAAAAGCCGGCCATGGCCAAGTCCGCTGCCCTTTTCGTTTTGCTGCTCTTGGCCTTCGCCATGGTGAGACTCACTCAGAGTAGCTTGCATTCTCACAGATCTATCATCTTCTTTTGAGTTTGTTTACAGTGTAATGCCATTTTTACTCTTATACATCCCATTTTCCACATGGAGTTTGCTTGATGATTTTCATTTGTTTCCTTAGTGTAGAATATTTACATTTTCATGAACCAGTTGTGATTTGCTCTACTTTTCTGTGTAGGTCGTGGCTCACGGACTGAACCATGATGAAACCATCGCCCGCTTGGATAGGGTAGAAAGGCTTCTCCTTTTCTTTTCGGGAATAGTTCTTCTGCTAATAAATACTTGATGTATTCATGCATTACGTCTAACTCCCTTGTTTAATTTCTTTGTCATTTGTAGTCTCGCTATGGACCAGGCAGCCTGCAAATTTATCGTAAGTAAAATCTGATCTCTCCTCTACCATGAACTATTCATAATTATTGTACAAATATGCATTGTCCATAAATGTTTGGTCTTTGTATACCCACAAAATAGGACCCCGTGCCCCTTTAATAGTCTGATTTGGTTCTTTAAAAAAAACTAAAAGTAAACCAAATCAGACTATTAACATGAAACGGAAGCAGCAATAATATAAATAACGATAATAGTAACAAGTAAAGAATAAAAACTTTTAGCAAAAAAAAATAAAAACAGTAAACAAATGTGCAGTGTGTTGCCAAAAAAAAAAAAGGCAATAGCCGCAATACACGTTTGACTATGTTGCAAAAAAAGATAGAGATTTGACCACCAATCAAAATGTTCTGTTTTTATCACGCCGTTCTATATGAAATCTTCGATTTGTGGGTCTAATAGATTAAACAAATTGCATTTTTATGTCACGCAGAATGCCCATCACAGTGTAATCGGCGATGCAAACAAACCCAGTACAAGAAGGCATGTCTGACCTTCTGCAACAAGTGCTGCAGGAAGTGCCTCTGTGTGCCTCCAGGCTATTATGGACACAAGGCCGTCTGCCCTTGCTACAACAACTGGAAGACCAAGGAAGGAGGGCCCAAATGCCCCTAGAATTCCACTACTACTAACGCCATCTCCACCAAAATATATAGAGAACTCTAAGACTCCTATATGACTTTTCTATTTTGCTCTTTCCTCTGTTTCTTCGTGATCAGCATTTCCTGTAACGCGTTTTTAAAATGCGGGTGTGTATGTGTTTCTGTTATGGTCGCTCCTTCCGGCGCTGGTAGTCTGCGCACAAATGAGAGTGGCGATTGTGTTTGTGATGTTGTTCTATGATTTTACAGTTATTTTAAGATGAAGTATTTTTATGAGTACTTTTATGATCTCCACTCACTTCTTACTCCGAAGGATTCAGCCCCAATGCCGGCCCGGCCCAAATTAGCAGGCCAGACATCACACAATGTGTGGCTCCCAACTTGCCTGCCAGTGCAACCCAACTGCTTACCAGCCACAACCTCCCAAGATCATTGTGCCCACGCAACCGTTCATCTTTGCACAGACAACCGGACCCAGCACAACACCGAGGGAATGGGCAACTTATACTCGACGTCTCATGATCCAATCTTCTATGCCCACCACGCCAACGTGGACCAGATATGAAGCATCATATGCTTGCCCAGTTGCCCTGTTGGAGTAGAGAAGTGAAGAGCACTTGCTGGGCCACTCCACAATGACGGTTGCTTTGCTTCAAATATCCATCTTCAGGTGTTTTAGAAATGTAGCAGCTTAAATTTGAGGAGCACAAATTGGTTGTGATGATGAACTACGTCTGGTGATGTCATGCGGTGATGCAGAGAGAACCGAGGTGTGGTGAAAGAGAAACCACTTTTCATAATAACTTGGTTGAGGGTAAATTTGGAAAAGAAAGAAGAAGTAAATTGGAAAAGGACTCTTGCAGGTAGGGTTGTTCGCGGACAGTCGTGTCCGCTAAGCCGTCTGTGTCCGAGGTGTCCGTGGCCGTGTCCGAGCTGAGGATGAGCTGTCCGAGGACCACGGCCAAGGGTCCTCGGACAGTCTATCCGAGGACCAATGAGGGCTGCAGGGAGAGTAGGGGAGGCGGGGCATGGAGGAGAAAGGAGGGGCGGCAGCCATGGCCGGGGTAGGAGGAAGGAGGGGCGGCGGGGGTGAAGGAGGAGGAAGGAGGAAAGTCTCACCATTGTTGTCGAGCATGAGATTCGAAAGGAACCAGGTGGGGGAGTTGCTATGGCGGGACAGAGAAGATGACGACGACGGCCCAAACCTCAGGTTCAGCCCACTGGAAGTCTGGAAACCGGTTGAAGTGGGGGGTGCCATGTCGCCGACGCAGAATGAGGAGGAGTTGGATCTCTTGAGGGCAATAATGGTGGTATCAACGTTGAGATCGTGGCAGTCATGGGAGAGGTGGTGCTTGCAGGTGGACTCAGAGGTGAGGCAGGAGGAGTCGGCCAAGGCCTTTCCTGCAAAACCGAGGGGCCGCCCCTGCAAAAAGCCAAGGCCTTTCCTGCCAAAAAGGAAGGAAGGAGGAGGGGCAGGGGGTGGAGGAGGAGAAGGAAGGATTCAGGGCAGAGAAGGAGGTGGGTGGAGGCGGTGAGTGACATTGCCGGCAGTGGGTAGGGATTGCCGGTGGCGACATTGCTGGAGGTGGGTAGAGGTGGTGAGCTATAGAGGTGGAAAGCAAAGGAGGGGAGAGGAAGAGGGAGGGCCGGAGGGCCGGAGGGGGTTAAATCCATGTCCGTGTTTGTCGGCCTGATGGACACAGACACGGCTAAGCTTATGGTGGACAATCTTTAACGGCCACGGTGTTATGATCTTATTTTAATTAGGATTAGGATTAGGATTAGCCTACTCCTATATCAATTAGGACTAAGATCCTATGTCAATTAGGTTATAGCTTAAGAGCCTATAAATATGTAAATGGGTCTTCCCTACTCCATAATCAATGATCAATAACATAACTTATTTTCTAGTTTAGTTTAATTTAATCTTTCTTAGCCTTAATCCTACTCTTTCTCCCCTTTCTTTTATGGTGGATTCTTATGTAGATTACGGTCTACATCATTGGTATAGGATCGTTCGTTCCTTCGGACCATTGCATGTCCAACATGTCTTACAAACACTTGTCATGCTTAAAGCAGAACTCTATCTCCCTTTCCGGTGGCAAACCCGTCAAATCACGAGGGAAGACATCCGAAAATTTTGCCACGACACGAACGGAATCCAAGGTAGGTAACTCCATGTTCAACTCTGTAACACTAGCAAGGAAAGCCTTGCATCCCTTATCGATTCACTTCTTGGCCTTGAAGGATGAGGCCAAAAACTTGCCACTAGGACGCTTCACCCCTTGGAAGATAAAAAGTTTAGCTCCTGGCAACTCAAACTTCACCTTCCACCCTCGGCAATCAACATGCACATGGAACGTGGTCATCATATCCATGCCAAGGATCACATCGAAGTCAATCATAGGTAGTATCGAAGTCAATCATAGGTAGTAAAATCAAATTCACGTGCAACACATGCCCATCAATTACCATAGGAATCATCTCCACATACTCCTCCGCCCGCAGAGAGGATGAAGGTGTAGACACACCCAAAGGAACATGCAACAGTTTGAAATCAACACCTATCTCATCAGCAAAACATGGGGAGACAAAAGAGTGAGAAGAGCCAGTGTCAAATAATATTCTAGCATAGAGGGAGGCAATGAGGATCGTACCTTCCACCACGCCAGAAGAGTTGGCCGCCTCCTGCGCCGAAATAGCAAAGACTCTCCCATCGTTATCCGGCTTTTTCCCCCATAGCATCCTGCTGCCTGGTAGGTGGTCTAGCATGTGGTCTCGCCTGAGATGCTCCCGGCTGCCTGGAACCAGAGTTAGGTGTCACCGGAGGACGTTTCTGAGCACGATTAGCTCTCTGAGGACACTCATTAGCATAACAAGTCACACTAGCATGGAGGTCATGAGGGTCTTGCTACACCTGCTGAGTGTTATGCCTCGTATGATAGGCATCTCACCGCTTATGGTCTCGGCGGCTACGGTTATCCTCCGGCCTCGGCCTCTTAGGCTGCTGCTGCCCTCTCTTCCTCATATAATCATCCGAATCCCGCTCCACAACAATAGCAGTCTCAAGTACTTCAGCCAGGGTCTTGTGCCTGAAGGGCACAACTCGACCTTTGATGAAAGGCCTCAGACCACCTCTGAGCCTCGCCCTCAAACATGAAGACTGCAAGTCGGGTCTTCTCCACATCAGGACAACGTCGAGCACTAAAGATCTTCTCCATGTGAAGTCTCCAGTTATCCACCACATAGGCATCTAACCCACTCTTAAAGCTAGGAGGGTTAAGCTTCTTGAATCCCTCGAGTGAGGGAGACTCAGAACTTCTACCACTCGCATGCTTCGCCTGGACCACCTGTGTCAACCCCTCAATCGCGGTCAACACATCATCCACCCTCGGATCTCTAGCACCGCGATGGTTATTAGCGCCTACATGATTAGAACCGGCCATCTACACAACAACCAGACGTTAATCATGCAGCCTAATAACACAAAACCACAACACCCAAATCATCAACAAGCACACAGCAAGCAAGCAACATTCAAAGCAAACAACTAACGGAATTCACATCGCTAGTTAAGTCTAGACCTTGATCATCTCACAACCCTTTAACCCATAAGACTTGTCATTCACTCATTATTTACTCCTAGACAAAGAGATGCTCTGATACAAAAACTTTGTCATGCCACGGGCACCGCCCGATCAGAACCGAATCCGGTCTAGGAGTCGACCCGGCGCACGGGGGCGACGTTAAAGAGATATAGCGGAAGAATCCTGCATAACACATAATCCTGCATAACAATATCTCAATCACATATAATGAATGCCTCCATCAAGGGGTAAACACAATCAAGGCCAGGAAGGCGGCATTGCCATGCAGGCGGAATCCAGTAAGGCCACGAAGGCGTATCATAGTCTGGTTTCCACATAGGAAACATAAGGTCGGGGTTGTCGGTCCCTAAGTCTGCTCGCCCTGGACGATCCTGGCCAAGGTTATACGATTCCCACACAGAGAACCTAGAGCAGGTGTGTTCGCCCTGGGACATCTCCAGCGGTGGGAGAGAGCCCGAATCCCCACACAGGGAACCCTAAAAGATGTGGTAGTTGGTGCACGAAGCGTACCACTCTGAATGCTCAAGTCCAGATGACAATCTCAATAATCTCATCCGCAAGGCAAGTACACAACTCACCCCCTATATATCTCAATGTAACATCGTTTCAGCTCAACTCAACCCGGGGAGTATACCTGTCCCACGAAGGAACGAAATCGAAAACATGTCCTTTCGGACCAACCAAGTTTCGATTAATCCACCGATCGATTAATCCGGCAAACAATCTCAAGCATTGCATACAATCGATCAATTCCGGTTAAACAACGATAAAACTTCATCCATGAAGTCCGACACATGATGCATGCTATCATGGTACATCCGTGAGCAAGACCTACGTGTGTTCCAACACATGGAATGTGCTCCCAATCCATCCCCTCATGCATCATAATCAAAGCATAATCAACTAAAATCTCATAATATATTCTTATGTATGTGTATACTCTTGGATATTCTAATCACATGATTCATGCTTCGACATAAACTCATTGAGAAATATTTGCATGCTTAAATACTTTCCAAAATAACAATTCTAAACTGAAATCAAAGCAATTTCTATCATTAAGCTTAAATCCATCAATGTAGAGTTGAAGGCTTACTCCTACAAGCATGCTCTTTTACCATACAATAAACCATAACATGATCACCTTAATTACTCAAAAGCCATATGAGCTACACATGAATTATGCAAGCCCTTCAACCTATGTTTATATTGGTGTTTGATTAGAATTAGTGGTACTTTAATATAGTTTTTAATTTTTGTAGGAAAACAAGATTAAGACGCATAAATGAGGTGAAAAGTGACTCCAATGTTTGAATCTTCATAACTTTGTGCACAAATATCTGATTTGATTATTTCAAACTTCATGTTAAATTTCAAGAAGTCATCTTTCCAACACCACTAATCACGCAAAATTCGGAGTTTGGAGTAAAAAGTTATGACCATTATAAAATGGGCTGTAAAGCAAAACCGAGAAGATGATCGCGGGTCATCTCTTCTATTTTCAAATATTCAAAAACCGAGACTCCATTAATACATCTTGAAAGCTTAATACATGCCTCAAACATTGACAAAAAGCCATCAAACATTCCAGAACATATCCACATATCATTCTAAGATGAAATCCCAATAAATTATAGCAAAAGATTAGCAATTATTAAACCCACCATTAGAGCTCTAATAAGCATCACTCATTGAAAAAGAATCATGAAAACAAACCATTATCTACCCAAGGCTGATATTGAATAACACATTACCTTGACTTGATTAGAATGAACCTTCAATCACCTCCAACACCTTCCAAAAAGACGATTTTAAGTTAATACACTACTAATCTCGATTTAGCTTTGAATACCAAAAGAAAACCTTAGATCTAGGGCTTTGGAAGCATAAAAACACGATTTTGAAGATTAGGGCTTAGTAAAGAGGTATAAAACAATAGTTTTTCTGCTTTCAAAATGGGTTGAAACAATTGAGAAATCAAGATTAAGGAATGATTAAGAAAACCTTAAAGAAAATAAAGGAGGATTAAGCTAAATACCTCTAATCCTTTCCTCTTCAAGCCTAATGGGGAAGAGGCTCCTAATCTCCCAGCTAAGCCTATTCCCAACTTAAGAAAGGGCACAGCAATTTCCTTTTATAGAAAAAGTTGGGGTAGACCTAAGTAAAATGTGGGGTAGAAATAGGGTTTTTGGCTAAAATTGGAAAATTTGGTTATTTTAATCCGAAATTAAGTCCAAAAAATTTTAAAAATTTTTATAATGACTTTCTTTAATGTCTGGGGCATTTTGGTCACAAAAAACCTAATTTTTGACGGCGGAGCCCGCAGGGGTCCCGTCAAACCCAAATTTTTGGAAAATTGGTAAAAAATCCAAAATATCTCAAAAATTAAGGTTTGATCCAAAATCACTTGAAACTCATGATTGTGAAATTGGTTTTGATTAGAACCTTTATAAACCCCATTTATTTTGAAAACTATCGAATTTAAATCGAAAAAACACTTAAACCACTCGATAACCGATACATACACTAAAATAAACCGGTTCAAGTTGGGGGATCTTATAACCAAAGTCTTTGCCTTTCGGCCTCCCACTTGCCTTGTCGTCGCCTTCTGTGATTCTGACAACCAACGGAATCTAGAAGCCCAATCGCCTGAGATTCCGCCATCGCGCTAGCCGCCTTGTTGGTGCCGTTTGACGGGCTAGGGCTTCACCAAGGAAGGTGGAATGGGTCATGGTGGTCTGACAGGATTCTCGGGATCGATGAGCTTTTCGGCCTCTATCCGCCGCCATCTCGATCGATTCTGGCGGATGCCCTTCTACCGCCGTCGCCGCTTCCCTCACTGCCTCTCTCAGGCCCTCTTGTTTGAGGAATGGGTTGAGGAAGACGAAAGAGATCTGTTTGTTTGATCCAAAAGTTGACCGGACCGGGCTTGGTTCAACCTTCGTTTGGGTTGGTTCGGTCTTTTAAAAAAAAGGTGTCAAAGTGCCATATCTTGTGTGGCCTATTTCCTGATTTGGAACTTTCTCCATAACCAGAGTCTTCACGACTCGTCCATAGGAATATTGTTGGTTCCGCCATGAAAGTTGAGTCTTTCGCATTCTCGCCTTCAATGCCAAACGACAAGAGCACCTCAAGGACGTGGTGATGCGGAAGAGTTGGTAGAATGTTATGATCCTATTTTAATTAGGATTAGGATTAGCCTACTCCTATGTCAATTAGGACTATAGTTTAGATTAGGACTAAGATCCTATGTCAATTAGGATTATGGCTTAAGAGCCTATAAATATATAAAGGGGTCTTCCCTACTCCATAATCAATGATCAATGGCATAGCTTATTTTCTAGTTTAGTTTAATTTAGTCTTTCTCAACCTTAATCCTACTCTTTCTCCCCTTTCTTTTATGATGGATTTCTATGTAGATTATGATCTACATCATTCACGGACACGGGCAACTTCTGTCCAAGGTTCGGTCTGTCTACGAACAGCCCTAGTTGCAGGGGAGTCGGGCTTGTCTTGTTCGCAAGCGAGTGAGCGGAAAATAGCGAGTGAGCATGAAACTATTTGGAAACATCAGTCATCTAAGATGGCATCAGAGCCGTGATGACTGCTTGCACGTGAGGAGGGAGTTTCGAAATAAATACACCCGTTACAAAAGTCTAATGAGATTATGATGCAATGGATATCTACCATATTGATCTACACATGAAATATACATTTTATTATCTCATAAGCTTATATTTATGTTAGTGTTTGATTAGAATTAGTGCTACTTTAATATAGTTTTTGGTTTTTGTAGGAAACAAGAATAAGATGCAGAAATGAGGTGAAAAGTGACTTCAATGGTTAAATCTTCATAACTTCATGTGAATATCTTTGATTGGACTGATTCAAGTTTTATATGAAAGTTCAAGAAATCAATTTTCCAACGCCACTGACCACATGCAATTCGGAGTTCAGAGCTGAAAGTTATGACCATTTGAAAATTATGAACCGTAACTACAATCAATCGCCATTTCATATACGATCGATCGCCAGAGCCGGGAAACAGTGTTAGTGAAGGAAATGATCGATCGGCACTTAAAATGATTGATCGTATCTACTGGAGTTTTTAGATGTGTGCAATACAGTAGAATCGATTGATCGGCCAAAAAAGTGATCGATCGGCCGACGAGATGAAACGATCGACCGGCGCGACAATGCAGGAATTAACGAGGAAAGTGATCGATCGGTAAACGATCGATCGACAATACAGAGTGATCGATCGCTTTATGTGGCAAAACCTAAATCAAGCCACTTCTACTCAGATTTGGAAGGGAACATCGGGGTTTCTCTTCATATATATAGGCCTTAAGGGAGAAGGTTTTGGAGGATCTTAAGTAGAATTAGAGGCTAGAGCAAATGAGAGAAGAAGAAGATGATGATGAAGAACATGATGATGATTTTTTCCTCAATGCAAGGCTAAACTCCTTTCCAAGGTGTAGATGAAGCCCAATAGATTGGTTGTGTAGTTTCTTTTCTCTCATATTATTTTTACTCTAGTTGGTGTATGACTCTTTATTATGCAATCAAAGTTAGTTCATTGAAGTTTGTTCTTTGTACTCGAGAGAGACAAGAGTGAATTAATTGGATTTCAATATGAAAGAACACTTGCCTGTCCGAGAGGAACGTGAGTGGTCTGAAGTGTCACATATTAGTAAGGATTCATTGGTTTATACGAGAGAGAGAGAGAGAGAGAGAAAGAGAGAGAGAGATCACAATTCCATATGCTTAATTGATTATGTGTTACGTCTAAGAGGAGAGCACTATAATTTGAGTTGACAAGTGTATGTCCGAGAGGAATATGCTAGCCAATTAGTACTTTGTTTTTAGCAAGAGAGACAATACACTAGTTTATTGTTGTGGATTCAGAGCCTTGGTATTATTTCATCTTGATTAAATCTCAGCTTAGTTTAGTAAAGTTCATTGTTTTCTCTAGATTAATTAAACAAACTGCAACTTTTTTTCTATTGAATTTGGTAGAGTATTCATCCGTCCCCTGAGGTTCAACAACCCTTTGATACTCGCTGTAATACACAATTGCCTTGTGCACATGCAAGGGTTTAATTTTAAACGATCACATATTAATCTTGAAAATTGTTTGTTACGGACAAGTCATAAAGAAGTTAATATGATTCACTTCAGACATTCTAATTACTAATTGGTATTTTTGCCACTTTTTTTTCTTTTTCTTGTCATTTGCTAGTTCTTTAAGCTACTTCCATCTGTGCTTCTTTCATGATGTTCTAATTGCTGGGCAACAATTCCGTGAAGAAGATTGGCAAAAGCTAAAGAGACATTATTACCATCTCCAGGATCAAGAGTTGTTCCTATATTGTTTTTCTTCAGCATATATTGTGGCCTTACTTCATGATGGTCTTGGAATTGCATTGGATCATGATATTTTCTTTTGGATTGACTACCAACTATGCCCATTCACTTTCGAGCAAGATTGAATTTGTCACTCAGGTTCGTGGGATCCCTCTTGATTGGGCCATTGGAGCATTTATACTGCATAAAACAGCTGATAAGGGTAATGAACAAGGGGTGTGGATTAGGCCGGAACAATGAGAAGAAGGATAGTCAAAGATAGCTTGAGCTAATGAAGAACTCTTAATTTTATTAAATTCATTCACAGCTGAATCCACCCCATACACAGATGGCGGATGTCTACCTAGGGTTGTCAATTTTGTCCGATAGCCCGATGGCCCGACCCTACCCAACCCGCAAAAGAGCAGATAAGGGTTTGGATTTTGAGGTCACAGGTAGGGCTCGGGCCTCAAAATCCATCCCGTGGGTCGGGTAGGGTCGGGCCCGGGCCTGGCTAGAAAAGGCCCGAAGGTCTGACCCTACCCTGAAAGCCGGGTGAGTCAGGTGACTAGATATAAAAAATAAAAATAAATAAATAAACCCTAACACTCTCCCCCGACCACCGCTCTCTCCCCCCGACCTCTCTCTCCCTCGACCGCCACTCTAAGCCTCTTCCACGACGACCGCCGCTTTGAGCCTCTCCCCCTACCGCCGTCTCCTCTGCCAGTGACTGTAACATCTCCCAAACTTACTAATTGTTTCGATTTGTCATCTGTTGTCATATGTTTGAATATGTCATATGTTAGCAATCTGTGATTCTGTTATTTACTTACTAATTGCCTATGATACTTGTTTTCTCTTTATTACCTGTTGTCATCTGTTGTCATATATTTGAATTTGTCATATGTTAACAATCCGTGATTCTGTTATTTACTTACTAATTGCCTATAATACTTGTCTTCTCTTTGTTACTGAATACTTAATTTCTTATCTGCTTGATGGTCGAATTTAGTGTAGGAGATATGTCTCACCACGGTAGCGAATCTTTGTCCTTCCCACATCTATCACCAGCTGCACAGGCTAGTTCTTCCAATCCTTGCACCTCTTCTACACCCCCCACTATTTCAACATCAATCAATTCTTCCATACAGGAAGCTTCTTCAACTCTCACCCTCACACCTATTGTGCCCCAAACCCCTAGCTCTACAACTCGCCCTTCTGCTCTCCATTCAAAATTAGGAGCATCTAATGAGCAAACTAGAAAAAAATATAGTAGGGGTCGATCATTTGTTTAGGATCATTTCCAGAAAACCTTTGATGAAAATGGGAAAAGATTCGGGGCAGTTTGCAATTATTGCAAGAATACCTTTGTGGGATTGGGAACTTATGGCACAACTCATCTTGCAAGGCACTTTGATAATTGTCCAAGAGGACCAAAAACAGACCCTAAACAGCCACTCCTTACTACTGCTTTTGGTAAAGTTTCTACTTTTAAATTCAATCAACAAGCTTGTAGGGAAGCTCTTGCAAGAGCAATTATAGTGCATGAATACCCTTTTAATATTGTCACGCATAAGGATTTTATTCAATTTTGTCAAGCCTCAGTTCAAAATGGTTTCTAGGAACACAATTAAAATGGATTGCCAAAAAATTTATACAAAAGAGAAAGTTGCATCGATGTTTTTTAATTGTTGCTATCTAGGATCGATGTTTGTTAGTTGTTACTATCTAGGATCGATGTTTGTTAGTTGTTGATATTAGGATTGTTACAGGTGATTGTTATAATTTTCTTTATTATGCTTATTGTTTATTTTAACACTAGGACCAACCTAAAATGTGTTTTAAAAAATATAAAAATTGTCTTATTTAAACATGTATGTCGGCTCCTTTTGGCATTAAATCATGTATAGTTTACAATATATCATGCTTGCGTTTTTTTAGGATCTCCAAAAGCCCGAAAAACCCGAACCCCGAGTAAGGTTAGGATCGGGCTAAATTTTAGAAGTCAGCTTAGGGCTAGGGTCAAGCTAGGGCCAGGGTTAAGTTTGTTAGGGCTAGGGCTAGGGCCAACCTCTGGCCCCCAAAAGCCCGACCCGTTGACAGCCCTATGTCCACCTACCTGGTAAAGGGGCTTGCTGGCTAAAACATGGGGTGATGAACTACTTATCCTTCATTCACTAAAATCAGGGCAGAGCCCTTACATTACATAGAACTCTTAAATGGGCCTATATACTAACATAAAAGCTCACTAATTAAACCACTTAGTAATATTATATAGAACTTGATAAACAAGTAACTAACCAATTAAACTAATTTAATCCTAATGGGTTTTGTAAAATTTAAAATTGTAGATGCAGGTTTTGATTTGATCCAAACGCTGTATATTACAAGTACATTTTTGTTCTGAGTTCCCAAGATCTAATCACATGTATTTGACTGTACCGGTAGGGACATACAGATATGCATTACATACAGATATGCATTACTAATGTAATTGGCCAAGAGCGGAACCTGTAATACTCAATTGAGGTCCATGACGTATTAAAATGTAGTCCAAACATGGTATATTCAACATGCAAAAGTTAACTTTTTTAGCTACAGTGAACCTCGACCTGTTGCTGACAAATAAGCTTAACTTTATCCACTTTTTCCAGACACCTTAACAAGGGAAATGTATATATCTTTTTCCGATGGGGGGGGGGGAATTATTATACTGCATTTAGCCTAGTTTTACTAGTTCCGTCCGGAATAATTATTAACATATAGTTGATTTTGGGAGTTTTTTCCATATTACCTGGCGCCAACTTTTGTTTTCCCATATTGCCTGGTTTTTCCAGTGAAATCCCATATGACCCGGAATCGACACGAAAAGTACCCAAAATACCCTTAAGTTTAGGTATAAGCACCCACACTCTTTGTTTTTCCATATTACCTGGAATCTAAGGAGGTACCCGGAGAAACTCGTGTTTAGTCGGAGAAGAAGGCATTCCGTCCGGCATCTCCGCCCATATCATTGCCGGCGCCGGCGCCGTCCAAATCGGGAAAGGTAATATTCGTTATCAAAAGCGAGAAAACGAGCGGGATGAAGGGATTTTGATATAAAACAGCGGTGAAGCCCTCCCAACTACAAAAATTAAGATCTACATGTAAAAAAACACATATAAAGATCACCCATTGGTGTTGGACCGCTCCTGAACATGAAATAAGAGGATAAAAATGGACAAAAACGTGAAATACTCTTCGGCAAGTAACAAGTTTAATTTATATATCTTCCTATGATCCTAATGAAGGGGAAGAGGAGGAAAAATAAAGAAGAACACAAAAAAATGGGCAAAAATGGATGAAAAATGAGCGAGTTATCACATTTTGAAAATTTCTATTTTATCGTGTCGTCGAAAACACGAAAAATATCCAAGTCGTGTCTCCAAAGACACGACTTGAATTGAGTCGTGTTTTGGAATACACGACTTGCAGTATAGTCGTGTACGCGATGACACGACTATACTGCAAGTCGTGTATTCCAAAACACGTTTTTCCTAGAATTTTCAAAATGTCATACATCACTCATTTTTTATCCGTTTTTGCCCGTTTTTTTTTTCGTTCTTCCTTATTTTTCCTCCTCTTCCACCTCATGAAGATATATTATGATAAAAGAGTAACAAAAAATAAGAAGAAAGAAGAAAATGGAAGTTCTTTGCTAGAAAGCTTCTATTTTTTTCTTTCTTCTTATTTTTTCTTCTTCTTTCATCCTAATATATCTGCATGAGGTGGAAGAGGAGGAAAAATAAGGAAGAACGAAAAAAAAAATGGGCAAAAACGGATAAAAAATGAGTGAGTTATGACATTTTGAAAATTTAGTAAAAATGTGTTTTGGAATACACGACTTGCAGTATAGTCGTGTACGTCGCGTACACGACTATACTGCAAGTCGTGTATTCCAAAACACGTTTTTACTAAATTTTCAAAATGTCATAACTCACTCATTTTTTATCCGTTTTTGCCCATTTTTTTTTATTCTTCATTATTTTTCCTCCTCTTCCACCTCATGAAGATATATTATGGTAAAAAAGTAACAAAAAATAAGAAGAAAGAAGAAAATAGAAGCTCTTTGCTAGAAAGCTTCCATTTTTTTCTTTCTTCTTATTTTTTCTTCTTCTTTCATCCTAATATATCTGCATGAGGTGGAAGAGGAGGAAAAATAAGGAAGAACGAAAAAAAAAATGGGCAAAAACGGATAAAAAATGAGTGAGTTATGACATTTTGAAAATTTTAGTAAAAACGTGTTTTGAAATACACGACTTGCAGTATAGTCGTGTACGCGACGTACACGACTATACTGCAAATCGTGTATTCCAAAACACGTTTTTACTAAATTTTCAAAATGTCATAACTCACTCATTTTTTATCCGTTTTTGCCCATTTTTTTTTGTTCTTCCTTATTTTTCATCCTCTTCCACCTCATGAAGATATATTATGATAAAAGAGTAACAAAAAATAAGAAGAAAGAAGAAAATGGAAGCTCTTTGCTAGAAAGCTTCTATTTTTTTCTTTCTTCTTATTTTTTCTTCTTCTTTCATCCTAATATATCTGCATGAGGTGGAAGAGGAGGAAAAATAAGGAAGAACGAAAAAAAATGGGCAAAAACGGATAAAAAATGAGTGAGTTATGACATTTTGAAAATTTAGTAAAAATGTGTTTTGGAATACACGACTTGCAGTATAGTCGTGTACGTCGCGTACACGACTATACTGCAAGTCGTGTATTCCAAAACACGTTTTTACTAAATTTTCAAAATGTCATAACTCACTCATTTTTTATCCGTTTTTGCCCATTTTTTTTTATTCTTCCTTATTTTTCCTCCTCTTCCACCTCATGAAGATATATTATGGTAAAAAAGTAACAAAAAATAAGAAGAAAGAAGAAAATAGAAGCTCTTTGCTAGAAAGCTTCCATTTTTTTCTTTCTTCTTATTTTTTCTTCTTCTTTCATCCTAATATATCTGCATGAGGTGGAAGAGGAGGAAAAATAAGGAAGAACGAAAAAAAAATGGGCAAAAACGGATAAAAAATGAGTGAGTTATGACATTTTGAAAATTTTAGTAAAAACGTGTTTTGAAATACACGACTTGCAGTATAGTCGTGTACGCGACATACACGACTATACTGCAAGTCGTGTATTCCAAAACACGTTTTTACTAAATTTTCAAAATGTCGTAACTCACTCATTTTTTATCCGTTTTTGCCCATTTTTTTTCGTTCTTCCTTATTTTTCCTCCTCTTCAACCTCATGAAGATATATTATAATAAAAGAGTAACAAAAAATAAGAAGAAAGAAGAAAATAGAAGTTCTTTGCTAGAAAGCTTCCATTTTTTTCTTTCTTCTTATTTTTTCTTCTTCTTCCATCGTAATATATCTTCATGAGGTGGAAGAGGAGGAAAAATAAGGAAGAACGAAAAAAAATGGGCAAAAACGGATAAAAAATGAGTGAGTTATGAAATTTTGAAAATTCTAGTAAAAATGTGTTTTGAAATACACGACTTGCAGTATAGTCGTGTACGCGATGACACGACTATACTGCAAGTCGTGTCTTTTAAAACACGTTTTAACTGAAATTTTCAAAATGTCATAACTCGCTAGTTTTTCATCCGTTTCTGCCCATTTTTTTTGCGTTCTTCTTCATTTTTCCTCCTCTTCCACCTCATTAAGATATTCTAGGTTGAGAAAAGAAGAAAAAATAAGAATAAAGAAGAAAGTAAAAGCATTCCCACGTTCGAAGCTTCGCCGCACCACCCACGCTAAAAAAAAACTATGATCAAGAGATTTTGATGTAAGAGCAGCGGGGAAGCCCACCCAACTATAAAAATTGAGATCTACATGTAAAGAAACACATATAAAGGTCACCCATCGGTGTTTGACGACTCCTGGACATGAAATAAGAGGATAAAAAATGGGCAAAAGCGTAAAATACTCACCGGCGAGCGACAATTTAATTTATATATCGTTCTGTGATCTTAATTAGGTGAAAGAGGAAGAAAAATGAGGAAGAACGCAAAAAAAATGGGTAAAAACGGATGAAAAATGAGCGAGTTATGACATTTTAAAGATTGTCATTTTATCGTGTAGGATATACACGACTTGGGTATTTATCGTGTATACGACATACATGATAAATACCCAAGTCGTATATATCCTACACGATAAAATGACAATCTTCAAAGTGTCATAACTCTCTCATTTTTCATCCGTTTTTGCCCATTTTTTTGCGTTTTTCCTCATTTTTCCTTCTCTTTCACCTAATTAAGATCACAGAAAGATATATAAATTGAATTATCACTCGCCGGCGAGTATTTCACGCTTTTGCCCATTTTTATCATTTTTTTTCATGTTCAGGAGCGATCGAGCACCAATGGGTGACCTTTATATGTGTTTCTTTACATGTAGATCTTAATTTTTGTAGTTGGGCGGGCTTCCCCGCTATTATTATATCAAAATCTCTTCATCCCGCTCGTTTTTTTGCCTTTTGGGACGAAGATTACTTTTCCGATTTGGACGGCACCGGTGCCGGTGATGATATGGGGGGAGATGCCGGACGGAACGCCTTCTTCTCCGACTGAACGCGAGCTTCTCCGGGTACCTACTCCTTAGATTCCGGGTAATATGGAAAAAGGCAAAGTGTGGGTGCTTATACCTAAACCTAAGGGTATTTTGGGTACTTTCCGGATCATATGGAAGAAAGACAAAGATTCCGGGTAATATGAGAAACCCAAAATTGGCGCCAGGTCATATGTAAAGAGCTCTCATTTTGGAATACCAAATGTATATAATTCCTCAAAGGAGAACCCTTGGAAATTACAAAGGGATTAAAGAATTAACCCTAGATGTTTTCATAACAAGAAATGACCCCCTTAAAAAAAATATTCGGATTGCATTATCAACTGTTTTGAAAAGTATCAATAAAACTAATGAATGTGCTATTTATAAAACTACCAATACAACTATACAAGCACTTATTTGGTGAAGCAACCTAAATGACCCCTTTGCAAAAAAATAAAATAAAAACCAATGACCCATATGATAGTAAAATATTTAGCAACAGTTATTACTTATCACTGTTTCCATGGAGAATGGCACATTCCTTTTAGCTAGTTAATCATTCTCTACTGAATATGCCATGGCCTGTAATGAAGGTTGTCTTGCTGATTTTCGTCTTATTTGATTGTGCATCTGCAACTGGGCCCTTTTATATTGTTTAACTTGGTGAGGTCCAAAGTTTAGACGTCCCACATTTTGTTTACTACTAGAGCCATATGAACACAGAGCTTTCCCAATTATTAGATCTTTTTTGTTCATGACTCTGTTTATACTCGCAACTTGCGGAAGGAGAGTATGCTTGTCAATCTGAAGTCTGCCCAGAGATGATCTTCTAGGCAACAACTATAAGTCAGCCGACCTTGGGTGTTTTTGAGGGGATGGTAGAATCATTCAATGAATGGTCTAAGGTGGCGCTAGAACAAATAGTTTGATTTTTTTTTCCATTGAGGGTTTGTAAATGGCATTTTATTCTTGTATTTTTCTAGGTAGTTAAACCTACTTGAGGGGTGTTAGGCCTAGATGAGGGATGTTTTGCCCGGAGATTAGAGGGAGAATGTGTATTTTTTCAACATTTTTGTACTCTTCTTGGGCTTTGTTTTAATAATATTTTTAATTATCCAAAAAAAAAAATATCTTGGGTTTTAAGAAGCTTGGTATGAGGTAACAGTGTCTCTGTGAAAACCGACAAATTTTAATTGAGTTCGACCACCCCATGGATGGAGTTAACACATCCAAGAAATTTTATTAAAAAAACACATGCCCAAGAAGTAAGAAAGAGAATTGTTGAGTTTTCTTGTATCCTTCAAAGATAAGGAGTTCACCGTCCCAAGGTTTAGCCACCCCACACCCCCTATACAGATGGTCGATATCCACCATTTGAAATTACAAGGATGGTGGAAATCCACCGACTATGTAGCCGGGTGGGGTGGCTAAAACGCAGGGTGGCAAACTACTCATCCTTTGCAAGATAGTGGCGAAATAGTGTGTTGGGTGTTAGTGTGGAAGCTTTGACGAACGATGGGTGCTGGACTTGGCAGTATTTGAAGTATTGGCAATTTTGCTACTACATCCGTCCAATATAGTTCGTCTGCATAGTAAAATGAATTAAATTTATTGGACCGTATGGTCCATACAAAAAACAGAGTTTTCGTTCCCATGTTCTTTTGACGTGAAGGATCAAAGTCAGCCGTGTAATTTAGGGCCCGACCTTTTTCACATCCAGACAGACAAATTTCATTGGACGGAAGTTATACCTTGTAAAATTTCCATATGGTGGTGTTCGGAAGCTTAATCGCTCCTTTTCACGTCTAATAGGACTACACTATTTATATCATTATTTGCATCATAATTACAATTATGTATTAATATTTATTACACATTTATATTTTATAGGGATTTCTGGCTACTTACAAGAGTAATCTATTAAATTAGTATCATTATTATTAGTCCTTTAACATGAAAATCTTGACTAAATTAGATATTTAATTATTCATTCATAAAGATTAAAATAACATTATTAACCAGAACGATAACTAATAAAGGGTAACTTGGAGAACCTACTTGAAATTGTCACCCTATTTGCTTTCAATAGTAGTATACATACGATCTACAGAAAATGGGCTTCTTCCAACTACGAAGTTGATGTGAAGGCATTTGGACTCTTTATGGGGGAGTTGATATATTTGGTTGTTAAATGTAAATTTTATTTTACAATGTATCTTCTTTTAAATTTGTTTGTACTCTTTCAGTAATATTATCTCGTCCATATTTTATATTTGGAGGGGGTATGTTTTGGGCCCAAGGCTTTTTCCCACTTGTGGGCCCCACTATGATTCAATAAAGGTAATTTCTCATAATGGGACTTTTTTCTTCCAAACGGACAGTGTATGTAAAAGCCTTTAAGGTTGCAAAGGCTTAAATGTGCATTCAATTTCATGCTCAGTAGAGAGTCTTTATAAAGGATGTTTTAGGAGAAACATCAGGTTTTTCTTAGGAGAAACGTAAAGTTTGTGCGTGATTACTGCACATCCTATTCAATCCAACCGAGCACTTGCAAAATATGGCAACACATCCGATTATAGGAATGAAAGCTCTTTGTGCTATAAAAAAATAAAAATAATGAGAACTTGGAGCAGACTATTTCCAATAAATACAATCTCTCATCTTCCCACAGCCAGTGACCAACTTTTATGTGGTACTTGGGATTTTAAAGCTTACTTTCATTTATTAGCCATAATCCACACAATTATCTGCACATTACACCTTTTGGCCCGACTATTGACTCGTAAGCTCGATACAGAAAGCAGTGAGGTAAAAGATGATGCATGGAAGACGTATACATTTACCTTTTTTCCAATATATTGCAGAATTGTAAGTCATTTTTTAGGAAGAATTTTAAATCATGTTATCCATCTAAATTCTTCTACAATCTACGTACTAGAACCATAAAACAAATAAACATTTCTTAACAAGAATAGAATAATATTATGCACAAGATGATACCAGAAAATGAACGATTAAACCAGGATGGGGAAAGTGGCAGAAGGGCTCGGGGGAAGGTATGGCTATTGTGAAAAGATGCTCCAGTGATGATCCGTAGACAAGGCCTCCTTGATCTTTTCAAGTTTCTTTAATATCTCTAAAAATGATGGCCGCTGGTTCATATCGGCAGCCCAGCAAAGCTCAGTTAGCCTGAAAAATTTATTTGTTAGATACCAAAGAAAAAACAGTCAAATATGTGAAGAACAGCCCATGCTAATAACAGGCGTAGAAAACAGTAACACAAAACACAATGATTAGAGCAGGAAATCCAGCCTCGCAAAGCCCAGTAATGTATGAAAAAAAATTATGGTACATACTATTTTCTTCACTTACTCTTTCAGCTCAGGAAGGTATCCCTTTCCACGAAATATTGGCCTGTGCCCTTCTGACACATACTTAGCAGCTTCATAAGGTTCATAATTTGAAAATGGGGGATCACCTTCCAGCATCTGTGTCAGTTATAGGGATCAACGTGAACAGCTTTTGCACCAAGAAAATAATAATAATTTGAAAAAGGTTACCTCGTAGAGTATCATGGCAAAAGAAAAAACATCAACTTTCTTATCATATTTTCGGTGTTTGAAGACCTCAGGCGCCATATACCGGTCTTTTTATTCACAAAAACATGAAAGAATCAGTTTGATATAATAAGAAAGACAGTAAACATCATCATGAATATGTTGAAAAATAAATACATAGACAATTGGCACACCAAAAGATTGACAAAATATTCTAGGAGGGAACAAGCTTGGACTTCAAGTTTCTCATTGCCAGGATATCCTTTTCAACATAGGTTTTCCTTATTTTGTCCAAATCGTCAGAGAATTGACATATTACTAATGAAAAAGTTAATATGCAACCCAGCTTACGTGCGCAGTGGAATATGCCCATCCAATGCGAGCCGTCAGATCAAGATTCAAAATGCGTGTTAATCAAGGGGGCAGGTGAGTGATTCGAGCCTGCCTGCCCCCTGTATTAATGCGCACTTCTGGATCGCAGCACTTCTGCATATAAATGGAACTCTATTACGAACTTCTGTTTTAGTGCAATTCAGAAAATTAAACTTTTAGGGAAGGAGACTTTCTGTCTTTCTACATTGAGCACTCTAATTTGTAATTTGGTTTTGTTGGGCAGTATTAATTTGAAAATATTTTAGGCAGCAAGCACATCATAAACAGAGCACTGCAAGAAACTACGGCTTTTTATGAATTATTGGGACTGTATTGGAAGTTCCAAGGCGGCCAGTACTATAAAAACAGAGCATCCACCAGTTTCTAGCTTCAGATAGGAACTAAGGGCTTTTATAAATTATAAAAGGGTAGTAATTTTACGTGATTGATGTGGATTATTTAAGATTATAATACAGATCTATTTTAAGCGCAATAGGATGAAGAGTAAAGCTAAAGTAGAATCCCTCCCTCCCTCCTTTTCCAATTATCTAACTCCCCCAACTAGCTTCCTATACACCCTGCTCGATTGTAATCAGTCCATATCAAATAGTACCAGAGCAAAATATCCGCTGCTTGTGGTAGTATGAACAAGGTTCCTAATTGACCAATCATTCACTTGGTAAATGACTACTATACTTGGCCACTATCTGACCTCACACAAATCCGAGGCAATTGACTACTTGGTAAATTATAGATATTGAAGAACCAATCAAACAGATTTCACACACCAGTTCGATTATTATACTACACAGCAGTTTTAAACAGTATGGTAGCAATACTGTTCAACAGAGCTTAACCAGTACTCTTTGGTGTTATTGTTGTTAGAGTATAGTTACTCTAACAGGTGCTACCCAACAACCCCCAAAATAGGTTATTTTCGAGGTCTTCCAAAGAACAACATGCCCTTACTACAGTGGTGATGATGATGATGATGGTAATGACAATGATAGATAGTTAAATAACCTACAGCTTCCAGTCTCTCCAGTCATTTTGTATACATCGTGAGAATTTTGCACTTTAATGAGCTTGCTCAGCCCAAAATCTCCAACCTTAAGGTGATCTGCACTAGAGTTGACCAAAAGGACATTCCTACATTATACCAAATTAAGCTGTCATCATCACCCATTGCTAACTTTACGAGGAAAAATAACTCAGGTAAAATTGGTTCAGCAAAATAAAATAAATTTGTAAATCTGGCCAAAAGTTAACAAATTTCGTATGGTATTTAAAAAAAAACAATTAAGGAGAGAAACCAGCAATAGAATCGAGCACAAAATGTGTCTTATTTTCATGGATTCTTTCAAATAAAATTTCCAAATTCAAATAAGTTTGCAAACATCTAATAGATAATTAAACAAAAAAGATGTACTTACCTAGGCTTAAGATCTCGATGAACTACAACATTTGGCTCATTATGGAGATAAGCCATACCTCTGCATGATAAGTAACATATGAAGAAATAAGGACTAAATCTAAGAAAGCTTAGCTACATTTGGTTTCAAATATCAACCTGGCAATATCCAATGCAAAGCTGACAGCAGTTGACGGATTCAGTGCACTCTTCTCTTTTAGAAACTGATGAAGATCTCCCTGTTAAAAGAATGAAAAAAAAGACGTTCAAACCATTTGGTATGCACATGAAAGCTTTCTTCTCTGCCTTACAAGCTAATTTATCTTTGCAATGCAAAAACTGCCAGCAGACTTCTCAATTCCCAGTCGAGCTGTCAGTGCCACACAGATTTCCCTGCTACCATAAGGTGGCAAGTGGCATATGCAACAAATATACAGATGATCTAGTTGCCACCATCCTGCGACCAATTTGCAGGATCCTACCATAGCTTGCAACTTTGATGTTTTAAACTAATAAGTGATGACGACACAGGAGAACAGTAGCAGAAAGAGAATCAGAGAATTAATTGTGCGCCTGCAGAAACTAACATAAACATTTCCCATGAGTCTAGAAAAATCTCAGATTCTATTTCATCTCATATTTCTTTTTATAGACCTAATAGGGTGAATCAACAGACAGAAAACCCTCAAGCAGCACTTACCAGTGAATGCAAGAGCATAAAAGGAAAAGTTTCAAAGGATATGACCTAACAAAAGGAACAATGGAAAAACCCAAAAGTTTCCTATAAATCAAAGAATACACCTTCACAAAGAGAAACCCTACTGCTTTTATCAATCCCTGGTCAGTTTTTTTATCATGTCTTTTAAACCTGACTCAATCTGAGAATACGCCGCACAAAAAACATGCACCAGATTACACCATAGCTACTAAAAGTATTTCTCACTGCATGAACTTTTAATCAACAGGAAAGAAATAATTAACTTCTCTGAGGCCACACTAAATATAATTTCTAAAATAAAAGAATTCTCTAGCCACACCTCCTAATTTTGAAAATACTGTCATGTTGAACACACGAATTGGTTTTAAAAAAAAAAACCACCTACCTTATGGAAAAATAAGATAAAACTATGAAGATTACTGCTAATTTACGGAATCCTTGAACTAACACTAGGCATAGGTCTTAACTTTTGTTAATGAGAATCTTCTCTACTTCCTCTAAAATTGCTTCTCACATAGTAAAACTCTGCAAAACACCCATCAACACAAAATTAGACCAGCTGTCATTGACACAACTCAACCTCGAGTACAGAGGTAGGTTGCAAACTGAGAGGTCCTAGCAGGCTAATCTGAACAAAAATGGCTGCTTGCCTTTATATAGAGAACAGAAACAGGAAGGGTGAAGGACAACAGTTGAGCATTACCCTACAATCACTATCAATAGAATAAAGCCATTGGAAAAAGCAAATACAGAAGATGTTGGCAATTAGATGTCGCTGAAATTCTCAGATTTGTATCCCCAAAAAGTCCTTGGAACTTGTGACCATTATAGATTGCACTACCCACGCTTAGTTTAAATGGTTCTTTCAACTAATAGAAATTTAAGCTAAAAAGACTCGCGTCGCTTTTAATGCCTGAAACCTGTATACTTGCTCCTCAAATTGCTTTCAAATAAACCAAAGCTGCAGCAAATTACCTTGGTCAGGGGAGCGGATAGAATCAGATAGTCAGGATATGGGTCTACAGTTGGACAGGTTGTAAGAGATAAAAATTTGTGAAGTTGAGAGATAAACATGTACAGATTAATTAGGTTTTATTTTTTTAAGACTCATGTACAGACTATATAAGAATTTAAGGCCACAAGTGTGGCATATTCAACCATTTTTTCTATCTCTACATTATTAATTATAACATAGTATAGAAAGCCATCATTCCAAGCCTCACTTGATGGTCATAGATCATTCCTCCCTTCCCAACTTTCTCTTCAGTTTCTTACTATTGTGCACTCACACTCTTGTTCTATTTGCTGTACAAGGCCTCAAAATCAGTGACAGTTCATATTCAACTAAGATGCTTTCTTACGTACAGATCCCACTTCTTAAGAGGCATACCTATTGATCTATGCATGAATTATGCATTTTATTAGCCCTAAACTTATGTTTGTGTTAGCATTGGATTAGATTTCATGATACTTTAATATTGTTTTTTATCCTTTGTAGGAAAAGAAGACACTCATTTTGGCTTAAGAATAGAAGATAAACAAAATAAATCGGCAAAGGAACAGTAACCGATCGATCGCCAAGATTTATGCGATCGATCGCCTGACGCAGAAAAGAATATGCTAACGTCGGAGACGATCGATCATTCCATTTCCGATCAATCGTATCTACTGGAATGTTGGTTGCTATAGTCGCCGATCGATCGCCCAGTTCAGAAGATGCCACAGACGCGTAAAACGATCGATCATTCCATTTCCGATCGATCGTATCTACTGGAGTTTTTGAATAAACAGTAACCGATCGATCGTTTCCAAACTGATCGATCGCCAGATGAAGACAGCATGCCAAATGATCACGAGACAAAGCAAAAAATACACTGGAAACGGCGATCGATCGAATTAGTCCAATCGATCAACAGCGGCGGCGGGCGAAAAAAAATACCCTTTCTATTAGGTTTTAAGAGGGGTATTTAGGGTTTTTCTTACCCATCTACATAAGCCTTAAAGAGGGCAAAAGGAGGCACGTCTGGGGTTTTAGAGGGGGTTTGGGGAGAGCTATTTTGGGGGATTTGGGTGAAGCCATTGCAAAAGGAGAAGAGGAAGAAGAAGATGATGCGGGTCTCTCCTCTGATGCTCGGCTAAACTACCTCCAAGGCGTAGATGAAGCCCGGATAGATTGGTTTTGTTGTTTCTTTCTTTCATCTTGAGTTTTATTTTGATTGATGTATGAAACTTTGTTATGTTTTAATGGTTAATACATTGAGATTTATTCTATGTGCTTGAGAGAGGCTAGAGTGAGTTTTGTGGATTTCAATCCGAGGAATACTTGCGTGTCTAAAAGGAACGTAAGTAAACTGAGGTGTTATATATCAATAGAGTTTCAGTGATTTATGCTTGAGAGAGATAGATCACGATTCCTTGTTTTGATTGTTTATGTGTTACGTTCGAGAGGAGAGCACGATATATCGAATTGACAAGTATATGTCCGAGAGGAATATACTAATCAACTAGGAATTTGTAAAAGAGAGGAACGATAAAACTAGTTTATTCGTGGTGGATTCAAGCCTTGGCACTTCTCCATATTAGTTTAATCCAATTTTTAAATAGTTAGGATTTATTGTTTTCTCTAGATTAAATCAACACAACAACTTTCCTCTTGAGTTTGGTAGATTATTCATCCGTCCCTGAGGTTCAACAACCCTTAAATACTCACCATAGTACAATTGCCTTGTGCACTTATAAGGGTTTAAATATTAAACGATCACCTAACCTATAGCATCAGATTGACATTGTTGATTCCTTCTCCTCTTGGACACAGACTCCCTAGATGGATTCTCACCGATAACAGCTGCCTGCTACTTGGTACAAACTCATAGTGTGTACAAAGTCAAAACAAGCAATGCTCCAAATCAAAGTACATCATCTAAAAACTACTTTAATCTATGTTCGGGTTTTCTTCTCAGATTGGTTATCTGTCTTGGATTAACACAAAGATCAGATACATTTATAAACTGCTCTGCCGACAAGAGTAAGTTCGCCTAGATAGCCGGTGTAAAAAATAAAGACTAACAGGTCATGCCATCCTATATATTGTAGGAGAAGCAACAATCTGACCTTTTTAACACTTTTGAGTGCTTCTTATTTCAGACCTCGGGATTTCTAAATATTAATCAAACTAACTCAACACTGAAGCATTAGGCATGCAGCAATTACAAATGAAGCAAGTACATTAGCCAAGAGCAGTAGAAGAACAAATTTACCCCGCGTAGATACTCGGTGATTAACATCAATGGCTTCTTCTCCGTGACTGCTCCAAGAAATTGGACAACATTGGGATGTCGCAGCTTTACAAGCAGATTAACCTCATGTCTGAAATCCTGGCTGAATAATCACAGTACTCAGTCATCAATTTGATGGAATTCCCTCTAATCGGCACAGAGTTAATAAGATTTCAGAAAATATGACGAAAAGCAGATAATAAAAATAAACTAGATCGAGAACACCTTTTTTCATATATATTTTTTTTTGGAATGTGGAAGAAAACAAAAATGGAACAATTGTTAAAGAGGGAAGTTCAATTCATAAATTTCCCATGTAATTAGCAACAGGTTCCTGCAGGTAATCACATGCGTGAAGCCTGCTGGATGGTACATATGCAGTCCTTGTATTTAGCAAATACGTAAATATAACTTACATGACCAATCGGTCATCTGAAAGAGAAGGGAGAATGCGTTTGACTGCAACTGGTGTTCCACGCCAACAAGCTTTCAATATCTCACCAAAAGACCCCTATAAATGTTTAAATTACAGACATTAAGGACACTAAACAAACACAGAATATCAGATCAATAACATCTTGTAGGTGTACTCCAAGGTTGGATCAAATCTAATACATCAGGGGTTGTTTGCCTTAACATCTCAGAGTATAAAATTTAAACGAGTAAACTATATAGCACCACAAGTGTATAAGCATATTACAAATCTCCTTTGCACAAGCAAGACAACCTAAAACCGGGTCTGTTTTTAAAAGGCCAAAAGAGCCTGGGTCAATCCCAAAATTATGTGGCTTAGCCTGGTAAAACATGGGTCAATGGCTAAATATAGCAACCCAAGCTGAACCAAGTTTCCTCTTTCCTGAAAGTGAGTTCTTTTGTAAGTGCTTAAGCAACCCATGTCCAAATAATATATAACTAATGTAAGAGCAAATGACCACCTTCCCAATTAACATGGAGTTGGAGAAATCCAACTCAGAAGGGTCTATCTCCCAATCACATTTGTTAGGAAGAGGAGGTGGAACTGGTTTTGGTTCAAAATGGCTTCCACTTTGTCCCTGCAAGAACAAATTTAGTGTAAGAACATGCTGTTTTCTCAGAAAAAAATTGATATACATGTCCATCGCAATGCTTTCTGCGAGGTGGTACAGTTCAACAAAGCATATCGGCATAGCGCCTCATAGGTTTCAATACTCACTATTGTTGTGGCCATATTAGCCATCTGCCGTACCATGATTACTCTATACAAAATTATTTATATAGGCATAGAAAGCTTTCAAATGGCCAAAAACTACACTTAACCTAAAATCAAATATACCTGAATAAGAAAGAAATAAGTTTCCACGAACCAAGCACACACTGGCAGAGCCAGGGGGCCAAGCTGGGGTAATTGCCCCAGCTGATATTAGGATTGATTTACAGTAGGGTAATTCTGTAAATAGTCCCAAATAGCTTACCCCTCAATGTCTTTTATTCTGTTTTATCTTACATGAGCCCTACAAAGATTGTCTTTTCTCCTCTACAAAGGAGCTCCATTGTGATGTGCACCAACTCCTCTTTTGGGGGGGGGGGGTTAGTCGTGAAGGATAATTTTTCCACAATCCCCAAAAACACAGTGACGGGGTAGTTGTGTGTGATTTTTTAGTGTGGAAAAAAAATTATCACGCGTTAGTCATGTGTATCTTTTTCGTGGGACAATTTTTTTCCCACGTTAGTCATTTCCCACCATGGTTTACCTGATAATCTTAAAATTATCACACCTCTATGTATTTTGGCCTCAGATTTATGTCTTTTTTTCCACACTTTCAAACTTGTGCAAACATTTCCATACTTCTAACCTAGCTTAAGTGGGGCCCCACAAGCTATTATAGTAGCTCAACCCAATTGACTTCCTTACTCTAGCCATCTCCCTCCTAGAGGCAGGAAGGCTAGAACCACAGCCCCCCTTCTCTACAATCCTATAATCATGTATATGCTCCTCCTTATTTGGACTCACACCGACAATCTGAAACCATTGGATTGAGATCCGCTCAGATCATCTCGACTCATGCCCAGGCTCATTTAATTGGGTTCTAGTATGTACTCCCTTCGTCCATAGAAGCATGTCTACATATGATAAATCCAAAACAAAATCGAAATATTCAGAATATGGGAATGTATTTACACTCGAAAAAAGAATCTGCCATCACTAACACTGGGAAAAAAAAACACTGTGTTTTCTTGCAGTAATTGAGAGGGACTTTTTTTCCCTTGGGAAATTTTTGTTTTACACAACAAATTACATCAAATCCTAGGAAACACAGGGAGTGGGGAAAAATTTCCTCACTCAAGATGTGGAAATAAAATCCACCACGACTAACCCCCACTTAGGAAAAAATCTGAAATCACTCACTCCGTCCATTTGGGTTTTTCTTTCTTCTTTTGGACCATATACATTTGTTTTTTTTCAAACTAAATTGGTTTATTTTCAACAGCTAAATCAGACAATTAATTTAGAACAAGGGAGTAATGTATGAAAATCAGCTAGAATCTAACTTTTTAGGGTTATTACAAGGCCTAGAACCTTTCATTGAAAAAGCTAAAAAGCACGATTTGCCGCAACTTCTTCGGCCACACCCCTCCTTCCCATGATATTTGTTTCGTGCTTCACATATTAGATATTCAAAAAAAGGTAAAAATTTTCTTATAAAATTCTCTCCACATCTAAAAAAAATAGCTAAAATCTCTTCTTTTTTGCATCATAAGAAATAGGTACACTTAGCTTATTCCTCATCAGCATAAGCCATTTCCCACTTGTGCATTCAATGTGGCTCAAAAAATCCAATTCTGCACATTGCGATTTTTGGAAGGAGGGAATACACACACTTCACATATGTTGATCCTAAGTGCCCTATTTTCCCCTTTCAAAAAATATACTTAAAATCTCACACATCATCGTGGACAAGTACAAAAAGAGTGTAAAACATTATATCTTATGACATTGCATTTCATAATGGGTCCCAACAACTTTTTAGAGGAAGTTCTTTTGCCCTCCAATCAAAATTCCTGGCTCCACCCCTGCAAGCACACATTAAGAATATTTGGGCAGAAATCCTAGTATAAGTTGGCTGTGTATAACAAATCTCTACATTTTCTTCCTGCTGTGAATCTAAATAAAATATACATTCGCATAACACATATAGATTAATTAATAAGGATTGATGACAATATCTAATGGAGAAGAGCCTACTAATTGCAACATGGTTTTCATTTTGAACAATAACTAAAAAATTTCTTAAATAAAGGGAACCCACATGTAAGGAAGGCAATTTTGGTAGACCATCGTGTTAAACAATCCTATGCAAGATTTCCTAAGTCTAACCCTGAATGGTGTCTTCAAGTTGATAGTAGTGTGAAACTTTGTTCGTTGATTTTCACGAGAGCTTTTATAATGTCTAATGTTAATTTAAGACTAATATAATCATGCGATTGGTGATTCTTTATATGGATTCCAATGCCAATTTAAAGTATTCTTAAGGAAGTTGTTGGCTTGTGGCCCACAGCATATCAGGTTTCACAAAGCTACATATGTAGCAGGCTGTATCGGCCGTAGTCCATAAAGGGCATTAATTGTTATTTATTTCATGCAAATACTTTCCGGACTATACAATGGGCAGCAGCAGTCACACCAAGATGCACCGGTGTACAAACCCACCATGAATAAAGTAGCAAATGATAGTCTCCAATGTAATAAAACTTCAGATAAAATAAAGTGAACAAATAAACGCTAAAGATGTAGACCTATTCAACAAAAAACAATACTTGTCGAAACTCACATATGACAATCCACCATATGACTTCAACAGCTCAATCATGCTATGTTTTTTTGCACCTTCAGCATCAGCTAGTGGCTGAGAAGAGAGCATTTTGATTTAGTACACAAAAATACACTGTAAGACGGCTGGAAATAAAAAGTAGCAAATATACAGAAGAATGTCTATACAATCACAATAATTTGTATGGTCATTCTGATTTGATTTAGTACCACTATTTAAACCCCAAGAAGTGGAGATCTGTGTTGTCTTCCTCAAGAACTTACTTGAGGTAAGAATGAAGCTTACATTCACAGGGTTTTTTTACTCATGAAGAGACTTGCAGACCTTTCTTTTGATTGTCGGAACTCATATGTCTGTTATGTATCTCTTTGAATGTACAAGAAATCGTGACAACTACAATCCAGTTACTTTCATAGTAAAGTATAAGCGTAAAGTTCAGTTTCATAGTACAATTAATCAAAGAAAACAAATACTCCCTCTGTCCAATGAAGCTTGTCAGCATGTGGAAAAAAATGGAGCCAACATTTCATGGCTGTGTTTGCTGACTCAAGGCAGAAAACACAAAAGAAAAACCAAAAAAAATCTGTTTATTGTATGGGCCCTCGAGTCTACTAAAATTCACTCATTTTGCAATGCAGACGAGCTTCATTGGACTGAGAGAGAATGAATAGTGTACACTAATACCTGTTTGCCTGTTAGTTATTTTTTCAGTAATGATCCCTCCGTCCCACATTAATAGTCACATTTGGTTATTCAAAATGACGTGAAATCAGGTCACCTTGAAAACAATCAAATGCGCTTATCAAAATGATACAGAGGGAGTAGAGCATAGCACTTTCAGATCATGTCGAATCCAAGCCCAAAACTGAGAAACATTTGAGCGACAAAATCCTTCTATCAAAAAACAGCTACAACAGTTCTATCTAAACAGTAAACTTCAGGAACTCAAATCGAAACACTAAAATCCATCAAATTTCTTCTAAATACAGTGCAAATCAATCCAATCAACTAACAATATGTCCCAAGCATATAATTGATCCAAATTGAAGAGTTCGCATACGCACTGTGTTCTTCCAACGATCTTGGGCGTTGACGTCAGCGCCATAATCAATGAGGCATTTGGCGACGTCGATCCAGCCATGGAGCGATGCGACATGGAGAGGCGTCCGGTTGTCGTAATCCCTGGCGGCCACAAGGGAGGGGTCCTCCTCGAGGAGCTTGCGGACAGCGGCGGCGTCGTTCTGGTGAGTGTGCCACAGGATGAGAGACGTCCGGCTGACCCTCGCCTTCTCCTTCTGTTTGTCGCTGCTGGTGGAGGTGCCGGACTCACCCTTGCCGCTGCTGCCGCCGCCGGATCCGCCGTCGGACGGAGTGGGAGTGGGTTGGTCGCCTCCGTTCATCTGGACATGGACGTGGGAGAATGGGGATGATGAGGTCGGACGAGGTTAGATCGACGACGACGATCCTCCATTAATAAGGGAGGGGAGCAAAGCTAAGCACAAGTGGGCGGCGAACAGTCCGATTTGATCCAATATTTTGCACTGTTTTTTTTTCCTTGTAAGGCCGAACCAGCGGGTCGGCCGCCCAACAATTCACTCGGGGATGTGCGGTAGTGCCCTTCGTGTAAACGTACCTGTCTGGATTAGAAAAGACATGTAATATTATAGGAAGGGAGGAGAAACTAGAAACTTAATTCATTGCTCCTGGAGTACTGGAGGAAATAATTAAGAATTCCCTTTATAAAATACTGAGGATCTGGGCTGTCGGATTTCGATCCGGCCACAAGCGTTAAGAAGGGAGCGTGCAGGTTTGAATCACTGCATGCCCTGCGGACTGTCTAGTCTTAAACCTATGGCTCGGATCATCTCAACTTACACTGACACGTGTGAGCTCTAGCTCAATAGTGTTTGTTTGGCAATAGGGATTTGGCCCTTGTGATTCCTACAATCAGGCCATTTGGTCGAAATCCCACATTTGACAGTATATTTTTGGGCGGATTTGATTTTGACCTATATCTCACCTTAAATTCCGTCATTTACACAATCCCACCCCAAAACACTAAGGGCATGTTCGGTTGCAAATTCTGCTAAAAGTAGAAGTAGAATTTTGGAAAGTTGAGGGTATTCTATTTTTAATAGAATTCAGTGTGTTTAGAAGGATATTTTGTTAAAAGTTAAAGTGATGGCGTTGTTTATAATTATCGAAAGTTAGCAGGGGCAAGAGGGCAGGGAGAAAGCACGTGGGGGCCAGAAAATGGATTTTTTTTCCCTTTGTTCTTGCCCTTGCCAGATTTAAACAATTACGAAAGTTGCTATAAAATTCACTACTTCAGTACCAAACGTGCTACTTGCAAAATGACTTAAATTATAGGGAAAGAGGCGGAGAAGCAGAATTTTGGTGCAACCAAAGAGGCCCTAAATATTAAACTTTCATTCATAAAATCACACTATTTTCAAATGATATTTTATGAATCGCACCTTTTAATCCAAATCAAGGTTGTCGATCACACCCTTAACTTTTTTTTATTTTACTATTACAAAATACTCCTTTGTCTAAAAAAGACTTTGTTGCATTGGAAAATGAGTTAAATTTGTTGGCACGCAGTGGCCACAACATTTCAAGCCCTCCTTGCCCATGCGCAAACACATTCATGAGAATCTGTTAGTATGTAGGGCAAATTTTGCCACTGACTACTAGATCTATAATTTTCTAAATGAGGGAGTTGAATTCATTAAATCTAAATACTTCCTCCAAAAATTATTAGGTACACATATGGGAAAAACGTGCTCATCACCAATCAGTCAGACATGCACTATTATAGGCCCATGGGTCGATACACATCTCCATCACTGATTGGTGATGAGCACAATCTTTTTGCTAAGCGCAGGCATGTAGAGCAGGAATTCACTACCCCATGGTAAACCCAGCCCAACTACTCAACCTATGCATGAACTTTGAATATAAAAAAAATTCTATGCATAAACGTCATTTAATCTCATGATTGGGAGAAATCTTCCAAGAGGACACTTTACATACAAAAATCGTGCTCATCAGTCATCACTATAGTGAGGCATGCAACAATCGTTTCTATTATGGGCTCATTTGTTGCTTCACGTGTCTGTCAATAGGGGGTGGTGATGAGCTCCATTTTTCAATGGGAAAAGTTTAAATGAGACATGGCCCACACAAATGTGCATGAGCCAAGTAAAGTTGAGTCGTCCGATCTTGATCTGACGGCAGTAGTTGTTAGTGGTATTCAAACTCACCTGCCCCCCTTATTTGGCAGGGATTGAAATCCAATGGCTCGATGTGACTTGACTCATGCAAGGCACATGAGCTATGTCTCATGTAAGCGGGACTCTTTTCCATACCATTTACTCAACCCTATAATTTCTCTACTTTTTCTAGCATGCGTCTGTTCCTTGTTTGTAAATTATTCAAAGGCTCCCAAATTATCTTTCTTGGAGGATACTACTCTACAAGAGTCATCGATCAAATTGGAACAATAGTGCATACATTCGTGCCTAGTGGAGTTCTTTACATATTACCTAGCGCCAACTTCTGTTTTCTCATATTACCCGAAATCTCTTTTTTTCTTCCATATGACCTGGAAACTATTTAAAATGCCCTTCTTCCCAAATGGGCGCCAGGTAATATAGAAAAAGCTCATTTCTTCCATCAAATTAGCAATTTAATGGAGCATCCAGCTGGGAAAGAAGACATTACGGCGAAAGCCCGTCAATCATCGGGGTTCAAATCACCGCCGGCGCCATCCAACCCAGAAAAAATAAAATTTCATTTCGAAAAACTGTAAAAAACAGCAGGAAGGACGAGAAAAAAATCTATAATGAAGGGATTTTGATGTAAGAGCAGCGGAGAAGCCCACCCAACTACAAAAAATAAGATCTACATGTAAAAAAACACATATAAAGGTCACCCATCGGTGCTCGACCACTCTTGGACATCAAATAAGAGGATAAAAATAGGCAAAAGCATGAAATACTAGTCGACGAAAGATAAGTTCAATTTATATAGCTTTCTGTGATCCTTATAAAATAGAAGAGGAAGAAAAATGAAGAAGAACTCAAAAAAAGGGCAAAAACGGATGAAAAATGAGCGAGTTATGACATTTTGAAGATTGTCATTTTATTATGTATTGAAATACATTTATCGTGTATTCGAATACACGATAAAATGACAATCTTCAAAATGTCATAACTCGTTCATTTTTCATCCGTTTTTGCCTATTTTTTTACGTTCTTCCTCATTTTTCCTCCTCTTCTACCTCATGAAGATATATTATAATGTAAAAATAAGAAAAAAATAAGAAGAAAGAAGAAAGTGGAAGCTTTCTGACATCCATTTTCTTTTTTCTTCTTTTTTCTTCTTTTTTTCTTCTTTTTTCATCCAAATATATCTTAATGAGGTGGAAGAGGAAGAAAAATAATGAAGAATAAAAAAAAAGGGCAAAAACGGATAAAAAATGAGCGAGCTATGACATTTTGAATATTGCAGTAAAATTGTGTCGTATGTCTCCGACGACACGATCTTACTGCAATTTTAAAAATTTCATAACTCGCTCATTTTTTATCCGTTTTTTCCTATTTTTTTTCGTTCTTCCTTATTTTTCCTCCTCTTCCACTTCATTAAGATCACAGAAAGAGTTATGATATTTAAAAATATGACTTGAATCAAGTCGTGTCTTCGACGACACGATTTTACTGAAATTTTTTCTTTGGACATCGGAAAGCTTCCACTTTCTTCCTTATTCTTATTTTTTTCTTTTTTATATCTTCATGAGGTGGCAGAGGAGGAAAAATATAGAATGCAAAAAAATGGAAAAAAACGGAGAAAAAATGTGCATATAATTGTGTCGTCGAAGACACGACTTGATTTAAGTCATGTCTCATACGACATGATTTTACTGCAATATTCAAAATGTCATAGCTCGCTCGTTTTTTATCCGTTTTTACCCATTTTTTGTATTCTTCATTATTTTTCTTCCTCTTCCATTTCATTAGGATCACAGAAAGAGTTATGTCATTTGGGGACACAACTTGAATCAAGTCGTGTCTTTGGCGACACGATTTTACTAAAAAAATTTCTCTGTTTTTCTCCATTTTTTGCGTTTTTCTATATTTTTCCTCCTCTACCACCTTATGAAGATATATTAAAATGAAAAAAGAAGAAAAAATAAGAATAAGTAAGAAAGTGGAAGCTTTTCGACGTCCGAGACAAAAAAATTCAGTAAAATTGTGTCGTCGAAGATACGACTTGATTCAAGTCGTATTTTTAAATATCATAACTCTTTTCTGTGATCCTAATGAAGTGGAAGAAGAGGACAAATAAGGAAGAATGAAAAAAAAATGGGTAAAATGGATAAAAAATGAGCAAGTTATGATATTTTAAAAATTGCAGTAAAATCGTGTCATCGGAGACTTCTCATACGACACGATTTTACTGCAATATTCAAAATGTCATAGCTCGATAATTTTTTATCCATTTTTACCCATTTTTTTGTGTTCTTCCTTATTTTTCCTCCTCTTTCACCTCATAAAGATATATTAGGATGAAAAAAAAAAGAAAAATAAGAAGAAAGAAGAAAGAAGAAAGCGAATGTCAGAAAGCTTCCACTTTCTTCTTTCTTCTTTTTTTTTTCTTATTTTTTCATTGTAATATATCTTCATGAGGTGGAAGAGGAGGAAAAATGAGAAAGAAAGCAAAAAAAGGGCAAAAATGGATGAAAAATGAGCGAGTTATGATATTTTAAAGATTGTCATTTTATCGTGTATTCGAATACATGATAAATGCATTTCAATACACGATAAAACGACAATCTTCAAAATGTTATAACTCGCTAATTTTTCATTCATTTTTGCCTATTTTTTTGCGTTCTTCCTCATTTTTCCTCCTCTTCCATTTTATGAGGATTACATAAAGATATATAAATTCAACTTGTCACTCGCCGACTAGTATTTTATGCATTTGCCTATTTTTATCCTCTTATTTGATGTCCAAGAGTAGTCGAGCACCGATGGGTGACCTCTATATGTGTTTTTTTATATGTAGATCTTATTTTTTGTAGTTGGGAGGGCTTCCCTGCTGCTCTTACATCAAAATCCTTTAATCATAGATTTTTTCTCGTCCTTCTCGCTGTTTTTACAATTTTTCGGTATGAAATTTTATTTTTTTGGGGGTTGGACGGCGTCGGCGGTGGTTTGAATCGTGTTGATGGACGGACCTTTGTCGGAATGTCTTCTTCCCCAACTTTTGGGAAGAATGAAGGATTTCGGATATAAAAGGCATAAAAAACGTAAAAAAAAAGGCATTTCTGGTACTCTAGGTGCCGATTCTAGGTCATATAAGATTTCACGGGAAAAATCAAGTAATATGAGAAAATGAGAGTTGGCGTCAGGTCATATGTAAAAAGCTCTGCCTAGTGTACATTAGGCAAAAACTCAGTGAGCACTGAATATTTCTCCTTTCTAGGACATGCTTCACATGTGTAGAGTACATGGTGTACTGCATCACTAACCATGACATATGCCACTTGCACCCACTATGCATATGCACTTTGGGCCTACCCATATGCGTGGGTATCAGGTCACTGGAAAATGTTGTCCGTAGAAGACTACTCCAGGGCACTAGAGAGCTGTAATCTTGGGTTCTTTAAAATTGACGACACAATTAACGGTTCGATGACAAATAATTGGAGCGTGTGCACCATCGATTGAGGGGTACCTGGTGCCCTACATGTTCTCCCCGACACATTGATACAGTCTCGAATATGAGACGTCCGTTTCCACTAGGGTGTGTTTGTTTGCTGAAAGATAAAAAATGGGCAGTGATAACCCTACAGCAGATTCCTACACATTTCCATACACAGCTGATGTGTATGGAAATGAGTGGGTGAACTGATGTGGGGTCAAATCAGCTGACCCCATAAAAAATCCAGATTCCTACACATTTCCATACACAGCTGATGTGTATGAAAATGAGTGGGTGAACTGATGTGGGGTCAAATCAGCTGACCCCATAAAAAATCGTCAACGTGAAAAAGAAGTATAAAAACTTTGTAAAAATTGAAATATGTTTGGAACTGTTGACAAAAATAAGGTTGCTTGCTTGGAATGGGGAAATGGTGCCAAATGTCTCCAAGGCGGAACGCTCCACGAGGAATGAATGACCTTCCAAACTCGGGAGTAGTCTCAACTCGCAGCTTCCCCTTCGCCAGAAAAATCTGCCCCAGAAGCCACTCCTCACCTCACAGTCCATCCAATTTCCCCTTCTCACTCTTTTGTTGCATCATTTAGCTGTGAACGCCCAGCTACTTTTCACAGGTATCATATCAAGCAACCTTGGTGTTCTTTCTTTTTATCTTTAAACTCTCTTTTTTTGATATCCCAAGTTGTTAACAATTTCTTTGATTTTGTCCTTAGCATTGGAACAGATTGATAGAGGTCTTTTGTGAAATTTGTTTTCCTATTTAAATTATCTTAACTGTTCTTGACTACATCATACTTCTGTGGCAATCTTTGACTACTGCTATTATTCATGGTGCAATACTTAATTATGGTTCCTTTTCATTTTCTTTCTAAATACAGACTCTTGCATGTCTTGGAGACATTTTGGCATTCAGTGGATGAATGGGGTTGTAGCCATCAAATGTAACCTTGTTTTATGATCTTGGAAGCAATATCCATGTTTAATTTGACATAATTCCCATGTACTAAACCCCCTCAATTGTCAGTTCTTGGATTTATTCGACTAATTTAATGTTTTATTAGTTCGTGGTTGTGAGCTGGTGAATTTGAGGCTGAGGCAAACATGCTGCCACCATGCTGTGTAACGAAGAAGATTTTTTTCAGCCTTTTCTCTGTCTCAGTAGTACTTCTTCTCTTGTCTTGTTCATTCCTGTTAAGGTCAAATAGCTATTTTTCCCCTAGATCAGTACTAATGCTCATGCTTGTTAACAACACACCAGGAGCAAAACCTGCTAGCATTAATGAATCCTTTCACAATTTTTCTTTGGGAACCTCTTTCACAAATTCTGGGCAGAGGTCACAGGTGTTGAAACCTTGGTTTGATACCGATAGAGGTAGTTCTGTGGCAAGCAAGGTGCCTTGGAGTTTAGGACAAGGAACTCGAAAAGCCTGTGATGCGAGCTTAGCAGCTCTGAAGGTCTTCATGTATGACTTGCCTACAGAGTTCCATTTTGGATTACTGGGTTGGAAGGGTGAAAAGGATGAAATATGGCCGGATGTTAGCCAGTTTGGTCAGATTCCAGCCTATGCTGGCGGGCTGAATTTGCAGCATAGCATAGAATATTGGCTTACTTTGGATCTATTATCTTCTGAATTGTCAGAAATAGTGAGGCCATGTACTGCAGTTAGAATTAAAAACTCAAGTGAGGCCAATCTATTCTTTGTGCCATTTTTTTCATCTGTGAGTTATAATAAGTATTCTAAAATTCATGGGGGGGAAAAGAAGAGTACAAATAAGAGGTTACAGACTCAGTTGCTGCAGTTTCTTATGGGTCGGGATGAATGGAGGAGGTCAGGTGGCAAGGATCATTTAATTGTTGCCCACCATCCAAATAGCTTGTTGGATGCAAGGAAGCGACTTCGATCGGCTATGTTTGTGCTCGCTGATTTTGGAAGGTACTCAACCGAGGTAGCAAACATTGATAAGGATATAATTGCACCTTATGTGCATCTTGTTAATGCTGTTGGTGCTAAATCACCAGCTTTTGAAGATCGCCCACTTCTTGTGTATTTCCAAGGAGCAATCTACAGGAAGGATGTAAGATTTTCATCTCTCTCTCTCTCTGTGTTAATGTTTTCATGTCTCTAGTGTTATAAATCAGGCACAAACCAGGAATTTGTCAAGTAGTAGGAGGGAAGTGCCCCTCCTTCCTGGTCCTACCCTTTGATGTTGCATTGTTTAGATCTTTGAAACATATATAGTTGTTACTTTGTAGAATTCAGGGTGCTGGACTTGGTTTTGAAGAAAATTGTTTAGCTTAGTCTGTACTTAATCATTAGTGCGGACACAGAGGAGGTAGTCATTGCAATCGAAAGTTGTGTTGGAAAGGTGTATCACTGTATTGATTGAGAGTCTGAGACCAGGCCATAGATTGATGGTCTACCATAAATCAAATACAAACTTTGATAGATTGCCCAAATGTATTTATGTGGATATGTGGATGTGATTGTGAGCATGTTTATTGGAATTTACATGGCAAGTTTATGCTACAATAATAGCTTATTGGAAAATTTTGTTATTTGTTTCCTTAATAAGTTGTTGTTTCAATGCAATTTCCTCCTCATTTTTTCAGGGTGGATTTATTCGTCAAGAACTTTTTTACCTTTTAAAAGATGAGAAGGATGTGCACTTCAGTTTTGGCAGTGCTCATGGTGGTGGGATTAGCAAGGCCGGACAAGGAATGCGTTCTTCCAAATTTTGTTTAAATATTGCTGGAGATACCCCATCTTCAAATCGTTTGTTTGATGCCATTGCTAGTCATTGTGTTCCTGTCATCATAAGTGATGATATTGAACTTCCTTTCGAGGATGGTTTGGATTATTCCCAGTTCTGTATCTTTATTCATGGTGCAGATGCTGTCAAACCTGGGTATCTGCTAAATATTCTTAGAGGAATTAAACATGAGGAGTGGACAAGGATGTGGAAAAGGTTGATAGAAATTGCACATCAATTTGAATATAACTATCCATCTCAAACAGGGGATGCTGTGCACATGATATGGGAAGCCGTTGCTCGTAGGATCTCATATGTTCGGTTGAAAATCAATAGACAAGCTAGATTCTATTATTCTTGAATCACAAATAGAGGAGTTCACATAAACTTCTAGTTTTACTGAGAACAAGATGTGTATGCATAGTAAATCCTTGGGCTATCCTCGAAATGGGCTAATCCCAAGAACAATGTTGCCTTGTATTTTTTATCTTTTTCTGCATAAAACATTCAACACAACTTTGATCTTTTACAAATCAGTTAATGAAAGTCGCCAGCAACAATTCATTCAGGTTTCACTTTCCAGTTTTCCCATATATATAGAGGAACGAGAACTTTGGAAGCTCTTGGTTTTTTATGTCCCCAAAATTAGAATAGTTACTTTATGTGCTTCTTTCTCTTGCAGCTTACTCTCCAGATAGATGCCTGGAAAATGTGATGCTTACTTATTTTAAAATCCTATTGTAACCATTAGTAACTTATTTTACAGCTACGTGCTTTCAGATATGTATTTCATAAACATGAAGCAAATAAAACAATTTTCAAGTCTTCATTCACCTGTTTCGTCTATATTTTCACCATCTACTTGGGCATTCTGCCAAGAGAAATACCTTTTTATGCATTTCCAGTTGAGGAGTATCTCACTGAAGACATCTTATGATCTGATCCGACAGCTGATAAATACAGCTATAATGTTCTTGAATAAGAAATTCTTTTTCTAGATAATTAATTTTCAAGATTGATCAAAACAGTGGCTGTTCAAAATCTTCAGATTTAATCCTACTACAAAGTTGAAATAAAACAATCTAAAGCTGTGAGATGCCTGGTTCTGTATTTCAATATAACCATCTAGAAGGCAGCTGCCTGGACAGCTCTCTAAATATATTGCATTCAAAACCTACACAAATCTGTGCCTTCAGAAAATAGAAGGTAACATCAAACTGTACATTACATGGCAAAGAGGCTCATAAGAGGAAAACTATGAATTGGTTTTTTTCTAATACTAATGTATCTATCAGGCGGACATAATCTTCTACATAAAAAGGAAAAAGAACAAACCCACGAACTGTTTTTATACTGGGCATCCTCCACCAGTTTGTTTCTTGAATCACTGGCATGGATCATTTGGAACTTCTGTTCATATATCTCTGACCAAGAAGACCTCTGAATGACATAGAAACTTTTGAGAGCCTGGACTCACCATTCCCTTGTTGGAGATCTCCGTTTGTATTCACTTGCTGACCAAAATTGTTTGCATTCAGCACCTGTTGTGAATGGGGTCGGATCCTCGCTGGACTCTTCGTTTCTCTGATTGGTTGGGATCAAACTTTGTAGGTACTGATTGCTGCTTACTCTTCATGTTGGCGATCTGCATGTTCGCCGCCTCGAGCATCCTAGGCTTCAGCTCTTGTGCAATATTCCCCTGTACCATCTTTCTTCTGAGGACAAGGTCCATGTTACTGATGCCTGAAACCTTAAGGGGTTGAAAAGCTATGGAGGCAGCAATGCAAAGAAGAACTAGAACCATCTTGTGAGTGCAGAAACTCATGGTTTCTACTCTTTGGCAAAGCAAAAAATCAATATTAGACGCCTCTTGCTGTTATAGTAAATGGCAACACTTCCTGTAGATATAAGTGAACCATATATATGTTTTTATCTCTACTTAAGGGCTAAGGGTCTTTTAATAAGCACGAGTTCCCATGATATTCTCTTTGGGCAAGTTAGATTCACCTCAGTCATATGCCACCATTCCAATGGGAATTAAGGCTGTTTTAGAAGGTTCTGACAAGCTTGAATAAAGAGTTTGGAACATTATTCTTGAGAAGCCAAGTATCTTTTCGTTGGTTCCCCACATCTCTATCATTCCAATTGTTTTTGTCTCAAAACAAAAATGGATCTAGCTGCTCCATTTGGTTCCATGTCTCCTTTCCCATAAGAGAAATCTTTTCCCAGGCTCCATGACCAGAGACTCTGACCACAGTACATAGGGGTGCTAGCATGGTACATAGAGGCCTAACATTGTACGGCTCCATTACCGCCCATGGTGCAAAGTGGTCCTAGCATTGTGCATAGAGGCATGGTACATATGCAGGTATGGGGTGACCAAACAAGGATCAAGTTGTATAGTATAGCTATGCACCATGTTCGGACTCTATGTACCATTCTATGACCCTTTTGTACAATAAGTCCATGGAGCCTAGTCAAGCTAGACGGATCCTTTCGATAAGATATGGCTGTGGCACGTATCACCTGGGTCCGCACTGCCGGCCTGGATTGTATCTTTTAGATAAGTGTGGTTGCAACTTAATAAGCTGTACACTAATAATCATGTCTCAAATTATCTACTACTCATCACTTTTCAGTGCATAGATAAAACTTGCCCTCAGTGGAATCTGTCGACAGCACCTGCTATTTGATGACTACTGTTACAAGCAAGGACTAAAGCAAGTACAGAGCTGATGGGGAAGAATATAAGCTCCCCAACAAATCAAAAGCATGCTTTATGCCATTGCCTTATGATCCCAACCACACTTTAGAATTCCACCTTTGAACAACATAAGAAGCACTCGGACCCATGCGTCTAAAACACCACTTCTTGGTTTCTTGTGCTTAACAGCTTTCTTTATGCTTTTCTTTGCCTTAGTTTCACCCCCTTTTTTCCCTCTTTGGACTGCTAAGCTCCCCAAAGCCTCTGTTCAAAGTCCCAAAGGTAACCAAAGACAAGCTTCTTGATACTTCACCATCCAACTTCTCTCTCCATCTCTCTTTTTCTTATTTTTTTCCTTCCTCTCATTTCTCCATGCAGACCCCTTCTTCCCTTTATTTTCTTTACTTCATTAATATATGAATTAAGATGCCATCAGATATCTTCCTAAAGCATAAATTCTCACACTTTATGCAAAAAAATAACGGCTGGAAGCTGATGTGTTGTTAAAATGAGAGGAAGGAAGACTGGTCTTGGTCATGGTCCAAGCCTCAAGCCAACTTGGAATTTGCATTGAGTAGGGGACCCATGTTCTTTTCCTATTCAAGTAAAGCTAAAGTGCAAATTTGGATTTAACTTGAAATATTCTTCAATAATCCATTGAGAACTGCCAATTTATACTTCACCTGGGCGATGTGAATAGCCAATCAAGTGTGGGATCCGATAATAGATCTTGCCTGGAAACATTTCCAATTGATTTAGGGGCTGTTGGTTTAGAGATTCATTGACATATTGAATTTCAATTCAGATAAATTGAAATTCACGAGGTTCATTAGTGAATTTGCATTTCATTTGATAATAGGAAAATGGAATTGGGAGAAGCAGTGGAACGGGTATCGATGCTATCCTTCTCTTTGTCACAGTGCCAAATTTCATCAACACGTTGTAAAATTCAAATTCATTGTCAAGTCTCCTCAAGAGAACATTTTTCTTTTAATGTTGATATTAATTGACACTGTTCTGTTGGTAAATTTACTATTTACTCAATAGCAATTTATGGAGATGGTCAAATATACGGTGTTTATCAATTCGACTGAATCAGCCCTTTGAATTGGGAAACAAAGATGTCCTTAATCCTTCCCCAGATTTTTTAGCCAATTGGCTATATCAAATCTAGCTGCTATATGTTCCTTGCAGCTTCAACTAGATCAGATCTAGCTATGGCCAGAATTCCGGTATGCTTTGTTCTACTATGAGGAAATAATACATTATGAATCATTTTCTTGTCAACCACCAACTTTGTCGCTCTTATGATTTATTATTAAGATATCTAACCAAAGCACCTCTATCGTACCCCTTGTCATACATGTCTCCTTCCATATAGTTGACAAAAAACTCTTGCCCGCTTCTCATACAATTTTTTATTTTGCTAAACTATGATCTAAAGCTATAACTATTTTTCTGGTTCAAGGAGTGACAATCTTTGATCAATTGTGTTTTGGTCTTCCTATTATTGCACCCTTTGTTCTTAGATGTTACTATTCCGAGTATTAGTCTTTGTTAGTAGTTGTAATCATCCACTCACAAATCTTACAATTTTTTTTGTTTCGTATTATAATCTCTGCTTTCGAGTTGCCTTATTAATGATCAATCACCAATTATTAACCATTCCGAAACTAATGTAGAAGCAGAGTGTGGTCACTTGAAAGATTATAGTAGTTAGAATAAAAACAAATAACTTTACACCATCCAAGTCATCATATATGGAAAAGAAGTCATACATGGAAATGATCTTGTTTCGAAAAAAATATTAATCCAATTTTCACAAAAGAGAATTTGTACATGAGTTATTTTATAATATGATTTACACTAATTATTCACATCTATGTTATGTTTTATTCATAGGTAACACTCACATACAATTATATGTTGGATTCGATCCTTAGACCTCTATTACAACTGAGAGAGCTCCAACCAGCCAACTAATACCAGATTGGTAGTACAATGTTCCACAATAAAAAGATAAAAAATACATAACAGTTTTTGCATCAAAATTAACTAAAAAGGGAATTGTTTTTAGTAAATAATAAGTTGCTCTAAGATGAATATTGAAGAAAAATAGTTTTGTTCAAGACAAGAAGTTGCCTTCTGATAAACAGTCCCATAAACAAGACATATACGAATAATCTTAGGTGTTTTATATTTCAAACTGAACATAACTTTTATAAAATTTTATATCATAGATGTTAATTGATTATAAGAATAACTTTTTCTAAAACAACATGTCAATTTTTTATGTCTTTGAAATTTAAAAGAAAAATAGTTTTGTTTTAAAAAAGTTGCTTTACAAGAAAAGATCCCAAACAGAACACGTTTCGGAATAAAGTTAGGAATTTTATATGTCAAACATAACAAAAATGTTATAATCTTTTTATCATAGATTCCAATAAATAATGAGAAATAATTGAACTAAAAGAACATGTGAAGAAATAAACCAAATTAATATCAAAAGTAAGATAACATGTGGTGTTTATGCATTTTACTGTTAGCTATAGTTTTATAATGACAATCAATTATGTTCTTAAACATTTTAATTTCAAATATGAATTTATAATCAAATGTTAGTTGTGTAACACTCAACAACAATGTTGAAGAAGACCAGTTTTATTAAATCCTTTGTAGTAAATTTTGATGTTTTTTTGTTATTTCATTTATCAGGTCAATTTGTTAAAGATTTTGCCCAAGAATTTGGAGTTTACCTTACTAAATTGACTTCATGACACAAATTTCATATTTAATTAAATGCACTATCTTCTACCTTACATTTTAGGTTTAAAGGAATAATATTTATACTAGAAGTTGATTTTTTAAATGCAATTTGACATTGAGCTTTTTTTGTTGAATTGTAATCTACTACTCTTTTTTTTATAATTAAAAAATTGTATTAAAGAAACCAAGTACCAAGTGAGTACAACCTCACCTCAACACGACAACTCATGAGGTGTGGACCCCCTCAAGAAAATAGAAAACATAATACAAAGTACTAATCACGCCAATCGATCGCGGAACATGGGCCGAACGACGGTCGTTCGGGAGCCTTTATTCAGGGGTTGTGCTCATCCCAAAAGGCATGCAAGAAAGGGTAGTGAGCAAGGCAAATATCCTTAAGATGGAAGGCGTTAAGAATCTCCTTTACTCTATGGATAAGGTTTTGGCCCAAAATATATGTCTCGAGCTTTTGGTTTTCAAAGATTCGCCTGTTCCGCTCTTCCCATATCATAGAAATAAAGCTTGTGAAACCAGCTTGGATAATATGCCCAGTGTGTTTATTGTTCCTGATCAACTGAGTCAGCCATTCCAATTCCGTAAAGCACCCCCCTATTGTATGATGAATATTGCACTTACGAAGGAATATGCGCCATACCACCTTAGCATATATGCATTCAAATATTATGTGTCTAGTTGATTCTTCATTTCTCCTACACAGAACACACCTGTTGACTAGGGATATCCCTCTTTTCTTTAAGTTATCTAGAGTAAGAAGCCCTTCATTGAGAGCCATCCAAGCGCAAAAGGAGTATCGGTTCACCCGATGTTTAAACCAAATAAGGTCATGCCATGGCACCTTCTCAGATTTCGCTCTGAAAGCATCCCAGACACTCTTAAAGGTGAACTTACTAGATTGGTTGAGCCACCCATAGGAATCCTCTGAATCAGTAAACACTGGCAGTTTGTCTAGGATTTCTTTCTTGGCAAGATCACCTCTTCTTGAGAGTATGCATTCATATGGCAGTTTGTCTAGATTTCTCAGATAATCCGCTACTGTTTCATTTGTGTTACCTCCCAATTCCAAAACTGTTCTATTGCCAAATTTCCGAACTAGAGCTAAGGGGCCGCTCCATGGGTCCACCCACATCCTTACTGTGCACCCATTCCCAATGTTGATGACAACTCTCTCATGCATGAATGATTGCAATTGAAGGATAGATTGCCAGGCATAGGAGCAATTGTGCGCTCTAGTCGTCCAGATGGAGTTGGTGCTGAGATACACCCCATGAACCCAAAGACACCAGAGAGATTCTTTACAGGTGAGACATCTCTAAAAGAGTTTGGCAAGATTTGCGTTGTTGATGTCTTGAATACGTCTAACCCCAAGACCTCCTTCTTTCAGAGGGTGACAAAGCCTCCACCAGGAACTGTTTGTGAAATCCATTGGATTGGGTGGAGCCTTTCCACAGGAACGTGGTCATGATGCTCTCCACTTTGTGGCAGACTTTTTTGGGAAGTTTGAAGCAGGATGTCAAAAAAACATTCAATCCACCAATAACTGATTTAATCAGTTGAAGTCTCCCAGCATATGATAGGAGTGCAGTTTTCCACCCATTTAATTGTCTAGATATCCTGTCAAGAAGAGACTTACAGGTTGAATAGGAAATATGCTTAGAGGATAGAGGCATAGCCAAATAAGTAATCGGAAAGCACCCTTCTTGGAATCCAAGCATTTCTAGGATAGTTGATTTGTGTTGGCATTCTGCAGAGAAGAATATAGAGCTCTTGCTGATATTTGCCTGGAGACCCGACATATTTGCAAAATCTGAGAGAATGACCCGAATGCACATTGCCAATTGTACATCCTCCTTGGAGAACAACAGAACATCATCAGTAAAGAGGAGATGTGAGATAGGCATGCCTCCCTCATGGTTGGTGCCTTGAGGGTACCATTCAATGAGGCCTGATTCAACATGGCTGATAGTCCCTCCATGCATAATAAAAATAAAAGAGGCGATAGTGGGCATCCTTGCCAAAGGCCACTAGCACTGGAGAAGTGCCCATAGTTCGACCCATTGATGAGGACGCTGAAAGTAGGAGTGCAAATACACTGTCGGGTCCAATGTATCCAAGTGTTATCGAACCCAAGGGACACCAAGACATGGAAAATGTAGTCCCATCTCACCTTGTCATAGGCCTTCCTCAAATCATCTTTTACACAGAGCCTTTTCTGATCCCCATGACGATGCATGTTACAGACAAGTTCGTGAGCAAGCAGGATGTTCTCACCAATGACTCTCCCCTTTACAAAGGCCGACTGATTGAGGCTAATAAGAAGGGGGAGCACTACCGCCAGCCTGTTTGCCATAATTTTTGAGATAGTTTTGTAGATGAAGTTGCATAGGACAATCGGTCTGAATTCCTCAAAGTTCTTTGAATTTGCCTTTTTAGGGATGAGAGTTAGGAAAGTGTGATGACTGGCCCTGAGCATATGCCCTCTCTTGAAGAAATCCCAAACTGCTGAAAGGAAGTCCGGGCCAATAATGTCCCAAAAATGCATGAAGAATTCTTTATGAAATCCGTCCGGATCTGGAGCCTTTCCATTGGGCGCCTAGAATACTACCCCTTTGATCTCATCATCATCTACATCACTAGACAAAAAAGCAGCTTGGTCCGGAGTTAGAAACCGAGAGAAGGGGAGTGGATCCTGAGAGGTTGCAGTGGTAGGAGTGAAAAAGTTTTTGTAAAACAACTCCGCTTTGGCTCCTATTTCCTGAGGGGATTCCAGCCGCGTGCCCAGTTCATTATCTCATGGATGGTGTTCCGAACACTGTGAGATGCGACGGAGGCATGGAAGAACTTGGAGCATTTGTCTCCCTCTTGGAGCCACTTAATTCTTGATTTTTGCCGATAGAATTGCTCTCTAATACCATCCTCATCACAAACTTTTTGCCTCACCGAGTTGGCACTTCTCCTCAGAGCATCGTCAAGGGTTTGATTTTGCAATGCAGTTTGTAGGGTATGGAGTTCAAGAACCGCTGCTCTATATCTGGCATTAACATCCCCAAAATGATCTCTATTCTACCTCTTAAGAGTTTCCTTGCATGCCTGCAATTTTTTGAAAAGTATAAACAGGGGCTGACCTTGAATGGACGTCTCCCAGGCTGTAGAGATAACCTCTCGTATGCTTACATCTTGCTTCCACATGTCAAAAAACTTGAATGGCATAGGACCTTTTGGGAAAGGTTGGTGCATTCGGAAGACGATGGGATTATGATTCGATAAACCTGGAGGAGGACAGTGGAGACTGGAGGTGGGGTATCTGATGAACCAATCAGGATTAACAAAAGCTCTATCAATTCGACAAAGAGTAAGATTATTACTCGATTGATTATTGCTCCATGTGAAGGGTATAGAAGATGGAATTTCCTGCAGTCCAGCCTGTAAGATGCAATCATTAAAAGCTCTGAGGTCAGCTTGAGGCGCGGTACCTCTTCCCATTCTTTCCGACTCATGACGAATGACATTAAAGTCACCCATCACTATCCAAGGATCACTTATTGTGTTGCTAAAATTGCAAAGGGTATTCCACAACTTCTTACGCTCCTGGGCATCATTAGAACCATATACTGCTGTGAAATAAAATGATTCACCTGAGGAGCACGTGACAAGGCAATGAAGCGTCTGAGAGGTCTCCTGCACCTTCTTAACAATAGAAACATTAGGATTCCAGAAAACTAGGATCCTTCCCGATTCATCGGAATTTAGGTTATTAAAGGACTCCCATCCCGTAATCACTTTCCTGCTAATACGATCCACCTGTCTTCTCTTGACTTTAGTTTCACAAAGCGCCAACAGGAACACATCTTCATTCTTGACATTGTTGTCGTCAACATAACTCTCTACTACTTACCTGTCAAATAACAGAGTTGTCGTCAACATTGTTATTTGTTGAATACTACTTACTGTAGGAGAGAGTACAGTAAGAGAGTAGTATTCATGCAGGAGAGAGTACTACTTACTGTTCTATTGCCAAATAACTCTCTACTACTTACTTGTCATACAATTTATTATTTAAGTAGTATAAGTTATTTTTTTCAACATTGTTGTTAAGTGATGCATGAAAAAGTCACATTATTATACAAGACCACCTACTTATAAAAATTAAGTGCACTGTTTTTTAACTATTTTCAATCACTCATTTTAGGTTTAACAAAAAATTGTATTATATTTTCACCTATTGGGAAAAAAATGAATTTTTAGTGTGATTTGACATTGAACTTTTTATTGAATTAAAATGCACCACTTAATTGTCTTACAATTTATTATTTAAGTAGTAATAAATTACTTTTCTCAACATTTTGGATACACAAAAGTGATACATTTTTATATGACTCAATCTAAAAATATATAAAAGGACACCCAACTTTTATTATAGTATAAATGTAACACCCGAAAAATCGGTATGTTTACTAAAAATGCTATTTTAGGAAACTAATCTAAAATAGGAAAGTTTTACTGCCTGTTTTGATTTTTGGTAATATCTTATAATATGGTGTGTAGAATTATTATTTTGATGATTATGAATGTGTGGAATTGATAAACCAGATTAGGCGGTATACCAGGGCGCGAGGACTAGCCCTGGCGTTGGGTTCAACCTGGCGCTGAGGTTGGCCTGGCGCCAGGGGTTGAGTGCACCTGAGACCAAGAGTAGGGGTCAGGCGCCAGGGTGCGAGCACTAAGTGTTGTGACTCATTTGAATTATTTTGATTTATTAAGTTGGAACTTCGTAATGGGAATTTATTTTTGGTAAGTATTTATGTGTGTACCAGAAGCTGGTGAAGCATTGGTCGCCAAATGTGTGGGGCGCCAGGGTCACCTGGGTGCCAAAGCAGAGCAGGGTCCTTGAGACACGTGGGCACATGCCTAGGGGAGGAGAGCAAATTGTGGAACAATAGCAATAAAGATCCATAATTCAAACTGTTTTGGAATTGATTTGAATTAGATGGTGGCAATAATGGAAATTTGAGAAATTAAAGAGATTGCTTTTAGATGTGATTGGTAAGAGAATCATGGCACTTTCCATGTATAAAGGGGACGCCATGTGTCAAAGGAGGAGATCGTGCAATTTGAATGCAATTAGGGTAGTTACCTAATCGGTTTTGGTAAGGAATCTAATTAGTTTAAATCCCTACCATTAAATAATTGTAATGGAAATTGGTAGGATGGTTTTGGACGCCAATTAGGGATTGGGTTGGCATAATTTAATCCTAATTAGTGGCACCATGTGGCAAGATTAAATATTGTGTTAATCGCTTTTAAATTGGGAAGTTACAAACCTTATTTTGGGAAACCAGTTGATTTGGCCAAGATCCCTACCTTTTTGAGAGTGTAACTGATTTGGATAACGGATTGACCACGTCTATAATTGAAGATCTTTCCTTTTTGAAGTCAAGTCGTGGCCCTTGGATTGAAGGGTGATCTACAGTGGAGGATTAATCAAGATAATTAGGTTTTCCTATTTAAACCCACCTAAGGAGAGGACGGCAATTCTTTTGAGCCTTGGAAGTCAAGCCAGCAGTGGAGAGCCTTGTCTACTTCTCCAGCAGCATTTGTGGTGGTGGTGTGAGCCTTGATTCGCGAGGAGTTGCGAGTAAGAGAGGTGATACGAAGAAGAGTCACTCGCGTAAAGATTTATCGGATTTTTCGTAAAGGTAGGATGCTCTTTTTACCACAAATCTATGATATTAATTTGTATGTTTCATGATGAATATGCCATATGAGCACTGATGTGAATGTTGATATCAAGGATGATCTATTTATTCTTGGTATTGTTCAATTTGATGAAACACCATTTGACATTCGGTGTGTATTAATAGTTGAACCCGATCCTTAGCAATTTAAACACTTCTCATGCATGGTTCAATCGAGTTATTCCAGTCCTGTTGCTGTCCAAAGAGACTTGTCATGCTTCAGTTCGTACTTCATATTATTCTGGACTTAAAAAGTTGTCCACTTTCTTCTATGTGATTGTCTGATTTTGTGATTAATCATGATATGTCTCAGTGTAACCTAATTGTCATCATATATGAAGTCTTGATTGCAAAGTAACGAGCTTTATGAGTCATACTTGCTGGTATTCTTAGGTTACAGCATACCAAGTCAGTCTTGAGGCTTCAAATATCCTGTCTTGTAAAAGTTGTCCCTTTTGAATCATATTAACCGAAAAAGGGTAAATTTATGAAAACTCTTTTGTTTAATGATATACACCAGAAGATATTATCATTAAAGTAACAATCTTTATGGGTAAGGGTTACTGGAGTTCGAAGGTTACTGTACACCAAGTCGTCTCATGAGTCAATAATTAGTGTGTCCTTATTTAATTGTCCCAATTGCAGTTTACAAGCCTAAAAAAATAGGTATGTATAAACAGTTTTGGAAAGAGAGATTTATGTAAAAAAATACTTAATTACAAAATATTGGGGACTTATTAAACACCTAGAAGGGTAAGATACTAAGGCAGAATGGTTCTGATAAGTATTAAATCAAGTAATAAAAGATATTAATTATGCTATGATTAAGAGTAATGATCTCGGCTAGAACTAGTCCTGAGCCAATGAACTGTAATAGAAAATGTATAACTAAATGTAGGAAATTCAGAAAATTATGTGGTGAAATGGATTAGAATCTACAGACATGGGGCTGTTTGTCATAAAAATTTTAGATCTAAATAGGTTCTGTGCAGACCGTGGTAAGCCTAAGAAAGGAGCTGTTGTACAGATAACAATATTCCGCTGTGTTGGTTAAACCATATCTTATATTAACCCTATATGATACAACTACTTATGAAATGTATTAAGAATATCTAAAACCCTGAGAGATGGAGTCAGTAATGTCTATAAATTTATTAAATTCAGAGCTAGAGTCTAGCTAAACCGAGTCATTCTTGTGGTGCATTGCACTACAAATTAGCTATCCTATGAAACCAATCGTGAAATCTTCAATTCTCGGTTAGGGTTTACCTTCTTAAACCCTACCATCTTGTTGTTTAGAACATGTAATTCTCATTATTGTCAGGGATGGTCATGATTGGATCTATGCATGGTGAAGGCGTTTTGTAACCAAAATTGTTATTTTAGGAAACTGATCTAAGATAGGAAAGTTTTGCTGCCTGTTTTGAAATCTTTTAATCTGGTGTGTCGAATTGGTTTTGTGATGCTTTTAGAATAGTGGAATTGATAAACCAGATTAGGTTGTACACCAAGGCGCGAGGACTAGCCCTGGCGCTGGGCTCAACCTGGCGCTGAGGCTGGCCTGGCGCCAGGGGCTTAGTGCACCTGACGCCAGGAGTGGGGACCAGGCGCCAGGGTATGAGATCAGTGTGTAGAGACTCATGTGAGTATTTTGAGTTATTAAATTTAGTTAGTGTTGTGGTACAAGAGTGGTGCGGTATTTTTTTTTTCAGCTCACTTCATTCGCGGGACATCGGAGCTGTCCATCTATGTGCCACGCACCAGGCGCAGGAACACCTGAAGGCCAGATCCACGTGGACACAATGCCCTATGCACTGTGCACGTGGTTGGCATGTGAATATTTGGTTAGGGGAGAGAGAATCAAGGAAAAGAGGGAATTTCAAAATCTTTCCAAATTCGGTTTTAAAAAGGATTAAATATCTAGCCCAAAATCCGATTTTAATGTAAATTGATTTGATATCCTTTTTAATTAGAAATTAAGGAATCTAGAAGAGGAGGTTTTGGACGTGTTTAGTGGGATTTTCTTGATGATGTGGCTTTCAATTTTGAGTATGAAGTAGGGGCTAAACCAAAGAGATTGAGAATTTTGAATTTAATTCCAAAAACCGATTTGATTTTGGGGGGAAATTGAGATTCCTTAAATTTGGGCATTTAGAAATTAAAGGGGAAGATTGTGAACGTGAATAGTGACCATGGGATGAGGTTGTGCCATGTGGCATGAGTGAGATCATGCTTGAAGTAAAATTAGGGAGGTTATAACCATAATTGGTTAACCGATCCCATTAGTAATTCTCTACCAATTTAGAGGTTGTAACCGACCTAAAATTCTAGGGATCTGATTTGAAGTGATAAGGCAAGCACGTTGGAGCTTATTCATGCTATTTGAAAGGATGGATATCAGCCCTTAGATGAGATTTGATGTAAGGTGAGAAATTAGCCTAATTGAGAAAGTTGCCATAAGTGGAGAATTAGGGTTTTGGACCACCTTAATTGGGGGAAACCCTAACTAATGTGGAGATATTTAAGGGCTGGAATTTGGGACGTCTTTAAGGTTGGAAATGAGTTGATTGAGTCAATTAAGAGCTTGATTAGGCAAGTATTAAAACTAAATCAAATTGGAATTCAATTAGGAGGATATTGTGGGTTAGTTATGGAAACTAAGTAATTGCACTTAATTTCTTAACTAATTGGGATCATAACTAATGACTAATGGAAGATTTACCACGTTCTAAGAGAAGATCTTCTCTTATCTTGGCCTATTTGTGGCCCTTGGATGAAATAAGTATCCACGGTGGTGATTCGTCTAAAGGTATTAAGGTAAATACTATTTAAACTCACCAATAGAAGGGCCGGCAACCTTTTGGACGTTTTGGGAAGTCGTGCAAGCCAGCAAAAGCTCGTCCTCTCTTCTCCTCCTTCGATCAGTAGTTCTTTCCTTTCCACAAAGGATTGTGGTGGTGGTGATTCGACCGGAATCGAAGGTGGTGATACGGGGGATACTTGAAGCACACACGGAGACTCTTTGATTCGACATAAGGTAGGAGGACTTCTTTTTCTTACAACTTCTGATATTGATGTATTGTGTACCATGATTAGCATATCACGTGGATCATGATCAGTGGTTTGATAATATTGTCAGTCATATTGATATTTGTGGTTCATTGAATGAAATACCGATTCATCTACCATGTGTGTAGAATATTGCTTTCATATGATCAATGTATATTCATTCTTCACGTGCTAGACCATAGGAGACATCCCCATCGTATTAGACCCTTGAATGTGCTTTGTTTCATGTTGTTGTATCCCTTATTTTGTTCTGTCCAAATAAAGTTGACACCTTTCCTAATCGAATTGCTTTGGGACTATGTTAAGTACGTCTTATCTCAAGTAAGTACTCGTAATTTCAAGCCATATTCTTAGTATTGCTTCAAAACTATGGAGATTCATGTGTCATAACCTACTGATGTTTCAAAGAGCCTTTTTGTTGTCATCCAATTTCGTGGCTAATTGATTTCAGTGTCTGTGGTTAATTGTCTCTTTTGGTTAAGGTGGTATTAAGGGGAAAATACATGTGCAGTCTGATTTGTATGAAAGAATACATAGAATAAATTACTTAATTACAGATGAAATTGGGGTCAGTAAGACACTTAAGAAAGTGAGTTATGATGTCGGAAAGTTAGTATTAAGTATTAAAGTAAGTAACTATTAGTAGTTAATCAAATCGGATTAAGTGTGTTGCTCTCGGCCAGAACTGGTTTTGCGCTGATGAACTGTAATGAAAAATTAATAACTAATTATAGAAAATTCATAAAAATATGCTGTTAAAACGGTTAGAAACTAGAGAGAGAGAGGGCTTTCTGGTATAAAAATTTCAGAACATGATAAGCACTGGTCAGATCGTAGTAATCGTAGGAGTTGGGCTGTTTGCTCTCGGCCAGGACTATTCCTGCACCGACGAGCAGTAATCAGAAAATCATAAATAAATATATACAACTCAGAAAATTATGATTCTAGTTGGATTAGAAACTAGACAATCAAAGCTATATGGGATAAAAATTTCAGAGAAGGATTCGGGCTGGGTAGTCAGTGACCGCCGATAGAAGTGGGCTGTTATGTACTAGACAGATTACTGTAATTCGTATTAAAACCCTAATTCGGTGTACTGCTATACATTATAAGTATATATGTATTATAATGATCTGATTTATATAATGTAAGACTTTGGGTACAGTAATATTGGATTATGAATATGAGTGGTGAGTTAAGGATTACTGTCCGAAATTACTTGTCCCTTGTGTCCGAGTTCTTGAACGGCCTTTTGTCTAAGAAATTCTATCACAGATTCTGCACCTTGTGCACTATTGTTGACCAATTTCTGATAATGAGAACCTTCTATTCTGATTCAAGGGGATTATACGATGGTGTGATTCAGTGTTCCGTGTCTTGATGAGTCTCAGTTTTGAGTGATCCGATGATTGAAATCATAAATTCCTTGATTACCTCTTTTGTGAGTCAGATACTGAAAGTTACTCTTTTGTGAGTCAGATATTGAAAGTTACTCTTTTGTGAGTCAGATATTGAAAGTTACTCTTTTGTGAGTCAGATATTGAAAGTTACTCTTTTGTAAGTCAGTTATTGAAAGTTACTCTTTTGTGAGTCAGATATGGAAAGTCATTCCTTTGTGAGTCAGATT